>JAMJFZ010001881.1:12030000-12630000 GCA_026225945.1 Cricetomys ansorgei
ATCCCACCTACAGCAGGCTCAAGAGTGGAACACTTTTACTGATTTGGAAGGCTGCTTTGATAAGAGAACTCCAGGGTTCCCTGATCACAGGGCTATATAAGGAAGCGTTTCCCACCAACGTCAGCCATCTCGGGTACTCAGAGGCTACAGCACCTACCGGGAAGCAGTGCAAGTCAAGGGTGTGGAGCACCAGGAGCTCCCATCCACTGCTGCTTGGAAAACACGAAGTATAGTCACTTTGGAAAAAAAGATTGCTTTTCTCCCCCTTCTTTCTTTTATGAATTTTTACTTATTTATTTTATGTGTATAGGTGGTTTTGCCTGAATGTGTGTCTATACACCACATGTGCCGTGTCCTCAGAGGTCAGAAGGAGTCAGATCCTCTGGAACTGAAATTACAGAAGGTTATTAACCACCATGTGGGTGCTGGGGCGCCATCTCTTCAGTCCCTACAGTTTTTTATAAAGTTAAACATGTCTTTTCCCCTCCTTCTTTTTTTTTTTTTTGTGTGTGTGGGGTAACATCAACTAGGCTGGTGATGTACACTGCAATTCCAGAGCTTAGGAGGTAGAGGCAGGAAGAATAGAAGTTCAAGGCTAGCCTTAGCTTTATAAGAAGTTTAGGACTAACCTGAGATTCATTAGACCTTGTTTCAAACAAAACAAAATCCTCAGGGCTGGTGAGGTGGCTCAGCAGTTAGCAGCATACACTGCTCTTCCAGAGGATCTGAGTTCAGTTCCCAGCACCCACACTGGGCAGCTCACAACAAACTCCAGCTCCAAAGGATTCTACCCCCTCTCCTGGGACTCCTCTGGCACAGACACACATACACGAGCACACACACACACACACACACACACAGCAGTACCCTGCCCCTGGCACATACACACAATTATTTAAAATTTTCAAAGACATGGATTTATTATATAGGATGCTAAATTTTATGTGTCAACTTTATTAGATCATGAGGCGTCCATTGATTTGACCAAACATTCTGGTTGTGCCTATAAGGGGATCTGTAGTTGTCCGCTGCTTTGGCAGCTCACCAAGAAGAACACGGAGGTATTTTTCATATGTACAGACTCTGCCAGACCTCAGCAGAGGGAACCGCCATCACAGCAAGCATCATCCTGGAGAGTAGAACCCCAAGTGTCTGAGCTTAGGTGGTTTTATTGATACTGAACTCTGTTAATAAATGTCCAATGTTGATTTTCCCAATGCTCTTCATTAATTACATGCCGTGAGAAGTCTCAGGGGTCCATACCCAGGTGGCTTAGGCAGAGCTCACTCCATTGCTTCTCACATCCTTCTCTCCCTCTTGCTTCTCCCTTCTGCTCTCTACCTCAGCCCTAGGTGCTTTTTCATTCCAAATTCTCCCTGTCTCCACCCAGCCCTCCAATATACAGATGAATGGAACCTAACCTTCATATCTGCCTTAAGGTTAAGAAATGGTCCATTCATATGGAGAACTGGGTGGCCACTCCATTGTTTAGCAGGTAGGAAGCGGTTCCCCTACTTGTTGCAAGGCATCAGAAAACACCCTTCCGCTTTTACAGCATATAGGAATATTATCCATAACTATGAAATATCCCACGACAGAACTCCTCAGATTTCTACTGATAGCAGATGTGGATCATGTGCAATCAAACATCGCCCACATAAATCCAACACCTGCACACAATACAAAACGCCAAAGTCTAATCAGCCATTCTCCCAAAAAAGCACAAAACAGTATTTTAAACACACTAAAAATAAACTTCTACAACAAGGATCCCTGGATAAGATTATCATAGCTGACTAAAACAAACTGCCCTCCCTGATGTTGAATCTCATATAATCAATTAAGCATCCATAAGTAGTACAAAATATCAAAGAGAAGGAAGGACGGAGGGAGGGAGGGGAGGAGAGAGAAAGGAAGGGAGGAGGGAGGAGACAGAAGAGAGAGAAAATTTAACATACACACAAAACTCAGAATGCTGAAGACATTTGGAGGTGAATACTGGGTGAGTGAGCTTGCTAGATACTGGAAATACTCAATATTTTGATCTGACTGATGGTTACATTTTATCTGTCTTTAATATATATATATATATATATATATATATATATATATATATATATATATATATATATATATAAAATCACCTATAACTCCAAGGGACTCAATACCCTCTTTTGATGGTATACACTCATACAGATACACAGTCATACACATAAATAAAAATAAATATTTTTAAGTTTTTTTCTTTGTATAACAGGAATTCATACTACTACATTGCTTAAAGCATTCAAGGAACTCTAGGGGTTCCCTAAGAGCCTGTGCTTGGATGGGGCAGCCCAGGAAAGGGCTGCGGCCAAGTACAGGGTGCAGAGCTATTGTTACTAGCCTGGGCTAGGGCTATGGAATGTCAAAGCTCTACTTCAAGGCACATGCCAGAAAGATGGAAGGAAGGAGGGGGCAAAAAGGGAAAGGGGGTAAAGAACAAGGCCCAAGGGCAGATTTCTTCACTCTGTGGCCTATAGCCCAAATCTTGGACTCTTGACCTCACCAGAAACCCAACAAAAGTAAAGAAACCAAACAGTTTCCAAGTGGGAAAGGTGCCAGCTATGATTTTTGCTGCCCAAGGAATCAATAATAATAATCCTTATGATTCATGTTCATCCTGTTTTATCCCAAAGCACTTTACCGAAAAGCCCCTTGGCCCAGCCAAGAAGTTCAGGGCAAGGAGCCAGAAAACCTGCACTCCAGATCTGCCCACAGAACATTGCAATTTTATTGGGGAGTGTTTCTCTGACTTTAATTGTGGTCGATGCTATATATGGATAAATATATAGTTTTATATACACCATCTCACTTGACCCTCCAATCCCTGATGAGGAAGGGGATTCTCATTCTAGGTATGTATGGAAATGGAAATGGGTAGAATTCCAAACTCGCACAGTATAAAGAAGGTGGAGTGGGAAAAGGGAAGTGGGTAATCTGGGCTCTCAGCGTAAATCTGGCTAGTCTTGAACTCCCTCTGTAAACCAGGATGACCTTGGACTCACAAGTGCTTTAATCCTAGCTCCCAAGTGCTAGGATTAAAGGCATGGGCCATCAAGGCTGACACCTGGGCTCTTTAATTCTAAACCTTTTACTCTACCCTTGTCAAAATATGT
Organism: Cricetomys ansorgei; assembly: GCA_026225945.1. Lineage (NCBI taxonomy): Eukaryota > Metazoa > Chordata > Mammalia > Rodentia > Nesomyidae > Cricetomys > Cricetomys ansorgei. The sequence continues at coordinate 12,033,159 of JAMJFZ010001881.1, forward strand.
AAGTCTGTCTCACAAGTGTGACAGGAGATGGCTTGATCCCACACAAAATGTCCTGTGCCTATTCCACGGGCAGACCTGGTCTGGTGGGGCTCCAAGGGTACCATTTGGAAGGAAGACTTTTTATAATAAAAAATAAAATATTAAATAATTTGAGAACAGACTCTCAGGTAGGCCTTCCAACTAAGGGGCCTGGAAGCCTAAGCTTCATTATCATGGTCAGTGTGCCTCTCATACATGCAATGCCTCTACACCGGACACACCAGATGTCGGTTCATGCAACGTGGCAGAAATGGGATGTTAAGTCCTGGGAAAGGATTCTCATTTCTCCCAGGAGACAAGAGGAATTACACCAGCAGCGAAAACTGTGAGGATGGAAAAGGCAGCGTGCCAAGGAATAGTCCAAAGAGACTGTGCGACCCAGCTGGGTGAGATGTGACCAACAGCAGAGGAGCCGGGAGCAATGGTGTTGCCCCGGGAGAGATGGCACAAACCATGCGTGGGTTGGCCTGGTGGAAGCGGCGTCCTTCACATTGCCTTCTGCCTCCCTACGTCTAATCCAGTTATCCCTTCCGAGGAGCAGAGGAGGCAGAGCCCACTATAGCCGACGGCAGTAGGAGGCCAGAAAGCGGCACACGCCCAGGCCTTTCCTCCGGTGCTGCTCCATGGTGGAATGCGGGAAGTTCGGCCAGCGGACGCCAGGCTGCAGCTCCTGCCTTAAGGCTGGGGTGCTGGGCTCTCCTCGCGGACCCCGCCGCCGCCGGAGTGGGGGGCAGCGTCCGCGGCCTGCTTTCTCAGGGCTGGCCAAGCCTTTTTTGACAAGCTGATTGCGAGGAGAGGATTGGCTGATCCAGGCGTGACGCCGGTAACAACAAAGGTGGAGTTGGAAGAAATTAGATTAAAGGAGATGAGGAAAAAAAAAAAAAAAGAATTAAAGGGAGAGCTAGCAGGCGACTGGAGGCCGAGACCGAGGGGAGACGCGCGAAGCTCCGTTCCCGGTTCCGACCTTCCCCCTTCAAGCTCTTTCGCTCAAACGCCCCGGGATTTTGCTCTAAGTCCCCACCCCGGCCGCGGCCTAGTTACCGAAGCCGGGGTAGGAGGGATGGCCGCTCCGCTACGTCTGGAGAAATCTCCCCAACTCCCATTCCGACACGGCACTACGACCCAGGGGGGAGAACTTTTCGCTCCAACTCCTCGGATCCTAAGGCCGGCGAAGACAGGCGGCATGGAGAACAAGGAAAGACTAGCTCTGAAACCCGGAAGGCCCTCTCGGGGCACCTAGACCGAACGAACGAGGCGGGGTGCTTCCCCGGCATTTCAATTTGTGTTGTTGTAAACCTAGGAGCGTCTTTTATTTTTTTTTAATCTTTTTTTTCATCTTTGTTACATCCCCTTCGCCCCCACCCACCCCCCCGCTTTAGCTTCAGGGTTGCAAAAGCAGAGCAATAAAAAAAAAAAAAAAAAAAAAAAAAAAAAAAGGGAAAAAAAAAAAAAAACCTGCGCACACACTCAGACACACACCAGTGGCGACAGGGGAGAGTTGGAAAAACGCAGGAGAGGAGGAGGAGGCAGGAGACAGCCGGGATGGAGCAATGGGAGCGGGAGCAGGCAGGATCCCTCGCAGATCCCCCTCCGGCCTCAAGCTGCCTCGCCCGCCCCGGCGGAGGAGCGAGGAGTCGGGCGAGCAGATGGAGTGGAACTCGCTCTAGGCAGCTGGCTTGGCCGGAGACTGGAGGAGCCGCCAAGCGACCGGCTGATTGGAAGAGAAACGCAGAGCGATGGAGGCGGGGGTAGGAGGACGATTTCTCTGCGGGGACTGGCGGCGGCGTACACGCCCGGGTCGGGCGCTGCAGAGCTTGGCTAGCTTTCAACCCGCGCTCGGCGGCTCCAGCCCCGCGCACCCCCGCCCCCAGCCCTGCCGGCAGCCCCGCAGGTGAGTGCGAGCTGGGAGCAAAAACAGCCAAACGTCGAAAAACATGTCTTTAACAAAAAGAAGGGGGGACGAAAAATATTCTTATCCCTTTTTATAAAAATGTCGTGAAGACCCCCAAAGCGGTGGGAGGGAAGGGGTGAGGCTGAGCCGACCGGAGGAGGCGGAGGGACCAGGCGAGGCCGGGACTGCCCGGGAGGCGGCGGCGCCAAGGCGGCTCTGACGGGCGAGCGCTCGGAGCGGCGCTGCGCTGCGCCGAGGCGGGCGGGCGGGCGGAGTGGGGCGGGCGGAGCGCGGCGCGTGGGGCTCGCCATTAGCCGTCGCTCCGCTTCGCCATCTCGGGCTTTGTCTGGAGACTCGCTGCCCCGGCGTCGGCAGCTGCGGAGCTGCGGCTCGGCTCTTCCGCCCGCCGTACCGCCAGGCGCCCCCGGCCCTCACTAGCACCCACACGCTCGGTAAGTGAGCCTCGCTGCCGCGGATTTCGGGGGAAAGGGGTTTGCTCCCCGCCGGCGCCAATCTCCGTGCTCCACGCGCCCGGGGCAGGCCTGGGAAGCCACGCCGAGCTGGATTGAACCGGCTCCCAGGGCGACTCCTCGGCCGAGGTCGGACGCTCCGGGGCCGCTCCCCGGGTGAGGAGCGAGGGGGATTTTTTTGTTTGTTTGTTTGTTTAGGGGACTGGGAGTATGTTTTAAGTTCGTGGGTGCTGTTCGGCGATAAGGGGTTCCGCGCCGAAACCCGGTACCGTGATCGGCGAGCGCGAGCCCCAAGCCGGTGGCCACGCTCCGGGGACCAGGGTGGGCGATCGCCCGCTCCCGGAAGCGGGAGCGGACGAGGACTGGCCCGGAAGACCGAGCCTAAGCTTGGGAGAACCTGGAGGAGAGCTCCGGAGCAGGGCTGCCGGCACCCGCCAGGCTCGCCAGCCACCCCTCTGGGCACCCTCCCTCCCGCGCCGGCCAAGCCTGCTAGTTCCCCCGCGGGGCTGGCGAGGTCGCTCTCGCCGCCTGCTCGCCCGCCCGCCTCGGCTCGCAGCCCCGCCGCCATCCGGACTGCTGCGTGCGTCTCCCTGCCCCGGCCCCCCCCCCTCCCCGGCGGCAGCAACAGCAGCAGCCGCCGCCACTACCATCACCCCCCTCCCCTCCTTCCTTGCCTCCGCCTCGGCCGCCCGGGTCCCCCCAGCGCCCGCCCCTCCTCCCAGCTGCCCCCCGCGGAGCCCGCCCGGGCAGGCTGTGGGAGGGAGCGGAGCCGGCGAGGCGGGCGGGCTGGCGCTCGCTCCCCGGGGGTCGGTGTGCGCTCTACGGGGAAGGACGCGCTCGCTGCCCCGCTTCTCCCGCCCCCCCTCCCGCTCCTCCTCCTCCCTTCTCCCTCCTCCTCCTCCCCGCTCCGGCGGCGGAGGCTGCTGCGGCGGCGGGGGGTGTGCGAGCTGAGGCCGGGGCCGGCGGGCGGGCGGGCGGCGGGCGGGCTGCCTGCAGGCGGAGGGCGCTGTGCTTTGTGCTTTTCGCCGCGAGGAGCAGCAGGCAGCAGCTACAGCCGCCGCCGCCACAGCAGCAGCAGCCGCCGCCCCAGCGCCGCCGCCGCGCCCGGAGGAGGAGCCGCTGCCGCCACGGGAGGGAGTTGCGGCTGTGCCCGGCCGAGCGGGGGAGGGCGCCGCGCTCAGAGCCGGGAAGGGAGCCGCCGGAGCGGGGAGCTCAGAGGCCGCGCTGCGCCGGGTAACCGAGGCGGCGGAGGACGCGCGCCGGGGCCGGGGCCGGGGAGCGAGCCGCGAGTGCGGCGGACGCTGGGCGGCGATACCGGGCAGGACTGTAGACCGAGAGCTGACCGGGACACGGGGAAGGGCGCCCAGAGCCGGGGGTGGGAAGGGCAGGAAGCGAGGCCCAAGTGAGGCCCCGGGCGGAGGAGCCCGCGCTTCTTCGGCCGGCAGGCGCAGTTCTCGCCGGGCCGCCGGAGGGGGCGGCGGGGCCGGTGAGCGCAGCGCCCCCGCCTCGCGGCCGCCGTCCTCCCGCCCTCTGTTTGGCTCGGCTCCCCGGAGGCCGGGGCGGGGGCGCCGGCAGGGCTGGGCCGCAGGCTCGGGGAGGAGGCGGCCGTTCCCGCCGCGGTCGCGCCTCTGCGCCGGGCTCCTCCGTGCGCGTCGGGGTGGCTGGGCGGTGGCGGCGTCTCTGGCCCGGGTAGGTGGCTCGGGGGCGGGGGACAGGCTAGGCCGCTTCTCTCCGGCTGCTTGCCTGCCGGGACGGGCGGGGACCGCGTTGGGAGGTCGGGAGGGGGGAGCAGCGGGAATCCGGATCTGGTCCCCGGGGGCGGTGCGGCCGCTGCGCTCCCGGGCTGGCGGCGGCTGCGCTGCGTCCGGGTCCCCGCCGGGTTGCGGAGGCGGGGGGAACCGGCCGGGGGGAGGCGAGAGGAGGAGACTGGGGCGCGTGCCCGCTCCCGTGCCCGCGCGCGCCCTTTACCCGCCCTTCCTCCCCCGCCCTCCAGCCTGGGGCCTCCCCGGGGCGGGCGCTCGCGGAGGAGAAGGAGGAGTTTTTTTTTTTTTTTTTTTTTTTTTTTTGGCCGGGGAGGGGGAAGGAGGCCGGAGGGCGGGCGCTAGCTGCACGCGGGAGCTGGGAGCAGTCTTTCGCGTGGGCAGGGGAGGGCGCATGTGGTGCGGCCGGGCTGCCGGGGCTGGGGACGCGGGTAGGGAAGAGGGGTTCCCTCCTGCACCCACCGATGAAGTCTGTGAGCCTCCTGGTTGGGTCTCCCTGACCCATAGGTCCATAGTGTGGACCTATGCCCCCTCCGGAGGGGGTGGGATAGAAAGTCCCTTGGCTCTCAGCCTACCTGAGTGGGTCTGGTGTCTCTTCGAAAGGGTGAGGTGGCTTTGACCCCGGGTTGCCCGGCCAGCGCGACCAAGGAGGTGGCTGGACAGCTGGAGAATGAACGGAGAAGCAGACTGTCCCACAGACCTGGAAATGGCCGCTCCCAAAGGCCAAGGTAGGGGTCCCAGCTCTAGCCCTCTTCAAACTTGACTTTCCTCACAAATGTACTCACCAGTTTCCGAAAGGTACCTCCAAGCTGTGTTCTGTGAATTGGGGGAGGACCTTAAGTCTTACAAAGTCAAGCATCTGTCAATTGGGGGTTTGGCTGAGTCCAAATTACTTGGCCTAGTGCCTATATGTTGTGTTTTTCATGTTCCCCTGCTTTGATTGAGAGGCAAGGGAGACCCATGCTAGCCCACCTTCTGGGGTTCCCAGTTAGCCTGAACTATTTATTATGCCTTCACCTTAGAGGAAGAGGGGAAAATAACATTCTTGTCAGAGGCTGGTAGAAAAGGGAGAGGGGCGTTTTAGTGGTTTAGGGTCTATTAGGCGGAGGGTAGTATGTGGCTGAACATCTTACAATGCTAGGGAGACAATAAGGGTGAGAGGAATGTGGGTCCATGTGACCCCTAAGTAGAAACCCTGGCCCAGGTTACCAGATGCAAATGAAAGTCAAGAGTATCTTGGCCAGTATCTCCCCCAGCTCAGCTTCCAGGGCAGCCACCGTCCAGAGAGGCTCCGAGCTGTCCCAGGCTGCGCTTTCACAGCTGAAACAACCAGTCCAAGATGCCCTTTTGCCTTCCTGAGGAGTTGGGCTGAGATGGCAACTTGGAATTCCGGGGTTCTCCCAAGAGCAAGGCCTTCAGTACTGTCCACCTGCATACCTTTTCTCAGAGCTACTCTGTGTGGTTCTAGTGTTTCAATTCCATCTATCTTTTTTCTTTTAAATAAGTAAGAGGCTTTATTAATTACTGGCCAGGCCATGGACACTGGCTAGGTCCATACCTGGGCTTCCCAAGAGTATGGTGTCAATCCATCTTTGCTCTTCCTTAAAGTAACATTAGTCTCTATGCTAGAGAGGTAATCTTCACTGAGTACCTTACTACCCACACCCCAGCCTCAGGCCTTGCGTGCTTTGATGCCTACCTAGAGCATGACTATTTAGATATGTTACCTCCTTGTTTCCCTCCCTTTCTGATGAGCTTTTTACCCATAGGGCCCCAAATCACTATAAGTTCACTCCATCTCATACAGTAAGTAGGGACTCATGGCAGCCTAGCATGTTAGACATGATAGCTTTGAGGTTAGCCAGACATGACTTCCAGTGTAGCTAAGTATGGTGGTCTCTAGTCCACAGTCCCTGACCCAAGCTAATAAAGCCACAGGTTTTGTTGTTGTTTTGTATTTTTTTAGGGCTGAGCCATGTCTAAGGAAAGACTCAGTAATTCAGATGAGAAGCAACCAGGGGTGTTGGAGGGTGGGGGGTGGGGATTGAACGCAAAGACTGGAGAACAGATCAGGAGAATGGCATGATCCAGGTGTGATGACTTCTCTTATACCTCACCAGACCGCTGGTCCCAGGAGGATATGCTAACTTTGCTAGAATGCATGAAGAACAACCTTCCGTCCAATGACAGCTCGAAGTTCAAAACCACAGAGTCGCATATGGACTGGGAAAAAGTTGCATTTAAGGATTTTTCAGGAGATATGTGCAAGCTCAAATGGGTAGAGATTTCTAACGAGGTAACTGATTCCCACTTCTTGACACACGTTAATACATGTCTACATGTGTGTGCCTTTATCTTAGAGGAAATAGGGAAAGGGTAGCAAATCTGTCACGGAATATGTTCACATGGTCACCTGTGACCTCTGGCTTATGTCTTGTAGGAGGGAGGAAGTAGCTTGAGCCATAGCAACAGCCTAGAGCTCACAATTCTACAGCAGTCTTTCTGGGTGGCCTTGAGCACTTACTGCCTTGGCTTCTATTGCTCAAGCTGCTCTGGGGGTTGAATGAGGAGCAGGCATGGAAGCTACACTGAAATTAGTCCTTCCTGTTGGGACTGCCCTTAAGTATGTCCACTGCCCATCAACATGAGCTAGTGCTTCTGGGTCAGAGGTCACCTGTACTGTGGTGGGCTCTTGGTTTGACTCTTCTTTCAGTGAGCTCAGTCTGGTGGAGAGTGACAGTAACACTGGAAAAAGAGGCTGCACTATGGAGTGGTGTTCTCAAATCCCTTTCTCTGCATTTCTTTCTTCCTCCAGGTAAGGAAGTTTCGCACACTGACAGAATTGATTCTTGATGCTCAGGAACATGTTAAAAATCCTTACAAAGGCAAAAAACTCAAGGTGAGTTACCAGGAGAAGCACAGGGGTTGGGGAAGAGGGCTCTAAGAATGGATGGTATCTAACCTCAATTTTCTTTGTTCCCAGAAACACCCAGATTTCCCAAAGAAGCCTCTTACCCCTTACTTCCGCTTCTTCATGGAGAAGCGGGCCAAGTATGCAAAACTCCACCCTGAAATGAGCAACCTGGACCTGACCAAGATTCTGTCTAAGAAATACAAGGAGCTTCCAGAGAAGAAGAAGGTGGGGGGAGGGGGGCTCAGGTGGGGGGAGGGCAGACAGAGATGGGAGATGTTTTCAGGTGGGAGCAGCTGGTGTGGGTGAGTCAGTAGATGGGGAATAGGCCTTAGGCAAAGAGGCTCAACATGAGGGGTGTGAATGAGTCAACGCAGTGTTGTGGGTGTCTCTGGAGGCCACCCCTGGTTATCTATCTCCTCCTGGGCTCACACATGGTCAGACAGGCCCTGTTACAGGGGAAGACCCGGAAGGCGTTCAGACTAATCTTGTGCTATCTACTGTGATGCTTGAGTACACAGGAGACCCCAGGAAAGGGGATGAATTGTCCTGATGTTTGTGAGCAAGGAACTGGGGCGAGGGTGCTGAGTATCTTGGGTCTTACCGCTGAAGATGCTAGAGCACGCTCGAATTTGGAGCCCCGACTCCCTCCGGTGCTCTTCCCCCGTCACAGCCACGCCAGTGAGCTTATTCTCCATAATCCATGTACAAAGGCACACGTTGTTCTTCCTCAACTCAGGATGTTCCCTACAGGAGTGGACCACTGTTTAGATTATCAGGGATACCTCACTTTGGGTAGAAGTTGTCCATATCTCCTGGGCAGAGATGGAGAAAGTCAAGGACAGCTCAGGAGGTTCCCTGGAAGACAGGGAGCGAAACACTGAAGGGTTTGAGGGATGAGGAGAGAGCCAAACACCGAGAGGAGATGACAGGTGATGGGTCAAGTCGGAGAGACAAGGGGCAGCGAGGTGCACACTGGCAGGCAAAGAACAGAAAGTAGTATGTAGCAAGCCCCTCAGAAATAGCACCAGCCAACATACTCTCTAGCCATTTTTCTAAAGATTCTGGCTGAGCACTCATACCCTTTGTTGCTGAATCTGAATCTGGAATAACTTGATGGGGTAAACCAGCTGTCTGTGGCCCGTACCCTAGCCAAGGAGTAGCATGAACTGCCTGCCAGAGCTGCAGCTGACCCCAGGGGCGAGGGACTACACATGCCGTCACAGGGTGGGGAGGGAGAAGCTACGTAGAGAAAGCACTAGCATGGGCACGCCAGTCTGGGCCTGTCCTGCTGACTGTTGCTGATTGGCTCTGTGGGGCTTCAGGTAAGTCGTTTTACTGCTCTGTGCCTGATTTGGGGTGTAGAGAACCTTTAGGTGCCTTTCAGTTCCAAAAAATTTGAGGAAGACTGAGATGGCCCCAAGGGGTCTCCACTTTGTTTCTGGTTTTCATTGGGGAGCATGGGGGGAAATGAACTGCCTCCTTCCACCTGGTGCCTCTGACAGAGAGGGGTCTTTGGTTGTGAGCCTCTGACCCTCTAGAATAGAAGGGGGAAGGAAGGAGAGATGGATGCTACATGGGAGCCAGGATGCAAAGTGCCACAGGAAAGTTAGAGGAGGGGTTCTGAAGGAGCCCAGGGCTCCAGGAGCATCGAGGGAGCGATGAGAGGCCCAAAGGGATGGTGACCAGGAGTATGAGGAATGCTGGGACCCAGAGCTGATGGATAGGGGAGAAACTCCAAATTCAGAACATTTATCAGAATGTGCTTTACGATGCAAGAATTCATTTTGTATCCCTTCCACACAATATCCAATATCCTCTCCTGCCTTAGAAGCAGAATTCAGCCTCCCTGGTACTATTAGCCACTTTGGGAAAGGTACAGACCAACATCAGTTGTCATAGGGTGGGAAGAGGAAGCAACGAGAGCTTCGCAAGAGTTGGGGGAACTCTGGTATTGGAACAAGGGAGTGGATAGTCTAGCTTACTACTGTCCACCTAGCAGGTGATATGTCCCCTGGCTTCTGGGACATTTTGTCTTAAGAGAATAGGATGGAGAGTGGGTGTCGGGAAGACCCCCCTGTAAATCCCACTGGTTATAAGTCACCAGGCCTAGCTAAGTGTGAATTCAGCTCACTCAAGGCACAGATACCATACTCTAGAATCCTAGCAGGAGGCAAAGGCAGTCAGGAGGGTGGCTTTTATAGCTCTGGGTGAAATAGGCCTTGGGTCCTGGATGACCCCATCCCCTCCTCCCCTCAGATGAAATATATTCAGGACTTCCAGAGAGAGAAACAGGAGTTCGAACGAAACCTGGCCCGATTCAGGTAAGGCAGAGGAGGGCCATGGGGTACTGGGTGTGGTAGGATAAATTGATACTGGCTGGAGATTAGAACTGACCATCCATGTTTCATGATGAAAGTCTTGTGTAGGTTGGAGTGTCAGGTTCAGGGGCAAGGACAGGCAGCCAGCCACTGACTTCCACTAAGCTCCAGCAGGAAGGCCTAGAAGGCTTGGGTTGGGCAGCTAGCTGGGGTCTGCCCTGGGGTCTGTACCATGCTGACCCTTGCTCTGGTCCCCTGGCTAGGGAGGATCACCCTGATCTTATCCAGAATGCCAAGAAGTCGGATATCCCCGAGAAGCCCAAAACTCCCCAGCAGCTATGGTACACCCATGAGAAGAAGGTGTATCTCAAAGTGCGGCCAGATGTGAGTGTCTGGCCAAAGGGTAGGGGTGGAGGGCACACGGCGGTGGCAAGGGGGGAGCCGCGCCAGGTGGCTGGGTATGGTGCAGGGGAGCAGGAGAGGAGGCCCCTCCCCAGGGGGGGTTGCATGGACAGGGCCCGGGCCAGCTGGCGTACGAATGAGTGTGTGTGTGAGCCTGTCCCTTGCACCAAGGCGGATCCCTGCCTCTCCGCCTCACCCTCCTGGCCTGCGGGGGACACTTGAGTGACCTCCTGTGGCCCGAGGGGGCGGGGCCTCTGTGCCCCTCACCCCCCTCCCCTGCCCCTGGCTGCCTGTGTGTGTCTGACGGCTTTTGGTTTGCAGGCCACTACGAAGGAGGTGAAGGACTCCCTGGGGAAGCAGTGGTCTCAGCTCTCGGACAAAAAGAGGCTGAAATGGATTCATAAGGCCCTGGAGCAGCGGAAGGAGTACGAGGTTAGGCTTCCGCTGCGCTCCTCCCCATCCGGCTCTTCACGAGCCTCTGCCCTCTGACTTGTGCCACCTCGTTCTGCAGGTGGCAGTCATTCCCTGACCCTCTATTGAGGGAGGGGCCTTTTGGGCCCCTCACCTCTGCCCCTACCATCTCACAAACCCCCGCCCCACCAAGAGATCTCAGGCTAGGGCAGAGCAGGGCACCATGTTGCAAATGACACAGCAGACACACAGACACATGGCCATCCCCAGCTTTGCTCCCTGCCTCCACTCCCCAGCGGCTCTCCCCCTTATGGTGTCCCAGCTAACCCCACACCCCGTTACCCTCCACTCCCCTACCTCACTCTGCAGGAGATTATGCGTGATTACATCCAGAAGCACCCCGAGCTAAACATCAGCGAGGAAGGCATCACCAAATCTACCCTCACCAAGGCCGAACGCCAGCTCAAGGACAAGTTTGATGGGCGACCCACCAAGCCGCCTCCGTGAGCACTGCCCTGGGTGGGTGGGTGGGTGAGTGGGCATCCCAGGAGTTGAGCCCGTGAAGAACTTGAACCAAGGTTGGGTTAGCAAGAAGGTCTATTGCCCACTTGCTCATGGGCATGCCTTCTTCTGGATTCAATAGGAACAGCTACTCCCTGTACTGTGCAGAGCTCATGGCCAACATGAAGGATGTGCCCAGCACAGAGCGTATGGTGCTATGCAGCCAGCAGTGGAAGCTGCTCTCTCAGAAGGAGAAAGATGCCTATCACAAGAAATGTGACCAGGTGTGCAGGCCAGGGGCCACCCTGGTCTTTGGGCCCTGATTTGAGGTTTCAAGCATGAGGTTTGCCCCACCCAGACTCAGTTACTCTTTGATTACGTTTGCCTTGACCACCTGCTTCTGGCTTGTGCTGTTAGCATCTGTCAAAGCAGACAGCTCAGGCCTCTTATCTGCCATTTTTAGGGGGTGAGAAGGTTACACCCAGTCCCTGGAGACCTACTGAGGGTTACTGCCCCAGAGTAATGGAGGCTGTCCCCAACTGACTGATTCCCCTTACTTTCCTAGAAAAAGAAAGATTATGAGGTAGAACTGCTGCGGTTCCTCGAGGTAAGTAGCATGGTGGACAGGGCGCTTTTGGCAGGCAGTCTTAATTCTGCTGCCGAGCCTGCCTGCTGCAGCTCCATGCCCTTCTCCTTCCTGCCCAGAGCTTGCCCGAGGAGGAGCAGCAACGGGTCCTGGGTGAGGAGAAGATGCTGAACATCAATAAGAAACAGACCACCAGTCCAGCCTCCAAGAAGCCTTCACAGGAAGGTGGCAAGGTGTGCACCGTGCCACGCCCAAGTGGGTTGGGGCCGCCCACGCCAGGCTAATGGTAACTACTCTGACCCTCTCCATGCTTTCTTTAGGGCGGCTCTGAGAAGCCCAAGCGACCTGTGTCCGCCATGTTCATCTTCTCAGAGGAGAAGCGACGGCAGCTGCAGGAGGAGCGGCCTGAGCTCTCAGAGAGCGAGCTGACCCGCCTGCTGGCCCGCATGTGGAACGACTTGTCTGAGAAGAAGAAGGTCAGGCCTTGGAGAGTCCGCCACCAGTCTCCCCTAAGGGCTGCCTGGGTCACTTCCGTGCGCAGTGGATCACACGTGTGCCAGGGTTCAGATGCTGGGGGGGAGCTCAGCGAGCCGGAAGGCGGGAAGCTGTCAGCCAGGGCTCCTCACTCCTGTGCAGTGCAGCTCCACGAGTAGGGCGGAGCCTGCGGGACATCGGCCCGGCCCCGCCCCCTTTCCGGCCCCGCCCTCCTAGCCCGTCATCTGCGGCTGCTGGGCGTGCTTAGCACGCCCCCTAGAGGTAGCCCGCATGGCGACGCCTGTACCTTTCCTGTAGGCTAAATACAAAGCCCGGGAGGCTGCGCTGAAGGCACAGTCTGAGAGGAAGCCCGGCGCGGAGCGTGAAGAGCGGGGCAAGCTGCCTGAGTCGCCCAAGAGAGCTGAGGAGATCTGGCAGCAGAGTGTCATCGGAGACTATCTGGCCCGCTTCAAGGTGGCTGGGAGAGGGAAAAGGAGTGGTTTGTAGCCTCCAGGGACAGGACCCCTCCCACAGCTGATGCCCTTGTTTTGTATCTTAGAATGACCGGGTGAAAGCCTTGAAAGCCATGGAGATGACTTGGAACAACATGGAGAAGAAGGAGAAGCTGATGTGGATTAAGAAGGCAGCAGAAGACCAAAAACGATACGAGGTGGGGGGGCCGGGCCGCCTGTATCCGTGTGAACGAGTGGGTTCTAGGCCGGAAGTGCCCGCTTCGGTTGGGACCCTGAGCCAGTCTCTAAACTTTCAGCCTGTCATAGGCTAGATGGGAGTCAAGGTACTAGTCTCTTGGGTGACTCCTGGGGGATGTAAATTCAATTCAGAAAGCATTTTGAAATGCTCCTTCCGATGCAGTAACTTGGCTGGGAGTCGCTTCAGGGGAGTCTTGCTATGGATCCTTGACTAGCCACCAACTCTGAGTCCTCCTGCCTCGACCTCTGGTGTGTCGGGATTACTTTCTGGCATATAAAAGAGCCAACGAAGGCTTGATGACGGGGTGAAGAGTGTGGGTGTGCGCGTGACCTTTCTGTATCTCCACAGAGAGAGTTAAGTGAGATGCGGGCCCCTCCGGCTGCTACGAACTCTTCCAAGAAGATGAAGTTCCAGGGGGAGCCCAAAAAACCGCCCATGTAAGCCTAAGTCTGGATCCTCCGTTGGTGTGAGGACAGGACTGGGAGGTGGTTCGCCTAGGACCCTCACCATACTGGTGTCACCCCACCCTGTAGGAACGGTTACCAGAAGTTCTCCCAGGAGCTGCTGTCCAATGGGGAGCTGAATCACCTTCCGTTGAAGGAGCGTATGGTGGAGATTGGCAGCCGCTGGCAGCGCATCTCCCAGAGCCAGAAGGAGCACTATAAGAAGCTGGCAGAGGAGCAGCAGAAGCAGTACAAGGTGCACCTGGACCTCTGGGTCAAGGTGAGAGAGGGCAAGGGAGGTGTTGTGCTAGCCGGTCCTCGCTCGTGGCTCCTTCGGTGACTCAAGGCCTGCGGGGCTATGGGCGCTGTCGTTTTTAAAGCTAAGGAAGCCAGGATATTAAGTAATTTTTCAAGGTTACGTAGTAGGAGATTCACATCGACTGCGTTTTCTTCCTTCTGGCCAGGATGAGGAGACGTCTAGGCCCTGGCTAGGCTGTCAGTCTGTTTCTCTGCTGCTTTGGTTGAACAGTTGGATCTGTACAGTGAGGAGAACTGCCTGTCACCCGAATAGGTTGACCAAAGACCCAGAGAGATAATGGGAAGGAAGGGTTCTAGAGTTCTGTCAGTGTCCATCATCTCATCAAGTGGCTCAGAGACTGGGGTGCAGGTGGGGTTGATGCTGGGCCACATGAGTCACGGGTGGAGGCTTTGGAGTTTAGGAGACCCTGCGCGTGGAGCTGTGATTTGGGCTTCGCCGTTGGGGGAAACCGATATAAAAATGGCTGTCAGTTCAGGATGGCTCATGGAAGGGTGCTTGTAACAGAATCAAAGCTGTGTTCTGAACCCCTAAAAGCTCTTTGCGGGGACCCAAAAGATAGGTGATGGTATGTGACTGTTTGTCAGTGGCATCAGTGTCGGTGGTGTGGAGTGTGCTCTGACTCCCAGCTCCTCTCTCCCCAGAGCCTCTCTCCCCAGGACCGCGCAGCATACAAAGAATACATCTCCAATGTGAGTGAGAGCCCGGGGGTGGGGGGGGTGGGGGGGTTGGAGGGGCCCTGCAGGGCTGGAACTCACTGCTCCCCACCCCCTTCTCATTCCCGTTCTCTCTGGTAGAAACGTAAGAACATGACTAAGCTTCGAGGCCCAAACCCCAAGTCTAGCCGGACCACCCTTCAGTCCAAGTCGGTAAGGACCGCCTCCCTCCAAGATGGGCAGGTGTCTGCGGGGCGAGGTTTAGCCCGGCGGGTGTCATCTGGGTGCTGATGCGCATGTGCCTCCGCGCTCTGCAGGAGTCTGAGGAGGACGACGATGAGGAAGATGAGGACGATGATGACGACGAAGAAGAGGAGGACGATGAGAACGGGGACTCCTCCGACGATGGAGGGGACTCTTCGGAGTCCAGCAGTGAGGACGAGAGCGAGGATGGGGACGAGGTGCGCAGACGGCGGCGGGCGTGGCGCGTGGGGGGGGGCGGTGCTGCGGTCTGTAAGGGGGGCCCAGGTGACTGCGGGGTCTTCGTTCTCGCAGAATGAGGATGACGAGGAGGAGGACGACGACGAGGAGGACGACGATGAGGATGAGGACAATGAGTCTGAGGGCAGCAGCTCCAGCTCTTCTTCTTCAGGGGACTCCTCGGACTCCGACTCCAACTGAGGCTCAGCCCCACCCTGGGCCGGCAGCCAAGGAGAGCCACTGCAGAGCTCCCCTCCCCGACTGACCACCTTTGTCTCGCCCTATGTTCTGTCCCCTGTTCCCCCAGCCTCCCCCACTTTCTTTCTTCCTTTCTTTCTTTCTTTAAAGAAAAAAAAAAAAAAACCCAGTTGGGGTAAGAGGCTGCAGGAGCCCAGGCTAGGACTCTGCGGCCTTGGAGCGGTCAGCTCCGGGGGTTCTCCAGGGACAGCAACCATCAGACTGAGCCAGCACTGGACCGGCCACCCCACCCCTCTTCTGCACTTGCAGTTCCGGCATGGACAATGGACCGGGAGTTTGGGGGTGGGAGCGTGTCCAGAAGAGTTTGGTGAGGCCCTCCACACCTGCAACCCGCACCAAGGTGGATGTTCTGGGGAGCCTTTCCTTCCCAGAGGGGCTTGCTGCCTGAACTTCCACATTGAACTGGAGGGAGAGAAGGGTGCTGCCTAAAAGGAAGCAGGCAGTGTCCACGCCCCTCTCCCGTGCCCCTGCAGGAAGGAGCTGCCTGGACCCGTTCATGGGGGAGGGGCAGAGTGTTTTTTATATATGTGTATATATTTTTTTTTTAAGCTCTGAGCTGTCAACGAGACGTTTCCTACCGATCTCGGCTGCCGTCTCTGTTGTCATTTCTGGGAGTGGGAGGGTTTGCAGTGGGGCGGGTTGAAACGTAAAAAAATGGTCTTGATGTGCATAGGGTGTGTGTGTGTGTGTGTGTGTGTGTGTGTGAGAAATAGCATGGATGCACCTGTGGATGCGGGAGTGTGTGTGTGATGTAGCATGGGCATACCTGCGGATGTGGGAGTGTGTGTATGATGTATATAGTATGCATGCACCTATGGATATTGGAGTGTGTATGTGCGTGTGTAGGAGAGAGAAGGGGTCTGTCCTAGAGACCGCCTCAGTTTTTGTGAATAAGGAAAAAAGGGTTGGTAAAGACCTGGGAGATGGTGACCCTGGCAGAAACAAGCCAAGGCTGCCCCTCCCTGCGATTTTCCGCTGTGCCTGCTCTCTGGGTCCAGTCCATGGTCCATTGTGGAGGGCATGGAAACCACCTGATGCTTCCTATACGAGTTTGCCTCTGCCAAGGCCATGTATCGGCTGCTGCAGGTCTGTGCTGTCCAGCAGGAAATGGAAAGGGTGGGATGGTGACGTGAGCCTTAAAGCTTTTCTTTGGTGGAAAAGGTCTCTTGGCTCATCTGAGGGGGGTCCCCGGACTTCAGGACGTGTCCTGAGATCTTTTACCTACATGTCTCTCCTCCCCCCCCCTCCCGTCCCCCTCCCCAAGCCCTCTTACCACCACCATTTCCTTTGATTTCTCAGGTCTGCTCCCCTCTCACCTGCCTCCACCCCTGTATATGGGGGAAGTGGGTGCAGAAGGTGCTTTCTCAACTGGCCCTTCAGCCCTTAGGTCCAGGCCTTCTGGGATTAGTCCCTTGGCCCTTCATAAGCCAAGTCACCTTACCTATGGTGATTTTCATTTTCACTAAGTTGGTCAGAATTTATTTGTGCTATCGGGTTTTGTGCTACCCCGTCATCCCCCATCTTGAATGAAAGCTGGGGGTGGGGAAGTAGGCTCTCTACAGAAAGTGTGGCTGCAGCTCAGCTGCTAGTCCTTCTTGAAGGCAAAGACATTTGCCTGGACTCTTGTGGAGGTTCCCAGGGATCGATCCCCCAATCCCCAAGACACACACACATACACACAGTCCTTAAAATTTGGCACCAGGGTTTTAAAGTTCCAGAGAATGTTTGCAAAGAAGTCTATCTTGTTTAAATGCCCTGGGCTATTAATGCTTGAGTGGAATTGTTTTCACTTAGAAACAGTTTTGAACACGACACCTGTTTCTTCCTCCCAGTTCAAGTATTGAGAGTTCTTACCATACAGACAGGGCTGTGGGGGTGCGGAGGGGGTGTTGGTGCTGTCAGAGGTTGCCCAGGGTACATTTTAGCACTGGGACCCCTCTCCCATTTTTTCTAATATTTAAGGAATATTTTGTAGGAGTATTCAACAACCACCATGCTTGAATTTATACCATGGGAGCAGCTTAGAAGTGTCTGTCCCAGCTTAAGGCCCACTGTGGAGGTTTTGTTTTCCCATTTTTTGTACAATAAAGTGAAAAACAAAGGTTTGACTTCTGTCTGGTCACTGGAGTAAATGAGCGCGTGGCAGGGGTAACCGGATAAGACCCTGGACACACAACCCTTGAAGCCAGCTTGTTGGCCCATTCTGGAACTATTTTCCAGTTTCCTGAGGATTCTACAAGCAACCTGCCTTCTTTACCTTGTTCTCGAACTTTCTCAATTCAGTCTGTTCACCTGAGCTTAAGAAGTTGGAGAGTAGGTGCATTTTTTACCCAGAGGACATTGCTTTTGGAAAGGAGGTGATTAACCACTGGGGTGAAGGCTTCATCCAGGCTGTGCAAGCCCTTGTAGTTGGCGTATGGCTTAGGGAGAGCCAGGCTTAGCCATGACTCGCCTAATTCCACCCAGATTTCTGATGGGAAGCTGCTAGGACCAGAGGGCATGCTCTCTGGATTAAGGCCTCCCTTCCCTGCACAGGCTTTGGTGGGCTTCCTGCTCAGGTGAATGGGTGTGGCTACGCAAAAGCTCCCCATTGATGCCTCTCCAATTCCTGTCCACACTTAAAAGTTCCCCAGTCTGTTGTCCAGTCATTAGCTTACCTGCCATTTTCCAGGGGACGCTTGCTTGTGTCGTGCCCTCTGAGATGACTCTTGGTTTCCGTTAGCCCTTGTCCTTGCCCTCCTTCCTTCCTGGATATTCGTGTATCTCCTTTGAACCCCTAGTTTGCACCCACAGGGAGCCATTTTTAAAAGAGGTGGTATCCAACCAGGCACCAACCAGGCATAGTGGCACATGCCTGTCATCTCAGCATTCAGGAGGCTGAAGCTAGAGGAGATCCAAGAGTTCAAAATTAGCCTGTGCTACAGAGTAAGACTGTCTCCCCAAATAAACAGCAATATCTGCGGGCGCTGCTCGCTGTGGCCTGAGTGTCTCCTCCAAACTCACGTTGAAAACGAATTGCCATGATAACAGTAGAAAAGGGGTGAAACTTTTATTGTCTTTGTGTGTGTGTGTGTGTGTGTGTGTACTCCAGAGAACACTTGCCTACTTTTCCTACCATGTGGGATCTCAGGGATCAAACTCGTGGCGTCATGCTTGATGGCAGGTACCTTTATTTGTTGGGCCATCTCATCAGCCCCATGAGATGGGGACCTTTAAGAGGTGATATGATGGCCAGGCGGTGGTGGCGCACACCTTTAATCCCAGCTCTAGGGAGGCAGAGGCAGGTGGATCTCTGTGAGTTCGAGGCCAGCCTGGTCTACAGAGTGAGTTCCAGGACAGCCAGAGTTACAACAGAGGAACATGAAAAAAAAGAGGTACTATGATGACAAGAGTCTGGCCCTCAGGAATAGATTAAGGCATTACAGAAGCTGGGAACCTGAGGAAAAGGGTGAGCGGAGCCACATAGCCCCTGTCCTGAATGGGCTTGCCGGCTCACGGTCCCACCATGTGTGTGAGAGCTTTGCTCCTGTGGTTTATAATTTACCCAGTCTGCAGTATTCTGTGACTATTGTACAGATGTGTAGACATTCGGCCACTCAGCCTGAAATTGGGGTGACGGTCTTGGCTCCTCTCTTCCTGTTTGCTTCCATGTTTAATCCATCTCCTAGACCTGTCTATTTCCCTTCCTGAACCCCTCTCTAAGTCTGTCTCCCTCTCCACAGGGACATTTCCATCCTTTTTAAGGCCACCACCATTGCTCACTTTCTGGAAAGACCTGGAATTGGTCTTCTTGCTTGGTCTTGCTCTTTACAATATATGCTGCATGCAGCAGACAAAAATTGTCTTAAAAGCCAAATTTGAAACTGGGTGTGGTGCTACATGATTGCAATTCTAACACACAGAAGGCTGGGTCAAGAAGACGGCCTAAGGTGTGAGGCCAGCCTGGGCTAGATAATGAGTTTCAATCCAGCCTCAGCTAGACCAAGACCCTGTCTCAAAAACCTAAACACACAAATCTAAGGTGGAACCCACCTATGGTCCTAACTATTTAGAAGGATTATTTGAGTACTGGATCTCACTTAGGTAATAGAGGAAGACCTAGTTGCAAGGAAGAAGGAGGGGGGCGGAAGTTGAGTGTGGTGGCATGTACCTGAAATCTCAGGACTTGGTTAGCTGAGGCAGGAGAATTACAAGTTTGAGGCTATCCTGAGCTACATGGTAAGTTGGAGCCCATCTAGAAAGTCCCTGTCTCAAAAATTAATAAGTAAATAAGCAATCCGTAGTAGTATGCTGCTGTGGTGGCTCAGCAAAGAGGACAAGGAGGCAGATGCATAGGTGGAAGCCCTGCCAGACCTCAGCAGAGGGAACCACCCTCATTTGGCCAACACCATACCACAGTGGAGCCCTGAGCATCTGAGTTCAGGTGGTTTTATTGATTCAGAACTCCTCAGATGCAGATCATAAGCAATCAAACATACCCCACAGAAATCCAACATCTGCAGATAATACAAAATGCCAAGGCCTATGCATCTCTTTTTCCAACAGTGCATCTCTTTTTCCAACAGTGCACAAAACAATTATTTTAAACACAACTAAAAATAAACTTTTCTTCCTCCTTTCTGTATAAGCCAAAATAATTGCTTTATCTCTACAACATAATTTAACACTACACCAGCAAAACCATTTACAAGAGGAACATTATGAGGCTTCTAATGCACATGACCAAGTGAAACTAAGCATCTATCAAATTTTTCACAATGTCTTTGGACAGCAGAAAAACATTATCAGTGTCCAATTTTCTGGAATTCACTCACAATCTTCTGAGCTCCTCCTGAGGGCTTGGATCACTTCTCTGGCTCTGCCCTCTGCAGCACACACAGCTTGTCCTCCAGGCTCAGGCTGGCTTCACTCCACTGCTGCTGCTGATTTTGGTGGTTGTCCCACGCTACTGGCATCTTCAAGACGCTGGGGTCCCTTGCTGCAACTGGGCTGGACTTTCATCAGTAGCTTCTCCTGGGCTCTTCATTGTGCCAAGCCTCAACTTCTTTACATGACCCCTTCAATCTGGGCCTTCAACTGCCACTGAGGCTGCACCTTCACCAATGGCCTCTCCTAGGCTCTCTTCATGGTACCAAGCCTTAACTTCTTTACATGACCCCTTCATCTGGGCCTTCAACTACAATTGAAGCTGCACCTTCACCAATGGCCTCTCCTGACC
Source organism: Cricetomys ansorgei (assembly GCA_026225945.1). Lineage (NCBI taxonomy): Eukaryota > Metazoa > Chordata > Mammalia > Rodentia > Nesomyidae > Cricetomys > Cricetomys ansorgei. The sequence goes on from JAMJFZ010001881.1 coordinate 12,053,007, forward strand.
TCTCATAGTGCCAAACCTCAGCTGTTCTCCAAAGACCCCTTCGTGCCTTCAAAGCCAGTAACACCTGGGTAATTTTTACAGTACCAAGTTCAGCTACCAGTATGAGATATAGCCTCGCCAGTTCCAGAAGACAGCTTCTGTGTGCTGACCCAGAGGAAACACTTTCCAGATTTTAAGACAGAGTCTAGTTCGCTGGAAAAATAACTGGTCGCTTCTGTTTACAGGAAGGGTCCCCTCTGGAGGTCAAGTCCTCATCGCCATCACCAGTTTCTGAACCGCTTGTCTTCTCTTAATCAGGTTCACAGGAGAAAAATCAGTTCAGTTTAACTAAGTGGGTTTTTGGCTCTAAGCTCAGGCTTCTACAACAGCAGAGGGTCCTGGACCAGCGGGAAGAACCTACGGTTGAAACATTCTGGTGGTTTGGTGTTCCTTCTCACCACTGCTATGGGGAAACATAAACCCTTCGTCATAGACCTCAAACATAAGACACACTAGGGCTTCACACACACAAAAAAACATCGACAAACTCAGTGTATGGAACAGTGCGCTCTGGTTTCTGTTTCCCGGGCCCTGGCTGCTGCCAGCGGCAGGAGGGAGAGTCAGCTCCGTGATCAGGAAAAGCAGTCAAAACCTTGCTTCTTTCCTGTTTCCAGCTGAATTTTTTTGTTTTTACCATGAAAATGTCTTTCTCTAAAGGCCTCTATTCTGTGGCTCTCACTTTTGAGCCCTCTTTCTCACTTAATTTTCACAATTTTCTCTTCATAGAGGCTTCTTTTCTCACTCTCCTCTTCCTTCTGGAGACTTCTACCCATTATTTTTGCATAAATATAATCTCCGTCCTCTAGGAGCTGCCCTGAGCGTACTTTACTGGACTCTGTGAGGTCTGGAATTTCTTTCTTGTTCTTCCTTGTCTCCATGTTGGATTAGCTAGTGTGATGACGTGCCCCGCGTTGCTACACCACTTGTAGTCGTTAGCTGCTGGATCACTCACCAAGAAAGAGGAGGAGGCATATTCATGATTGCAAACTCTGCCAGACCTCAGCAGATGGAACCACCATCAGGGCCAGTGCCATACTCAACAGTGGAACCCTGAGCATCTGCGCTCAGATGTTTTTATTGATTCAGAACTGATGTGGAAGTTTTTTAGTTGTGTTTAAAATAATCGTTTTTCTGCACTATTGGAAAAGGGAATGCATAGGCCTTGGCATTTTGTATTGTCTGCAGGTGTTGGATGTCTGTGGGGGGTGTTTGATTGCTTATGATCTGCATCTGAGGAGTTCTGTATCAATAAAACACCTGAGCTCAGACACTCAGGGTTCCACTGTCGATCAAGTATGGCGTTGGCCATGAGGGTAGTTCCCTCTGCTGAGGGCTGGCAGGGTTTGCATCTATGAAAATGCCTCCTTGTCTTCCATCCTGAGCCTCCACATCATTGTAATACTACACAGAACTCCTCAGGTACAGATCATAAGCAATCAAACATCCCCCACAAAAATCCAACATCTGCAGACAATACAAAATGCCAAAGCCTATGCATCCCTTTTTCCAACAATGTACAACAACAATTACTTTAAACACAACTAAACATAAACTTCTACAATCTAAAGCAACCATACACAGCAAACAAACAAACCTGGATGTGGTGACATGTACCTATAATCTCAGCACTCAGAGGCTTGATGCTGAAGCATTACTTGTTCTAGCCCAGCCAGGGTACACAGACGGAACTTGTCTCCAAAACAGACAAACAAAAACTGTGATACTTCTGTATTCAAAACTTATTATGAAGATTGGGTGTGTAGCTCAGTAACAGAGTACTTGTCTAGTATGCACAAGGCTCTGGGTTCCATCCCCAGCACCACTAAAATAAATATCATGTTTTAAAATACTGGCCTGGTAGCCTCTCCCTATAATCCCAATACTTGAGAGATAGAGGCAGGAAGATCAGGAGTTCAAGGTTACCCTGGGCTACATAAGACCCAGTCTTGTGTGTGTGTGAGAGAGTGTGTGTGTCTGTGTGTGTGTTGTATGCCTCTAGAATCCTTGGTTCTAAATACTCTCTCTTTACTCCATTCTTCCTAGTCACTCATGATAATCCTCTTCTGCAACTCAAGTATATGTACCACAGAGTCTTTGTACTTTTTGTTTTGTTTTTATGAGACAGGGTCTCTCTGTGTAGCCGTAGCTGTCCTGGAACTCACTCTGTAGACCAGGTTAACCTCGAACCTCAGAGCCTCTATCTGCTTCTGCCTCCAAGTGCTGGAATTAAAGGCATGCACCACCACTCCCAGCTTTCTTCGCACTTCTCTTTTCCCAGAATTCTGTTCCACCAACAATCCACAAGACTAAGTTTTTCATTTTCCAGGGCTCAGCTCAAATGTCACCTCACAATCACCTTCTCTAGAAGCCTTCATCTTCTTGTGTATATTTACCTGTTTGTGGTTTCTTTCCCCAAGTTGAAGACACATAACTTGCTTGCTCATTACAATAATCTAGCACGTAAATTACCCTTGTATGAATTTGACATCCAAAAAAAAAATGTGATGAGTAAGGGGCTGATGTGTGGACCACAGGCCTTGGGGGTCTAATGCTGCTGCTGGTCCCAGTTCCAGCCACACCAGTGCTCAAACATACAGCCTCTGCTCTCCTCTCTGCCTAGAATATGCTGTATGCAGGGGCTCAAGTTCAACTCAAGTGCAGTTCCTCAGATATTGCCTACTTTTCTTTCTTTCCTAAACAGCTAATTTTCTATTTTATTTGTGTGCATTGTTCCTTGCTTGCATGTATGTCTGATGAGGGTGTCGGACACCCCCCCTCCGGAACTGGAGTTACAGAGTTGTGAGTTACCACGTGAATGCTGGGAATTGAACCTGGGTCCTCTGGAAAATCAGCCAGTGGCTCTTAACTGCTGAGCCATCTCTCCAGCTGCATGCTTTTCTTTTTTTGAGAATCTTTCATTTTGAAGTTGCCTATTCAGCTGGCTGGTGGGCCAGTGAACCAATGACCTCCCCATTTTTACCTTCCCAGCTCTGGGATTACAGCATGTGCCACCACACCTGACTTCTTTCACACGAGGTTCTGGAAACTGAACTGAGGTCCTCATGCATATTAGACAAACACTTCGCCAGCTTATCCATCCTTCTGGCTCCTCTGCCTAGAACAACCTTCACCTCTTTGTCTAGTGATTCAGGACCTCGTTTAAAAATCTAAGTCTGGGAGTGGCGGTGCACGCCTTTAATCCAAGCACTTTGGGTGGTTGAAGCATACAGACCTCTGTTTGAGGCCAGCCTGGGCTACATAGTGAGTTCCATGCCAGTCTACACGAGACCTTGTCTCAAACAACAGTAAGTGGGGAGAGAGGTCTATCTCAGTGGTGAAGAGATGGCTTCCTGTTAAGAACACTGGCTGCTTGCTCTTCCTGAGAACCCAGGTTCAATTCTCAGGGCCCACATGGCCACTCACAGCTATCTGTAACTCCAGTTCTAGGGGAGTCAATGCCCCCTTCTGGGCTCTTCAAGCACTGCAAGGAGGTAGTGCATAGATATTCAAGCAGATGTCTTTCTCAGGGTGGGAGGGAGAGGTGCTTCCCTAAATCTTTTGCTTTGTGGTCCAACGCCTTCCTCACACTTGTCTCTTTTGTAAGGCTTTGCTGGGCTGCAAGCTCTCTCAGGACAAGGTCTCTGTGTCTCCCTAGGGTCTCACCGACAGTCAGAATCAGTTCAGACCTTAGCCATTACTAACTGGTACAGAACCAGGGCATGTGCCCAAAGATCACCACCACCCAGCAGCCATGGCCCAGTGCTGAATGGATTGGATGGTCCATTGTATGTTAGTTTGGTGTGATGGCCACTGGTGGGGACGAGGAAGCATTCAGGGAAACAGGAGTCAGAAGGGTTCTTCTGCGTGTGCAAATGCCTTAAGGCAAGGATTTTTAGGACATTATTTTGATAAGAAAAAACAAACAGTATCACTATGAAGAATCCTGAAATGGAGGTGGGAGATGTGTGAAGTCTGAAGCCATTGCTGGCCACTCCTGAAAGCCTGGCTCACTTCTTTGCTCCAGATCCAAGTCCAAGCATTTTCTGAGAGTCTCTGTTATTTGGTTTGATCCCAGTATCTCTGAAACCAAATTTGCCACATCCCCATGTCCTCCAGAAAGGTCTCCATCTTCAAGGTGTTTCCAGGGTCTCCCTATCTTTCACTCCATACAGCTCAATCAATAGTGAAAACTTGCTGTGATGTATAAGCACAAGCCTCACCAGAAGATGCTCACGGGTCTCCTCATTGTTTATATGGGTCAAGCCCACAAACTCCTCAGTACATACTTGGTTCTGTATGCTTATATTCTGTTGCTGACTGCCTACATATCCCTATGGTCCAGTCAGCCCTTAGCCTGATCCATATATATATGGAGATACACACACACACACACACACACACACACACACATATATATATATGACGGGATCTATGCAGTGAGACAGGAATTTAGCATGGCCAGGTTGGCCTCCAACTCAGAGATCAGCCTGCCTGTCTTTTGGTGTTGGGACAAAAGGCACGTGCCACACCTGGCCATATTCTTTTTGTTTTCAGTGCTGGTGTCCAATTTGACCCATAAGTTCTGAAACTTACCAGTGGACTGCCTAGTGCCACCATGGCCTTTCCTGACAATTCTCTGCCTGCCCACCTCTGAATCCTGTAAAGCATTTTCCTTTTTAGCACACTAATTTTTATTTTCCTTCATGTCTTCCTACCCCAGGGAGACTGAACTTCCTGAGAAAATACAACTGTCCTATTTCATCTTTGTCTCCCAGCATCTGGATTGTGTTGTTAAGAATAACAATTTTGTTGTTGTTTTTGGTTTTGTTTTTTGAGACAGTGTTTCTCTGTTATAACCCTGGCTGTCCTGGAACTCACTCTGTAGACCAGGCTGGCCTCGAAGTCAGAGATCTGCTTGCCTCTGGTTCCCAAGTGCTGGGATAAGAAGAACAATGAAAAAGAAAAAAAAAGGTTTGTAATGACAATGAAGACATTATAAAGAATTGTTTAAAAATAGAGGGAGAAAGGAAATAACATCTAGCGCTGGAGAGATGGCTCAGCCTTTAAAGGCTAAGCTCACAACCAATAGGGGACCCACAGCTGTCTCTCCAGTTAAGAAAACACAAGAGAGAGTAACAGCTAATTGGTATGACAGCATAGAACTGTAATCCCAGAACTCAGGAGGCTGAGGCAGGATGAGCGACATAAAGAGACAGTGTCAAAACAGAGTAAAAACAAACGACAACACAAGTTAAGATTTACCAGGCCCCTCAGATGAAATGAGAGCCTCACACACTGACTTTCTTGTTAACTTTTGTTTCGTTTCTGATACAGGATTTACTATGTAGCCTTGAAGGTATTTATGAAGACCAGGCTGACATCAAGGCAGAGATTCTCCTGCCTCTGCCTCCCTAGTATTGGGATTAAAGGTACCGCCTATCTGTTGTTGGGTCTTCACAAGGAGATCATTATGCCCTCTGGCAATGGAAGAAACTGAGGCACAAGCTCCTTTTGTCTAGTTCACCGAGGTAAGTTCAGAACTAACGCGTGGTTTTAACTGCTTCGAAATATCTACCAAATGACCTCCATAAATGTTTGCTGAAGACAGGAGAGCCAGTGATGGTCTCAAAGTATGTGATTTCAGAGTTTAATCTTATCTGAAGCGAGAGGGCTGTCACACGACAGTCCCAAGGCTGTCACCTAGATGTGAGCGCAAATCTCAACACCTTCAGTGGCTGAGAAAAGGACCTTTCCTCCCGCAGGTAAAGAGGCGACCGCAGGCGGATGAGAGCACTCCCAGCGGAGCAGCACTCAGTGTAGGCAGAGTCTCGCCGGTGCCAAGCAGGCTGTCTGAGAGGTGGAGGGTCCGGCGTGGGCTCCGGAAGCAGGAAAGGCGAGCAGGTGTGGGATCTAAATTAGGATGCGGGTGGGGAGCGCGCTCCGCTCAGAAGGGCGCAGCTCGCGCCCGGCAGCCGACCCTCGCCCCTCAGCCCTGCTCGGTCCGGAGGCCTGGGGCGGGTAGTGACCCAGCCAGGAACCCGGAGAACGAGAGCGGAGCAGTTCCTTCTACGGGTTTTGCGTCCTGAGCGCCTAACTGCGCCCCACCTCGAGCCCATCCTCCTCACACAAGTGACTGCATGCCTCGGGGTCAAAGTGGGGAGCCCCACGGGAAGGGCGGGGGTGCCTGGGCCGGAAGGCGTCCCAGGCTCGGCTGGGAGCCGGCGCTCTCTTTCGACGCCACCCGTTGCCTCCGCCCCCGAGCCGGCCGGGACGGCACCAAGTCTCCGCCCCCGGCGCACCGCGCACCTCACCTTGAACGCGGCTCCACCCACCTCTAGCCTATTGGGCCTCCTGGGCCGAGGAGACTCCGCGATTGGCCGGGCTTGCCCACGGAGGCCCCGCCCACCTCCCCGCCCCAGTTCCCGTCCGCCGGTACTTTGGACGGCGGCGTGGCGCCCCTCCTCCCCTCCCGGTCCCCCGCCCCCTGGAGCAAATGCTGCCGAGCTGCGGCCGCGGGGCAGATGCACGCGCTCGGGCCCTTCTAGCTGGCGCGAGCCGTCGCTGGGCGCGCGAAAGCGAAAGGAGGAAGAGGAAGGGAGGGCGAGGGCGGGGTGTTGAGGAGGGGCGGGAGGAGGAAGAGGAGGAGGTTGGAGCGCGCTCGCGCCTGGCCTCGCGCCCGCGCCGAGGGAGGGGGGAGAGGGGTGCGCGCGCGCACGCTCGCGTCCTCGCTCGCTCCATCCATCCATCCTCCGGTCGCGGCACGCGCGCGCACTCCGGGCTCGCGCCGCACCCCCCGCCCGGGAGAGGCGGGCTGGAGTGGGGGGCGGGGGGAGGGGCGCGCGGACGGCGCGCGGACTGCGCGCGGGCGGGGTGAGGTGAGGAGGAGGAGGCGGCGACGGGACGAGAAGGGAGGGGAAGGGGCCATGGCCGCCCGGTGAGGCGGCGAGGCGGGGGGGCAGCCCGACCCCCCGGCCCCGGGCCCCGGGCCCCGGGGAGAGGCGAGGACGGACCGACGGACATGGGGCTCCGGAGCAGCCGCCGCCGCCGCCGCCGCCGGAGGACGCGGCCCTGAGAGGCCGCCGGGCCCCGGCGCGGCCCCCCGGGCGGGGTGAGTACGGAACGGGAACGGGGGAGGGGCCTGCGGGGGGCGGGGCCCGAGGCGGGGCTTGGGCCCCCTCCCCCCCAGGTCTGGGTCAGCGCCCCTTCCCCTCCCCCCGGGCCGACGCGGAAACGCCCGGCTTTCCCCGGCTTCCCGGCCGGGCCGGGGCCCCCCGGTCTCCCCCTGGCTGGGTCCTCCTTGGGCGGGGCAGGGCCGGCCGGGGAGGGGGCGCGGGGCCTTTGTTAGGGAGCCAGGCCCCAGCCCCCGGGACAATAGAGATACCCTCCTGGACTGCTCTCCCCGGCCGGTTCGGGCTCTGGGCAGGCAGCGACGGAGAGGGGTCGGGACGCGTCCCACTCTGCCTACTCTCTGGGGGTCGGTCTGTCCCGGCCCGCCGCCGGCCTTGGGTGGCTCGGCTCTCCTCCCCCCAGTCGGTATGATGCAGCAGCGGTGCCGCAAGGACTGGAGAAGAGCCGCGGCACGGCCTGCTACCCTTCCCAGTGCCCCTGGCTCATTTGTCAGTCCCCACCCCACTCGGGGCCGGCAGCTCCTTAAACTCGTACCCACCGTTCAGTGGGGCCCCAAACTGTGGGCACTGTTTCTGAATCCTACGGTGGGGATTTCTGGACTTTGGGGCTCTTGGAGAGACTTCCGGGCTGGTCCTGAGGGAGGGAGGGTCCGATCTAAAAGAACAGGTAAGGGGAGTGCCCACTCCTCGCGTGCCTGCCACTGGGCTCTCCTCTGCTTCTGTTCGTGGTGGCTGGAAATGCCCTTTGCCTATTGGCTTCTGTGGGCTCTGTTCCTCTCGTAGAGTGGCAGGCTTATTTTAAGAGAAGACAGAGTAGGGTGAAGGTTGTAGGGTCTTAGGGCCATTCCTACTTCTGGTAGCAGTACCCCCCCAAGTGGACATCCTGGCTGAAAGCAGAGGTGACTCTGAGATCCCTTAGGGAAGGGGGGTTGTCTTGAGTCTGTGCAGTTCTTTGCCACACCCTGTGGGTTTGCTTTGAGGCCTTAAGAGTTCCTTCTCCTCCCCCTGCTGCATTGCACCATGGGTATCAAAGAGGGGTTTGAGTTTTGGGTACCTGGGATGAGCTGCTGCCTCCTATAGACCCAGAGTCTGATTGGCAGTACAGTTTAGGGCCTGAGCTTAGGCCTGGGAAGGACTAGGCCACCTCTGGTTTTCAAGCCCTGAAGGACCATCTAGACTTAAGTGATTCGGGCCTTGGGGAGGAAGACACTCTGATGCCAGGATTAAGCCCTGGGCTCGGAGGTTGGGAGGGGAGGTGGCAGTCTTTGGAGGTGTCTTGGACTCACACCAACACCCCCACCTCCATGTGTGCAGCCGTGTTGCCGCCCGCTGTGCTATGAGCAGTCAGAGCGCCGTCTCCACAAGAGTTTACAAATGAAAATGGAGGAAATGTCTTTGTCTGGCCTGGATAACAGCAAACTAGAGGTGAGGGCTCCCCCACGTGTGCCTCTAGTTCTTGATGTCTCTGTGTCGCTATGTCTGGCATCTACGCCAAAGAGGAATTTGGGGTAGTCAGCCTTGTTCCTTAGAGAAAATAGTCAGCAGAAAAGGCCCAAGGATCTGGGAGGAAGAAAGATCTCAAGAATCAAGGTGGGGAAAGTGGCAAAGAAAGCAGCATGTTGGACCAGGACCAGGACATTTGGTGGGTGAGAATTGTTCAGTCCGGGGGTGCCACCCTTATGACCACCGATGTTCTCTCCTGGGGCCCAGGCCATCGCTCAGGAGATATATGCGGACCTGGTCGAGGATTCTTGTTTGGGATTCTGCTTTGAGGTACACCGGGCTGTCAAGTGTGGCTACTTCTTCCTGGATGATACAGATCCTGATAGCATGAAGGATTTTGGTGAGCTTCAGGGTGGAAGGAGAGTGGTCTAGCTCTGCCCAGGGACGACTTAAGAGGGTTCTCTAGAATCTGCCCTAGATACAGAGCCTGGAGCTCCTGTGAGCTCAGGCAGGGATGAGTTTAAAGAGGGCATGGAACCATAGGTGAGAACAAGAGGTGAGGGTACCCTGCTCGCTCTGATCGCCACGCCTCTCCTGTCCCCAGAGATCGTGGACCAGCCTGGGTTGGACATCTTTGGACAGGTTTTCAACCAGTGGAAAAGCAAGGAGTGTGTTTGCCCCAATTGCAGCCGCAGTATTGCTGCTTCCCGCTTTGCCCCCCACCTGGAGAAGTGCCTGGGAATGGGTCGCAACAGCAGCCGAATCGCCAACCGTCGGTGAGAACCTCTTTGCTGCCAGCACCAGTGATGCACATCTTGTACAATCTGTACCATGGTGTAGTCCCATGGGGGCACTGGTAGGGTATAGAGGGTGGGTCGAACTTGGCTCTCAGGTGCTTTACAATACAATAATGATCAGATGGGTGACAGTCTTGACCCTTTCTTTTCTCAACTCTGGGCAGGATTGCCAATAGCAACAATATGAACAAGTCTGAGAGTGACCAAGAAGACAATGATGACATCAATGACAACGACTGGTCTTATGGCTCAGAGAAGAAAGGTGTTTGGGGGTCTGGGGAAACCTGGGAGAAACTGGGGTGAAGTGGGAGAGCAGGGGTGGAGTATACATTTGCCATAAACTGTCTTGGTGTTGGGGAAGAACGTAGTTTTTAAAAAATGTGTAAATGCTCAGAAAGTGAGAACTTAAAGGTAACCGCGCTCTTTGTTCTGTTGTCCCCACAGCCAAGAAGAGAAAATCAGACAAGGTGAGAGCTGGGGCAAGCATGGGAGAAGTTTGGGTGAAGGACAGATACCCTCCCCTTTGGGCAGGGAGTGCTCAGGTGTTTTGACTCAAGTGTGAGGTCACTGGGAGGCCTCTCTGGGTTTGGGAATAAGGGTATCTGGCGGGCAGGGGAGCTCCAGAAGTTTTGCTGGTAGAGGGGAGGGCAGGAAGGAGGGAGGGAGGAAATATAGGCAGACAGGCCTCTGACTGGGGAGGGATAGTATGAGTTTGAGGTTGTTTCTTTGTCAAATCTTTTTTCCTTCCCTGGGTTCTCGGCTCCCCCTTATCGTTGGCCTTTCCCCAAAGCTATGGTATCTCCCATTCCAGAACCCTAATTCCCCTCGAAGATCCAAGTCTTTAAAACACAAAAATGGTAAGTGGGGCTAGGCCAACAGGGCCCCTGCTAGCTGTATTATTACAGGACTTGTAATGGGGGTGGAAGGGAGGCCAGGGGGTAGGAGTGTGAGGGAGGGCCAGTGATCCTTCTGTCACCCCCACTTCCTCTCTGGTTATTTTCAGGGTTCTCTGTCTGTACCTCTGCATCAAACACCCTTCCCCTTCTTTTTTCTTCTTCAGGGGAACTTAGCAACTCCGATCCTTTTAAGGTGAGTAGAAGCTGTCCTCTTTATGCCCTCTGCTCATTGCCTTGTGAGGTGGCTGGGGTTTGGACCAGTGAGGTCAGGATGCTGACAACTAGAAGCACTTGTAGAGCTATTTGAGTCTTGGGTGTTCGTGTTCATTGTGGGTTCCATCTCCTTGTCCATATGCAGGTAGGTGGGAAGAACGCTCTTAGAACACTGCGTGGAGGCAGGGACGAGATTCTCCGGGGCCTGATTTCTCCATTCCCACCCCTTTCCTGTCTGCCCTTTTTTTACTTCTCTGACTTGTACCCCTGGTTCTCTCACAGTATAGCAACTCAACTGGGATCAGCTATGAGACCCTGGGGCCAGAAGAGCTGCGGAGCCTGCTCACCACGGTGTGTAACTGGAGATGGGGGAGGTTTGGCTTGGGCTGGGCAGTGGGTAGAAGTCAGGACCCAGAGTTTTCATAGGCTTTCCGGTCCACCTGCTCTGGGGCTGGTTTCTGCTTGCTCAGTTTAGCATTGGTGCAGAAGGAGCATCTAGTGTTTCGAGTAGGTCCCATCCCTCCTTTCAGCTTATGTTCCTCTTCCAGCAATGTGGAGTGATTTCTGAACATACCAAGAAGATGTGCACAAGGTGAGCACAGAAACTGAAAAGGGGGCTGATCCTGGGCATGGGTTGGGGGTACCCTGGATGTGAGCAGTGGGCGCCATCTTTACCCTCCCTTCTAATAGGCCTTACTTATTAGGTCACCATCTAGGGATTCACCGCTGACTCTCTCCCTGTCCCTCCAGCTTCTGCTCCACCTGAGTTCCTGAAGTCCTTCCCTGCCTTGTCAGGGTCTGATCATTCTGTCCCCACCAGGTCACTACGCTGCCCGCAGCACACTGATGAACAGAGGCGAACCGTACGGATTTATTTCCTTGGGCCCTCAGCGTAAGTGACCTTACCAGAAGGGTGGTGGGTTAGGTTGGTGATCTCTTTCTCTAACGTGTTTCTTTGACTCCTCTTTTCAGCGTCCTTCCAGAGGTTGAGAGCTCCTTGGACAATGACAGCTTTGACATGACTGACAGCCAGGCCCTCATCAGCCGGCTTCAGTGGGATGGCTCTTCTGATCTTTCGCCCTCTGATTCAGGCTCCTCCAAGACTAGTGAAAATCAGGGATGGGGTCTAGGTATACAGGGCCAGCTGATCTTGGGGCTTTTGGCACTGGGACCCCCTCTCCCTCAACTCCACTCTCATCCCTGTGCCCCTTCCTCTGCAGGTACCAACAGCTCTGAGTCACGGAAAACCAAGAAAAAGAAATCACATCTGAGCCTGGTAGGGACTGCTTCCAGCCTAGGCTCCAACAAGAAGAAGAAGCCAAAGCCACCGGCTCCCCCGACGCCCAGCATCTATGATGACATCAACTGACTTGGGTGCAAGGGATAGCCTTTGGCTGAGAGATCCCTCTCTCCTGACCCCCACACAGGCAGCATAGCCTGGCAAATGGACAGCTGCTGGGGGTTTGGGCTTGGGAAGCTTGGTGGGCCAGGCAGGCAGAGGATCCAGTTATGTGCCCCTGGGGGGTGTCAGGGTCCTCTGCAACGAAGCATGACCCCTCGGCGTGCAGGACTCAGACCTGGACATATTATGCCTTGGACATAAGTTTGGTGGGGAGGCGGTTTTCCTATTTATTCTGTGAGTTACTGGATGTCCAGCTAGGCTGGGGGCCTGACCTGGGCACTGTGCCAGGGCACTGCCTGCTCCCCACCCCAAGAACTGGACTAAGCCCTGCCGAGGGGCATTGTGGCTACCCAGACAGCTTTGGGTTGGAAGCTGAGCCCAGAGGGGGCCTCCCCTGGCTGCCTTCAGCAATGTGAATGGGTCCGGTGCTTGGAGCTGAGGGGCAGGGCTGGCATGTCCTGTCTGTGTGCAGAGTCCTATCGGATGTCCCCAGTCCCCGGGGTCAGCAGGCACAGTGCTGTCTGCTGAGGTGGGCGTCCAGAACTGCCTCACAGGGGCAGCCCTTCCCCTCAGTCCCCATGGGCCTCCTTGGCAGCAGGAGCTGCCCTTTTGTTGTTGGGTGCCAGGAAAGGGCCTCCAGCCTCTACAGCTTCAAGGGATGGGGAGGGGAGGGCAGGGAAAGGGAGCCTGTATCCGAGTGGCCCCCTGCCCTCCCTGCCTCGGGGCTGTGAGGAGTGGCCCAGGTGAGAGGGACGGTGCTGCTTTATTTGAAATGTTTCTTACCTCATTCCCTGCCCCAGGAAGGGGCCCAGCCTCACCCTCCTGGGGTGGCCCTGTGTTCTCCCTCCCATCCTGGCCCCCCCCCCCCCCCGTGCCCTGCCCTGCCCTGCTGGGGCAGCCTGAGTTCCCAGCTGCTGCTTGCCACCCCTTCTCCGTGACCAGCTTCGGTTCCTCTCAGTGCTCCCGCCTCTGAAGCCTGCCCTGTTCCCCTTCCCTTGCCGCTTTTAAGTTATTTATTCTGTACTTGTGGTTTGGGGCTCTGAGGAAAAACCCTAATCTTGTGCCTCTCTCCCTTTGCTAGGAGTAGGGTGGGATGAGAAGGTAGTCTCTGCCCTGGGTTGTCAGTGGAGGTTGGAAGGGTGCTGTTGCCCCTGGGTGGGACTGTCATGCCAGGGCACCCACCTACCTGGCCTACATCCTGAAGAGACATACTGTCCTACCTCCAAGCAGGTACTGTCACCCCTTGGAGCTGAGGACTTGGATGTGGGCTGAAGTACAGCTGACTGAACAGGATGGGGTTGACCCGAGCCAAGTTTTCTGGCACTTGCTATACATGTCCCCTCTCCTCCCAGGAGGAGCCACTCCCATATTGGGTAGCTAGTACCCAGGACTGGTTGGACTGATTTGGGTTAGGGACCCTAGAGGGTTAAGGGAACAACAGAGCTAGGGTTGCAGTACCCTGTCTGGAGCCCCAGTCTCTCCCTGGGGTTATTCTGATTGTGGCTGATGCCTGGTTACAAATTGGTTTTTAACCCAAGCATTGTGATTGTTTTTTAAAAAGTCAAACCAATTTTGGCGGTAGTTAGAATAAATCCTGGAGCCTGTGCTCCTCTGTCCTTGGCCCTCCACAGCCTTCTCCCTTGATGGGGAAGCTAGAGGGAGAGGTTCTCAGTGGCCCCCAAGCATAGGCTTGGGAGCCTGCTGAAGGTCAGGGGAGGCAGGCCCAGGCCACTTTCCCTTCTGAGAAGTAGCTGCAGCTCAGGCCAACTCATCCTCTGCTCTCCCACCTCTCCCTTCATCCTCTGATTGGAGGGAGTAGTTCGGGAACTGGTTTGTCCACAAAAATCTTCCCACTGTTCCTTGGCTCACCCTCAGGGCAGAGCCCCCTGCCCAGGCTGGGTAAGAGTTGGGCTTGGTCCAGCAGGGACCCTGAGGGAACAAACCCCTTCCTTCTGGGGAGTATGCCCCCCCTACCGTGTAGTTGAACAGGGGCTAGGAACTCCCCACTCCCCCCCTCTAACAGCAGGCTGTGTGGGTTTCAATTCCCATCCTCCCCACCCTGGCTAGGTGTCGTCCACCCTGTATCCTATCATGTGTCTGAGTGTATGTGGGGGGGTTCTGTACTAATTTCCATGGCCGGTGGCTTTTCCTTCCATGCATCACTCCCCCCCGCATGCCCAGGGGCCACCCGCCTGGCATTACCGCATGCTGGGGTCATTGGGGGAGGGGGGTGGGGCTCACGCTGTCCTGTGGTCTTGAGATTTTTATTTTTGCATATGTAATCCATCCTGTACAGGTAGCTAACTTTGTAAACGCTGTGTATTCCCTTTGCCCCCATGGCTGCTGGTGTAAATAAATTGCATCTCCCGTTGGTAGCCTGGCCTACCCACCCTCATTACCATGTTGCTGAGGGTAGAGCAGTCACAAGAGGCTCCACAGCCACAAAACGCAATTTTATTCACTCATAGTGACCCACCGTCTAAGGGCCTAGGGTAGGGCAATCTATACCCAGAGCTCGTCCTTGGAGCTGGGCAGGACACTGGCTTAGGGCCAGTACTCTCTTGCAGCCTCAGGCCTAGGTTAGCAGCAGCTGTGGCCTGGCCTTTCAATGCTGGGGGCTTGGGCCTGCCCTAATCCCCTTCCTGAAGGAGCTCTATACAAGGATATTTAGGGAGGAAAAAAAAGGGCAAGCAAAGTGCTTTGAAAGAAAGCAAAATATCCTATTATCACTACAAGGGTATAAGGGAGGTGGTGGCAGCTGAAAAGCTAGCAGTCTTTACCCTGCCTGTTAATTTAGCTTCAAAAGATCCACACTCATCTAAGGAGTGGAAGGGTACTTCAGGCTCCTTACAGAGATATGCTAAGGCCATGCTGAGCTGCTCTGGCAACAACCCTGGGGGTTAGGGAGCAGACATGCAAGACACTGGGAAGGGCTAGGGCCACAGCCAGGAGGGAAGACCCAGAGCCCACGCTTCTCACTGAGGTTGGCCTTTGCACTTTGGGGTTCCAAAAGTGGGAAGATGATATCCTTGTTTCTACCTGAGTTGTGCTTGCAGAAATATCTGTACCCTGTGGGCATGAAGGGAGGCCACACATCTGCCCCCTGGGTCCTATGGACAGGGTACCCACCATAACCTTCCCATCCCTCCCTCCCAGGTCCTTGGGCCCAGCTCTGGCCAGGAAAGGGGGGAGGCCATGAAGGAGGAAGACCATGCCTTTCATTTTCTCCCGATGTCCTTATCGTCCATACATCCCAAATACTAGGAAGCTGAAGAAGACCGTGACTCCCACCAAGGAGACAGTGGCAGGTGCTGTGAAGAACTGGCGGTAATTGATACGGAAGTACCAGACCACACCCAAGAGCACCACAAACACAGGCACCATGAGGCTGCCCACGTTGACACCAAGGCTGGATGGCTCAGTGGCTGAGGGGGTCAAGGAGGCTGAGGGCCCAGAAACAGCTGCCCCTGGGGGTGAGCGGTGGCAGTGAATCACACAGTTGTCGGTAATGTTCAGGGAACTCAGAGTGCGTGCTGGGTCCTGCAACAGCCGACCCTGGTAGATTAGTTTCATCTGGCTCTCTTGTCCAGGGAAGTATTTGCTACAAGAATGAGAGGAAAAACTAGATAAGGAATGAGGTATATAGGCCTGAACCAACAAAGCAGGGCATGGGGAAAGCTGATGGGCTGTTTACAGAAATCTCCCATTTCCCCTTAACAGAGGCCAGTCCTTAAAACTCTATTGCTCCCAAATCTGCACCAGCTTCTCCAGGAAACCAATGCCTGAGGCACAAGTGATGAGCCCTATTTCCAGTCTACTCACCTCTTTAGGGCACCCACAGTGTCCTCTGGCCTGGCCACAGCCAGCTCCTCAGTGTCATTGAGGAACTTGAGCCGAACATTGATGAGGCTGGGGCTGGGAGAGAGGCAGGCGGTATCATCCAATTGCAGCGGAGCTCCTGAACGGCTGCTCCCCAGGCCTGCTTGTCTTTTAGGAAGGCCTTGGATGTCCAGGAGATGCTCAAGGCTGGGCTCCGCATCTCCCCTAGCTCCAGGTTCCCCAGGGGAGTCTCCCCCACTGTCGCTGGTCTCTTCAGCCTTCTCATCATTACCCTCTGATGGATGGGGGGGTTCAGTTGGCTCTGGAGTGCCTGGGCTTACCAGCTGGTCCACACGCCCCAGGTGGAGAACAGACGTGTCACCTGCTGACACAAGGGTGCCCAGCAGCTGGTTGTTACTGCTATCTGACACGTAGGTAGAGAGCCAGGCTAGGACCAAGGCTAGGATCAGCACCACCACACCTGCCACCACCATCACCTCATTACCCACACCCTCAATGAGGGTGACATCAGAGAGCTCCATGGCCTGGCTGCTGACCGGGTCCACACTGCAGGAACAAAGGGGGATAGCATCAGCAGGGCATGAGAGGTTACAACAAGGTTTCCAATTTGTTTAGGCTCTGAGTCAGGCTGGGAAAAAAAAAAGAAGGGAGTTTGGTATTTTGTAGGAGGGGCAGCCAACCTCCCCAACTGCAGTAGACCCTCAGTCTGAAGCTAAGGACTTACCCTTGGCCTCTGTTGTGAAACTCGAGCTTTCAGATCCTGTGCCCATAAGGAGCACAGGTCCCCAGAAAAGCCTCATAAGCTTGTTGCTGGCTGCTAATTGCTTTTTAAAAAAAAGTATTTTTGGAGGATAATGGAGAAAGAACATTTGCTTCTTCTTTTCCAGGTTTCTCTGTGTAGCCCTGGCTATCCGGGAACTACTGCTCAGTAGACCAGGCTAGCTTCAAACTCAGAAATCCACCCACCCTTGCCTCCCAAGTGCTTCAGTTAAAGGCACGGGCCCCCACTCCAGGCTACATTTGCTTATTTAAGCCAGAGTTTCTCTAGGACTTCTAACACTTGGCCAAGCATATATTCCTCTGAGCAGCCTAAATGGTAGCTTCAGAGAATGAGAATACTCCTTTACAGGCATTGTGCAGCCATCTTTGCCAGATTCTCATTTGATTGCATCTCATTCATGGCTACAGATCCACAAATGCCCAGAGGCCAGGAGCCAAAATAAATACATTTTGATCTATCAAGGATAGAATCAGATCACTTCAAATGGACAAATGTATTGGGACTATTGGCAGACATGCCTGTCTCCCATAAAACTGTTCTGGCAAGTTCTGAGGAGCCACATGGGACAGACACCAGAAACACCATGGTCACCATGGGCTTGGCTCACAACTGCAAAACCACTTCCTCAGCATACACATCAGTTATCCCAGAACTTGGAAAATGGAAAGCAGTAGGATCAGGGGTTCAAGATAAGCCTCTGCTACATTGTAAGTTCAAGACCAGCCTAGGCTACATGAAGTGGCTTCAGTAGACATTATTTGGAAAGATTCCCCAACAGCTCCCATAATCCTTATCTCAGTCTGTCTTGGGCTGTGAAGGTTCTCCCTCTCTGTAGTTTCCTAGAAAGGCACGGAGGATCTCTGCATATTCCTTGGAGTGCCTTCTCTTTTCCTTGGAGAATCTACTTTCACAGCTGTCTCTGGGCAAATCCATCTATTATTGGACTATTCCCACAGCACCCATAAAAGTCATTATACTTATAACCTATCCATCTCTTCACTGACTCCTGGAAGATAAGAATCAAGGGTAGTTCTCTGTACGAAACTCAGTGCAATGCCATAGTATCTGCTCCAAGAATATTTTGTGGGACATACCGACATTCGAAGTTTCCACAGCCTTATTTAACGGACTGGCCCTGGAGTCAGGGAAACAAAGATCGCGGTCTAGTCCCTCTTCTAGCTTCGTAACTTCCAACAACTTCCTCAAAGCCTCAGCTTTCTCATCAGTAAGTGGGGTTTAAAATGGTACCTACCTCATCAGGTTGTTTTGAAGATGATGTGAAATCATCGAAGCAAAATAATTAACACTGTTCAACAAACAAATGGTAACAATTATGTCTCACGCCCACAACTAACCCTTGATGGTAAGGTTTAAGTCAGGAATCGTGATTTCCACAAAAGGAAACTGTGGCAAAGACAGACGGAAACGAGGACACAAGGAACTGCCGTGGGAAGGGGCCGCATAGGACCCCGCGTCTGCCTGCTCCGAGGCCTCAGCTTTCTCCTCAGCCTGTCGACGCCCCTGACCGCGCGGTGGGGAGTGGTCCCCGACCCTGCTTTTTCTGAGGCGAAGGCTCTGCGTCTGAGAGGTCCTATTCCCGTGGCAATAGAGTCCATGAGCTCCCCGAGCCGAAGGGCTTCGGGGTCTCGGTCGCCGTGCCCAAGCCCAGCTTTCCCTGCCCGTCCGTGATGGTTAGGGTCAGGTGAGGGGGTCACAAACCATTCACACCCCTCAAACTTCGGGGCGGGGCAGAAAGGCTGGGGGCGGGGCCTGAGGACGCGGAGAGTCATGGGAAATTAAAGGGGGTTTGGATTGGTACTGTGCCTGAATGGGGAAGGAGAGCCTCACCTGACAAAGCCAGGATAAATGTTTTGACTTCGCCAGGACAGTCTCAACCCGTCTTTCCGTAGGGGCCGGGGGAGGGGCTGGCAACTCAGGATTCTGTCCAGGGTCCGATCTCTTCCGGCTTTTCTCGGAAGCTGTTAACATCCGGGACCGGATGTCCCGCCTCCCCGCCTTGTACTGATGACGCAAAGCTACGTAAGGCGGATTGACGTAAACGTAATCTTTAAAAGGGCCAGGTTGCGCAGCGGTAGGCGGGGCAGAGTAATTGTTGGCGGGATTTCGGACTTCGAGCGGTAAGGCCACGCCCACTGGGCGTGGCCTCTGGCCGTCCAGGGGTCAGAGGCGGGGCCAGAAGAGGAGGCGCAGCTCCGGGAGGTGCTTGTGGAAGGGGCGTGGTTTCGTGCCTAGATTATCCTGGCAGGCCCTGCTGCTATACTCTCCTCTAGGTTTCCCTCTTTCCCGCGTGGTTTTTCCTTCCGGCTTCGCTCTGGAGCTCCGGAGCTAATGGCATTCATTAGTGCTCCGCGATGCGAACCGGGCTCCGAGGTTGGGATCCGTAAGGACTGGTATTTCTGACTTCTAAGAAAGTTGTTACTCGAGGAGACAGGCAAGAACATAAGTTATGATCTTAAGTACAGGAAGATTGCTGCCCCATAGAGTGTGGAGCAGGAAAGACATTTCAGAGAAACACAGATACAGTGTCCTTTTTAAAAAAGATTTATTCGCTTTTATTTATGTGTAGGCTATGTGTATGTGGGATGCTTGCAGAGGCCAGAAGAGGGCACCTGGAGCTAGAATTACAGGAGGTCGTAAACCACCTGTCTTGGGTGCTGGGAAGAGAACTCAGGTCTTCAGGAAAGAGCTGCAAGTGCGCTTAACCGTTGAACCATCTCTCCAAATCTGTTACACTGGATTAATTTTTTTCCTATTTTTGTCTGTTAATTCCCTATGTAGTAGAGGAGGACTTTGAACTTCTGATCTTCCTGTCTCTGCCTCCCAAGTGTTGGGATTACAGGTAGGCACCACCATGAGTTTAACTCAGATTTTTAATGGATCTTAACTTCTTGGCCATTTTTTAAAATGCATTACATTTTATTTATTGTGTGTGTGTGTGTGTGTGTGTGTGTGTGTGTACCACAGCCCAAACATGGAGGTCAGAGGACAACTTGTGGGACTTGATTCTCTCCTACCATATGGGGTCCCAATATCATCAGCCTTGGTGGTAAGTAGCTTTACCCCCTAAACCATCTCACTAGCCCCCTCCTGAATAATTTTTCATAGCACTGTAGATGTGATGTTTATCTTTCCTAAACTACTGAACTTAAGGACTTAGGTGTTTTTTTATCCTTTTTTTTGGACAGGTCTCTGTTGCCAAGGCTGTCCTTTCTGTTTTAGCCTTACGACTGTTGAGATTACAGGCAACAACCACTATGTGCTGTTTCCTTTTTCTGTTTTTGTTTTTTGTGTTTTTTTGAGTCAGGATCTCATGAAGTTGCCCAGGCTGGCCTTGAACTTTCTCTAGCTCAGGAAGGCCTTAAACTTTCTATGTTCCTGACTCAGCCTCTGGAATAGATGGAATTACATAACTCTGCCAAGCTGCCTGGCTAGAAATTGCATCTTTGCACACAGGTGTGTGTGTGTTCATTGTGTGTACATGTGTGTAAGCAGGTACATATGTATGGAGGCCTCAAGTGTCTTCTTCAGTCACTCTCTCCACCTTACATTCTGAGACAAGATGTCTCACTGGACTGGAGCTAATTAGGCTCCACTAGCTGGCCAGCAACCCCTGGTATCTGCCTGCCTTCACCTTTCCAGCCCTGGCATTACACATATATATAGCTATGCCTGGCTTTTAATTTTTAATTTTATTTTACTTCGTTTGTTTATTTATTTTGAGACAGGGTTTCTCTGTGGTAACTCTGGCTGTCCTGGAACTCATGACATAGACCAGGCTGGCCTCGAACTCACAGAGATCTGCCTGCCTCTGCCTCCTGAGTGCTGGGATCAAAGGCGTGTGCCACCACCACCACCTAGCTTGTTATTATTTTTAATGTGGGTGCTGAGGATCAAACTAAGGCCTTCATACTTGTACTTTACCAATTGAGCCATCCCCCCAGCCCTTAGAATGACAAATAACTTTCCAATATTTTGTCTTCGACTTGTTTATGGTATAGTATTTAGAACCTAGGTTTTTGGGAGATGGCTTAGTGGTTGCTACTCTTCTAAAGGACCTGAGTTTGATTCCCAAACCCCTTATTGGGTAGCTGATAACCACTTGTAACTCTGGCTCCAAGGAATCCTATGCCATCTTCTGGTTCCTGCAGGCATCTACACACCACACACACACACAAATTTAAAACAAACAAAACAACCAAACCTAGGGCCATCAGAATGACTCAGCAAGTAAAGGCTCCTGCTACGTTATGACCTGAGTTTAATCCACAGGATCCGCATAGTGGTTAGAGAAAACTAGTTCTTGCAAGTTGTCTTCTGATGTGTTCACACACACATACACACAAGATGTAAGACAAAACCACCCCTAAACTCTGTTCTTTTGATATTTTATGATCTTTGCAACTAGAAAATCTTTGTCTGTCACAAAATTAATACATATAATCCGTTAACTTTTTTTTTTTTTTTTTAGAAAAAAAGCAACAAATAGTTATTTTGTGGTTTAAAGCATGATAGAAAAAGGGAGGACTGGCTAGGACTTGCCTGCTGAAATGGGGCAGAAACTTCATCGTTCTCTGGTGCAGGGCTCCCAACTCAGGCCAAGGACTGAGGAAACCTTCCTTTTCTTCTCTTAGACCTTTGGCTCTGTGAAACTAAAGCAAAGCTTCCACCCAGAAGCAGGTGGTTCTGCAGAACCAGGGCAAAGGCTGTCTTGTGCCAATGAAAGGGAATCTGCACAGACAGAATTCCCTGGAGGGAGGGATTGGGCAGAGGCCAGGAGGCAGGCTGGGCACTCCTCATGTGGCTCTGCTGTCTGCTGGGTGATGCCAACTGATGACTGAGAACCCTGGATCCCCAGCAAAAGGTCAAATAAGCCCCTCTAATCTCTCCTGGAATAGCTACCACAGGTTCGGCAGGTCTTTGTGGTAGGAGGTAGGGGGTTGGGGAGTGGGGGGAGGGAATGGTGATCTATAACCATTTTCATGTCACCAGTAATACCTGTTCAAGGCAGAAAACTTGGAAGCCCCAGAAGAACACAGGAGAATAAACACGGAGTGATAGGAACTCTGGTCACATTTAAACTTAACATCCATAAATTTGTTCTGTGCACAAATTATTTATTTGCATCCATAAGACTGGCTTGCCCTGAAAAGCCTCCCCTTAAAGGTGAGTGATCACACCCTTTTGTCTCTAGGACCAGAAGAAGTAAGAGAGGCAAGTGCTCGGTCACTGAGCTCCCATCTCAAGCCCCTGCTCTGTTGAGTTTTCATTTTAGCCCGATGGTTGAGAAGAACTACTAAAAGGGACAATAAGAACTGTGACTAATTATCCCAGCATCCGTTCAGGATATGGGTTTCATTAAGAGTTAGAGGTGTGGCTCAATGATTGGATACTTGCTTAGCATCTACCAAGCCCTGGGATCCATGCCTAGTGCAGGGGTCAGGGGGAGGATGATGACAACAATCCCAACAGCACTCCCTTGAAGTTCTATCCAGAGTCAGGCTAGAACACTACAGGTAGGGTCCTCCCACCCCACCCCAAGATCTTGCTAGTTTTGAACTCACAATTCTACTGCCTCAGCCTCCTGAGTACTGAGGTTATAGCTATATGCCATTAAGTCCAAATAAGGGCCCGTCACTATGAAAGGGGCTGAGCAGGCATATGGGCGGTGAGGCGAGAGCCGTACCTGGGATCAGTTGCTCCTAGCTTGGGTGGATCAAGAGGCCAGTTACCTAAGCATGCGAGTGGTGAGTGAGTGGAAGGTTTCTTTGGGGATAGGCTGAGAAGGCTTGAAGTCGAACAGGTGGCTTAAGAGGTCTATGGAGGGACAAGCTGGCCCTGGAGGGCATGCAAAGCGCAGAGCAGGAAGGCAGTGGTCGGTTTCCCATAGCTGGATGTGGGAAGATGGAAGTAGAAGCAACCTGCTCAGAGCTCACTGGATTCGTCCCTCCACACACAGCAGCAGGTAGTCTCTGAGCAGTGGGGGCAGTGGGAGCTTCGAGGCAGCCTGCCGACAGTTGCTACCCAACTGAGCACGAACAGCCAGGCGGGCCAGGTGCTGCAGGCGTCTTGGCTGGTTTTCCATTCTTAGGGCTGAGCTGTAGAAGGCTTCATGTTCCTAGTCCAGAAGGAAGAAGGTATCAGCTGATCCAAGACCTCTTCCAGAAAAAAACCCAATGGTGGAAGACCAAGGAATTTCCAACACACAGGAATTTCCACCCTGCCTTGGTATAGGGGTCTGGGTTTCGGTCATGTCTGTGGCCCTTCTCACCCCAGACATGCTGATAGAATTCCCACCAGAGCTGACTGATAAATGGATGGCTGTCAGCAAGGGGCTGGGCAGTATGGGAGATCAAAGCTGGGAGGTGGTGGCACAAACTTTAAGCCCAGCACTCAGGAGGCAGAGGCAGGAGGTTCTCTGTGAGTTCAAGGCCAGCCTAGTCTAAAGAGTGAGTTCCAGGACAGCCAGAGTTGCAACAGAGAAATTCTGCCTCAGCAAAAAAGATTTGCCTGGGCTGCTCCGGACCGAGGTCTGGGTTTCACTGCATACCCTCTTCTGCCCAGAGTCCATGCTCACTCTGAAACTGGAAGGGTGAGACCTCCCGCCTCTCTAGCCCCCTCTAGGAAAGGACTTAGCCCTTAGAGTGGACATACCTGCCACAGCTCCGGGAGCACTGCCTCTACCCAAGTGTCACAGGGAGGAACATATGGATAGGCATTAAGCAGGACTTCCAGGGCCCGAGGAAAGTTGGCACAGTGTTTCAGCATCTGGAAATCAAAGTAGGGGTTTAGGAGTTCTATGCTGCCACAACTAAGGCAGGCCCAAGGCTGGCTAATATAAATTGCCACACACACACCCTCTTTCCCGTTCCTCAGCTTGTCATACATGCTCCAAACTCCTGGCCCCAGTTTCCTTGACTCTATCCTTTGGCCACCCTCTCCTCGTTGCCAAGATGGGGATGGACCTAGGCCTTTTGATCTCCTAGACCTGCCAATCAGGACAGTTCTGTCCCAGCCCCCCACTTCCAGTTGGCACCTCCCTTCTCATGCCCTCCCAGCACACCTCAGGGTGAACGGGCTGGGCCCCGTAGTCCAGCAGCGCTGCAAAGAGGACCTCGGGCTCCCAGTTGGGGGCGTCCTGTACCGCTTGCAGCGCGCAGTCCATGGGCGTGTGGCCTGCCCCATTGGCGACTCCAGCACTGGCCCCGTGGCGCAGCAGCAGCTCGGCCAGGCCTCCGCAGCCGTTGGCACAGGCGTTGTGCAGTGGCGTGTGGCGCTTGCGACCCGCAGCCGGGGATCAGCCCCGGCTTCCAAGAGATGTCGCGCTGCCGCCTCGTGCTGCCGGCAGCTACCCGGCCCCTCGGCTCCAGCGCAAGCCGCATTTAGCGCGGTCTCGCCCTGGCTGGTTCGCAAGCCCACGTCTGCACCGTTCTCCAGGTAGAGAGCCACGTGTTGCTCTAGGCCACGAGCCGCAGCCACATGCAGGGGTGTCGCTCCACTTTCCTGCGATGCCACATTCACAGATGCTCCAGCCTCCAGCAGCAACTTGGCGCACCTAAGGACAGGGTACAAGGCCCCAAGGAAAATCCTCAGGACCCAAGACCTGCTATCACCACCGTATCCTTCCCACACCTCTGCCTGGAGGTCTGGCTTCTGATCATAAAAGCCCCGGGACAGACACCAAGAGTTCTGGGGCCAGTCAAAGCGGCCAGAAGCACCTTCAAAGGCCAAAAGGGTCTAGTGCAGCAGCCAAGAGCACTAACAGCATTAATGGATGTGGCAGGATCCGGTGAGTACACCCTGACCTGAACTGATTTATTTATTTTGTGTCAGGTGTGAAACCCAGGAAGAGCCTCAAACTCACTATGTAGCAGAGAACGACCTTGAACTCCTGATTCTTCCCACTTGAGGGGATTTACAGGTTGCACCACCACACCCAGTTTCTGTGGGGCTAAAAATGCTCAAGCTGCTTCACAGTCTCTGAATTCCTGGAAAAATTATAGACCAGCACATGCCATTGTAGCCGCTGTGCTGTTACCTACCGTGGCAAGGGAGTATGAGATGAGCTAAACCGCCAATGAAACAAAACCAATGGTAACTTATAATGGAAAAGGACAATAAGCAGCTGCCGGAAGGCCAGAGGCAGCATCGTGTTGGTGAAACCCTAATAACTGGAGATCCTTTTCCCAAATACAATACAGGTCACGGATACAAGTGATCAGTGGCCAAGGACTGAGTGAACGCTGCCTTTGACAAACTGCTGAGTTTAATTCTGCAGTAAATTCTGATTGTTAGCATATTCTGATTTCTAATACCAAACTTAAACACTTAAAAGCTTACTCAGTAGGGCTCCAATAAATGGTCCTTCTCATCATATTTAAAAGGACGAACTCTGGGAAGATGCTTGCGTGCAGCAACCAAGAGTTGAGATGTGTCCTGAGAACCAGAGAAAGAGCTGGCGATGTTGTTTACTGGGACAGGGTCTCACTGTGGAGCCCTGGCTGGCCTGATGCTAGCTATGTAGACCAGATTGGCAATCCTCCTGGCTCAGCCTCCTGAGTTGGACTGGCAGATTTAGATCACTTTGGGGTCTATTACTGATCTACAGCCAGTGAGCGGGGTCAGGTCTCTAGCTGGGCACTGTGAGTGTCTTGAGTCCTTACATACCAGCTGAGTTTGTTGAACTGATTTGTAAAAGAGTATAAATACCACCCACCCATGCTGTTGGCTTTCGAAAAGTGGAAGGACACTGGGTGTGATGGCTTATGCTTGTAATTCCAGTGCTTAACAGAGCGAGCCAGAAAGATTACTGAGAGTTTGGGGCCAGCCTGGGCTACAGAGTGAGACCCTGCTGCCCACAAGCAAACAACACGAAAGAGTTAGGGATGTAGCTGTTACCTGAGTAACATGCCTAGCATGCGCAGAACATGCCTAGCATGCACAAAGCCCTGGTTTGATTTTTGAGCATGGCAGTGCACATCTGTAATCCCAGCACTTAAGAGGTAGCGGTAGAAAGATCATGAGTTTAAGGTTATCCTCTTCCAAGCTACATGAGATCACGTTCAAAACAAACGAAATAAAAGGAAAAATAATCAGGAGTCAGGTATGGAGGCACACACTTATCTGAGCACTGGGGAGGCAGAGGCAGGAGGATCACCATAATTTTAAAGTCTGTCTGGCAAAAATAGCAAGTCCCAGGCCGGCCAGGTATATAGAGAAAGACTCTGTGTCAAAACCAAAATAAATTTTTAAAAATTAAATAAGTGGGAAGGGAAAGCTGAACACAATGGTGTACATCTGTAATACCAAGACTCAGGAGGCAGAGGCAGGGGGATCACCAGTGGGATGCCCCCTTTGGCAACATAGAGAGATTCTGTCTCAGAGTAAAAGGAAAGCCAGACATAGTGTTGTAACCCAACTCCAGGAGACCCAACACCTTTCTTTGGCCTCTGTGGGCACCTGCACACATACACATACACATGTCGATAAAATAATGAGGCCTCCATGTGAAAATACAAACAAATGCATGAGGTACTTTATAAACAACGAAACTTTGTCCAGTCATCCTTGCTCCTGAGCAAGGGAGTTGGGGACACACATACACACCCTCAAAACCATCCCAGGCCATGGGCACCTACTGCAAGGACTCGGGAGCTGTGCAGAGGTGTAAGGGGGTCATGCCCTCCTCAGACAGCACGTTAGCCTTGGCTCCAAACGTGAGCAGCAGCCGGACACAGTCGGGTTGGGCTTGGGCACAGGCCTCGTGTAAGGCAGCACGGCCTCCAATCCGGGCATCGAGTTCAGCCCCCTGCAGGATAAGGTATCGGGCACAGTCTAGGTATCCTCTGGCCACAGCGATGGTAAGAGGCGCCGTCTGCTTGGTCTTTGGAGTCAGCACCCAGAACCCTGAAGAGAACAGGCAGTACTGTAGGACTTTGTATGGGAGATCAGGATGGAGAAGCTGCCTACGGCTAGTGGACGCTGGCCTTCCCTGGGCCTAGCTTACTGAGTACAGATAGCCTTGCTGTGCCTGTGGCTAGAGGTTCCCTCAAGCCCTGAATTGGAAGTATACATTGGAAGAGCCTTTTAAAACACTTTGTCAGTCTATAACGAAACACTGCACTCCCTAGCACTGGGGGAAAAAAAAAAAAAGGGCCAGGCAGTGGTGGCGCACGCCTTTAAACCCAGCACTCGGGAGGCAGAGGCAGGAGGATCTCTGATGAGTTCGAGGCCATTTGAGGCCAGCCTGGTCTGCAGAGTGAGCTCCAGGACAGCCAGAGTTACAGCAGAGAAACCCTGTCTAGGAAAAACAACAACAACAACAAAAAAAAAAACCCCAACAAAGTGTACTGGGGACTGGGGGTTTGGCTCAGTGGTAGTGTCTTGCCTATGTGTGGGCTCTGAGTTCCATCTCTTAATACTACAATCAATTAATCAAAATGAAATATCAAAAAAGGGAAAAGGGGGTAAAGAGAAGTTTCAATGCTTAAGAACAATGGCTGCTCTCCCGGGGACGGGGTTCAATGCCAGCACACACATAGCAGCTCACAACA
The DNA here is from genome assembly GCA_026225945.1 of Cricetomys ansorgei. Taxonomy (NCBI): domain Eukaryota; kingdom Metazoa; phylum Chordata; class Mammalia; order Rodentia; family Nesomyidae; genus Cricetomys; species Cricetomys ansorgei. The sequence goes on from JAMJFZ010001881.1 coordinate 12,080,116, forward strand.
GTCTGTGACTCCAGTTCCAGGCGATCTAATGGTCTCTCCTTGCTTCCATGGGTATGAGGCCGACAAGCAGTGCACAGTCCTACATGCAGATAAAGCACCCATATAGAGAAAACAAAAACGTAATTTAGGAAGAGAGGGATGCTGGGTAATGGTGGCCCACACCCATAGTCCCAGCACTCAGAAGGCAGAGGCAGGCAGATCTCTGAGTTCAAAGACAACCTGTTCTACATATCAAGGTCCAGGCCAGTCAGGACTCTATAATGAGACTTGTCTCCAAAAACAAACAAACAAATAAACATATAGGAAAAGGGAGCCAGGTATGGTGGCTCATGCCTGGAACGGCAGCAGAGGCATGTGGATGGCTTGGTGTAAGTTCGAGGACAGTAAAACGTGGCAAGGTTGTACTTCAAACTTCTCCCCCACAAAAGGAGCAGGGGACCGGAAAAGAAAAGCCACAAGTCTTAGCCAAAATGAGCACAGAGTCCATCAAGGATGTCAGGGGAATGCAAAGAAAAACAGAATGGCCCCCAGAATGTAGCCTGAGCAGTTGAAGAAGGTTTCTAGGAGGTGGCGGCTCTGAGCTCATTACAGAATGAATGCAGTGGGGCTGGAGAAATGGCTCTTCTAGAGGACTGGAGTTGGGCTCCTAGAGAACGCACACATGGGCTCACAAGTGCCTGTAACTCCAGTCCCAGGGGATCCAATGCCCTCTTCTGACCTCTGTGGGCACCAGGCATGCACATGGTGCGCAGACACACACACACGAGTCAAGTACTTGTACACATAAAGTAAAATAAATCTAAAAACCACAATGAGTGTAGATGCGGTGGGTGCTGATTGACAGCTTGGTTGGGGGCAGGAAAGGGCGGGCAGGGAAGCAGGTACCAGGTACTATGGGGCCAGGTGATCAGGAGAGCTTGGAGGTTCTAGCAGGGGAGCAGCTACTCATATACCCTTGACCAAAGACTGGTCTTCTGTTGGGGAAGGCGGTTCTCTCTGAGCACAAAGCTTTGGGAGGGACATAGAGTGCTGATGGGAGTGTGGTGGTGGGAGGGGGGATGGAGGGATGGGAGGGATGGGGCGGACACTAGCCTAGCCAGCCAGATCAGCTAAGCCAGCCTGGGTATCAGTGGGATGACAGAGTCACAACCAGAATGCTTTCACATCTGGGTCCAGCTGATCTTATACGCTGTGTTCTGGTGAGTGTGTGTGTGTGTGTGTGTGGGGAGGGTGGTAGGGGATTAGAGATGCTAGCCAGGTGCTTTACCCTAGCTAACACTGGAGAATTTTTACAGTTGGAAAGTAAGATGCTATTTGCAAGTTAAAAAGAAAGGCCATTGCGCCTTTAATCTCAGCATTCAGGAGGCAGAGGCAGGGGGATCTCTGTGAATTTGAGGCCAGCCTGGTCTACATAGCAAATCCCAGGCCAGCCTGATCTACATAATGAGACTCTGTCTCAAAAAATAAAAAAAACAAAAAACTAGAAAAAAACAAAACAAAACCACACGGTGCCCCAATTCCTTAGGAAGGGGCTAATATGGGTGGGGTCTGGACTCCCTTCCCACCCCTTTCCTCTTTCCTCTTCTTCTAGTGGCACTCCCTACCCTGTTCCGCTGACCAGACCAGCTGGTTGCTCACAGTCTCCACAATCATGTTGGCAGCTTCTTCGTCTTGGAACAGGATTTGGACCTGCTGTAAGTCCCCAGAGAACAGGGCATTGTGGACGGCTGGGTCCCGGCAGGAGCGGCGAGGCCTCACGAACCGGGCCTGGGGACTAGAGAGGTACCTGTGGCTTCGGCACCGATGGGCCGCAGCCCGCCTCCTGTCCTCCCATTCCAGCCACTCTCTCTGTAAGCGGAGAGCCCGTAGTGTGGAGGACGTGAAAGGGAAGGTCTCCTCTGCCATGAGGGCTCCAGTGGTCTGGGCAATGCCGCCTGGGCAGAGGACTGTTCTTCGACCCGGCTAGCACCCTTGACACCCAGGGAGCCACCCTGCCCCCTTCCTGGAAAGCTGGAGAAGCAGCTGAGGCTATAAATAGGCCCTCATTGCATTGGTAAACAGTTTACCCAGAGTCATGATCCTAGTGCAGATGGAATTGGGCTGGCCCCTGCTGCTACTGCTACCCTCCGTTGGTCAGCAGGGCCTCAGCTGAGGTCACTCCTGGACTCCACTTCCCTGGAGTGGGCCTTCTAGTCCAAGCAGTGGACCACGGGATAGATGGGTAGGACAGGGCCAGGGTTGGACCAGGGCCCTGCAGCCTCTGCAGTGTTGGCTGAGGGAGTGGACAGGAGCCCAGGATGACCCACAGACCTCAGTCAGACGAGGTGGAGAGATTTACTGAGAACCCAAACCACTCTTCCTGATTTTGAAATAATGCAATCACTGCACGTATGTACCACACTCTCTAGAATTTAAATCGCTCTCACATCCGCCTCTACTCAGATGACAAGTCAAGGAGGGAATACAAACCAGATTTGGCCAGTCAATGAGGTGGCCAAGCTAAATTCAGCACCTGGGACACAGGTGGTCTTTTAGTTTTTTTAACTTAAAAAAACTTTTTTTTTGGGGGGGGGGGTTTCAAAACAGAGTTTCTCTGCTGTAGCCCTGGCTGTCCTGGAACTCACTCTGTAGACCAGGCTGGCCTCAAATGGCCTTGAACTCAGAGATCCTCCTGCCTCTGCTTCCCAAGGGTTGGGATTAAAGGTTTGTGCCACCACGCCCGGCAAGACAGGTGGTTTTATTTTACAGACTTGAGGAACTTAAAACTACTTGTTCAAGGCCACATAGCTTGGGCAGTGGGACAGGACGCCTAAGGGCCAGACTTTAGATAAGGCACTTTGACCCCAGGGGCTACTGCCCTGTAAGGTAGACATCTGGGCGAGCCTCTCCTGTCCCCTCATGTCCCAGTAGGACATGGTCTCTGCCTTCAATGACTAGTTTTTTTCTCCCTGGTTTCTAAGGGGACTCAAATACCTGCCTGGGGTGTGCCAAGGCGTTGACCTTGGAACTGGGGACTGCAGAGTGGACAAGACCTTCAAACTGTATACCTGTTCACCCTTAGGAAGAAGCAGCAGTGTTTCCAGGAGCCTCTAGGGGGAGGAACGAGGCTGGGAAATGACAGCAGCTGGTCTGTCTGGCAGGGTAAGGGAGGGAGGAGGGATGCCAGCCAGCCTCTGCCTCCCGGGCTGCAGGCCGGCTTGTGTCTCAACAACGCCCCCGATGCTCTGTGCCTGCTCCCACCCCGACTTTCCAGCAACCTCCCCCTCCTCTGTATCTCTCACTTCCTCCTGGCCACAGGCCCACACACAGGACCTGTCTCTCCTACATTCTGTCACCGGCTTCAGTTCAGGTCCTCAGTACCTTCAACCTGGATCTCTACCCAGCCTGTGAGCTTCTCTTTCCTCTGACCACATGCCCCTCTGCTTCCCGGCCAGGATCATCTGTCCAAAAAGGTTACTGTCCTCAAAAACTTCTGAAGTCAGGCTCAGGCTCTTCCACGGGTTCCCAACTCCCTGGTCTGGCCCCCCACACCACCACGTGGCATTCTCAACAGGCTCCTCACCCCTCCCTGCTATCCCAATGGCTTGGAATCTCCTACTCGTTCATGCAAGACAACCTGCTCTGTCAAGGCGTCCCTGCAGAACCAGCTACTCACCTTCTAAAGGGCATCGAGTGGGCTTGGCCAAGTACCCACCCCAGGGTGCCAAAGACATCGCTCTACCACACTGGATGTGGGCTCCAGGGCAGGCCCTGGCACGGTCAGTCTTGACACAGTGTTCGGGAGCCCTTGGCTCATGGCGGGCTGGCCTCTCCTGAACACTGAATGAAGGTCCCTATTCTCTGCCAGGGCAAACATTCATCTGCCCGCCCACGTGGGCAACGGCAGCCTGGGCTTCTTCAGGCATCGCCCTCACCCTCTGTCCCACCACTCTGTGCTTGGCCCCAGCTTCTTGGTGGTGTTCCAGGGTGGGGGATCCCGGAGGAAGAATGAGATCATGCACATGGAGGGTTTGAAGATCCTCAGAGAAAGGCACCTCTATGGATGCAGCTGTGATTAACCCTACTGGAAGCCACGCAGTATTTTAATTGTCCTGCTGACGGCCTGGCTGAGCACCCACAGCTAGGTTCCCAGGGTTGGGAGTCTGGCAAAGCCAGGTGGGGCCAAGAGGGGCCAAAGTAGTGGGTGTCCCTTTACTCCCTAAGGCGCACTCCAGTCATGGCCTAACCTCTGCCCTGCCTTCTTGCCTCACAAGCCTGAAAGTGCTGATTATAGTTTTGTTCCCCAGATGCCAGTGTGTAGGTTCTAACAGTAGCATCTGAGGCAGAGAAAGGAGGCCCGCTGGCGGGTCCAATGGAGACTGGAAATTGAACTGGAGGGAACAGTGCCGGGGGATTTGATGCTCAGTCTACATCCTAGGAGCTCAGTCTAGTTAACAACGAAACCAGGACATGAAACCTTGAGGCTTGAGTCTTGGCAGGGGGACCACGGCTCGGAGGTGTGCCGACACAAACACACGGGGGTTCGGTTGACAACACCACCTAGATGGGCCTGGGCCAGGTCTAAGCTAGAGGCAGAATTAGGCATTAGCGGCAGGCAGAAGACTGAGGGGAACGTGAAAGTGCAAGGTGCTGGGGAATGAGCCCTGTGCTGCCCTAGCCTGCAGCACTACAGCCCTGGGTTCGATCCCCCTGCAATCAGCGGCTCTCAGGCTGCTTGAAGTCTCAGCCCTCAGACTGGATTCACGGGACCGATCACTCAGAGCAGCGCATGGAGGTTTCCCTCTCAGCTGCTCAGTGAAGGCTGTGGCAGGAGGGGCTGCCATTCAAACAGGCCTCTTCAACCTGCTTCCTCTTGCCTGTGAGTTGGGAGTTTTCTTCTCTGCCTTTAGTTCTGGGAAGGGACAACTGGCAGCTTAAATACTGGGACCTTTTCTGCCCTACTCAGGCTCTTGTCCATTTGTGGTGCAGGAGAACAGCAATGAAGTCCTTGGGCAGCAATATAAATAAAGTTGCATCAGATTACATCCCAAGTATAAAATAACCGGCTCCATATTAACATAAACAAGTGAACGGGTGAGGAAGATGACAACCATACAGAACTTACAACTGCCCTTAGGACAGAACTCCTGGATCCTCGAGTGTGGCTGCACACCATGACTGCCTTCCAAAGAGTACAGAGCAAAGACACATTTTACAGTGGGAATCCTCATAGGCCTTTCCTCAGTCAGGTGTCCTGGGCCCACAGAAACCCTGGTAAGATGGAGAAGTTGGGCCTGATAGTGCAAGACTGCAGTCCTAGCTACTTGGAAGGCTAGGGCAGGAGGATTGCCAAGTTCACGGCCAGACCAGGCAACTCAGTGAGATTTTCTGTCTCAAAATAAAGTTTCTTTAAAAAAAGAAAGAAAAAAAAAAAAAAAAAAAAGAGGATTTGGGATGGAACCCAGAGTTTGCAGGGTCCTAGGTTCAATTCCCAGCACTGCCAAACAAAAACCAAGTGAGAATGGCATCTTTGATAGATTTTCAGAGACATTCTACAACATGCTTGACTGGGGGCTAGAGAGATGGCTCAGCGGAGTCCCAACATCCATCAGGTGGCTCACAACCTCCTGTAACTTCAGCTCCAAGCGTTTCCAGACTGCCTTCTGGCCTCCACAGACACTCACATGCAGATGGCATATGTGTGCATGTGCACATACGTACATACACAAATAGAAACAATAAAAATAAATCTTAAAAAAAGCCTGACATACTTCTCAGAATCATTGAGGTCATCAAAACCAAAGGAAGTTGAGAAGCTGCCAAAACCAAGAGGAGCCTAGAGAGCCTGGAGGGGGTTCTGAGGTGGGTTGTGGGGGAGAAAGAGAGAAGAAACCCAGCAAACCTGGGAGAGTGTATCTAAGCAATAGCAGTATTGATTCACTGAGGTCAGTGGAGCCAGGCATCACGGCACATGCCTGTAATACAAGCATCAGGAGTCAGAGACAAGAAGATCATGAGTTCAAGACCAGGCTGAGGTATGTAAGTTTGAGGCCAGCGTGGATACAGTGCTGTGAGTCTTAAAAAAAAAAAAAAAAAAAAAAAAAAAGATTGAATGTATCATACCATGTATGGTGTGATGTAATGTAAGATGCTAATTCCCCTGGCTGTGGAATACGAGGGAACTGCAGAGCACGGTGTGTGCCGACAGGTTAGGGTCATGTATGGGGGAATGTGGTCTTTTTTTTAAAGGTTTTTATTTGTGTGTTTATATTTGTGTACACATTTGTCATGTGTGTGCGTGGGTGCTGAAAACTGAGCTCAGATCCTCTGGAAGAACAACTCTCACCTGCTGAGCCATCTTTCAGGCCCAGGATACGTTCAGTTGATTTTCTGCCTTCTATTTTGAGGAAGGGTCTCTTGGAACCTGTTTACCTAGGCCAGCTAGCTAGCCAGGAGTCGCTAAATCTGCCTGTGTCCGCCTGGCTTTGCTGAGTTCCAGGTGGATGCCGTCATTCTGAGCTTTTATTCAGGTCCTTGCTTTACCCACTGAGTCATTTTCCAGCCTTGTTTTTGTTTTTTGTTCTCTTACTGTTTTCCTCTGATCCCCACCCCACCCCCGCCCCATGCACACACACGCATATGGATCCACACACACTTGTGCCTTCACACACATGAATAAAAGACAGAATGAGCAGTCGAAGAGCTGGCTTAGCTGTTAAGAGCACTTATTCTTCCAGAGGACCCGAGTTCAAGTCCATATGGCAGCTCACAGCCACTGCAACTCTAGTCCCAAAGGATCCAATGTTCTCTTCTGGCCTCTAAGGGCACTGGGCACACATCTGGTGCAGACACACATGCAGGAAAACACGCATACACATAAGAGAAAGAGAGGCAGAGGGGGAGGAGAGTGGGGAAAGCCTATATATATACAAATGCACACACGTGTACACACACACAGAAGCATTTAGTGCTGCTTGCTTGCTCTGCCTTGCTGTCCAGCAGAGAATTAAGGAGTAGGTGTGGGAAGAAGGGGTGGCAGATGAGGAAGGGCTGCTTTATTTCAAACCAGGTATGACAGCCTGTACTCCACCATCACCCTTTAGGGCGCATCAGCTCCAGGCCTTAGGTCACCTTTGCTGTGGCTGTGGCTCCTCAGCTGTTGGGGACTGAGGAACAAAGGCCTCTAAAGGTCAGAGGAGGTGGAAGGATCACATTTTCCTTGTGGGCTGGAGAGCTACCCTTGCTCAGATTTCCAGGATGCCACACCACAGGGAGTTGTCAAGCCACGGCAGCACGTCTGGTCCATCATGGGGGGTTTCAGGAAGGCAGCCAGGAGGAGGCATCAGAGACCATGAGCCTGTCTGGTCTCCAGCTGCACTGGCTTTCTCTCCCTCGGACGCGACCAGATACACCTAGAGCTTGTCCGGGAGCAGAGAGGGTGCCAGCTCATGGTGGATGCCCTGTCTTGGGACAGTCCCAACTGCTGGGCTCACAGAAGAAGTCCTCAGGGAGCTCACTCAGGAGTCCATCCAGGTCATCTGCAGAGGGAGGTGGGTGGAGTGATTCAGTGACAACCATAGGGTCCACGGAACTCAGCTCTGAAGCCCCTGCCCTGTAGGAGGGCCTGGACCTGCCACAGCCAGAAAGGTGGCTCCTCTGGGGTACTACGCCCATGTCGATGGGTCTACCTGACTCTACCTTTGCTCCCTGTGGACACAAGCACAGCAAAAGACAGGATACAATCCCTGCATTGTCATAAAACCCATTTTACTGAGAGAGCAAACTTTAAAGAGGCGCAGAGACTCGCTCAAGGTGAGTATACTCAGGCTCTACCTGCTGCCAAGTAAAAAATGCCACTTCCGCGACAGGATTAGTGGTCCGGGAAGGCAGACTGTAAACTACACCCAAGAGCCCAGCACCAGGTCTGGCAAGAGCACTCCGTAGCTGCCTCTGGGAGGAAAAGGAAAGGGTGATTGGGGAGCTCTCAGAACTTAATTAAGGTGACTAGCTCTGTGCTTGGGGCAGGTGGGGCTGTTATTTGCTTACAGCATGGAAAAAGTTGCCCAATGGGCTGGGCATGGCAGTGCTTGCCTTTAACACCAGCACTTGGAAGCGAAGGCAAAAGGGTTGCTGTGAGCTGGAGGCCAGCCTGGGCTGCACACTGAGTACCAGGCCAGCTAGGACTACATAGAAGACTCTGTCTCAAAAAAACAAGTTGCCCTGTGGGAGCTATGCTAAACTAGCTGGAGAAAACCATCTAGGGTGAAGGGGAGACAGGTAAAGGGGAGAAGGGTGAAGGCTAAGAGCTCAGGAAACAGCAGGAATTGTATTTCTGTCTTCAGTCTCGTAGAGTGGAACAAGCCGCTTGGCAGGTGTGACATACAGTGGACACGTGACACAAGCACCTGTGTTCCACAGCCAACTTTCCTCACTTGCTCTGTGACCACCAGCGACTTCTGACAACAATGGAGTCATTAGAAGGCTCAGTTACAAGGAGAACGCAGGATTCAGGCAGCACAAGAAGCCAGCATAAGGGGCAGAGTCTCCTAAGCAGGATCTAATCAAACAGGCTCTGCGGTTTTCATGTTGGTACGCTGTATATGTGGTTGGTGTGAGACCCATAATCCTACGGCCTCTGGCCAGGCAGGACTGAATTCCTGAAACTGAGAGCTAAGGAAGTGACTGGAACTACGTTGGCTCCACCTGAGGGTAGTTCCAGCTGGGCCTCTCAGGCTTGTGGGCTGGTCCCTTTGGCCACATGGATATGTGGACTCCTTGGTACTCCTTGGGGGGGGTGTCTTTGAGTGCAGGCTGGGTGGGAAATCTGCCTCTATGATCTGCTCATGAGGACTCAAAATGGGACACAAAATGCGCCACACACCCAGAGGTTGCTGGTGTTCCCTCCTGCAGCAAATGGAGGAGCTATCAACACTTCATGGGCTTTATAAGGCTTCTACCACACTGCTACCAGTTGATAGCTCTTAAGAAGGCCCGCAGCCTTGCTGAAGGGGCATCCTCTGATTTCTGAAAATTGTTGTACCAGTGCACAGGCATACAGCGGGAGGCGGGAGGTGCAGCTGCACGGAAGCACTCTGGCTGAGTGAGGCCAGAGGATGCCGATGTGCCTTACCTGCCTCTGGGAGCTCTTCCTCAGGAGACACCGCTGGGTTCTGCTCTGTTCTGAGGCCCTGTGTGGGCCCTGCAGCCACATCAGGCTGGAGGCCTCCATGGAAGCCTCCTAGATCCTGAGGACAATGGATCTGGTTACCAGTGTCCCTGAAATCCCTGGGGTGGGGTGCCTCTACCCAGATGACCTCAAAGGGAGGGCCTCTCAGGACAAGACATGATAAGGGAAGGGCCAGGGTCACCCAGGCCCAAGCTCAGGGAGAAAGCTGAAACTCCAAACACCCCAAACAGCAGATAACTAAACTAAAACAGACCTCTGGGCTGATCTTTCCAAATCCTGTCAGTGTCTCATGTTTTAGGAACTCTGTATAGCCACCATAGGGGGCGAAGAGGCCATTTACCAGTGTGCTGAAGAGCTGGCCTGGGATTAAAAATAAGCTGCTACCAGGGCTGGAGAGATGACTCAGAGTTTAAGAGCACATGTTACTCTTGCAGACTCCAGGTTCGATTCCCAGCACCCACAGGGTGGGTCACAACCATCTATAACTCAGTTCCAGGGGATCAGATGTCCTCTTCCGATCTCCGTGGGCACCAAGCACAGCACTGTGCACATTGTGCATGCAGGTAAAACACAATACTCACACATAAAATGAATAACTGTTTTAAGAAGAAAAACAAACAAAAACTCTACATTTAAAAAAAGGAAAATTTTAAAGGAAAATAAAGGAGGTGGGGTGACTGTTAGGGCGTATGAAGGGATCTGTGGAAAGGAGGAAGCACTGGTAGAAATCAGAGGTAAAGTTCTACAGTGACCGGAGGTCATCAAGTCAAACACTTTCTTCTACAGATGGTGCAAGAACAGGACAAGGGACAGGGCTTGCCCCAGGTCACAGTAGAAATTATTAGCAGAACTTGGACAAGACCCAGGTCTCCCGCCCTCCTCCAGGCCAGGTTCCTAAGGGTGGAGCCGGCAGGACCAAGCCTGGGCTCTGCACTTGCCCAGGTAGACTTGCCTGGAGCTATCTTCAGCTCCCACAGAGGCCAGATGCTTGCCTCAGTTCCTAAAGGGGCGTGTCCTGTGTGTGCCTAGCAGAGGCAAGACCAGGAGGGAAGTCTCAGAGCAAGGAAGGGCCAGCTCACTTGACAGGCCATTTGTTCTCCCTGTTCTCTGCGTTGCCACCTGGAGCGGATGCGACCCTGTCACTTTCTGCCACCACCCCAGAGGCCCTCACCCCCTAGTTCTCAAGTGGCTCCTGACTTCTCAGATGATCAGGCCTGCCATCAGACATTCAGGGATCACCAGGAAACCAGCTGCTCTTCTAGGTACTGTTACTCAGCCGTCTGGCAGGCGGCTGGAGCAGGGGCAGCAGAGATTCCTGTTCCCAAAGGCGCCTCTTCACCTCAGGGAAACCGCCCCTCCACACTTTTGCAAAGGAAGAAATGAGAGGACCCACGCAGGACGACTCTGTCAGTCACCATCGATCCGGCCTCACTTACCTTGGACGAGGGCTGAGGTGGCTTGAGGAAGTCCCCGTCCCCAGACTCTGGTCTATAAATATGGACGAGGTTGTTGGGTGTCACGTTGAGGTAGTGGTTTCTGAGTGAAGGAGAAAACACTCCGATCTGGAGTTAGGAAGGGCGTCAGTGTCGGAGGGAGCATGGGCACAGTTAGAAAACCACCAGGCATCGGCTTTGCTTCCTGCCGTCTGCCACAAGCTCACACAATCACTCCTGCCTTAGCCTTGGTGCCATAGCTTACCACTCATCATCCCCAAATACAACTTCCTACCCCTATTTGCCCATGAAGGGTGGAGCAGCTCACGGGCCAGAGGCTTGCTCTCGGCTCCAGCAAACCAGGGCCTAGCTTCTCCTTGGTTGGCAATGGAGGGGGCAGCCAGCAGAGCAAGGACAACCTGGCACTCCTCCCCACAGCCAGTTCCTTCTGGAGTTCCCCTACCTGCTTCAGCAACAGCACGGAGCCAGGCTTCAGCTCATTCTGGTGTGTCTCCAGAAGCACCCGGTGCACTGTTCCAAGCATCTCTCCTACAAGAACCAGACAGCCTCAGTCCCGGGGCCGAGGACGCAGCAAAAGCTCTGAGCCCTGGCTGGGAAGTTGGCCATTCATTGTCTCCTTTTGCCCACCTGAAAACTAACAGGTCTATAAATTCTTCATCTCTTGACCTCAATGGAAACCATTCATAGGACACTAGCAGGACCTGTCCCTTACCTGTGGGATCCTTAAAAACCACACTGGCGTCCATTGTGCTCCGGGTCAGGGACTTGATCATCACTGCCATGTTGGGGACCTTGTTCCTGGGGAGCTGCTTGAGGGCTGCCTGCTTACAAGGAGAGGCATTCACTGAGCTAGCCGTGCCCACATGTAACTCCCCATGACAACTAGGGGGTGGTAAAACAGCCTTCCTGTGTGGCAGGCCAAGGGGCAGGAGGAAGGGCACCCCTTTGCACAGAGGAGAAGCCAACGTTGGCAAGTCATTTTTTTCTCTCTTAGGTTTCCTTCCTTTTGTATCGTTTTTTTGTGGCTTACTCTACCATGGCAGGCTGCGGGCAGGGATATGCTGGTACATGTGCCAGCATGCATCTATCTGGACATGAGAGACCTCTAGGGGCTCTCAGGGCGACAGTGTGCTTAAGCTGTACGTCTCAGTCTGGTCCCTGAAGCGCAGAGGAATGCCCAGTACTGTGCTCAAAGCTGTGGATGACAGTGGAAACATACAACCGAAGGGACTTGAGGCTGCCCTCCAGGGACAGGCCTGGGTAAGAGGTGGCAAACCTCCTAAGGTGGAGCAGGCGATGGAATCTGCATTCTCAGGCCCTTACCTTGCGTAGCACCATGACAATACTGTAGGTATGGAGGAAGCAGCTGGGGTCTTGTTCATCCAGGCCCAAAGCAGATTTCATGGTGAGCCAGGGCCCTTGCCCAAAATCTTCTTCCACTGATCCCTGGGAAGTAGCAACCATCTGGTACCACAAAGCAGAGGAGAGCCTGCATTAGTGGATTGACCCTGGGAAAGACCCTTGACTGGTGCAGGGCAGAGGGGTGGGAGATAAACTGAATTCCCTGGGGTGGGGTGGGGGAATGGACACCTCTCAGTTACCACAATGAACAGAAAGTAGTATGTGAAACCTGGTTGCATTGTGCATCTTTCACGAAGACACCAGAACAAAGGTTCTTTTTTTTCTTTCTTATAAGGTCTGGTCTTTAATTACAATGAAGCAAAGGCTATCCGTTTTCTTTTAATTTCTAAATATTTATTGATTTATTTTATAGGTGTGTATATGGGCCTGACTGTATACATGTGCATGCAGGTGCTCTCAGAGGCCAGAAGAGGGCGTTGGATTGCCTGCAGCTAGAGTCCAGGCAGGTGGGAGCTACCTGGTATGGGTGCTGGGAGCCAAGGCAAAGGTTCAGCACCAAGGGCTCTGAAGCACCACTGAGCCAACTCAAACCCCATGCATCTGTCTTATAATCGTCTGGAAGTCTTAAGAGTAGGGACCCCTGTATATGTTAATAAGCTCAGAGAACGTCTGCCGTTTTGAACCCGGTCATATCTTATTTGATGACCCTAGTTTTAACCATTATCTGCCTTATGTCAACAGCTACTTTGAAGTCAGATGATTACTACCAGCTTTGGATTTGAAGTGGACGGGACAGGCAGCACTGGGGAACTGCAGCAAAAAGAAATACGGTGAGAATTAAAAGCAAAGGTGGGTCTGAAGACAGAGTAAGTCAATCGGAGCCCCTGGAGGGAGGGAATCCGGCCCCACCCTCTGAAAGGGAACCTCCTAGAGGCAAGATGAGGTTGGATCCCTCCCAGCTCAGCTCCCAGAAACCTAAGAGGGTTCTCCAGATACCATCTCATAAGACCTAGTACACTGCTCTCCTCCCTAGGGAAAGATGCAGCCAGCTGGGCCTGGAGTCCTCGGAGGCGAAGGCTGAGCCCCGGCATCAGGGCAGGCCTCTCTGTGTCCGTACCACTGCCCTTTGGTAGAGGCCTCGCAGCATCACCCGAGGCTTGCAAGGATGCCCTCACTTTCCAACGCTGCCCAAGAAGCAAAGACTTACATAGAAGAAGTTACCTCAGTCTGGAATTTAGCCAGAGCACCATGAGTCGGAGTCTGGGGTGTGGAAACCATGATCTCCTCCAGATTCTTCCCACTATGCTAAGAGGGGAGAGAAGGCGAGAGCAGCTCAGCAGCTGTTATTTACAAGTACGGCGTCTTGTCTGGGTTACATAATGAGTTCAGGAAACTATCAGGGACAATTAGCACATATTACACTGCTCCTTATGCAGTCTCAGGAGCCTCATTGGTAGCTTTAAAAAGACACTTTGGGGATCAGTCTGGGAATGTAGGGAAACTGGAGCTGGTCCAGGAGCAAGGCCCAGCGCTGCCTGAAGGGGGCAGTGACCCAAATAGCCGAGTCTGTGATGAGTTACTGAGCAGCTTTCCCAGAGGTCCTTCTTAGGAAAGAGCAGGACCCTCCCTCCCTGCCTGCCCCTTTTCTCTTGAAAGGCCAGGGAAGAGCAGTAACAACAGAGATTGTGCAGATCCCCTCACCAGAAAGACACGTATTGCAAGCAGACCAAAGCTACAGTTTCCAGTTACCTGGGATCTAGTGAGAGGCCTTATCCTTCCGTACACTTACATATAAACCCTGCAGGGCTGTCTCACTTCCAACCCGGGCTTCTCATGTCGGCTCCCAAGGCAAGCCACAGTGAAGTGTTCTGTGATCTTTAAAAGCACCTCTCTGGAGCCTCTGTCTTCCCATTGCTGGACCAACCCCCAAACAGAGTCCCCATCCTTCCCTTTACCCTCTTATTCATCTACCCAAGGCAATGAGCAAGGCCCAGGCAGAGCCACTGTGCCCCAGGAGCCAGGGAAAGACCCTACACAGGCTGCTGCCTTTCCGAGTAATCGCTCACCCCCCACACCCTTCCACTGCACTGCGAGCTTGTTCTCAGTTCCAAACAAATTGCCCACTATCTACCTCCTGGCTAATATGAGTGAGAAAATATTCCCGTCTAGGGCTAGCAAACAACAGACACTCGACAAGCACACAAAAACTAGAAAATTGCGTCTCTCAAGAACTATTTCACAAGGTGGATCTTCAAGTACTCTTCTTGCTCACTTTTTTTTTTTTTTTTTAAAGTAAAGGTTTACACTTGACCAAGGCAGGAAACTCACAGCGGCAAGGGTCTGAGGCAGCCAGTCACTGTGTACACCATTGGGAAGCGGAGAGTGATGGATGGTAGTGCTCGGCCTACTTTTTCCTTTTTTATTCAGTCCAGGACCCCAGCCTATGGACTGTGCTTCCCACAATCAAGGTGGCCTTCCCACTTCAATTATCCTAATTCAAGAAATTTCTTAGCTGGGCAGTAGTGGCACACGTCTTTGATCCCAGCACTCGGGAGGCAGAGGTAGGCGGAATTTGAGGCCAGCCTAGTTTACAGAGTGAGTTTCAGGACAGCTAGAGTTACAACAGAGAAACCCTGTCTCAAAATAAATAAATACATACATAAATATATGTATCTATCCTTATAGGCACGCCCCTCCCTGTCCCACCAGTGCTGGGATTGGAACCCTGGGCCTTGTACATGCTAGGTAAGTGCTCTGCCTCTCAGCTACCATTCCCTTCTTCCTTTCCCACTTGTCACTTCCACAGCTTTGCAACTCTTACATTTTGCATTTTTATACATATACATATATGTGTGAATATGTGTATATATACAGGGGCCAGAGGACAACCTCTGATGTACTCCTTGGGAGGCCTGAGGCACCATTTACTTTGTTTTCTACTTTAAAAAATTATTTATTATTTTATGTGTATGGCTGTTTTGCCCGCATGTATGTGTGTGTGCCTGGTGCTTACAGATGTCGGAAAACGGTGTCTGCTCCCCTGGGACTGGATACAGACAGTTATGAGCCACCATGTGGAGGCTGGGAATTGAACCCAGGTCCCCTGTAAGAGCAACAAGTGTTCTTAACACTGAGGTAACTCTCCAGCCCCTACTTTGTTTTGTTTTTAGACAGGGTCTTTGCTGTCTTTGAACTTCCCCAGTAAGCTAGGCTGGTGGGTCAGTGAACCCCGGGAATCTCTTCATCTCCTCACCAGAATTAGGGTTACAAGCATGTGTAACCATGCCCAGTTCTGTCTTGTTTTTCCTGTGGGTTCTGGGATCATGCTTGCATGGTTGACTGTATCGACTGAGCCACCTCTCCAGCTCTTGTAAGTCCTTTCTCCCAGTTTCTTCTGGCAGTGAAGATGTTCTAGAACTGGCCCACTGTTTCTTTCCCTGGAAAACTAGTCACTCACCTGGTGAGGCAGAAGTCCTGCTGGCCCGGGGAAGCGGCGGGTTTTAGCTCGAACGGAAGGGCGGGAGGGCTGCTGGGGTGTCCGGTTGGTAGCAGTGACGAGTTGTACCAGGTGGTTGGTGACTCTAGGCGTCTGCAGAGCTGGCTGAGGAACTGGGGTAGAAGAACCTCGGGGGGTGCTGACAGGCGATTCAACAGAAGATATTGGGGCTTGGGATGCCAAGGGCCCCTGAGGAAACACTGCAGAGCTGCAGCTGGGAGGTCGAGGTCCAGGAAAACGGGGTTTGCCACTTGACCAAACTCTGGGAGACTGAAATGGCTGACCAGGCAAATGATTCTGTGGGCTGCTTTGGATAGGTCTTCCAGCTACTTGGAGAGGCTGAGGTGCAGGAACAGAGGAGCCTCTAGGGCGG
Organism: Cricetomys ansorgei; assembly: GCA_026225945.1. Lineage (NCBI taxonomy): Eukaryota > Metazoa > Chordata > Mammalia > Rodentia > Nesomyidae > Cricetomys > Cricetomys ansorgei. The sequence continues at coordinate 12,095,967 of JAMJFZ010001881.1, forward strand.
ACTTCCCATTGGAGATGGGAAGTGGGAGCTGCTGAGGTAGCTGGGATAGGAAGGCTGCTTGTGGCTCTAGGTCTCAAGGAAGGCCATGGAGTCCTACAGTGGACCATGGACCCCTTCTGGAGAGATCCACTCAGATCAGCTACTCGGGCCTTTTTTGCCAATACTGGATCCTCATGGTGCCGAGCAGGCAGGATTTGGGCAGCTCCACTGTCAACTCCGAGTTCTCGCTCCAAGCCAGCCCCCTCCAGCTCCATGCTTGCCAGGGCCTTGTCAAACTCATCTTGATCAGGTGCCTCAAAGTCACCAAAGCCCTGCTGATAGCTCTCAAAAGTAAGTCCAGGGCGTGAGGCTGAGGCCTGGAGTCCTGATGACTCTTGGAGCACTTTCGTCAGTGTTGTTCTTTGCTGACTGTCCACGCCTCGGCTAGAAACCAAGACAGGTCTAGGGGACGCGGCTCCTGCAAGAGGCGGAACCGTGACTGTCTGCGGTACGCTGGGAGGAGGGAGACAGAGTCCTGGGACTGGCCAGCTTGAAGGTGACGGCGATGGTCTGGAGGACCGTGCCTGCAGAGTCTCCGGTAGTCGGGAGGAGACGGGTCTCAGGGGCCCAGCATTCCCAGGCAGCGCACCAGTGAAGTGGTTCTCTGCATTCTCCACAGCGGATAAGAAATCCTACACAGAGACAGAGAAAGTGGGCCTTTGCATCAGGATTTTGTTTGTTTTTGAGACAGTATCTCACATAGCTCAGACTGGCCTCGCTGAACTTGCTATATAATTGAGGATAACCTTGATCTCCTGACTTTCTGTCTCCACCTCCCAAGTGCTGGGATTACAGGCCACTGCCACCACATTTGGCAGGGTCACTGCACCTGAGAATTTAAAACTGCTTCCAAAAAGTAAATGAATAAAAACAAAAACTTCTACTTTTACTGTTTAAACGTGGTATGAATGTGTGCAGATATACACACAAGCGAGAAGCCAAGGCATGAAAGGCAAAGGTAGCATCTCTCACTACGTGCAATCTTCGTATGACACAGTGGGCCTCCAGGCTTCTGCTAGAGGCATGCTAAGGCTGTATTTTTAGGGAGTTATTCTTTCTTCAGTCTCCAGGAGGAGGCTTTTGGGGAAACAACAGGAAAAACATCCCAGGGCACCAAGAAGCCAAAGGTACCCCTCAAGGTCACACACCCATCTGAAGGAGACTGGCTGTGCAGAGCTACCCTGTTGTCCACGGAGTGCGTCCCTTAGCACATTCCCTACCTCCACCATGCACGCTCACACCCACAGTAAGACAGAGAGCCCCGGGATCCAGCCAAACAGACAGAAATTAAATATAGCTTCTCAGGCAAGTTAAATTAAGTATGGAGAAGCAAGGTGAGATTGACACCTTCAAGAGCAACAGACCTGTTCTGAAGGTGTTTTGAGTCAGAACTGCTGATTAAGTGACAGGAAGGTACTATCCACCCCAGCCCCTGATGCTGCTCTGGATTGTCTGGGCTAGAGAAAGGTTGTTCCTTTAGATGTTTATCAAGAGTCCCACACTCCAGCAACACCGTCTTGGAACCACAATAATAACCACAATCAGAATGGCAGAATCCTGTTCACCCAGAAGCTTGATGGTCCCCTTTCCTCCCAGAGAGTTGACACTTAGCGCTAACATCGTTTGCCTTGGGAAGCGAGAAAGAGACTGGGCTGCCATTTTCAAGGAACGAAAATGTGCACAGTGAGAAGCATTCCTTCTAACTCCATTATTACCCTGGCAGCTCTACTGTCACCTGCTATGACCCAAGAGGGCCACCTTCATACTTCCTCTTCAGCCTCTAATGACATATCCTCAAAACTGAAAATTAAAGACAGGGACACATCTTGACAAAGCTGGTAGTGCTGGGCAAAAATCCACAATGAAGATGGGTATGACAGCACACGCTTAGAATAATCCCAGCAATGAAGATTGGAGGCAGGAGGATCAAGAGTTCAAGGTCATCCTCAGCTACACAGCAACTCTGAGGTCAGCCCAAGCTAACTGGGAGACCATCTCATTAAAAACAAAACAGATAAAGTTGGTAACTGAAATATTTGTGAACACAAGGATCAAGTTGCTATGTGACAAAAACAACAAATACTTGTAACATTGGATGTCAGGTACCACGCAGGTATTTTACTGGAATCCCCTGTGAATTTTTACAATGGCCCTGTGAATAGGTATCGCTATAATTCTCATCTTATGGGTGCAGACGGCTCAGTTAAGAGCACTGCTCTTCCAAAGGACCCGAGTTTGGATCCCAGCACTCATGTCCAGTGACTCACAGCTATTTGTTACTCTAGCACCAGGGGATCTGAGTGCCCTCTCCTGGTTCCCAGGGGCACCAAATAAAGATGTAGCATAAATACACAGAGAAAAATATACACACAATACATACATACATACATAAAATAAAATATAATAATTAAAAAAAAGAGCCTGAGACTTGGACTGGTGGAGAACTAGGGCCTTTATCCCTACATCACTTATTTAGGAGAGAAACTAAGGAGCAAAAAGCAGCTTCTGCTGTGTGTGAGGGTACAAGCTTTCAATCCCAGCACGCACTCAGGAAGCAAAGGCAGGCAAGTCAAGGTAGAAATTTCTAGTGTCCTAGATGAAACTATATCCATTGGTTCTGAATACGAAGAAAGCTATAGAGACTAGTCTGGTAGTCTCTGATTGCACTTTAAAATTGCAACAGGGCCCCAGAGCCCCAGAGTAGGCCCTGAGACCTTAGCACAACTGACTCCATAATGGAAGTGCCATTCAGGCCGTAAGACTCAGCATGTAGACAGCACCACCTGCCAAAGCTAAAACAAAGGCCCAATCCATCAAAGTCCACACAGTTCTGGGAAAGTCTCAAAATGGACTAACCTTGCTTTTTAGCTTCTGTGGTTCCACTTTTGGCTAACTGTTCTTGTTAAATGTAGTTTGTCAACCCCCAAAATGGTTTGTGTGCTTCAAAGCTCATCCTGAGAAAGGCTTGGGGCTATACTGGGATCCAGAACACCCAGTGTATTACAACCAGCCAGCTTATAAAGACTTTCTATTAGCATAAATCTGTGTCTGTGCAGTCTTCTCTGGTGAATACCCCACAGCAAAAATACCTCTGTAGCCACAGTATCACAGGTCTGTAATCCCAGCGCTCCAGAGGTTGAGGCCAGAGGGTAGTACCCAGAAACCTCTGCAGGAAGGGCTGGGGATGTGACTCAATGGTTCAATCACTAGCGCCATGAAAGAAAAGGCAAGCCTGTTGGAAATGGCCCAGGAAGGCCAGAGAAAAAAGGGATTAGCCCTGGTTCACAAGGCCAATAAATGGCTTATTGAAATTCTGCTGCCAGATTCCAATATGCTGACTTTGTATCTCATTTAATTTCTTATCTTCTGAGAAGAGAATGTGTGAGGCACAACAACGTCCTTCATAGTAGAGAACAGAAAGTAGGAGGCCAGAAAATAAAGTAATTTGCCATGGTTTGCATGCCAGTTGGTGCCCTCGGGTCTAAAGCCATCCAGCTAACTGTTGTCTCCTCCCGGATTCTGGCTCGTCATAAACTCTTCCCACCTCAGGTATGCTATTATGAAAGAGAATGAAATCATCCTTGAGATAGCTCCCAGAAAGGCCCTTATAATTAAAGACAAGACAGTTACAATTAGGAAGCTTATTTGTTTTTTGTTTTGAGACAGGATCTCATGTAGCCCAGAAGAGCTCTGAATTCTCTATGCGGCATAGGATAACCTTGAACTTCTGATCCTTTTGCCTCTACCTAGCAAATGGTGGAATTATGGGTACACCATACCTGGTTTTACTCAGAGGTTGGAGACTGAGGTCAGGCCTTCAAGATGAGCAGGCACCCACCTACCCTTTTGTACCCACATTTGGAGCCCTTTTTAATGTTTTGTCTGTTTTTGAAGACAGGGTCTTTCTATACAGCCCTGGCTGTTCTGGAACTCACTATGTAGAGCAGCCTGTCCTTGAACTCACAGAGGTCTGCCTGCCTCTGGCCCTGCTTGTTTTGTCTTTAGGACAGTTAAATACGCTGCTGTTGTTTAGACAATGTCTCTCTATAGAGCCCAGGCTGACCTAGGTTCCGTATCTGCCCGCTCCAGCTTCCTGAGTATCGGAACTACAAGCATATAGCACCAAGTCGGTGGTGGCTTACGTTTCCTTCTTTACGTTTTCAGCCACCTCGGATCACCATTTCCCTACCTCGTCTTCAAACTCCTCTTCCACAGCAAACAGCTTCCGAAAACTACAAGTCTGAAAGAGAAAACAAAGCAGTTGGTGCCGCAGGAGGAACACCGCAAGAACATTCTGTGTTCGTTATCATCCCCCCGGTCTAACAAGACTATCAAGGGTACTACTGTCTTTCTGCTTTGTGATTGGCTGGTCCTGGAGGAGGACAGAGAGAAGAATCTAGCTAAAGACTTAAAACTACGTTCGTGTAAAAAAATATAATCATCTATCCGAATTACTCCTAGAAAGGGGGGATGGGAAAAGAGAGAAGATGGCCAAGGGAAGCAAACACAGTTCTTCAGAGTCAGCACCGTGCACAAGCGCTGGAGATGTTTTTTGTTGCTGCTGTTGTCGTTGAGACAGAAGGCGTCAGGTAGCCCAGGCTGGCCTCAAACCCGCTGTGCTGACGAAGGTAATTTTCAACTCTTTTTTTAAAGTACATATTTAGTGAGGGGCCATCACTGTGTGGGTGTGGAGGTCAGAAGACGACTTGAGGGAGTCAGTTCATTCCACCATGTGGGTCCTAGGGATGGAACTCGATCATCAGAGGCGGTCACCTTTACCTGCTCAGCCATCCTCCCAGCCCCTGACTTTGAATTCTTGATCTTCCCAAGGGATGGGATGACATGCCTGCACCACCTCTGGAAGCCAGGCCTGAGGATTTTGCAACAATATCCCAAAGGTTTGTCCGACACAAGAAACCACCATAAATCCTGGCACGGAGCCCTTGTTTCTGAGAATAAAGCCAGTGGTTTCTTTCTACAGAAAAGCCTAAAAGCTAAGTTCCCAAGAGGGTGGGATGCGCCAGTCCAAGGTTCCTTCTTTCCAGCCAGCAGATTCAGATGACTGTCAAACCCACAGCCAGGGTGGTGACGTTTGGGGACCCAGGGATTGATGACTATTTCTCCAAAGTTCTCCAAAGAGAGGAAACAAAGTAATTAGAGGGGAAGGGAGGACGTGCATGCGAATGCCCGTAGGTCTGTCAGGGGAGGGTCCTTTCACAAGGTCTGCGCATGCGTGCCCTTCCGGACTAGCCACCCCCACCCCCAGGTCTGCAGACTACACCCAGCCCCTCCCAGACAGACCCTACCCCAGCAGATTCAGCGAGCACGGAGCCCAAACTCGGAGTTGGGGTTCCGGGCAGCTGGGACCCCCAACCCAGGCGTGGGCATTACCATGACGACGGCCGTGGGCTCCGGCGGGTGGTTTGGCCGGCCCAATTAGACTCCGGGGTTCACCTCCAACTCGACGCAGATGTAAGTGGAGGACTGCGGCCGACCACACCCGGAGCACGGTGTGTGAGAAGTGTCTTTAAGACCGCAGCGAAGGCTGAGAGGATCTCCAGGAGTCTACGGGTGTGCGCCCAGGGCGGCATTCGAAGCCGCCGCCATAACAGTGGCTCCGCCCTCTTAAAGGGGAGGTCCCAGTTTTATCCTGCCGACACAAAGGCGTTCTCCCTCTGGGCTTCCGCCTCAGTCTTAAAGGGAAAACTGATGCGCTCTCGGCCGCCCTCTAGCGGTCCCTGGGCTCCAGGCGTCTGCCCTGTTCAGGTGAGAACGAGGTTGAAGAAATCTTGGAAGCCCGATCTTAGTCCCGCTTCTTTTGTGTTGAGCACGCGAGTGACTGGTTTTTTGAGAGTGACTTCCTTCTCACCAGAACCCAGCCGATCGAGTGTCCCAGGCTGACCTCAAACTCACTCTGTAGCTGAAAATAACCTTAACTCCTGATTCTCCTTCCCCTACCTCCCAAGTGCTGGGGTTACAGGTACTTGCCACCTTGGCCGGTTTAACGTGGTGGTAGGGATAGAACCCAGGGCCTCCTCGCTAGACAGTCACACTCCCAGCTCTTAGGCAACATTTTAGGGAGGGGCTGGCAAGTTACATCGAGGAAATGGTGTGTTGGCAAGAATCCTGTCTCCCCTCCAAAGGTACCTCCAGATCAAATGTCTTCATTTTCCTAGCACTGCCATCTCAAATGACAGAAAAAAGACAGGGTCTTCACAGTAAATATGCCTACGTCTTCTTCCTTCTTTTAGAAAAGGAGCATTGGTTGGGCATGGAGGTGCATGCATGCAATCCCAACACTCAGGAGGTTGAGTCGGAAGTGAGGTAGGCCAGCCTTAGCTATTAAGATGGTTTTTAGGAAGGGAGGGAAGGAGGGAGGGAAGAGAGAGAAGCAAGAAGTATGCTAAACTCTTTAATAACGGGGTTTGAAAATAGTGGAAACTCAGACCAAAAAAGAATGAGTAAGTTCAGAAATGGAAAATTTGGGTGCTGGGGCTTAGGCCGGAAGACCCAAACCAGAGATTCTAGGTGGAGTGAAGTTAAAAAAAAAGTCGAGTATAGTGGGAAGAAGGGTCTCAGCGCTCTGATGTAATGACAATGTAATTTAATGTAATGTAATGAGAATGGCCCAAATTCCTGGAGCACTGTGTGATTTCCAGGTTCCATTTTAGGGTCCAGGTCTTGGCCAAGCTCACATAGCTAAGAGGAGGTCAGGTTGAGAGACTATGACCCAGGTAGTCAGACTTCAGCGTCTCTAGCTTAACTGCGATGTCATTTTGCTTCTTAGAATTCTGAGGAACTGAGTTCTTAACCCAAGGCTTCGGGGAAGACAACCCCTATAATTAAGTCCGAAACCTCACGTACTCGTGTACATGTGCCTTGTTCTGAGGAAGAATCCATCACTTTAGTCATATTTCTATGGGTCAGAAGGCTACTGTGCTCTGAGGAACAGGGCACACCCCCTCTCTCCCCTGACCCCTTCCTTCAGTCTTCTCTAACTGCCTTACATGCTTACGCCAGACTTTACCTTACAGTTCCTGTGTGGCCTACTGCAATAACTCCAGAGTGGCTCCCCTAGTTCCCACGTTTTTCTGTTTATGTCTTTGTTTTGTTTTTCTGCACTGAAGGTATGCGTGTATTGTGGATGGAACCCAAGGCCTTGCACGTGCTAGTATAGTGTTTGCCATTGAACTACACTCCAAGCTCTCAGACCAATCTCCCTGACATACAAAGAACGCCCAGATTTTTCTGCTGTAGAAATTCCTTAGGGCTGGGCGTATAGCTCAGTGTTGAGCATTTGCTTAGCATGTGCAAAGGCCCAAATTGTTAATCCTTCCCCCATTCACCAAAGGATGGCACATAAGGGTCTCAGGTGCTCACTGCTCTGGAACCTGCTCCCTATCTTTTCCTGTCTCTGCCAATCAGTACCCATCTTGCTATACCACACTCATTCTTCAGTGAGTTCATTTCACCTCCTCCAAGAATCAATTCTTTTTTGTTTATTTTGTTATTTTTTTCGAGTCAGGGTTTCTCTATGTATCCCTGGCTGTCCTAGAACTCACTCTATAGACCAGGTTGGTTTCAAACTCTCAGATATCCACCTGCCTCTGCCTCCTGAGTGCTGGGATTCAAACTGTGCACCACTCCCTCCTGGCTTCAGGAAGCCATTTTTGTTTTTGTTTTTTGAGACAGGGTTTCTCTGTTGTAACTCTGGTTTTCCTGGAACTCACTCTTTAGAGCAGGCTGGTCTCGAACTCACAGAAATCCACCTGCTTCTGCCTCCGAGTGCTGGGATTAAAGGTGTATACCGCCACCACCTGGCAACAAGAAGCCATTTTTAACTGTCCAGGGAGACCCAAGTTTTCTTGTCCTCAGCTCCCCGAATTCAAGACCTACCTCCACTGTAACTGATGTCTACTGTGTGCCCTATATTCTCCTTGGGGTCGCCTCCACTCCTTGACGGACTGTGTATTTCTTTTGGTCAGGACTTGTGGCTTTTTTTTGGCAGGGGAGACTTGAAATAGGGTCCCAAAATTATGGTACTGGCTGGCTGTGAGTTTGCAAATCCACTGACTCAGCCTGCCCCAGTCCTGGGATTATGTGTGTGTGCCACCAAGCCTGGTTTTTGCAGCTTGTTCACCTTTTGTGAACGTTCTTGGTATGTGGAAGACACTTAACCAGCATTTGTTGGATGTCTTAATGCCTTTGCCGGAAAAAGAGTAGATGAGGCGGGCACCTCCAGACCCACTTCTACAAATAGCTGCCATTGGTTGTGAAGGAGTTCTACTTAAGTACAAAAGGAAAGCATGCTCATAAACACACACATGGGTGGGGGTTGGTGGCAGGAAGACAGCCTGCTGCATTTGCTACAGAGTTAAAAAATCTGAGTCTTCAATTAGTTGGCATGTACTCTTGAGTAAGCTACTTTACCTCTCAGAACCTTTGTTGCTTTACCTATGCAAACAGAATCCTGCATCCTTTCAGGGTTTCTGAGAGACTAAATGAATTGCACTGAAGTGGCTAACTCCAGGCCTGGCATGTTGGCAGGGCCTCAGAAAATATGGATTCCCTTCCCCCCTACTTGAGTTTGCAAACTTGTGTGGGGAATTGTTATGGGAACCACATGGCCTGGGTTTGTGCCTATTTTGGTATGTTTGCAAATGCATTTCACCCTAATCCATGTTTTTATCATATGAACAGTTTTATGTGAACCAGTTTGATTCCTGGGTTTATACGCCTTGTTATGGACAGCGGCAGACTGGAGAGGCAGTGTGCCCCCTGAGTTTTGTGTTGGTGGGTGGGTGTTGCACGTTGAGTGTGTGTGTATGGAATTCCATGTGCGTTGTGGACCACATATGGAAGCCTGGGGAAGGGCTGCTCTGCTGTGTGGCTGTGCTCGAAGCTGGTGGATTCAGAATGCAGTTAGCGTGCTCTCCATATATGTGAACCAGCTGCGAAATAGAACTTTTGATGCCGATGGAAACGTTCTCCATATAAACTGTCCATTCGAGTACCCATTAGCCCTTCGTGGTTCTTGAGCACATAAAATGTGGCTCATTCCACTAAGGAACTTAAGATTTAATGGTATTTAATTTTTGTTGTTTTCATGGAACTAGCCACGGGGATATTCGTTAGTAGAAGAAATTCCAAGCTTGTTCCCCAGTGTACCAGGTGATGCAGCCTTCCCATGACCTCGGAAAACTCGCAGGTGGGGTCCTGACCTTAGCATGTAAGGAGCCCTGCCGGAGCCCCACCTGCGCGTATGTGCGTGTGCGCGCGCGTGTAAGACGTACAGCGAGGGCTGCGCCCCCTCCTTCAAGTCCCCAGCGGAGCAGTGAATCAGCCTGAGTCATTCACGAGCTGCTTGCGGCCGGCCCAGCAGGCGGGAAGCGAACGTCAGCCAGCTTGCTGCGCTACCCCCACTCCGGGGTGGGATCACTCGCCCCACGCACTGCAGATGTTGGGAAGAAATTGACGCGGGCCAATCGAGGCACCGGAGCGCCTCTTCTCCGCCCCTCCCTGTGACTTGCAATCCATTCATCCTCGAGCCCCTCTTTTCCTCTCCTTTGGGGTGGCCTGTGAATCATCACAAGATCTCTCCTTCGAGGACAGACGCATCTAGCTTAATCCTCTAAGCCCCATCCAACACCCACCTCCCAATACCGAGTTCAGTGAGTCCTCTAAGGCAGAGGCAGGAAGGAAAGCTAGATGCTTAGTGTGAGAAGCTTCTCTTTGGCAGTGAAACTGGACCAAGTTAGGGGTGTGCAGGTGAGACAGGGCTTGGGGTGAATTGCAGCTGGGTGGTCCCAGGGACTGGCGTCTAGCTTGCTTAGGAGGATCATCAAGACAAACATGACTGGAAGGAAGGAGGTGTTTGAAGGGTGCTGTCTGGAGCTCCTCTGGCTGGTGGGGACAGGGGACAGAACTAGTGTGTTCCTCTATTTCCCTGGGAAGTCCCACATAGTGTCTCCCCATTGCCTGACCATCTTCTGGATCCAGGGGCCTGTCTCCTCTGTACAGCCCCTTCCCTGCATCTTCCAGCCTTGCCCTCTTGGACTGGACATTACCTGAGGCTTCCGGGACCACTGGGTCCCATGACTCTCACTGAGTCAGCCTTAAAAGAGCAATTCACTGATATAACGCTTTTCTGACACGTATGAGGCCCAGGAATACATCTCCATGAGGCCCAGGAATACATCTACATCACCAGACCGAAACAGAACTGAGCAGGAACGTGAAGCTCAGTGGTTAAAAAAAAAAAAAAGAAAGAAAGAAAGAAAGAAGGAAAAGAAAAAGGAAGAAGCTGGAAAAACGGCCCAGTGGTTGAGTACCTGCTGCTCCTGCAGCGAACTAGGGTTTGGTTCTCAGCACCCACATAGTGGCTAACAACCATCTGTAATTTCAGTTCTATGGAATCCTCTTCTGACCTCTATGGCCACCAGGCATTCATGCGGTACACATACACGCGGACAGAATAAAATAAAACAGAATGGATAGTATGTGCAGTGCAATACAATTTTACTTTGAGAAAAAATGAGTAGGAAAAAAGATTGGAAAATTGTTTACCTAGTTAATAACAATTATTCCTTAGATTATGGGCTTAGGAGTGACTTTATTTCCTTTTGTATTTTCTTGGTGTCCCTTCCCCAGGAGTTTTCTACAATAAGAGTTCATGACTTTTTATAGCAAATAATAAATAATAATAATAAGCTTATTAAGCATTTGAAAAGCCATCTGTGGGGGATTGTAACGGGGATTAACTGTAAAGGGACTTTTCTGTGCTGATGAAAATGTTCTAAAACTGGATTGTGGGAATGGTTGTGCAATTCAGTGAACTTACCAAAAGCTATTAAATTGTATACGTAAAATAGTAAATTTCACTTTACATACATTATATATAAAGTTTAACTTTTTCATTTTTAACGTATTTTTCATAAATATATACCGAGGTTTTTTTTTTAATTATGTGCATGTATATGTGTCTGTGTGAGGGTATGTGCGCAGGTTTCCTTGGAGCTGGGGTCACAGGCGCTTGTGAGCCACCGAAGGAACCTGAGCGCTGAGAACTGGCGGCAGCGGGTAGCAGGCAAGACCTTCCCTTGGAGTCTCCACCGCGCATTCGATTATCCTCATGGCAATTCTAGGAGGTAGACGGCATGCGTCCGTCTTACAGACATGCAGATGGAGGCCCAGAGAAGTTTAGCCATCAGCGAATGACAGTTCAAGGCAGAATCCAGCACCACACCGAGTCTTCCCCAAGGTTGGAGGGGCTCTCCTCGAACAACTCACAAGGACTTAGGACTCCCCAAACAAAAGTCCTCCGTTCCCAGAAGCCGGAACATGTTCCTTCATCTTCAAGCTACAGGGGCCTGGCGCATCCACGAACACACATCCAGCCACAGAGAGAAAGAGCAGCAGCTAACACGTACACTTCACTGCCCCACTGGGTTTAATCTTTCCAATAGCCCGGGGCGGGGGCATAGTTAAGTTACTGTTATTGCCATTTTTATTTTTGTTTCTTGAGACAGGGTCTCAACTCAGGGTAGCCTCAAACCCTCAATCCTCCTTTCTCTCCTAGCGCTGGGATTAAAGCATGTGCTATCATGCCAAGCTTCCCACTTTAAAACCATTTAAAATTTTTATTTGGCGTCTTTGAGTGTTTTCCCTGCATGTGTGTATGTGTCTTATATGCATGCAGTGCTGATGGAGGCCAAAAGAGGGTGCTGATCCCCTACAACTGGAGTTACAGACAGTTGTGAGCAGCTACTTATGTGCTGAGAATAGAGTCAAATTCCTCTGGAGGAGCAGCAAGTGCTCTTCACTGCTGAGCCATCTCTCTGGCCTCCTCCTCCCCCTTTTAAATGATACCAGAGGTCAAACCCAGGGCCTTTCCAAAGGCTAGGTTCTGCTACTGAGCTACATCCTTACCTTTAGAATGGATTTAAAGCTATGGAGATTTCAGGAACTTGCCAGAAACCTCAAATTCAGGGAGCAAAAATGTAGGGTCTGAGCCTAGTAGTGGTGGCACACCTTTGACCCCAGCACTTGGGAAGCAGAGGCAGGTGGATCTCGGTGAGTTTGAGGCCAGTCTGGTCTACAGAGTGAGTTCCAGGACCAGCCAGAGCCGTACAGGGAAACCCTGTCTTGGAAACAAATAAACAAACAAACAAAATTGTAGGGTCTGACTCCTAATTATTGGAGCCCCAAACCTGGCTTCAGCAGTGGTTTAATTGGTGGACCTCATCCCCTTTGTGGAAAACACCTGAACAAGACGATAGTGGGCTCAGCACTGGGCATGCACGTGACCCTAGCATTTGGAAAACGGAGGCAGGAGAATTGGTCATTGGAGCCCAGCCTCTGATACATAGTGAGTTTGACGTCAGTCTGCATTGCATAGGACTCTGTCATGAAGAAACAAACAAGACCTCAGCTCAGCCTGTATATTGCAGGTATAATAGGCTTTTACTTACCGTCTCTCCTCATCTAGGAAAGCAGACCATAATGCCCTCCTTACTGGGTTGTTGATCGTGGCATGGAATGCTTGTGGAGAGGGCTGGCTTTGGACAAGGCCAAAGGTAAACCACAGCCTCTCTTCCAGGCTGGTTGTCTCACTCACTGACCCAGAATTTACCTGCCACCCTGGAAGTGATCTTTGCCTCCATGATGGTTCCAGCCTGGGTTCCCCACCCATTCGCCCTGCTTTGTAGATTCAACCTGGGTGGGAGGTTTGGTTGCAAGGGCAGATATCCATCCTCAAGTCTGTTTCCCTGTTCCAAAGATCCTGTGGGAGTAAGGATCCTTGGTAAGGAGTAAGGATCTGTAACCCCAGACTCACAGGGCTTACTAGAATTAACAAGTGATTTTTTTTTTGACACCTTATCTCTAGACCTTATGCTTGTATGGGATCCTGGCAGCACATCAGGTTGGAACACTGATCTCAATAGCAGACAGCCTGGCAAATGAGTTTTTGCTGTTAGGATTTTTGTTAATTTTGAAAATGGGGTCTCACTGTGTGGCTTAGGCATGCCTTGAACTTTCTTTTCTTTTCTATTTTCTTTCTTTCTTCCTTTCCTTCTTCCTTTCCTGAGACAGGGCTTCTCTGTTGTAACCCTGGCTGTCCTGGAACTCACTCTATAAACCACGCTGGCCTCAAACTCACAGAGATCTGCCTGCCTCTGCCACCCGAGTGCTGGGATTAAAGGCCTGTGTCACCATGCCCAACTAAAATTTTTTAAAATTTATTTATATTTCTTTCATACAATAATACATCCTGACCCCAGTTTCCCTCCCTCTTCCCAGTCCCCCCCCAAACCTCCCCTCTCCCCCAGATCCACTCCTCCTCTTCCCTTCAGAAAAGAGCAGACCTCCCAGGGATGATATCAGCCTAATATAGCATAACAAGATACAATAAGATTCGGCACAAGCCCTCATTAGGCAACCTAGTAGGAGGAAGAGAGTCCCAAGAGCAGGCAAAAGAGTCGGAGACCCCCCCCCCAACTCCCATTGTTACGAGTTCTGCACGAACTTTAAGCTAAATAACATGAACATGTGTGCAGAGGACCTGGTGCACGCTGCATGCTGCTTCAGTCTCTGTGCACCCCTGGGAGCCCTGCTTAGTTGATGCTGTGGGCTGTGTTTTCCTGGTGTCTTCCACCCTTCTGGCTCCTAGAACCTTTCCTCCCTTTCTTCCTTGGGGTTCACTGACTACAAATTTTTAAAACTTGGACATGGCAGTGTACGCCTGTAGTAGCTATTTGGGAAGCGGAGGCAAGAAGATTACAAAGTTTTGTTGTTTTCAGTTCTTTTTTTAAAAAACTTTTATGTGTATAGATTTTTATTTTTGTTTTAAATAAACTCTTTTTTTGTTTTGTTTGTTTGCTTTGTTTTGTTGAGACAGGGTTTCGCTATTGTAGCCCTGGCTGTCCTGGAACTCACTCTGTAGACCACGCTGGCCTCAAACTCACAGAGATCCGCCTGCCTCTGCCTCCCGAGTGCTGGGATTAAAGGTGTGTGCCACCACCACCTGGCTTTTAAATAAACTCTTTATAAATTATTTTTGTTTTATTTTATGTGTACGGGTGGGTGCTTTGCCTATGTGTATATTTGTGTACTGCCTTTGTGCCCAGGGAAGCCAGAAGAGGGCATTAGATCCCCTGGGACTAGAGCATGAGTTGCCATGTGGGTGCTGAGAATCAAACCTGGGTCCTCTGGAGGAGCAGCCAGTGCTCTAACCATTGAGCGATCTCTCCAGCCTCAGAGGATTGTAATTTAAGGGTAGCTTAGCAAGGGCCTGTCTCCAGTAAAAAGATCTGGGGATACAACTCAGATGTAAAGCAACAGGCTAGCCTGTAGAGGGCCCTGGATTCAATCTTCAGTTTGGAAAATAAAACTCTCACTAGACATTTATGAAAAAGAGGTGCAAAGTGTATGTTAAGTCAAGATCACTTAGTGGAGAGAAAGCATTTGGCAAGTTTGTTTGCTTGGTTGTTTTGAGACATATTCCAAATAATAACCCAAGATAGCTTTGATTATACCGTTCTCATGTCTCAAACCCACATGTTTTAAGGTTTTAGTTGTGGACTAGCAAACCTGACTCTGGGCCAGTTTTGGAGTGTCAACAGTCTCTCCTCCATAAGCCAGGTGTGGTAGTACATATCTTTAATCCCAGGACTTGGGAGTTAGAGGCAGGAGGCCAGCCTGGTCTACATATCAAACCCCAGAACAACCAGGGATACACAGAGAGACCATGTCTCACATGTATATGCACAATACACAAAATAGTCCATTCATCTCCGTCTAGGAGGTTCAGGTCACTGTGTCTTATTTTCTATTGTTTTATGGCAACAAGATTCCGAAATCTCAGGATCTAATCTTCTGATCATCGAGGGGAAACTGAGGCTCAGAGAGGGAAAATGATTTGCCTGAACTCCTATAGTCAGAAGTGATCTCTGTCACGCAGATATCATGCCATCTTGTTTCTGTAGGATGGCAAATTCCTTAAGGGCAGGTACTTTTATGCCCTCTGCCTTCCCCCAGCATTCTTGGGAGATGCTCTGCCCAGAGAAGATAGTCTGTAAGACACTACAGACATGTGGGACACACATCTGATACTTGCTCTATTGAATTCATGTGGCTTGGACTCCTTAGCAGTTAGGGAGAAACCCTAAGAGTCCGGGAACTCCTTGGTCCCAGTCCCAGGTATCAGCAGAGAGATGAGAGAAAACTAGGCTTTCTTCTCAGCCAGCTGGACTTCTGCTCTTGCTGTTGGAGGGGTGAGAAGGCTCCCTGTGGCCATTCGAGGTCCCTAGAGAGCACTGGATGCTGAAGCCTGTCCATGCACCAGGTTTCTGATCACCTGCTGTCCTTCAGCCCCTATCCAGTAGCTGGCAGCTGAGAAAGGGTCTCCATAAATGTGAAGTCTGCAGATCAGGGGATTGTTAGCCTTTCTTTGCGCCTTTCCACACATACATTAAAAATCATTATGCTTTAGAGATGCTATGACAAACGGTAGATAAAGAATAACCTTTATTTTTAAACAAATTCCCAGCTTGTTGTAGGAGTCAACTTTCCCCAGGCATTGTCAGTACTGAGTATAGCGACAGTGACCTGCCCCTGGTCTCCAGGTCAGTAAAGTAGGAGACAGTAGTCCTGGAAGAAGAACACAGGTGTCAAGAGCAGGTAACGCTGTCGGCCATGAATGACTCAGGCATGTAGCTCTAGCCAGTCCTTCCTATTTTGTTGTTTGATTGCTTTCAATCACAACTCCAGCCTACAGCTATCTGGAAGAGCTGGAAACACACACCCTCAGACACCATCGATACCTATCTGACCATCACTTCCTTCCCCCTGGCTTTATTTCTGAGTCTCACTCTGTAGTCCAGGCTGGCCTCAAACTTATGATCTTCCTGCCTCAGCTTGGACTATGCCCTTTTATAGACAAAGAGAACAAGTCCTAGAGGGGTGGTAATTTACCCAAGGCTCCGGTCTGTTGCTATTCTTCCAAACATTGTGAGTCAAGATGCTGGACTTCACGCTGCCTCAAGCCCAGAGGTGAGAGCCCTACGCACGGGGAGGAGAGGGAAAGGGAACTGTCTTGGGTTCCGTATAAACCCAGCACAGAGTGATGCATTTCTGTAATCCTAGCACTCAGGGAGAAGAGGTTGGAGGATCAGACATTCAAGGTCATCCCCGGCTATATAACAAGTTCAAGGCCGAGCTGGGATATATGAGATATATCTGTAGCAAATGGGAGGAAGAGACAGGAGAATTCCTTGGAAGCGCATGGGCTAACTAGCCTGGAGCACAGGGCAAAGTGTCAGAACCGAGAGAGATCCTGCTGTTAAAAAAAAAAAAAACGGTGAAAAGCAAAACCCAACTCCCGGAAATTGTCTTCTTATCCCCACGTATGCACTGTGGACACACCCGCACCTAAGCATGTGTCACAGGCACCCCACCACTCGCTAGTCTAACTTTTACACCAAATAGATGGACGGATGGACAGACAGATGGTCCTATTCATATCCCATTGGCAAAGCAAAGTGAGAGGACAAAGGGAGAAAGGAAGATTCCTCACTTCCTGGGGAGACGCTACACACACATCTACTCACCCCAAACGGGGAGCATGCCAGACCAAAGTATGGATACCACAAAGTCCGACTTGGTGAACCAATGAGGTGTATTGGAGTTACAGGAGCAGAGATGCCTCAAAGACAGTTCTATCACCAAGGGCCACCCCAGCATGGGCGACAGCTAGTAAGCTGGGAACCTGGACCTCACTGCACAGCCTGCAGGCAGCTGGACAGGTTGGCCAGTGTTCTTTCCAGGTGCCTCAGTTGCTCTAAACCTCTTCCAGGGAGCTCTTCTTGTGTGAGACTCTTCTTCGAAGCTCTGGCTAACTCTGGCAGGGAGGAAGGAGCCTGGTGAATCTGGTCAGTTTCAGAGAGTTCTTAAAGCTCCTGTGGCGAATAGAATGTTTTGATCTCAGAGAAAACTGTTACACAATACTCACCTCCCTAAGAAAGAAACAGAGAGAGAGGGAGGGAGGGAGACCTCAGAGAGCTTGAAGGACTTGTCTAGGGTCATACAGTGAGACCTATGTGGAACCCAGGCTTCCTAGGAAGTTTTCCTTATACGCTGCAGTTCTCACTCCTGAATCACACCGTATCTTTGTCTTTTGAAATAGGGTCTCATATAGCTCAGGCTCCCAAACTCGATAAGTCTTCAAGAGAACAACCCTGAAATTCTGATCCTCCTGCTTCCACCTCCCATTCTGAGGATCAGACCCAGGGCTTTGTGCACGTTAGGCAAACACGTCACCAACCGAGCCACATCCTGGCCCCTGACATAAACTTTCTCCCAGCTCTGGAGCTTATTGTAAATAGTCCTGGGGCAAGACTGGCCTTAAGCAACCTGAGATGAAGGCATGCCGTAAATTTCAAAGCCTACGAGTGTGCTGGACATTGTCATATCTGCTGAGATATCTAATTTTGTACTCACTGAGTGTTGGGACTGGGAGAGACCTCGGGGAACAGAAGTCCCTGTTTCCAGATGCGTAGACCAAGACCCTGAGGGGAAGTGACTTCTAACTTATCTTATCTCAATGTGACTCAAAGGACCTAGGCTTCCTTCTGACCAATCAAAATCATCTGGCCTTCTCTACAGTTCCCATAGTATTTAGCATCGTGCTGGCCTGTTAATGAAAGCTTTGGAGTTCATGTTGTCTTTGATAAATATCTGACAAGTGATCTTTGCTTGGGTTTATCAGCTCGGTTCTTCCTCACTCTGTATTATTTTCTGCCTGAGGCTGTATTGAGCAGAACCATGCTGTTTCTACTGCAGTCACTCAGAATACAGTTACTCTTTGGGGTATGGGGGAGAGGGGGCAGGCACTTAAACATGGCCCCACCAAAGACTAGAACCATGGGCTAGAGCTCTCTGCTCTCTAGAATCCTGCCTGTGGATCTAAAGATTTTCCACCCAAGAAAACTTCTGAGTGAGAGTTTAAAGGTGGGTGCACATCAAAGCTGGGTACCCTGTTTGTTTCCAGGTGTCATTAACCCTACAGGGCACAGACCCAAGGCATCTGAGGGGTATGGAGGAACCGTACCATCAATCAGGGAGGAAGATGGCTTTATCCCCTGCCCCAACTCATGGCCAGAACATTTTTCATGATACCAAATAGAAGAGTAGCAACTGGAGAGCCCCCAGCAGTGGCCAGCAGTGACACTTAGCTGCTCCCCATCCCTCTCCCAGCCCCTGTCCAAAGTCCCAATTGTGCCACCACCTGCCGGGCTCTACATTAAGTGTGTGGCTCTCCACCGAGACATATTTTCTTCTACCAAGAAGCCAAACTCACCATTTGTTCCCGGGATCGGAAGTCTCCCACTCCGCTGCTGGATTCTGTTTGCAGGCTCACTCTACCTGAGTAGGAACTGAGTGAGTGGCTCCAGAGATACTCACTCAACTCCTGTTTCTATGGTGAAGGGTCCTGGAAAGACTTCCCGCCTACCCTAGGGGACTTGTAACAACAGACAGGTCTATCATCTAGAAGAACCAGAAAAGAAGCATTCTGTCTCCTCAGAAAGGAGAGTGCATAGAAGGGATCTGAGTTACTCAGAAAGCGAGATCTGAAGATTTATCTTCAGTCTGGTAATTTCTTTTTTTTTATTAACCCACTAAAACTTACTATTATTGTTAATTATTGTTATCTTTTAGACAGGCTCTCATTATATACACTAGGCTGGTCTCTAACTCACAGAGTCCCACCTGCCTCTGCCGCCAGAGTGCTGGGATTAAAAGTGTATGCAGCTACACCCAGCTTTAATAATAATAATAATAATAATAATAATAATAATAATAATAATAATAATAATTTTGTTTTTTTGAGACAGGGCTTCTCTGTATAGCCCTGGCTGTCCTGGAACTCACTCTGTAGACCAGGCTGGTCTCGAACTCAGAGATCTACCTGTCTCTGCCTCCTGAGGGTTGGGATTAACCTACCACTGCCCGGCTTAAATTCTTTTAAGACAATTTCTTGTAGTACAGGCAGCCTTGAACCTGCTGTTGGAGAGACTGAGTTTGAACTTCTGATCTTCCTGTCATTACCTCTCAAGGGCTAGGCTTATAGGCATGAATAACCATCATGTTTGATATATGTATATTTTGTTGTTTGCTTGTTTTGTTTCTGTTTTTTGTTGGGTTTTTTTTTTTTTTTTTTGAGCCAGAGAGTTGAAGATGAACCCTGGGTCTTGTACAAAATAAGCATATGTTCTGCTGCTGAACTTAACCTGTGACCTCCCATAAGGCAAATTCTTGTGACTTCTGGGCCTTTTGGCTGAAGCTGGAAGTCAAAGGCAATAATCTCAGAGACCTCCAGAGGAAAGGCCTGGAGTTTTGGGCTTGAGAGTGTTACCTACTTTCTACAAAACCTGGCTCCCTGTAGAGAATAGAGATCTAGATTTGAATGCCAGGATTGCTTTTATGAGCTTTTGGTAGCTATTTAACCTTTTTTAGCCTTGGTTCTAACATGTATAGAATAAGATACGACTGGCTAAGGTGTACTTTGGATAGTTATTAGCCATCTTCTGTCATACAATGTCTTCAAACTGTACTGAATGCCTAGGATCATGTAAGGCGAGATGTATGATCCTGTCATCTTCCTTTCTCCACATAGTCCATAATTGGCAACTGAGAAATTCCAACCCACTGCCGTGAGACATCTTAAGGGTGCTGGAGAGATGGCTCAGTGGTTTAGAGCTGTTCTTGCAGAAGACCCAGGTACAATTTCCAGCACCCACATAGTGGATCACAACCATCTGTAGCTCCAAGAGAACCCTCTTCTGACCTCCAAGGGCACCAGGCACCCACATGGTGCTCTTAGATACATGCAGGTAAAACATTCATATACATAAATAGAACAAAATAAACCTAAACAATTTAAAGAGAAATATCTTAAGGTTGTATAATAGTAAAAGCAGATGGTTGTCACAGAACACCCATAATCACAGCACTTGAGAGGCTGAGGCAGGAGGATCATGAAGTTGAGGCCAGCTGGGATACATAGTGGGGAGAACAGAATAGAATAACATAGGGTTACTGTTGTTACGATGAAACACCATGACCAAAACAACGTGGGGGGAAAGAGTATATTTGACTTATGCTTCCACATCATTGTTCATCACTGAAGGAAGTCAGGTCAGGAACTCAAACAGAGCAGGAGTCTGAAGGCAAGAGCTGATGGAGAGGCCTTGGAGGAATGCTGCTTACTGGCTTGCTCTCCATGGTTTGCTCAGTCTGCTTTCTTACTGAACCCGGACCACCGGCCCAGGGGTGGTACCCCTACAATGGCCTGCCTTTCCCCCACTCCCCCGTGGATCACTAATAACAAAAATGCCCTACAATCTTGTCTGGAGCCCGATCTTATGGAGGCATATTCTCAATGGAGGCTTCTTCCTCTCTGATGACTTTAGCTTGTGTCAAGTTGACATAATACTAGCTAGCACAGTGGGTTTGGGTTACAGGAAGAAGACAGGGGACCCCAGGGTCAGTGATGTGGGATGTCTGCATTGGAGTGGCCTGTTTGCTCAGAGTCTGTTGTCCAGTCTGAGGACACTCGGCCTGGCTTATTCTTTTAACACTCACTCAACTCATTCAACAGAGTTCAAGTCTTCCAAGCACCACGCTAGCAGATGTGTGATTCTGTGTCCAAGACCCTTGCTTTTTTAGTGCTCGGAAGGTGTAGCTCAGGGATAGAACTTGTGCTTAGTATGCGTAAGGCCCTGGTTTGATACCTAGCATGCTCCCCACAGAGCTTATATTAGGGAAGGAGATAGCTACTGAACCAATAGTGCTATAAAGAGATACATGTTTACAAATTATCATCAGAGTCGGTGAAAGCATATATAACAAGGGGATCGAGCTTAATTAAAAGAGAAAGAAAGGCCTCTTACAGGAAGTGATATTTAATTAAACTCTTGTAGCTGGGTTGGAGGCAGAGAGAACGGAGGAGGGGGTATTCCAGAAATCAAAAAACGGGAAAAAGCTTGTGCAAAGGCCAGGAAGAGCAAGGGACACGTTCTTCAAGAACTGGCGTGAGGAAGGTGCAGGGCAGACTATGGGAAAGTGAGCGTAGGAGAGGAGGAGGCAGGGATCCTGTCACGTTCAAGCTTTGGGCTGGGATTTTTCCAAGATTCAGGAGAGAAGCAGCTGCTGCAAAATCTCCCGGGTATGTATTAAAAAGTGAAGATCTCTGGGCCTCTTTCCCACACTGAACAACAAGCTCTGGGGGTGGGGGTCCAAGAATGAACGCTTCTGAACGAGTTTCTCTGGTGAGTCGCTGTAGACATTTCTGGACCAGTGACAAGTTTTAGTGGCAAAAATCAGAATTGTTTTCAAAACTGTTCTCTAGTAGATTTGCATTGTAAATTGTCGCTCTGACTCTTGGAGGGGGCTGAGAGGGACGCAGGGAGGGTGTTGGCTGCTAGGAGGCAGCTACAGTATTTCAGGTGTGCTTTGGCTAAGAACAAGGCGTGAGGATGGAGGTGGATGGACATGGGACAGGACCCCCAGGCACTTCCTAGGGAAAACCTTTACCGTTTATTACAGGATCATTTACCCTTTTTTTTTTTTTTTTTTAAACTTCAACACACGGTTGTTCAGATTTCAAAGGTACTGAAAAAGACAACAAAGAAAATAAACGTTTGGTTTATATTTCCCAGGGTTTTATATGCATGTAGATTCAGACACATGAACTTAGTTTGCTTTTGCATACACTGTTGGAACAAATCAATATTCTTGTTCCATCTTGCTTTCCTTTTTTTCTCTCTCATCTACTTATGTTTGAGATAGGATCTCATGTAGCTCAGGCTGGCTGAACTCAAATCCACTGTAATGGAGAATGGTTTTGGTCTCTCTCTCTCTCCCTCTTTCTCTGTCATCTGAATTCTTTTTATGTAATTCTGGCTGTCTTGTAACTTAATAAGTAGACCAGGCTGGCCTTGAACTCACAGAGGTCCTCCTGCCTCTACCTCTCAAGTGCAGTGCAGAGACTACAGGCATGTATCACCACCCTATGCTTTAAAAAATGTGTGTGTGTGTGTGTGTGTGTGTGTGTGTGTGTGTGTAAAATGAATATGTCAGTATAACCATGTTGTTTTGTTTTTGACGTTCTGTATTGAACACAGGCCTCAGATGTTAAACACATGTTCTACTTCAGAGCTATGTTCCAAGCTATAGACCTATATAATTATAATTATTATTATTTTTTGCACTATTGTAGTCATTTTCGGAATCTTTAAAGACAGTCACTTGTCTTAATGCTCGTTATATGGCAACATTATTGCCAGCTTTTTCTAAATTTTTGCAGAAACACATTCAGATAAGCAGATTAATTGGCTGGCTTTCTATATAATTTTTAGTGTCCGGACATTTGGCTCACTGAATTAATGTCCTCTAGCTTATTTGCAGATACCTATCCATGTTTCCAACATTTCGTATTATTACAATCTCCTTTTATGCTCATTTTGGAGCACAATATTTCCTTAGAATACATGTTTGCTAGAGAAATTGCCAAGTCATTGACAAAACTATGTAGATTAATAACATAGTCATGTTGTGTCCCACTGACATAGTAGTGAGGATAGAGATCAGCGTTCTTTTAGGTTTTCAAAGGTCTGCTCCTTTGAAGGCCAGGGACAGTTACAACCTATGCTGGCTTTCTCCAAGGAGTTTCTTTATCAGGATTCAGCGTTGTGCGGGGTCAGGTACGGTGGGTTAGAGGCCTGTCCAAGCTAAGCTTCCAACCTCGCTGTCCCTGCAGGGGCTTCCACTTCCCAAGCAGCCCCTTGGATCTACGCCCTCCCCATCCCCTCCCCCTAGGACGGGAAGGGCGTGTTAGGAAACAGCTCGGGCGGGCAAAGATTGCACCATCCACTGTTTGAAAAGGAAGTCGAAAAAGCGCAGAGAACAAAATCGGTGATCCCACACACCCAGCCCCTGCAGCAGCCGGGATCCGGGTGGCACTCATGTCGTTACTTGGCGCAGATATCCGCCACCTCCACCACCACCTCCGTCCCAGCTTACCCTCGGGCTGGGTACCGGCCCTTTAAGAAGCTGTCACGCTGGCGCTATTGGCTCCGCCCATCGGAGGGGAGGACCGACAGGGAGAGGAGGGGTTCTCGGCTGAAGCCCGGAGGAGGAGGGGGGGGGTCTGGGTCTATTTTTAGCTCCGGGTCGGGTCACGTGACGGGAGTGACGTCTCCGAATGTTGTTGTTGGTGGCGGCGGCGAGCGGAGCCGGAGGAGCCGCCGCAAAGATGGAGGAGCCGTCGAGGAGGCGCTGCCGCTGCTGTCGCCACCGCTGCTGCCGCCGCCGCCCGCGAAGCAGGAGCTCGAGCCGCAGCGGGTGAGCGCGCCGCACCCGCAGGGACCCCACTTCCCGCGGCCCTGAGACGCCTGGCGGCGCCCCGTCCTCCCGCCGTCGGTGCCCGCGGGCTCCCCGCGCCCCTGTCCTTTCCTCCCGTCGCGCGCGCCGAGCCAGCCCGCAGCTCCGGGGAGCGTCGCGGTGCCCGGGAGTGTCGCCTCTGGCTCGCCGCGCGCGCCCCTCCCCACTCCTCCCTTGCTGGGCTCCCTCTCTGCAGGTAAGGGAGGGGCCGATCTTCCCGCACCCCGCGCCCCTAAATGGTCCGCAGAGCAGCCGTGAATATCGGATTTATCCCCTCTCCGGCGGCTCCTAATCCGTTGCAGGAGCGATTTGAGCCTTGCACCTGGATTCTGGGTAGACTCTGTCTTCACTGGATACCCCTTTCTTGTTACTCTGAGATGAGGGGTGCAGCCCACCCACAGTGCTTCTCCAAGTGGCGAAGAACATACCCTTGATTTTATGTCCTTGACGTCCATGCAGGTGGAAGGGAACTGCGGGCCCCCCGTTACTTGTCTGTGCTATTCTCACCCCCTCGCCTTTGAGGCGTTACTGCGTTTATTACCACCCTCTTTCTGTCTGACACCCTGGAGCTCGGGAAAGAGCTAGGAGATGAATTGGTGATCTTCCTCGGCTTCCCCCCCCCACTCCACCCCGCACCCAGTTTTCATCCTGGATTTCTCATGAGGCAGGGGTTCTAATAGTGCCTTGTTAACTTGGGGGAGTCGGCTTCCCCACCCGACGCATCCCTGGGGCCCTCAGGAAGATGAGAACTGGCTGGGTGATAATTAATCTAGGAGCTGGGGGTGGGGAGCAGGGTGTGCTTCGTTTGCGGGAGAAGGTGACCACTTGGATGTCCCTGTGTTTGGCCTTCTGAGATGAGCTTTGTCCCCGAAGGGGAAGAGTAGCAGCTGCCGTTGCTTTTGGAGTGTGTGGAAGGGACTCATCACTCTGGCAGTAACCACTATGCTTTTGGGCCCTGGAATTAGCTTTGGATCTTGGGAGTGGGAATTGAGAGAGGGGGTTTAGGATTCAATTGGGGGGGGGGAGGCCTAGAGCCAGATCCTTGGAACAAAAGGACCTGGGAGGTGGGGTGGGAGATTGAGGAGTTTGGGTCAGAAGACCTCTGGCTGATCCTATCATTGGGTCCTGTCAGCCCTCCACTTGGGATCTAAGGCTATAGGGAGGGAGGACCCTCAGTCTCTTACACACTTGGACCCAGGAGCTCATGCTGGCTCTGGTGGGCTATGCATGGGCCATATTGGGGACTGCCTGCTTTTTCTTTCCCATCTTCCCTTTACTTTCCCTCCCTAAACAACAAAGCTTGGGAGAACTTGGTTCTCCTCCTCCTTTTCTTAAGTCTTCCCTTTCCCTCTTTCCACTTAGACTTGGATCTGGACTAGGTCTTGTCCAAGATGAAAGCCTGAATTAAAGGAGTAGGCTCCCAGCATCTCCCACACACCAAAGAAGACAGGTCCCGGATGCACGTTCCGCGGGGCAGGGATGTAGAAAATGCTTGCTCTGGACCAGTCTCTCTTCTCCTCCTCAGTGTATCCCCCAGGGATGGTGTGATCTGGAGTGGGGGTAACGTGTCACATGCGCCACCCGCCTCAAGTAGCTGCAGAGATAAGAGCTTTGCTTCCCGTTTCTTAGGGACGATATTTTAGCTGTGTGCTTAGAAGTGGGGCTTGGGAAGGGGGTGGGGGGGTCATTGTTGTTTCTGTACGGCAGGGGAGGGGGATCAGCCTTAGGAGCTGGGGTAATGCAGTCAGCGCTGAACTACCAGCTGCTCTTTAATAATTAATTCTTCCTACTCACATCCCTTTGAGGAGGGCTGTCTGGAACACGGCATCAGGCTCAGCCAGCCTGCTAGAGGACTCACTCCTGTTGGGGGGTGGTGTGAGAAAGAGACAGCAAGGGGGGGTGGCAATTCTTGGCACTTTGGAGCGCTGTCGCTTGCTCATGAATGAAAACCTGACGCAGCCCGTGAGGGGCCTATTGTAGCTGTCTTTGGCTAATTAAACTTTCTCTGCCTTTCTTTCCCCACTAGCCCACCTCATCCCAGCCCCAGCCTTGGCCCTTTCTTGAATGGGAGCCCTGTCTGGCAGTGCTGGGGAGAGGAGCATTATCATTCTGTCTGAGGTTTTAGGGCAGACAGACCCTGTCTAATGCCCTCTGTCCCCACCTCCTCCCTCCCCCACCTCCTTTTTTCTTTTTTTTTCTTTTTTTTTCTAGAAATAGCAGCCTCCTCCATCTGGCTTGTGCAGATGCCTGGAGCTGCGTCTGAGCAGACAAACAGAAATGGGCCGATTGCAGAAACGAATTTGTCAGCCTGGTGCCTCTCCACCCCCCACCGCCCCCCATTGCCTTCCCCTACTTCCCTAGTTTGGGGCCTGCATGGCTTCCATCCTCCTGGACTTCTGTTGGCTCAGCTTGGGGGAAGACACAAGGCAGTGGAAGCTCTGGGAGGGGGCTGGGAGCAGTTGTCTGTTGTGGCTGTGGCCCGGGAGGGTAGAGATGAGAAGGGAGGGTAGAGATGAGAAACTGCTGGTGCTTCTGGGTGGGATGCCTATGGGTGGGACGTCTGGGGTTTGAGCTTTGCCAGGCAGGGGGTGTTGGGACAAGGGAAGCCCATGTCGGATACATAGGATTTGGTTCAAACTGCTAGGCCCTGTTCTCTCTGACCTAGGGAGTGGCCCCCAACCTGACAGTGACTCTGGGAGTTCAAAACTTGGGCCTCAGGCTCAGACTTTGCACATTGGGAGTGGGAGGCATGATGATTCTGGAGAGGAATTTGGAGGGAGCTGTTTCAGGGTCCACACCTCTGTAGGAAGGGGTTGTGAACTTGTGGCCCTCAGGGCGTTGCATGGCCCCCGGTGTGCTCTGCTTCCCAGCTTCTGCTAGAGTTTTTACTGCTGGTGAATGGAGTAGGGCTGCCTCCTGCCTTTTTCACCTTAGCAGAACTTGTAGGTGGAAGGTCTGCCCTCCTTTGCACTTTTCCTTGCCCTGATGTCCTGGATGGAGCTAGAAGGTAGGTTCAGTCCCTGGAGTGGTCTAGAAGAAGGACAGAGTTGACTATCAGGGTTAGGAGAGCAGGGCTTTAGGATGCTGGAGTTGCCACTGGGTTGTCATCGAAGTGGTGCGTAGTTCAGCAGCCACACAGCTCCTGGTCCCCAACTAGCTACAGAGACCTTTCTGTAACAATAACAGGCCACTTCTCTGCTAAGGAGGGTGCAAACAGCTCAGGCTGCCCTCTCTTCCCTTGCCCTGCCCTGGCCTGTCCTGATCAGTCTGTGAAGGCTTCTTTGTTTTCCAGGAAGCCCTGCTGGTGGTTCTTGTTCACTTGGAAGACCTGTGAGCTGGGGCTTGGGTGGGGCTTGTAGATGCCCTTTGCAGGTGGATCTACCCCTACGTCCCATGCTGAGAGGAGCAGTAGAGCATAACTCCATCCTTAGCCCACCATGAGGGTTCAAGGAGCTGCTTCCTTCCTCTTCTCCTCAGTGGAGAAGACCCATAGAGGTGCTAGGTGAGGATAAGGGAGTAAAATTTTGGGCCCCTTGGGAGCTATTTCTCTTTTGGAGATGTCTCTCACTAAATAGATTGGCTGGGCTACTTAGGCTGCTGGCAATCGTGGGAATTTCTGAAGCTGTGTTCCTCAACCCACAGAAAAGGGTGTGAGCGGGACTGGGCGCCAGCCCTGGTGTGGGCATGGGCTGAGCTGGCCTGCCCACGCGGGCTCTGCCAGGACACCAACAGCCCCACCTGCTGCATTCCTGAACTCCATCCCAGACCTGTGCAGGTCCTTTTGTCTTCAGTCTCCATCTTTTAGTCCTGAATTCGATCTGAATATACCTTTCTGTAACCGAAGAGTCTAAAACAGCAGGGAGCAGCAGGCCTAGGAACCCTGGGTCTTTGCGTGTATTCCTGTGGCTCAAGGAAGGCTCAGGGACTTCGAACCTCCAACTGGACCTCACCTTTGGAAATCTTTGATGGGAATGGAGGGTTTACAGAGATTTAATACTGCCAGGAGGTGGGGCTGTCTGGGGATAGACCTGATTGCCAGCTTGAGGCTGGGGGCTTTAATGTTGGCAGCTCTGATAGCTTCCTGACACTTGCTCTCATAGGGCATGGGAGAGCCTGGCTTCTTTTGGAAGCAAGTGAATGAGATCATGTCTGGGTGGATGGAGGGCTGTTTAGGGATTGGTCCAGGTGGGTACTATTGTCTAAGGCTTGAGGACTAACTGTGGGGTGAGGGTGGGGACTCTGGCAAACCCGTGGTCCTTTACTGCATCCTCATTGTCTTTACCATTGGGCCTTTTGGTGCCTTTGTATAAAATGGGGGAAGGCGTCCCTTGTTCTGGTAGACTTAGTATTTGTCAGGCCATGGCTTGACAGGCCGTGCACAGGCTGGATTTCATAGTTCCTTCCAAAAGAGCACAACCTGAACAACACACAGAGCTCTGAGTTGGGGCCCGGAAACATCAGCACCCTTACAAGGAATGCTGGATCTGTTTTGACTTTCCTAATTTGTGAAACACACTCTCGTGCCCCGACTCACTGTGGTGTCGGGAAGATAAGAAAGCATGTTTCATTTCCAAAGATAGGTAGCAAAGGCTCAGAACTTAGGGAGACCAGGATGATGGGTTGGGTGTCAGTTCCTCCCTGAACTTAAAATTTTTATTATTTTTAATTACATTTATTTGTGTGTGTGTGTGCGCGTGTATGCGTGTGGGTGTGTATATGGCACAGTGAATACATGGAGGTCAGAAAGCAATTTTACAAGTCGATTCTTTCCTTCTACTGTGTGGGTGGTATCGAACTCTGGTTCATCAGGCTTGGCAGCAAGCACCTTTACCTGCTGAGCCCACTCATTGGCCCTGGTGTGTTTTTGGAGGCAGGATCTCTTGTAGCCCTGGCGAGCATTAAACTTGAATAGTCAAGGTTGGTCTTGAACTTCTGGGGTTACAGTTCTGGGGTTAACAGATGTGTGCCAATGTACCCAGTAGCTCTCCCCAAACTTCTGCCAGGGACCCCAGGCAGCGCAGCCTTTCCCATTGCCACAAATTGTGGCCAGAAGCTTCCTATACGTTGTTGGTGACATCTAGTCCCACATCAGACACCTTCCAGGGTCTGTAAGGGCTCCTCACCTGACACTGGACACTGATGCCTGCAGAGACTGTTGTAGTCATTTCCTGTCCCTTGGGCACCAATTAGGAAGAGAAGAAATAAGAGTCTGGTCTGGTTCTGTTTGTTTCCTATGCGCCCTGGGCAGGTGGCCCTCCCTCTCCTCCCAGGTACAAGCTGACCACTCCAAGGTCTCCTTTGGCTCTCTGAGTCCTGAGTTAGGGACCTCTAACCCTGCTCCATCTCTCCCCAGGGATGCCGTTCTGAGTGCCTGACTGCCTCACCCCGAAGGATGGCCTTGGATGGGCATTAGAGGCATTGCGGCCCCGGGCTCCTGTCCCATCCGTCTGTCTGTTATCGTCTGTCTCTCTTGACATCACCGCAGCTCCACCACCCCCTCCTGTCCCAGCCCCCAACGCCAGCTTCCTGCAGGCCCAGAGCCGGCATGAACTCTCCCAACGAGTCGGGTAAGAGCTGGGAGGTCGGAGAGGAGCGTCCTGGGGCAGTTTTGGATGCAATGGGCTGTGTGGGTTTCCTGCCCAGGCCAACTGACTGCCAGTATCTGAACTGTCAGGGAATGAAGGGATCAAAGTGGAGAACATCACACACACACACACACCTGGGAATGTATGGGTCTGGAAGGGCTCTCTGGGTAGCCTGGGACAGGGTTGGAAACATTTTCCTGGATACAGCGAATGTCCATGCTGCTTCTTGTGGTGGCTTCTTTCCTTGATGACTGTGTCTCTTGTTCCATGCCTTTTCCTGGTGGAGGTTTGCAGGGCCCTGTGGCTTAGGCTTGGGTATACAGTATGGGGATAAGAGTGGGGTTGTGTGTTTGTAGAAGAGCCTTGGCCCTCTGCTGAGTGCAAGCAGACCACCCTCTTCCTCTTGGTGGATTCCTGAGTTGGGGTCTTTGACTCACAGGTCCCGTTCCTCTCTGCTGGGACCCTGCTCAGCGCTGCCATGAATAGGCTGTGGGTGGGACTCTAAGTAGCTTTCTGTTTGGGTGTGTCCCGACATGTACCGATGAGGATGTGTTCAGATGCCTTGAGCTGGACCCTCAGGAGTTTCCCAGGAGGTCACAGGTCAGTGTGGTCAGAGTAATAACTGCCTTTTGTCCTCAGCTATCTTCTTCTACACAGTCTGAGAAGTTCAGTGTCTATCCTGCCCTATCCTGCCCGACTTTAACCCTTCCCAGCACACCCTGTCCCTGTATCTTTTTCTGCAAGCATGGATAGATGGGTATTTTTCTTTTTAGAGAAAGGGAAGTTGAGGGCATTGGATAAAAACTGAACTGCAAGATAATTTAGGATCAGAAGCAGGGAGGAATCCAGGCCCCCACTTCATTCCCAGCCACCTTCTTACTGGGTCTGTGGTTCCCCTGGGGTCTTCCTGCCCTGGCCTCATTCAACCCCTAAGTTGCACCAGGTGGGCTCTGGAGCTCTGGCTTTCCTGTCTCATTCTCTTAGGCTGAGTCCTGAACTACAGAAGAGGCCCAGTGACTATTCATCAGTCCCTCAGTGCTGCTCTTTGCTTGTCAGTTGTGACTGGCAATAATGTTACTTGCTTCCTTTCTCTGAGCTGTCTTCATTCCCTTCCTCACATGGGGGTGGGGAGCTGACCCTTGACCGGGGGCGTAGAGGCTCCTCTAGGACATCTGTTGGTGGCTTGGGAAGGCCGTTTCCTACCTGTAGGTTTTTCTCTTGCAGTGAAAGTTTATTGTAATCCACCCAGGGGGAGTGAGTTACTAGGCTGTATTCTGGACGGTCCAGGTTCTCCTCACAGCCAGGCTGCCAGAGCTGGCAGGAGCATGCTATAGCTGGAGGTATCCACCAGTTTGGCAGCTTCTGAGCTCTGGCAGGATTGGCATCCTTGGTGACCTGACTCCTGGCTGGCTTTCCCGCTGCCCCCAGCAGGGGGAGATGCTGTCTTTTCCGTGTATGGGAGGGAAGAAGAGAAGGGGGAGGGGGGACACAGGATATAGAACTGTATTATAGGGCTTTTGCAAAGGCTTCAAAATGGGGGTCTTTGCTTGCAGCAGGAGGCGGATGGCTGTGACCCTTCCTGTAGTTTTTCCTACAGTTCCGGGGCTGGCTACTCTAGTGGGTTCCAGCTGCCCTGTGCCATGGAGACAGCCAGTCTGCACACAGCTTTTCCTCTTTGAGGGGGCACAGCATCTGTTCTCCGAGTTCATCTGGCATCTGGGTTGGGACTGTCGATGCCCAGAGTCTGGCAGAAGCTGGGAACTACATGCCTTGGAATTCCACAGAAGTAAAGTGAAACCACAATTTGTAACCAGAGCACCTAGGTGTCCACTTCCCCGTGGGCACCTCGCAGAAGGCCCCAAGAAAGGTTTGGAGCCACAGGACAGGCAGCAGATAGGAGGGAACACTGTTCCCTCACTAGCATGACGGATCTCTCCCCACATCCTGGCCCACTCGCTCCTCTCTCTCTAGGGCATAGAGCTGTAGGGCGGGTACAGCAGGGCACTTTCTCTCTGTCCTCTGGTTTCTCTCCGCATAAAAACCTTTTGGTTTGACAAGTTCTTGCCTGGCATCACCAATCATGCTGGCCTGTGGTGGAGCAAGAAGACAGGAAATGGTTTATCCCTGCTGTCCCAGTCCACAAATCAGCATGCAAGTTCCTGCTGAGGGGTGGCAGATTGAGATTGAGTGGTTTGCTTCTGCTCCCACTCCCCCCCGCCCCCCTCCCTGTTTTGGGTAGTGGGTACTCCATTTGTGTACCTCTGGGCTGAGCTGCATGCCAACAGTTGACCTAATCTCCCTCTCTGGCCATCCGAGGAGTCTTGCACCCCTGAAGAGGCTGGTTTGCTTCCCTCTACCTTTCTCTTTAGGCAGAGGATGCAAAGGGTGAGGCAGTCTTTATTTTTCTGGAACTACTCCCATCTGTATGTTCTCCTCCATGGGTTAAAGACTGATAGAATCCGTCACAGTTCTAGCTTGGCCCACCGGCTTGGATGATCCTCCCTGAACCTAGGATCTCCACTGCCCTGGTTGTACCCTGTTCTCAGGGCCATTACTTAGAGAGGGACAAGAATGTGGTCTACCATGTGATACTGTCTGGGTGTTTATTGGTGGGGCCCTGGCGGGAAGCATCTAGATTCCTTATCCTCAGCGTGGGAGGGAGATGAGCTTCATGATAACACCTGTCTGCCCAGCACCTCCTAGCACCCTCTACACTTTCTCTCCTTCCCTTTCCCAGGAGGGAGGGTGGCTGCCCCGTTCCTTTGGGGTGACCAGAGAAACTGGGGCATGGGTGTGGGGTGGAGCTAGGAACCTTGGCGTCCTGTCTCCCTGCCTCAGGCTCTGCTTCTGAGCCCCTAGGAGGGAGGGCAGGCAGCCAGCTACAGCAGGAAAAAGTGGGTCACTGCTGGCATGGGCAGGGGTCTTGGGAGAAGACCCTTGGCTTCCCTTCTCTACTGAGGTGTCTTGGCTGATTGGAATCTGCTCTCTCTTTGGCCCTGCTTCGTCATTCCAGAGGGATTGAAGGCTTAGGACTGGATCGTGAGAAGAGGCAGGGTCAACCCAGAGGGGAAGTAGAAGATGCCAAAGTAGGTGTTCACATTTTTCCTGCAGTTGGTTTTAAATGAGAAGATTCAGCAGTACCTAACTGTAGATCTGGTTCATGGTGGCCCCTGGGCCATGCTGATGGATCCTGGCATGACTGGACTCAAAGAAAGCACTAGAAGGTAGACAGGGTTGATGTTTCCAGGTTACCTCACAGTCCAAGGTCTCTGAGCCATCCCTGGGCTTTGACTCCATGAAGCACGACTTCTCTCCCCTTTCAGTCAAGGGCTCTATGCCAGTCTTTGGGCTCAGGAAATGAGATCTGGAAGAGCTCAAGGAGGCAGCATTGGGTTCTTCCTTCTGCTCTGGCTTCAGAGGGTTTGGAAGCCAGAGTGTAGCCTCAGAGGGAGGAGGCAGAGACACTGCTGCTGGGGAGAACAGAGCTGGTTCTGTAGCCCAAGCTGGGCTTGAACTTGCTGGTGCTAGCCATGGATCTGTCCATTGGAGCACATCTTTAGTGAGTACTCTCTGAGATTTGTGGGATGGAACTTGGGAGCTGTGGATGGTTAAGAATGGGAAAGTAAGCAGGAGGAGGGGCTCTATAGCAGGAAAGATTGAAGCTAAACATTAGGAAGACTTGTTACATCACCTTCATCTTGGAAGAAGAGAAATGCCTGTCTTCCCTCCCCGAGACCTGTCCCTTCACATTTCCTTGGAGGATTTTGGAAACTGCTTTGAAGATGAATATGTTTCTAATGCATAGAAGTCATGATGGTGCTGGCTGTTGTCTCTGAGTCCTGGCCTTTGGCTGCCCTTATCCTGGGTCTCTTTAAGAAGGAAATCTTCTTTACCAAGTTTGATGATTTAAACCTGTCGTCCTAGCAGTGGAAAAGCTGAGTCGGGGGGATCATTGTGAGTTGGAGGCTAGCTACAGAGTTCGCTACAGAGTGAGATCCTGTCTCAAAATAAAGGGGTCGGGAAGTTCTCTTTTCTTTTGATATCAGGCTAATCTAGGGTCTGAGGGCCTTGCTCTCAAGTTGTCATAGCTGCTAACCTCCCCTGAACAGGGCTCTCTTGCCTCTCTCCTGTGCCTGGGGCAGGTAGAGTGAGCCAGGACAGGGCTAGCCAGCCCTTCTGGTTGTTCCCAGCGTGGGTGGGTGGAGCCCCAGCTGGGAGGGGCTGCTGCCCCCGGCTTTCTGGGCTCCCTTGTGTCTGCTGCCTATGAGTCTCATTGGTGGAGCCCCTGGTCTTTCCTTCTGTTTTTCTTGAGAGGATCTAGTCGGCCAGGATGTGGCTTGGGGGAGGGTGATAGACAGGTGATGTTGTCCAGGATCAAGCTCCCGAGTTGCACAGTTCTACTGTCTTTTCTTCTAGAATCCACCTTGGCTGTGGCTTCAGACCCTTCCCAGTTTGGTTCCTGGTCTACTAGACACTGGGAAACAAACCCTTGTCCCCAGCATCTTGGGAAAGCTCGCCTCTGCCACCACCTCGTGTGTGCTTCCCTGCCTGAGAGAGAAGGCCCGCTTGTTATCCTGGCAGAAGCTTGGGAAGGTGGGCTTCTGGAGCCACAGCCACGGTGTCCTTGGTTAGACAGCTTCTCCCAGGCTTCTGACAGGAGGGTGAGGTCATCCAGTCTAGAGAGAGGACAGGTGTCCCTGGCTCTGTGCCTGGAGTGGGGGGCAAGGAGGGGCCAGGAGGGGCTCCAAAATAGCAACTGTGACGTCAGGAAAAGGGAGGAGGATACAGACCCAGGAATAACCAGTCTATTAAAAGGCTCTAGTGAGGTCAAGGGGCCAAGTGGGATCTCTTTATCAGTGGGAGGCACAACCTGGGGAGAAGGGGAGATCAACAGTGGGGAGCGATGGCAGATGCTACCAATTTTGATGGCACAGTAGCCCCGTGGCCCAGGAAGTTCCAAAAAGTTGGGGCTATTCTACCAGGTCAGGATGCTAACAGCTTTATGACTAATTGGAAGGCCTCCAACTCCAAGTCTTCCTATTTGAACACCCGAGGTCCTTGTACCTGGGGCAGACTTGTGTGTTCCATTGCCTATGAGGTATGGTGGTCAGAGCCTCACACCTCCTCAGCCTCTACCATGTGAGCAGCTCCTTGACTAGAGTGACTTTCGCCTTGCTGTACCTCAGTTTCCCAATCTAGGCCTCTTTCTGGAGGTCATCATTAGGATCAAGGCAGTGATGTGTGTGATTCTCTCAGCATGGCACTGAGTACACTGCCAGGAAAGCATTGATTGAGCTGAGAATGGGCAGGTGCTGTCCAGCCCCCTGCCTGGGCCAGGCAAGGCCTGCCCAGAAAGTCTCTGCTCCCTGGAAAGAAGCTGAGTGCCAGAAGTGGCACTCCAGAACAGGTAGGAGAGAGCTACCACCCGACTGCCATCCAGGGTCTCCCTGATAGTAAGAGTGTAGGGCGGCAGAAGTTAAACTCCACAGGCTGTTAGGAGGAGGTGTGAGGTTAGACCAGGTGGTTGGATGTCTGTCACCTATCCCTAGTCTGTTTGATTCCTTTCCTTGCTCTGCATGGAAAGCGGGAAGATAGAAGATCCAGGCTGTCCTCCTGGTGTCCAGTCCATTGTTTGCCCGCAGGAGCCAAAGCTGATCCCAGATGCATGGGTCCCCTGCCTGCACTGTTTTTCAGTCTAGCCACTGGCCACCCAGGTCTGTGGCCTTGGCCCTGAGTGCAGGCCTCCCTGGCCCCCCCTCCCCTTTGACTGGCGCTTCCTCCTGGGGTGGAACGCGCCTCCCCCCATGGGGCCTCCGCCAGGCCTGGGCTCCTGGCAGTCAGCCGGCGGCTCCCTGAGCATGCTCCACCTATTTATAGACAGGGCCCTCCCCCAACTGCTATTTCAGTCTCCTGCCAGCTGCTGGCGGCTCATTCGGGGAGGAGGAGCAGGGAGCCAGGCCCAGAGCTGTCACTGGTGGTGCTGGGAGGGAATACAGAGAGCCTGCCTGCCCACTGAGCTCCCCTTCCTGTCCCCTGAGCACCCAGCCATAGCCCAACTCCCGGAACCTTTTGATAGGCCTAGGTCCATGCTCCCGTAGTAGAGAACAGACCTGCAGCCTCATAAGCCTCCCTGCCTCTGCTGCCTCCAGAGCGCCCAGGCTGGATGAGGCGCCTCCTTGCCTTGTGGGTCCCAGCGGCAGTGGCCTGAGGGAGTCCTTGAGCAGCCTGCTGGCCCTGCTGACCACCTTCCCCTCACTGGCTTCCGCCTTGGGCGGCCCCTCCCTGGCATGCTGCTAGTGCCCAAGGCACAGGGGCTCGTGGAGATGCTACAGACCATCTATGAGACCGAGTCCTGTTTCTCAGCAGATGGCATGTCAGCCCGGGAACCAACCTTGGAAATCCTGCCACGGACTTCTCTGCACAGCATCCCTGTGGCAGGTAAGTGCCTCTGTGTCCCCACCTGCCCTCAGCACTCGGGCATCCTTGTTCCTGAATGGAGCATCTCACCGTGAGTCTTGCCTCACTGGGGTCCTGCTTCAGCCTTTCTTGAGGGCCTTTGCTGAACATCCATGAACTGGAAGAGCTGTGTATCCAGGACAGTCTCCCTTCCCTCCTTACCTGGAGCTGCCCTTTCTCCCTGCCTCCTAGCCACCCTCAGCTGCATCCCTTCAATACCTCTGCCTTCAGCAGGGTCAGCCTTGGCTGCTAGGGTCTGGGGCTTCCTAGAGGATTTTGGCCTAGTTGGCACCGAGGTCAGAGGGGAGGAAGTGGGTCAGTGACCTGTCTCCAGGCTGCTGCTCCCCACAAATAAGCTGTATCTGGGGTACCTACAGGAATCGGAAGAATCCTAGCTTTTGTGGCTTGGCTTGACCTGGTTGGGGTGCAGGAGAGTTCTGAGAACGGACGCTTAGGGAGGAGGTTCATTGGGATAGGCTTGAGCTGAGATGAGCAGTTGGGTGTTGAAGGATTTTGGCTGTCTTAGTTCCTAGCTCCCTCCTATCTCTTCCTTTTCCAGGCTGTGGTTTCTTCCTATTTCCTGAGGACAGAGAAATGTTACTTTGATTCAGGTGGGCTTAAAGATCCCTAACCTAAGCTTGAGGATCCCTAGCCCTGCTCCTTCTCTGGAGGAGCTCTTCTGATCCGTGGTGGGGCGTGGAGTCCCCCTAGAGCTGGCCACTCCTCTCACTCCCAGGAACCTGTTGGCAGCATCAGGCCCTTCTGGTACTGCCTCCTCACCAAGCTGGCACCACAGGATGCTTCCTCCAGGGAGGAGCCTGCTGGACTCATGCCCACTTGGCCCCTCCTGGCAGTGGCTGGCTTGGTACTTATGTGAGAGAGAGAGTATTTGTGTATGTGTGCTAGAGTCCTTGACTCTGAATCCGTGGGTGTGGATCTGAAGGTTCCAATTAGAAGGTGGGAGCTATATTCCTCTCAGAGTTACCTGTGATTTGGCTCTCGGCTCTCCAGGGATGAGGTTGGAGTAGGATTGGGAGGTGTCGGAAGAATGTTTTGGGAAAGTCTGGAAAATCCTTGGAACACGATTTGCTGTCTGCCTGTCCACTCAGTGCCCTCTTACAGGGTATGGTTGTGGAGACCAGCCTACCAGGTACCTGGGATGAAGTAGGAGCCCAATTCTTGCCCAGGGCTAATATTGAGGCTATAGCCCCTGCCCTCAGACCCCAAACCTTGGCCTCTGGGTATTAGGGGCTCCCGGGAAGTGGGAGTCTGCAGAGCATTGCCTAGGTGGCTACTAGCTGTCCACCTGTTCTTCACCGAGCCACCAGTTGGCCCCAAATTCCCACGTATTTACTCATCCTCTTTCAATTAGACCCCAGAAACCCTTGAAAGATCGGGACCGTGTTCTTCTATCCCTAGATGTACCCCAGCCAGTCGCTCTGTCCAGATCTCCAGCCCCCACCAACCTGGCCTTCTGAGCCGTGGCGCAGTCCCCGCTGGCAGGAGGGAGGTGTGAGTCACCCCAGCAGCTCAGGGAGAGGGCTAAGAATGTTCCCCCTGAACAGCTCTGATGCTGTGTCTGTGACGCGGCTGGGGACAGATATAGGCCTGGAACTTGGCTGCCTTTTTTTTTTTTTTGACTCTGGAATGTAAATAGATGTTTCAAATAGAAACACTTTAACCTTTGGGTTTAAAAAGAAATTCACCCTAGATAAACATGGCCATGAGGGCCCAGGAGCCCAGTGTTTCCCTCCTGTCCCCTCTCCCTTCATGCACCCTCTCCCTCCAATTTCTTGAGCAGTCTCCAGACAGGATGCCAAAGGCTAAGGCTAGAGAAGCTGGTTTCCAGAGGTGCTTTCTTTGGTGGTGGTACTAGTCTCCCCAACTCAAGGATTTGGAGAAGGAGGGCCTTCTAAGATACTGCCTCTCTGTCCCTTGTAGCAGCAGATCCTGGGAGCTCTTATTTGGTGGGGGGGCAGCTTTTGCTCCCTGTGCTATGTTGTTGACTGCCAACACCCAGCACCTAGCACAGTGGGTGGTACCTAGATGAATGAGTGTTGCATGAGGGGGTGGAGGCCCAGCCTGCTGGCATGGTGCCTTCGTGCTATTCTGGGGCTTGACCTGGTGGCTTAATGGAGACAGCTACAGTGGGCACCTAAGGGTAAGTGAGCTCAAGAGGGACAGAAGCACTCTGCTCTTCCCGCTTAAGGCTAGTTTCAGCTTCCGCTGTTAGTGACTGGTGGTCTCCCTTGTCAGATAGGTGTGTCTGTCTAGCTACCCTGTCACTGCCCAGTGCACAGTGGGCACCTCCATAGTCCAGGCCTGACCCTAGCTAGAGAATCCTGGGGTCTTCTTTAACTCCACTGTGGGGTTCCTAGTGACCTAGAGATGGGGTCTGATTTCCCCTGTCCATTTCTGGTTGAGCTAAGTCCTGGACACTATGAGAAGGAATGGCAGAGGAGGCTTCTCTACCCACTGAGGGAGGTATGAATCTGGCTTGTGCCAGGAAGGAATGCTCTGGATGTCGGGAAGTCCCATGGGGTTCAGATTTGCAACTGGGGCTTTCCCTGGATGGTCCTATTTAGGCTCCTGAGGCCATTCCGAGCATGGCTGTGTGTCAGGAATGTGTAGGTGTGGAGGTGCCAGGAAGGTAGGAAGGGCAGGACTTGAGTGGAACGGATATTGTAATACACGAGGTGACAAGGAAACCCGGGACTTTCCTTACTGGCTTCTTTTAGGAAGGATGTTAATAACCCACATTCCATTGTTGAGAAGGATCAGAGAAGTTAAAGAACTTACCCAGGATCATAGAATAAGTAAGAGCTAGGATTTGAACTCAGGTCTGACTGTGTGGGGCCATTGTTAATCCACACAAAAGCGTTTACTCACATTTTTTTTAAAATGGGCCTTTGGGGCTAGAGAGATGGCTCAGAGGTTAAGAGCACTGGCTGCTCTTCCAGAGGACCTGAGTTCAATTCCCAGCTCCCACATGGCAGTTCATACCTGTCTGTAACTCCAGGTCCAGGGGATCTGATACCCTTACACCAAAGCATTTAAAAAAAAAAAAAAAAGGTTCTTTGTCTGGGTGGGTGTGTCCTCATATCTAGTGTCTCTGGCTTAACAACCAGAGCATGGGCTAGGTTTTAACTCCAGTTTGTCCCTTCAGTTGAGTGCCCAGTATACAATCTCACAACCATATGCGGTAGGCCTGTCTGTGTGCCCCCAACCTTAAAGTTTGTGCTCCTAGAGAATAGAGCCCATTCTGGCTCCACTCCTGGGGTGTCTAAGAGTAGTCTTTTTTTTTTCTCCCTTTACGTATTTGAAATCTCTTGGCCAATTTTCTCTCTCCCTGCAGGCGCTTTGACTCAGAAGGTGAGGACTCAGAAACATAGTAAAGCACCCACCCGCACAGACACCCTCTCCTGCCCCTGTGCCTCCTTCCTCATCATGTTTTCGAGACCCTCAGCTGTCCCTTCCCCTCTGCACAGCTGCCAGACAGGAAATCAGATTAACTGTGTCCACACACAGCTGTAACAGCTGTCAGGTTGTCACCAGGAATGAGTGCAGGCAGTCCAGAGACGTTGTGGTTCTCTGGCTTTGAATTGCAGCAGAATTGCCAAGGGGATGTGTTCAGATGCAGGTTCTTCTGAGTCTGTAGGACAGCTCAGGAAGCAGCATTTAAACTCCTCCTGTGGAGGTTCTGGTGCAGAGCGTGTTTCGAGGCCTGGCTATCCCTTATGTTTCGTGGAAGGACCTGGTGGGAGAAGGGCCGGTGCAGAGGGCGGGAGGCTGTTATCCTAGACAGGCAAATACAGTTCCCAGCAGCCTGGCAGTCTGGAGAGAGGATGTTTTGAGATGCCAGGAGCAGGTGTCTGAACTCGAGCAGGGTCGGGGGATTATGGAATAAGGCCAGGTGGACAGGGTGGCTTGTTGGACATTCAAGCCTGACTTGTGCATGGAGAATGGAGGCGGATCTGCCCTGGGGCCCCTGCTACCACCACTCCCCACAGGTAGGAGCAAACAGCCCCAGCAACAGCTGCGGGGTTTGCATGGTGACTGTGCCGTTTCATTGCCTGCAGCTTTCATGCCCGGATATTTTTTGGGATGGTGGGGAGGTGGGAATCTTCTAGATAGTTTCCCAAGATCTGCGCTGACTCCAGGGACACCTTGTGCCTCCATTTGTCTCCCTCTCCCTTCCACCTCTGGGCTCTGGTATGCTGGTACCACCTAGGTACCTTCATCTAGGTTGGTGGATCCTTAGGGTTCCATGTTGCATCTCTTACTAAATTTGGCATCAGCCTCCAGGCTTACCCCTTTTGCTTTGTAGGGAGCGGGGCAGAGAGAGCCAGGAGAGTCTAGATTAAGCACTGGCTCCTCTGCCTCCTTTTCAGGTGACCTTGGACAAGCCTGTTCCCTCTGTGGTCTCACTTTCCTCCTGCAGCTGGGGGCGTTTGAGTTGCCGAGCTCCTGGGCCTTTCCCTTACTGGCATTCTGAGGGTCTCTGAGGTCAGTTTCACATTTTGTCTGCCTCGCCGAAGGAAGGGCTGAGTGTCTCCAAGCACCTTGCCCCCAGGAGGATAGAGAATAGCCTTGGGGAGAGGCGTCACCTATATTGGGGTGTAGTGAAGTCAGGGATGGGAGAATTTCAGACTGCTTGGAGCTGGGGGCCTTGAAAACAGGAACCAGACAGAGCCTGTGCTCTGTTCCAGGTGATGTTTGGGGGG
This sequence comes from Cricetomys ansorgei, assembly GCA_026225945.1. Taxonomy (NCBI): domain Eukaryota; kingdom Metazoa; phylum Chordata; class Mammalia; order Rodentia; family Nesomyidae; genus Cricetomys; species Cricetomys ansorgei. The sequence goes on from JAMJFZ010001881.1 coordinate 12,136,210, forward strand.
ATGGAAGGGATCCCACTGCTGAGATTTGAGCTACAAAAGGGCAGGTAGTGAAGCCAGGGAGATGGCCTTGAAGTTCTCAGGTACAGAGGAGGCTGCTCCCAGAACCTCTTCTGGGAGGTGGCACTTAGCTGCTGGCCACTGTGTAGTCCATAGGAAGGGTTCTGATGGGACAGGGCTACAGGGTGACCTTTAGACGACCTGAAGAGAGTTAAGGCTTCACTATAGCAGGAGTCTAAGACTAGCATCTGTAGAGCTTGAGAGGTCTGTAAAGTTGGTCTTCCATAATTCTAAGTATTTTATTTGTGTGCTTTTACTTTTTGATAAAAACAACCCCTCCCATTTTTATTTATTTTAATTTATTTATGTGTATGATTGTTTTGCCTGCTTTATTGGTTTGTGTACCTCATGCATGCCTGGGTACCTGAGTAGGCCATAAAAGGGCGTTGGATCTCCCAGGACTGGAGTTAGCAGATGGTTGTGAAGTGCTGTGTTGGTGCTGGGATTTGAACTTGGGTTCTCTAGAAAAACACCCAGTAATTGTAACCACTGAGCAATCTCTCCAGTCCTTGTTTGTGTGTGTGTGTGTCTCTGTGTGTGTGTCTATATAGTCCACTCTGACTTTGAACTTACCATGTTGCTCAGGTTGGCTTCAGACTCATGGGGATTTTCCTGCCTCACTCTTCCGAGCGTTGGTATATGCCATCACATTTGACTGTTGCTTTTTATCATTTTGTTTCTTAGGATCTGACTATGTAGTTCTGTATGACCTAGAACTTGCTATGTAAACAAGGCTGGTTTGGAACTCACAGAGAGGTTTTTGATCTTTTGAGACAGGGACTGGCAATATAGCTCAGGTTGATTTTCTCCTACCCTGAGTACTACCTTTATAGGGATACACCACCACACCTGGCTATTTTGTGAACTTTAGAATTATTATTATTATTATTATTATTAGGTGCTGGTGATCATACAGAGCTCCTCATGCATCAGGCAAGCACTTTACCACTGGGGTACATTCTGAGCCCATAGATACATTCTGAGTAGTAGTCTTTAGACTGCTAGGTTGCTAAAGCCAGGACACACACACACACACACACACACACACACACACACACACACTCACACACGCACAGGAGCACACACACACACCAGGAGCCATTAATAATAGCCCTGACTATGCCTCTGAGATCTTCCCAGGCCTTGTGCCAAGCTCCCCAGCATGCATTCTCTTGGGGTTGGCAACCTGGGAGGTAGGTGCTCTGCTGCCATTTTGCAGATGTTCCCATGAAGCATGGGGCGGCACCTCGAGCCTTGACTAACAAGTGGCACTGCCCTGAGCCTGTGCCATCTCTCCAAAAGCCCTCACTCTTAACCATTACATGATTGTGTTCGTTTGCGTTGCTTGACGAGTTGTGCAAATTGCTAGGTGAGAGTCATTCCGAGCCTGCACATGTGGAAATGCTGTCTGAATTGCGGTAGAACCTGTTGAGCCTCAATTGGCCTCCCCAGTCACGTAAGAGCACAGAAATAGATCATGGGAAACAGTCCTTGGTGGGGAGGGGTCATCAGCGTCATGGGCAAGAGTGTGAAGTGTGTTCCCCGCCTCCTTCCAAATTCTCTCAAGGCCAAGACAGGGACAAGAGTCTTTTTTCCATTCTCCAAGGGACAGACAAGGTAATTAGACATTTAAAGAAGCTGCTGATTGCTGGCTAGGGAGTCTAGGCTACCTGGATACTGGTGGGGTGTGCTGTCTTCTTGGGTGGGCTTTCTGTCTGTACTGTCTGGAATGACACCCCACAGTGGAGCTAGGCTGAGCACACACGTGCTGAGGAACAGCCTGCCCATGCTGGCAGCCAGGCTACCTGGCTTCAGATCCCTGTCGTGCTGCTGCTTAGCCTGTGGGGTCTTCTGCACAGCCATCTCTCTCTGTAAAGCTTGGTTTTCTTGCCTGTTGCTGAGGGCTGAAACAGATGGTCTCAAAGGACCTTTTCACCCTGTCCCGCCAGGCAAAGCAGCTCCACAGTCAAGGATTGTCTGCATAGGCCTTGTTTCAGTTCTGAGTGTCACATAGCTTAATGCTCCCTTGTCTTAGATTCCTTCCGTCCTTAGTGGCTCCTGGAGAAGTCTCTTTTAGAGATAGATACTAAGCATCTTAGAACCCTGGACTGCCACAGTGTTCCCCCAGCAGACGAAAAGGCATCCATTCCTTGCTAGTCAGGGATTGTTTCCCAGGAAGTCTGACTTGTGATGTCTCCAAGGGAGGGTAGAGTATGGCTTGTGGAATGTTCTGAGCAGGAGCAGAGCTTGTCCCTTGCTGTTGTTCTGGAGTAGCTACATCTGCTTACTTTGAGCCCTAGTTCCCATAGGCGCTGTCCTTGTGGCCCATAGCCTCTTATCTGCCTACAGACCATATCCCTTTGCCTGGGATGTGCTGTTTTAACTATAAATTTCATCATTTTGTTGTTGTTAGTTGAGATAGGGCTTTGGTCTGTAGCCCAGGCTGGCCCAGCACTCACTGCAGTCTTCCTGCCTCAGCTCTGAATGCTGGCATGAGCCACCTTGACAGTGGTTAGTATTTTGTTTTTGAGGCAGAATCTCACTGCCTCACTCTGGCTTTTAACACAATCCTCTGGCCTCAGCCCCCTGTGTATCTAGGATTACAATGTGCAACCCTGAGTTCACCCCATTATTCTCAGGCTAAGGCCACAGTGGCAATGGGCACAGAGTTGGCCCATTAGTCCCTTCTTCTGAGGAGCCTGGCCATCTCTGTGCTGTAGAACCTCCTGGGTTGATGGGATTCTTGGAGAGAAGAGGCCCAGCTGGATGAGAAGGAAGTATCAGTGAGGTGTCAGCTCTGCCTGTTTGTACTCTTGAGTTAGGCAGGCCTGTACCTTCTGAGCCAGAGCTTGGTATGGGCAGGGCCATACTGACGGCTGGACACAGATAGCACTGCCCACCCCACTGCTTGGGGCTTCTGCATGGGTCAGCTCTGCAGGAGGCTTGCTCCTAAGGCTGCCACTCCCTGGAGGAAGCAAGGGTGTGAGTCCTTAGGGTAGGTGGCCAGTGCCCGTCCATGGAACCCTGGTACTTCTCTCCACAGGAGAGAATTGGTTCTGTTCTGTTCTATGCAGGTCAACATGAGCCCTGGGGTGGGGTGGGGTTGGTGAAATAAAGGCCAGGGTCTTTCTATCCTGTGTGATCTTGGCCTTTCAGGGGGTTCTTTGCTAGCCTGAGCTCTCAGTCATCTTATAAAATGAAACTTGCCCCTCTGCCCACCCTTTCCTCTTTCCCAAGGTTCTCCAACCTTCCTAGGTCCACCAGGAGGCAACCAAGAGCCTCTTCCTGTCCTGACTTGCCCACTTCCCCTTCCAAGTGCTTGGTTTGAATGGCAGCTGCTGTCACCTGCTCATTTCTTGCCAAGCTGGCAGAGGGCACAGATCCTTAAAGGGGTGCTAGGCCAGCCAAGCTCTAGGTTCTGTGCCAGGCAGACTGCAGTTTGGGGACCCCATTCCCTCTCTTCCCTGGCTTCTATCCCGAAAGGAGCCAGGTTGCTACCTGGCAGAGCCTGGCATGCTGCATGCTGCCACGAATTAACATTCTCCTCCCGATTCCGTCTTGAATGGGAGCAAAGCTGTGTGTCAGAGCCCTCTGGCTGCCCTGCCACCTGCATACCAATGGGGCTGCAGTGCCTGCTGCAGCACAGAGCCAGGCGACTCAGCAGCGCTAGCCGTGGGAGAGTCCCCCTTTTGTGAGCCCTGCCCCTCACTGTTCCAGCCTGGGGCAGGATTATCTGCTGAGAGTCAGGACCTTTTAGATGCTTGTCCTTTCCTGAGCCAATGGGCTAGTTCTAGCTCCAGCAGCCCCAGCACTGCAAAGAGCAATAAGTTGAAGCTAGTCCACATTTTGGTGGAGCAATCAGTGTCAGAACCAAGCCAGCTTTGGCTAGGAACTGATAACCCTCCAGCCAGCTGAGAGCTTTGCCGAATGTGGTAGGGGGGCCTGGGTAGACGAGAGGCCAGCTCCTTTGCTATCACCTAGCCTTTCACCCTGCCATAGAGCTGGTCCTCTCCAGAAAGGCCCCAGGGGTTTTCAGGCACCCTTCATCTGGGTGCTGGGGCAGGGCATGGAATAGAAGGAAAGTGTGTGTTGGGGGGTGACTTTGTGTGTGTCTCTGTGTGACTCCACCCTTTTGGCCACATCTGGCCACTCCTGCAGATGTGGCTCTGGCCTGGTGGCCACAGAGTCGTCAGTGTGGCTGACAGGGAAACCACAGAGGAATGTGCCCAGTTTGTGCTGGGGGGAGGGGGGCGTACTGAGAGAGATCCTGCTCAGGCTCTCCCTCCCCACCCCACCTCCACCTCTAGTGGGTCTCCCAGGCACATTAGACACAAGGGTGGCATGGCTCGGCCCTGACCTGGTGATGCTTTTTTGGTGCTGTGTTCCCTGGGGAAAGAAAACTCCAAGCGCAGGGACACAGTGTGGGGGTCTCTTGTAGACCCTAGTACCACAAACCCTTCACACGCCTGGTGTAGGGTCTACATCAGGTGTAGTCGGGTGGGGGTGGGAGAAGCCTGTTGAGGTTCTGTGCTCTCTCTGCCTGGGCTGCAATGGGCCACTTGGTGGGGGTGGGGGACATTTTCCTAGCCCTGTGTCGCCTCCCCGGGCTCGAGTGAGGAATGCAGGCTTTTTCTTTGGAGAAGTGGGGAAAAGAAGACAGATCGGCATTGCCTTTCTCGCTTCCTCCTTCCCAGGCTGTGGTATCCTGCCTTCCCCTTCCTGTTGGCTTCTGGCTGCTTTGTGGGGTGTGGGTTGGGCTTGGGGCTCCCTGCTGGTGTGGTGTTTGCCTAGTTGCCCTGGCAACCATTGGGCAGTGATGTGGAATGACATTCAGTGGCCAGAGGACACTGCGCAGGGATCAAGAGGTCAAGACCCAACTTGCCGGTTAGAACCTCTCTGGTTCTCTGGCCCATCCATCGTCCATGTGGACCTCAGAACCACCCAGCAGATCCATCCCTCTACCACTCCTCCCTTCCCAGGGGATCCTCCCCTGGTTGGAGACAAGGTCCTTGCCACAGCTCCAGCCCTCCCCCTGCCATCATTTGCCTTCCTGTCTGATTCCCTTTCCTTTCCTGTCTCCTCCTCCCGCCTCCTCCCTGCAACGCCCATTCTCTCCCCCCTCCCCCCAACACAGCTGCTGTTTGGCTCACTCTACATAGCGGCATTTTCAGGGTAATTACAATAAAACTGTTGAAAGGAGATAATCCAGCAGAGGAAGCCAGGCTGACTCCCAGCCCCCTCTTGTCCCTGACTGGGTGCAGCCCTGCACCCCCTTTCCCTGAGGCCTCCTGTTCCCACCCGGCTCTCCATGCCCCGCCTCCTGCCTCATATGCCCAGGTTGAGATGAATCTGAGAGACCCACAGAGGGCAAGCTGTCTGGAAGTTCCCTCCACAGTTACAATCCCTGTGCCTCAGTTTCTCTTCAACTGTAGGCTTAGGCCAGGAGAAGACAAGGGACAGTGAGACAGACTCACATCATGGTTCTTCAGTCACCTGGCTGTGTCTGGTCAAGTTACTCAAAGCTCTGCCTCAGTTTTCTTACCTGTGAAAGGGGTAATAGTAATAGAATTGAAGTCGTGTATCACTGTGTGGTTTAAACAAGCCATGCACTTCAAATGTCCAGTATTAACTGTCAGTGTCAGGTGTCTAGTCCTGACCCTCTCTCACTGCTACTCCTCACACTCATGCATAAGTATGTTTTATTCCTCAAACCCAAGGTCTTGTGCATGCTGGGCCAACCCTGCCTGCAGCCCCGTTACATAGTTTTTTATTGACGTTTGTGACTTCAGCCTCATTGAAAGAGAGTGGAAGGCCGTGTCTGTGGGTGGAGAGATTGTTGTCACTCAGGGTCTAGTGGACCTGCCTGGTAGTCTCTTGGGCCCTTGGGCCAGGCTGTCAGGGCCTAGAGCAGTCTGGGTTTGGACCCACTGACCCCTTGTGTGTCTTGTGCCCACAGTGGAGGTGAAGCCGGTGCTGCCAGGAGCCATGCCCAGCTCCATGGGGGGTGGAGGTGGAGGTAGCCCCAGCCCTGTGGAGCTTCGGGGGGCTCTGGCAGGCCCCATGGACCCTGCGCTACGGGAGCAGCAACTTCAGCAAGAGCTCCTGGTGCTCAAGCAGCAGCAGCAGCTTCAGAAGCAGCTCCTGTTCGCTGAGTTTCAGAAGCAGCACGACCACCTGACGCGGCAGCATGAGGTCCAGCTGCAGAAGCACCTCAAGGTGAGCGAGGGGCGCTCAGGGCCCACCAGAGGCACAGCCCTGCCTGGGCCCCGCTCACCACTGCCCTCCTGCACCCACCGCAGCAGCAGCAGGAGATGCTGGCGGCTAAGCGGCAGCAGGAGCTGGAGCAGCAGCGGCAGCGGGAGCAGCAGCGGCAAGAGGAGCTAGAGAAACAGCGGCTGGAGCAGCAGCTGCTCATTCTGCGCAACAAGGAGAAGAGCAAAGAGAGTAAGGCCAGTGCACGGTTCCTGGGCCCCACCACACCGCAGCCTTGGCTCAGGTGTCCCGCTCAGCTATGCCCTGTCCCCTAGGTGCCATCGCCAGCACTGAGGTAAAGCTGAGGCTCCAAGAATTCCTCTTATCGAAGTCAAAGGAGCCCACGCCAGGCGGCCTCAACCATTCCCTCCCACAGCACCCCAAATGCTGGTAATGACTCTGGGGGGCAAGGGTGGTCACAGGGGCTCTTCTCATGGGCTGCCTGGTTACAGGATGGCTTGGGGCTCCCTAGCTGCAACCATTTTTTAGTTCTGCAGTCTATCCTAGAAGAGGAACTCTTTGCCCTATTTATCTTCCTCCCGTTCCAGGGTGCATTTTTTTCCCCTCTGTGAGGTGCTCCCTTAGTTCCATGAGGGGTAGGTGTGGAAGTAGCCTCCTCTGCCCCCAATATGGCCTTTCCATAGCTCTATTTTGTTATACTGGGTGTGGTAGCATAAGCCTATAGTTATAGCACTCAGGCGGTAGAGGCACAAAGAAGAGGGGTTCAAGTTCATCCTCGGCTACATACCACATCTGAAGCTAGCCAGGGCTATATAGCAAGTCTGAGACCAGTCTGGGGTAAATGAAACCCTGCTCCCCCAGCCCCTCCCCCAAAAAAAGTAAAACAAACAAGACAAAATATCCCAAACCAAACAACTAGCCTATCAGGTGTCAGGTCCAGTGGGCAGGTGGTAACCTAGGTCTGCTTCCACCCCAGGGGAGCCCACCATGCTTCTTTGGACCAGAGTTCCCCTCCCCAGAGCGGCCCTCCTGGGACGCCTCCCTCCTACAAACTGCCTTTGCTTGGGCCCTATGACAGCCGTGATGACTTCCCCCTCCGAAAAACAGGTGCGTGAGTCCTGGCTTCCAGGAATATGGCTTCTAGAATAGAGGGGGCAATGGGTAGTGCAGTTGCTCTGAGTCCTCCCCCATCCTGGGGTGATGGCCTGGGCTTCAGGTTTGTGTGTATGTAGAGCAGCAGTTCTCAACCTTTGGGTTGTGACCCCTTTGGAAGTCAAACCACCCTTTCAGAGGGGTTGCCTAAGACCATCTGCATATCAGATATTTACATTATGATTCATAACTGTAGCAAAATTACAGTTACGAAGGAGCAATGGAAATAATTTTATGGCTGGGGGTCACCACAGCATGAGGGACTGTATTAAAGGGTCGCAGCCTTAGGAAGGTTGAGAGTCATTGGTGTAGATGAATCTGAGCCTATCTACTTTCTCTCCAGCCTCTGAACCCAACTTAAAAGTACGTTCGAGACTAAAACAGAAGGTGGCGGAGAGGAGAAGCAGTCCCCTCCTGCGTCGAAAGGACGGCACTGTTATTAGTACCTTTAAGAAGAGAGCCGTTGAAATCACAGGCACCGGGCCTGGGGGTAAGGCCTCCTCTCCTGTCCTAACTGTGAAGGTCTGGGAGGAGGGGTGACTCAAAGCAGGCCCAGGTGACAGCCACTTCTCCTGTAGTGTCGTCCGTGTGTAACAGTGCGCCCGGCTCTGGCCCCAGCTCTCCCAACAGTTCCCACAGCACCATCGCTGAGAACGGCTTTACTGGCTCAGTCCCCAACATCCCCACCGAGGTACAGGACTGACTGAGGCTGGGGTGTGGTAGGGGGCACAGAGATGCTTTCTTTCCTTTGGAAGGAGGAGTTTGGCTCTTTCTGGTCTAGCGGAGTGATCTGTCAAGATGCCTCTGTGTACATTTGGAGGGTTCTTGCCTGGATGTGTTGCCTTGAAAAGAGATTTGTCCCACAGGCCCCTGAAGGCCTCTGATCTCTCTGTCACCCCCACTTGGGGCTCAGGTTGGGGGAGTAAGATGCCATTCAGAGCCACTGGCCTTAGTATACAGGCTGCCCTTCTTGGCTGTATCCTTTTTGCTTGCTTTCATGTCTCTCTCCCAACTGCTCCCCAGATGCTTCCCCAGCACCGGGCCCTCCCTCTGGACAGCTCCCCAAACCAGTTCAGCCTCTACACGTCTCCTTCTCTGCCCAACATCTCCCTAGGGCTGCAGGCCACGGTCACTGTCACCAACTCACACCTCACCGTAAGTATAGGGCACGCATCCTAGTTAGGACTTTTACCCTCCCGAGGCCCTAAGGGAGCTGAGATGTGGGACCCACCATTGTCTGATGGTGGGTGGGCAAGGTGGGCATGAGGGGTGCTGGTCTGAGTTGGCAAGACTCAGTATCAGTCTGTGCTTTATCTACCATCACCCTCCAACTTCACCAGGCCTCCCCGAAGCTGTCGACACAGCAGGAGGCTGAGAGGCAGGCCCTTCAGACCCTGCGCCAGGGCGGCACGCTGACCGGCAAGTTCATGAGTACGTCGTCCATACCTGGCTGCCTGCTGGGCGTGGCCTTGGAAGGCGACACGAGCCCCCATGGGCACGCCTCCCTGCTGCAGCACGTCTTGCTGCTCGAACAGGCCCGGCAACAGAGCACGCTAATAGCTGGTGAGCGGATGAGCCGTGTGCCTGGGAGGGGCGTTCGGCTCTCCTGGGGTCTCAAGTCAGGCCTGAGGGAGCTGGAGCTGCTCTCCAGCCCTGCCACAACCACCAGCAACATCATTGATTTCTTCCACATTTTGAAAGCACCAAGTCCCGGTGTTTGGTCCTCCGGGCACTCGACAGAACCCACCACTGTCACAGGGACCATATTGCAGAGCAGAGCTGGCCAGCGGAAATAATGCACACCACACTCTGTTTGTTTCGGTTTTGTTTCTGTTTTTGTTTTTGAGGCAGAGCTCACTGTGTCACCTCAAACTCCTGGCAGTCCTTCCTGAGCCTCTGGGGTGCTGGGATTACAGACGTGACTTACCACACTCAGCTACACACCATGCACTTGGCTTAAAACTTTATAGTAGCCACATTTAAAATTTTTGAAGAGGGCTGAGAAGGTAGCTCACTGAGTCAAGTGATTGCCACGTAAGTGTGAGGACCTGAGTTCGGATCCCCAGTCCTCAAGGAAAGCCAGACAGTGTAGTACACGTTTGTATTCCTAGCTCTCCGTGGTGAGGTGGAGGTGGAGACTGGAGACTCCGCAGAAGCTCCCAGGCCAGCTGGCCTGGTACACTGTGTTAAATGAGGTGGAAGGCAAGGACTGACACCCTAGGCTGTCCTCTGGCTTCTACATCATGCATACCATGCTACACACACACGTGAACATGTGTACACGTACGCATCACATTTATTTATTTATTTATTTGAGATAATGTCTCACTGTGTAGTTCTGGCCTCCGACTCACTGTATAGACCAGACTAGCCTCTGACTTCATAATCTACCTAGGATTAAAGGTGGGTGCCACCAAGGCCAGCAGTAAATTTCTTTTCGTTTCTTCGAGACAGGGTTTTTCTGTGTAGCCCTGGCTGTCCTGGAACTCACTCTGTAGACCAGGCTGGCCTTGAACTCACAGAGGTCCACCCTCCTCTGCCTCCTGAGTGCTGGGATTAAAGGTGTGCGCCACCACAGCCTGGCAGTTTTTGTTTTGTTTTGTTTTTTTCATAAACAGGTAGAATTAATCTAATAACTTATATATCTAAAATGTTATCATCTCAGTCTTTGTTTTATACTAAAGCCTTGGAATCCCAGGTGTCTTTCACACTGGTAGCACTTGTCAATTTAGACCATGTTCCAAGGGCTCAGGCACATATGGCCCATACCAGTGACATTGGATAGCATTAGACAGCCCTTCATACCTGCCAACATTCTTAGGGGCTCTGCTAGAAAGATGCCTGGCCTTGGCTCAGAATATCTCAGCCTGGTAGGATCCACAGGGTCGACTGCAGTTGGAGAGAAGAGTCATTGTTCCTGCATGTGGCAGGCCTAGGACTATCTGTGCACCCAGTTAGGCAAACCAAAGGGATAGAGCGGTGACCGGAGGAAGGCTTCCTTGTGCCAGTGGCTCTGAGCTGTTAAGGTATAGGGAGGAGAGAGAACGGGGCTCAGCCTCAGGGATAGGGTCCCCTTCAATTGTGCTAACTTCCCTTCTCCGTCTCCATAGTGCCACTCCACGGGCAGTCCCCATTGGTGACGGGTGAACGCGTGGCCACCAGCATGAGGACAGTGGGCAAGCTCCCGAGGCACCGACCCCTGAGCCGCACTCAGTCCTCCCCACTGCCGCAGAGTCCCCAGGCCCTGCAGCAGCTGGTTATGCAGCAGCAGCACCAGCAGTTCCTAGAGAAGCAAAAGCAGCAGCAGATGCAACTGGGCAAGGTACAGCCAGAGAGGTGACGCCCTCGGCTATGCCGGGAGTGACCCGGGCTGGCGAGACACATGGGGGCTGAACCTGGGGAGTCGAGTGCTTCTCCAGAGGAGCCACCTTCAAATTTTACAGTTCACATAGAACCTTGTGGACAGACGCCTGGCTGGGAGAGGGAGAGAAGGGTAGTAGACCTCCTTGGGCTACGGGTTGCCACAGCTGCACCCACCCCCGGATGACGGATGTGTTTTCTTCTCCCAGATCCTCACCAAGACAGGGGAGCTGCCAAGGCAGCCCACCACGCATCCTGAGGAGACAGAAGAGGAGCTGACGGAGCAGCAGGAAGCCTTGTTAGGGGAGGGGGCCCTGACCATGCCCCGGGAAGGCTCCACGGAGAGCGAGAGCACCCAGGAAGACCTAGAAGAGGAGGAGGATGAAGAGGACGAAGAGGAGGACTGCATTCAGGTCAAGGATGAGGAGGGCGAGAGCTGTCCCGATGAGGGTCCCGACTTAGAGGAGTCCAGTGCCGGTTACAAAAAGGTACCGCCCACACGCTTGGTCTCCACCTGCCGACCTTCCCCATTCCCTTATTCCTGCCCTTGCTTGTCAGTCCCCTGTGGTGCAGTTGCCAGGCCTTGAGCAGCTTTCTAAAGAACAAGGAGGGGAGGAGAGACCAGGAGGGAGTGGGAGCGGGCTCCTGTGTGGTCCTGGAGCTGTGCCTGTGTCTGCCAGTCTCCCTTTGTGACTGTCCTGTCTCTTAACTGTAGGAGTGTGCTGTGTGTGTATGTGTGTGTGCGCGCACGCTCGCACACACGCGCACATGCACATGGCCTGTGTGTATCTGCGTTGGTGCGGCTGGCTGTGCGTTGATCTCTGTGTGCGTGCGTGCATGTGTACACACACGCCCCCACTGTTACTACAGTGTGCCTTGAGCCTAGTGTGCTCCATTCATTGCGGACACAGCCCCAAGCCCTCAGGCCTGACTCATCCCGCCCCCGCCCGCCCCCGCCCCCTCAGCCTCTTACCTCAATGCTACTATTTGGAGTGACTCATCACATCCCCATCTTCCCCATCTTGCAGGAGATAGCAAGGCTAGAGTGTCTTCTGTCCCTGGAGGGAGCAAGTGGGAGGAGGTGGGGGAAGGAGGAGACGTGGGGGCCCCCTGGAGGCTGGAAAGGCCCTGTGCTCAGCCCCGTCCATGCTGAGCCTTACACAGGCCTTTTCTTGCTTCTTCCCAGTTGTTCACAGATGCCCAACAGCTGCAGCCCCTGCAGGTGTACCAGGCACCCCTCAGCCTGGCCACTGTGCCTCACCAGGCCCTGGGCCGCACCCAGTCCTCACCTGCTGCTCCTGGGGGTATGAAGAGCCCCCCAGACCAGCCTGCTAAGCACCTCTTCACCACAGGTGAGCCTTACCACTGCTCATTCTACCTGTTGACCATGAACTGGGGGCTTGGGTGTGTAGTATCCATGGCCCTGCATACACACTGCACGGAGAGAAACAGGATCTCATCCCTCCCTGTACCCAGCTATTCTTGGGAGCAGCAGCAGCTTCTATCCCAGGCAGGAGGTGGGCAGCCTTGCTTCTCCTCCCTGGGGCAGCACTGTTTTCTCTGTGCCCCCCACTCCCCACCTAGGACACCGGCTTTTGTATCGTCTTCCCACAAGTCCTGCAGCCTTGGGTGGAGAGTCCACTGTCTTCTGGTTGTTGCCCTTCTAGCCTCCTGTCTCCTTTCCCCTCCGTGGGATTGACAGTGAGACCTCAGTAGAATCCAGAAGGCTTTCGCCCATGAGGCTGCCATATGCTGGGTCCTGACAGGGCACGGACTTGCCAAGGATGGCTCCATCTCACCAGTGGGGAACAGTGCATGGAGGGGGAAGGAGGAATGTGCCATGGAGACAGTACAGGGGATGCAGAGGACAGATTGGGAGCAGCGGCAGCCAGGCTGGGTTTGAAGAGAGGAATTTCAGGAGAGGAGACAGGGTTGGTAGGTGAGTGTTGGTGGATAGCCAGGAGAGAGAGTTGTTAGGACAGGGTGTGGGTTAGGGTTCAGAACAGTTCTGGCTGACACAAGGGTCTGTGGCCCAGGTGTGGTCTATGACACGTTCATGCTGAAGCACCAGTGCATGTGCGGGAATACACATGTACATCCAGAGCACGCCGGCCGCATCCAGAGCATATGGTCCCGGCTGCAGGAAACGGGCCTGCTCAGCAAGTGTGAGGTGAGGGAGCCCCCTGCCTTCAGCCGGGACTTCCATCTCAGTGTGCCTTCGCTCTCCTCCTAGCAAGGCCTTTCCCACACCCTAGCCCTCCAGTCAGTTCCGAGACTTCCCCAGTTCTGTCCCTTGTGATCGACTTCCTTCATGGTCCGCAGCTAACCTGGGGAAGAGTTCTGGAGTGGGGTCTCTCAAGGGCCAGGGCATAGTTACTCCAAATCCTTTAGTCTTCCTGGAGGTTGGCTCTGTGAGCATTGGGTGTAACTGTCAAGAGAGCTGAGCCTTCATTGTCAATGTTCTCTGGCCTCTCTTGACCTCTTCTGGCAGCGGATCCGGGGTCGTAAAGCCACGCTGGATGAAATCCAGACTGTGCACTCCGAGTACCACACTCTACTCTATGGGACCAGCCCCCTCAACCGGCAGAAGCTGGATAGCAAGAAGCTGCTTGGTAAGCTGCAGGGCATGTGTGCCCTCAGTCTGAGTGTGATGGGGCTGCCATGAAGATCACCAAGCCAGAGTAGGCAGTGGTCCTAGTGGGTCACACCCCATCTGTGCCATTAGCACAGATGCAGACTGAACATACTGTAGGTGTTCTTGACGGTGGTAGGTTGTCCGTGTTTCTTCCCAACCTGTCAGATCCCTACTGTTTGCCTCTAGGGGTAGGTTATCTCCCCAGAACAGGAGATAGAGGCTCCCAGCTGTCCTAGACTGCATAGCCCATGCCATCTGGCAACTGGGACACCTTTCAGAGCATCTTTGTCCCTCTTCTCTGCAGGCCCCATCAGCCAGAAGATGTACGCCATGCTGCCGTGTGGAGGCATTGGGGTGAGTTGGATATGGGCAAGTGGGAGTGGGCGAGTGGCACTCCCAGCTTCTGGCCCCTTCCTCCCTGCCCCCAACCCCCACCCCCATGGCTGCTGGCCTGCTTTCTGGTGCCCACTCCATTCCTCCCCTCCCCCTGCAGAGGGCACACTGAAGCCCGATCTCCTGCCCCTGCAGGTGGACAGTGACACCGTGTGGAACGAGATGCACTCCTCCAGTGCCGTTCGGATGGCAGTGGGCTGCCTGGTGGAGCTGGCCTTCAAGGTGGCTGCGGGAGAGCTCAAGGTAAGGATGTACTTGTGGTCTTTACGCTCCTCGGCTGGGGCCCGTAGCTTTAGGAGCAGAGGTTGGGGGGAAGCATTAACTTCCCTTCAGTGAGACATTGTCCTTTGCAACTATTAATCTAGTGTGGGAGAAGCTCCAGGGTCAGCCATGGGTTGAGGGTCATGAGGGGCCAAGTAGACATTAATGCCTGAGGCTCTTGTGTGTGTCTGCAAGGGAGAGACAGCTGCTTGCTTGGGGAGCCTGCAGTTGGCATTCATAAAGTACATAACTGTGATTCCATCCTTGCCTGGCTTGTGCTTCTGTGCCTACCCTGTCCCCAGCCACGGGGCTTTCCTGACAGTTGTCCTTCTGCTTGTACTTCAGAACGGATTTGCCATCATCCGGCCCCCAGGACATCATGCCGAGGAGTCCACAGCCATGTGAGTACCACTCTGACCTGATCCTGGCCCTCTGCCATCAGCCCCTCCTATCTTTTACTTGAAGAAAACCTCGCATCACTCCCGAGTCTGACCTCCCCGCCTTCTTCTCCCCACACCCCTCAGGGGATTCTGCTTCTTCAACTCCGTAGCCATCACAGCTAAACTCCTGCAGCAGAAGCTGAACGTGGGCAAGGTCCTCATTGTAGACTGGGTAGGCAGTGGGCTGGGGTGCCTGGGCAGGGGAGGGCAGGGCAGGGCCCGGGAAGGTCTTCAGAAGGCCCCGCCTCCAGGCAGCCTGCTCCACCTGTGGGTGGCTCTGGGGTGCTCTCCTTGGCCTCACATATTGAAAACCTTATATCCTTCCTGCTTCGTTGTCAGTGGGTCCTTTCATTCCAGCAGGGTGGCTCCTCCTGGGAGACCCCAGGGTGTCTTTAGACTTATTTACCCTATCTTCCCCCTAGCAGCCTCCAGTATCTAGATGATTCCTACCTTGAGCAGCAGGGACAGGGATGCCACTGCTACGGCCAGAATCCATTTCTTCTCCTTGCCCTTACCATAGGGGCTGCTGTGTGCCAGGAACCTGACACTGATGCTCACAGCCACCTCTAGCAGTAGGAAGTAGTCATCCATTTCCTCAAGTGCAGACACTGTTTGGGTCGCTTAGCTGGGGTGCCAGGGGTGCCACACTTCTGTGCCATGGTGGGGAAAGTGTGCACGCCACTCACTGGGCTGGAGGAGTCACCAGGCAGCAGATCGGCAAGGGTAGAATTTCTGAAACCCAATTTTGGTTTAAAAATGGATGTATTCAGATGTTGTGGTGTGCAACTATAATTCCAGAACTCAGGAGGCTGAGGCAGGAGGATTGAAAATGCAAGGCTAGCTGGACTACCAAGTGACACACTGTCTCAAAATAAAACAAATTCATGAATACGTTGGATCCTTTTTCAGAATTTATTTTCCTGTGTAAAATATCTTACCAGCTTGAGTTTCCCTTGCACTTGAGTGGAATGGGTTTTGTAGGGAGATAAACCATATTCATCCCATGGCTGTAGAGCCTGAACTCAGTGTTACAGCCTGGAGCCATTGGTGGTTCAAATTCAGAGCCATTATTGGCAGGGTGGGTGGGAACAGGTGGCATGTTAACCTTTGGATTAGACCTTAGACTTTGCCCAAAGCACCCTCCACTTCTCCTCATCAGGACATTCACCATGGCAACGGCACCCAGCAAGCATTCTACAATGACCCCTCTGTGCTCTACATCTCCCTGCATCGCTATGACAATGGGAACTTCTTTCCGGGCTCTGGGGCTCCTGAAGAGGTACAACGCCTGGGCCTCCGTGCAGGCCCTTCTGGGAGGTAGCATGCTGGGACCTGGCAGGAAGCCACAGAAGCCCATTCATGGTGCTGGTCCCTGGGGCATCTGAGGGGTCCTAATGGGAGGAGCACACAGGTGTGACTGCCAGTTGGGCATAGCAGAGGTCAGTGGACAAAGACCTTGGAGCCCAGGACTGGGGCAGTGTTTGGGATCCCTGGGCAGCAATAGTAACTTCTCCTGCTTTTTGCCAGGTTGGTGGAGGGCCAGGCGTGGGGTACAACGTAAATGTGGCATGGACAGGAGGTGTGGATCCCCCCATTGGAGATGTGGAATACCTAACAGCCTTCAGGTGGGGACTGAGAAGGGCCAAAGGAGCAGGGAGACTCTGAGCTGCTGGGGCGGAAGGCACTCAGCTGGGTGGTGGAGGGATATGGCCTCAACGGAGAACAGAGCACGGCCAGGCTCAGCATTTGCTGGCATCAGCTCGGGCCATCCCTTTACAGGACGGTGGTGATGCCCATTGCACATGAGTTCTCACCTGACGTCGTCCTAGTCTCCGCTGGGTTTGATGCTGTTGAAGGACATCTGTCTCCACTGGGTGGCTATTCTGTCACCGCCAGATGTGAGCCTACTAGGGGTCTGGGAGGGTGTGGAACACAGAGGCACACGGGGAAGGGAAATTGGTGACCTAAGACTTGAGTCATCTTGTTAGCTCTGCCCTCTCTGCCCATCCTGCCGTGGGGGTAGCAGGTAGAAGTGGAGTAGCAAACTGACCGTGACCTTCTGGAGATGCTCTTAGAGGATCCAGAGATGTATCATGTCTTTGTTCTCCATTAAGTTCACTGACATTTCACTTCATCGTAGATATATTGGGGTGTAAGTCTACTGTCAGGTTTTGTGCTATTTGTTTCATTTTTTGTTTCTTTGTTCTCTTTCTTTGTTACAATTTACCATTCGTCCCTCCTCTATTTACTCCTATGTAAAGGTTTTGGCCACTTGACCAGGCAGCTCATGACACTGGCAGGGGGCCGGGTGGTGCTGGCCCTGGAGGGAGGCCATGACTTGACCGCCATCTGTGATGCCTCTGAGGCCTGTGTCTCGGCTCTGCTCAGTGTGGAGGTGAGCAGGGACAGAGAGGTGGGACAACAGGTGATGGGGTCAGTGGGGATATCCACTTCCCTGGGTCAAGTGGCCCAAGCGCTCCTTGAGGTTTGCCTGGGTCTGAGAGGAGTTGGCTAGGGAAGGCTTTCTGATTAGGGTTTCCTCCCAAAAGCCTGTGCTTCACAGCACAGGAATGTCTGGCTGGATGGGCATAGTTGGAGAGCTGGGTGTCGTCCCTCATCTCACCCTGAGCCTGCTCTTCTTTCTCTGCCAGCTGCAGCCCTTGGATGAAGCAGTCCTGCAGCAGAAGCCCACCGTCAATGCAGTTGCCACACTAGAGAAAGTCATCGAGATCCAGAGTACGTGGGGACAGCCGAGGGGCTCAGACCGCACCCTGCCTGGGAGGCGGGGTACCAGGGCTAGCAGGGACATCTGGATCTGTCTGCTTTCCCTGAACATGTCCATCCCCTCATGTAGGCAAACACTGGAGCTGTGTACAGAGGTTTGCTACTGGTCTGGGCTGCTCTCTGCAGGAGGCTCAGACAGGTGAGACAGAGGAGGCCGAGACTGTGAGTGCCATGGCCCTGCTTTCTGTGGGGGCTGAGCAGGCCCAGGCTGTTGCCACTCAGGAGCACAGCCCCAGGTAAGCATCCCGCTCCCACCCTCATGCCCTTGGCCTACGGTAGTGCTCTCTACTCAGTGCCCTCTCCGTCTTGTCCCCGCAGGCCGGCAGAAGAACCCATGGAGCAGGAGCCTGCCCTGTGACACCCTGGCCCCCATCCCTCTGGGCTTCATCATTGTGATTTTGTTTATTTTTTCTATTAAAAACAAAAAGTCACACATTCAACAACGTGTGCCGTGTGGGTCTCTCAGCCTTGCTCCTCCAACCACCACGTGGTCCATGTCTCAGCCTTAGATCCGTTCCTTCTACAAGGGGTTGGGTGCAGTGTCCAGATTCTCCCACGTATCCCACACTCAGTTCCTATAATTGTTTCTTTTCCATTTTGGACAGTACTCCAGGTAGAGCCTCCGCTTCTGACATGGGAACAGTAAGTTGGTACCTTGGCTTCGGCTGGCTTTTGAGGAATGCCTTAATTTCGCCTCTGCCCCTCTCTGTCCACAGGAGGATCCACTGCTATTTAAAATGCAGAGTGGAGGGGAGGTGGGCTTCCGCCCTATACTTCCCCCCTTCCTTTCTGCTCTCACCATTCTGTAGACCCCTCTCCTCTCTGGCCTCAGCACTGCAAACCTGTGCCCAGGATGTGGGCCTGAGGTTTGTGGCCAGATTTCTTGTTTCACACTCCCAGGAGCCCAGAGGGTACACAGTGGTGTGCAACTGGGTCAGGAGCGGCCGGAAGGGCCTGCAATCACAGGCAGGTTCTCTGCTTTCCTCTGCTGACCTCTGACTCATGCTGGCCCAGCATGGGGAGGGGAGAAGGTGGATCCTGCGTGGGGCTTCAAGTTCACACAAGCCCTTTTGATGTTCTGGACCAGATTTGCTCCAGACATCAGCCCACTGAAAGCAGAAGGATCAAGGCTCAATTTCCTTCTGGAGCCTTTTGCTTTGAAGCCTGGGGATAGTGAAAGCTCTGGCTGTAGAATGGACAGGGCCAGAACCCTGTCTAGAAGCCTAGGGGTAGGGTGGAGGGGGTGGTCCAGCTCACAGCAGGAGGGGGTTAAGGGCTGTCCATCTTATTTTCCAGTAGCCCTGTGTCGAGGCTAGGACCCACAGGCTCCAGTGAATGTAGGGAACCAAAGATAAGAAGTGGCTCCTAGGGCCTAACTCTTTCTCTCCTGTTCCACATACTCTTTCTCTCCTTCCTTCCCCAGGGCCCAGCACTATGTTTACATTTTATCCCAATGGGGGCCTGAGCAGGGTTGAGGGAGCTGAGGAATCCCACCACTATTAGTTTGCTGTGTGTTTGTGTGCTGTCTAGATCCTCCTTGCACTGAGCCCAAGGCTCCAGGCCTCTTACTTTCCCTATGGGTTGGTCTTATGTAAACCTATTCCTGCTTTGTCTCCCTGGACATGGATTTTAGTTAAGTATTTTGTATCCTGTCACACTATGTGTCCTTGTGTAAATAAACTTGTTTGTGGCAGTACCTTTTGGGAATAATGTCTGTTCTCTGGGTTCCCAAATGGAGTAAAAGTTTTCATTCCTCTCCTAGCCCAAATGCTGCCTTTTCTTCAGCCTTAGACTAGAATACAGTCTGAGAAGCTGGAGGCCAGGGTAGGAGATCTCTGTCCTGTTGGGGAAAGCTAGGTTCCACTGAATTGTTGCCACCGTATCTCAAGAGATCTCTGCTATGGTCTTGGCAGGAAGGAGGGGTGAAGTCTCAGCTGAGTTTCCAGCCACCTTTACTTTTGTCTTCGCCAAAACAGGAATGGGGTGGAGGTTCCAGTGGACATATGAAGGCCAGGGCAGTGGTGATGTAAAGGCAAGAAAAGAATTCAGACGTTTCAAGGGCTTTATTGGGGGCCTTCCTGAGCTGCTTGCTAGTGTCAGGAACCCAGCTCTCCATCCCCTCTAGGCCTGCTGTTGCTTTTGCTTTGTAGGGACCTAGGGGAAGGCAGAGGCTTAGCCTCCTCAGCAAATAGAGGTCCTTCTTTAAAGGGGGCTAAACCTGAAGAACATGAGAAAGAAATGAAGTTCAAGGTAAGCTGGGCTGCTTTGGAGGCCAGGAGAAGAGCTATCTTGGGGAGTGTGGTGTTCAGGAAGTGTTGCCTTTGGGGTCGGAGGATGGCAAGGTAGGCAAGAGACATCAAGAGGAGCGAATGGGTGGTGTTTCCTGGGCACTAAAGGTGTGTACCATCCAGGGCACAAGGGCTAAGACCAGGCAGGGCCAGAGGGTGAATTTGAGGAAGTTGAAGATGTAGAAGAGGTTCATCTGAGGTGGGTGACCCAGCCATTCCAGGAAGACCAGCAGCCCCATGGCCAAGGCAAAGCAAGCAATCTTCTGGCCATTTCCTAGGTGTGCCCGCCGTATTTGGGCGTAACAGGGAGAGTGTAGGGCAATGCCCAAACCCAGGGCCGCTCCCGAATCACGGCTCAGTGAAGAGAAGGGTCGACTGTCTATGAGCACCCACTCAGGCCGGTCACACCACTTGGTAGCCATGTTGACGGACCTGTGAGGAAGGAGAGTCTTTGCCAGGAGAGACTGGAATCCAGAGAGCCACCAGCCCTTAGCCATTTTTGCTTGGGGGCCTGCTCCCATGTATTCTGACCCCACATCTCTGCCTAGGAACAGCCATGGGTCCTTTTCTAGCCATAATCAACCATCTAAGTACAGATGAGACAAGACAAGCTCCGGCTGCCCAGACTCCAAAGCAGAAGGACTTACCAGGAGAGATCCAGGCCCAATGTAAAGAGAGCCCAGTACAGGAGGCTGGCACCCAGCAAGAGCGTCAGAGCAGTCAGCCCATAGAAGCTAAATTCCCGCTCCATGGGCACCCGAGGGGTCAACAGCCAGCCAAGGAGAGCACCTAAAGGATTGGGACAAAAACTGTCAAGATGTTTGGGGAAATAACTTACCCCCTCACCTACAATGCATCTTGGCAAAAAAGGAAACCAAGATAAAGGTACAAAGGTGGGGACCTTGAGATTGGCTCTACAGACCTCTGAATTCTGGGAAGGTCCCAGACTGGTCCTCCCACTGCCCACCCTGTTGCCCCAATTGCTCACCACTTATAAGGCCAGCCAACACCTGGTGAGGGAAATGTGCTAAGAGGAAGACCCGAGATAGGCCGACTGCCAATAGGAAGGTGCAATAAGCCAGGCTAGGAATCACCCTTACCCAGGGGCTAGAAAGAAGAGAGACAAAGGTTCTTCCTTCAGCATCCAAACACTTCAGACTTTGAGCCAACACCCCCGGGTCACCACAACTCAAGCTCCCAAATTGACATGCTGTGGAGACTTTGGGGCCAGAATGTGTCTACTGGTGGTCATACCTGCGGGACTGAGAAGCCACCTGAGAAGAAATGGCTGTCATTATTGGCCAAAGAGCTGCTCCTGTGATCATGCAGTGGCCAGAAGGGCTGCCTGCCAGGAGATTCAGAAATTCATGGTGAAAAAACAGAGGTGAAACCGAGGTGCCCCTGGTGACCCTTCAACACATCTACCTCCTCTGGGTGTAAAGACAGCTTTTCCCAGAACCAGCTCATTCCTCTAGCCTGAGGCCTTTTTTTCAAGGTCACTGTTGACAAACTCCTGCCTTGCCATGCCTCTGGCTTTATTCTCTATGAGGTAAACAGCTGCATGAGGCACGTAATCCAATGAGGTCTTCCCAGAGTTTGTTTTCTGGACCAGTAACTGAGAGGCTGGGTCTATTTGGACCACCCTCTTTGAAGTATATGGAAATGTTGACCTGAACCTTAACCACACCGGGAATGAGAAGAAGTTGGAACTTTTCCCACCTGGACCAGTCTCACAAGAAATGGGGAACTGGTGAACCTGGATTGGACTCTGGCTGGAGAACCCAGACTCATGCACCCACCAAAAAGGTCTGTCTCCAAACAGAAGCCTGGAAGAGACAAATACATGACCATATGACACACATATACACTGATAGAGGGGTGTATAGATAGAAGAAAGGAAAGAATCTAGAAGACCTACTGGGTACACTCAGAAGGGGCCTCCGATTCTAGCTATAAACATATCGTGATTTTCTGCTTTGGAGCACAGAAAAGCAACACACTGTTTTTTAAAAGTGAAATGGAGGCCACAGGTTGCAGAGACTGTGCATTGGCGTGCACGTGCGTGCTCTGAGACACGCCCCGCTGTCATCGCTGCCACCGCAGGGCCGGCTCTTCTCATGGTCCCTGTTCCCCCTCTCAGGTCCCTGGTTCCAGCCTGTATTCCCCACTTCTGAGTGTCTTAAGTGTGAAATTGGCAGGAAGGAATGTATAGAGGAACCTGAGAAAGACTAAGGAAGATTTCACCCCCCAAAAAGTTCCAACTCCCGGGCCTAGTAACCTAGCAAGTGCTTGTCTGGCCTCTGGAGAACCCCACAAAGAAGAGGCTGCTGTGGCCAGAAAGAAAAAAGGTGGGAGAGTGGAAAACAAAGTGCTGGGGAGGGAGACTTCAGAAAGGACTTGCCTTTTCCCACCAAAAATTGAGCCTCACACACATCAAGTGTTGACCACAAGGCTGTAAAATGAACATGTGGTCAGGCATGCTAGTGTATGCCTGTCATGCCTGCACTGGGGAGAGTTAGGCAGGAGGACCGAGATTCCGGGTTAGATGGTGAGACCTTATCTCAATGAAGGAGGAGGAGAAGAACAATTACGGGCTTTGTTACACTTGGCTGTTAAGCACTGTGTTTATACATACTCTGAGGGAGGAGACAGCAGGAAGCGTAGGATAGGGGCCGTTAGGCCAGAAGGAAACGATTAGACAACTGCTTTCAGGTTTACAAGTAGGGATGAAGCCCTTGTGGAAAAGGGCGGGAGGGGTGGGGACTCCTAGTCTGCTTTTCAGCATGTCATTCCAGCCTATTCAGTGTCTCTTTATTAATCTTCCTTCCTAGTCCAAGACTGGGGACCGGGCAACAGCAGCTGAGTGGTGTCACTCCCTTCCATACTCCAAAGACAGAAAAACAACAAACAAGGTGGCACAAAAAACCCCAAGAGCTGCAGGAGGCCCAGTAGTATGGGATTCCTGGTTTCTTAGAATGCAAAGGCTATCCTGGTAACCACTGGGGAAAGAGCAGAAGTGTCCTTTGCAGGAAGTGCAGGGCTTTCCTTTAGAACCTTTTAAACTTCACTGGGCATTCTATAACCAGAGAGGCTTGTTAAAATGCAAGTCTGGCCTGGAGCCTGAGATTCTGTATTTCTAGTAAGTCTTCAAGCATTGCCTATGCTTATGAGCCCAAACAAGGGGCCACACCTTAATTTGCAAGGCAACTGGTACCTAGCACAGTGTCAAGCAAATGAATAGAAGACTTCCGGCTACCTAAATTTCTAGCAATAATTGCTAAAATGTAATTATCAACGTCTTTGGAGTTTCGAAATCAGTAGGTCTGAGGCGGAGACTCTATTTGCAGTTGAACATGCGAGTGATTTATCTTATTAGGACCGTTAGAGGATGGGTGAAGTGTGAGGTCTGCGGCCAGGATGAAATGAAACTCAAGGAGAAAACCAGGGACTAAAGGATAAGTGTGGCATTGCCTTTTAAAGTAAAGGTACCTACTTGAGGGGAATCAGGGCCCCATAGGGGTAGGGGGGACCAGGATGCCCGAAGGCTTCTCTGTCTCACCACTTGAAGATGAGGTTGAGCCACTCGGTAATGAAGCTGATCCAGAACACGGAGATGCCCAGGCGGCGAGAGGCGTAGTAGGCCGCGGGGAAGTAGAACACAAAGAGGTTCTTGGGATCGCCTACAAAGGTGACCCAGAGCCACAAATTCTCTAGCCCGGGAAGCCGGCTCTGCAGCGCTTCAGCCATCGCGATGCCCGCCCTCAGCGTGGACTCCATGGCGAATCAGGAGTCGGTCAGGCTGGAGCCGTTTGTAGGGAGGAAGCGAAGGAACGTAGGCAAAAACGAAGCAGCTACCTGCTGCCCTCTGGAGCCCACCCTTTCTACCCCTGAGCCCCTGCCTCCCCGCCGAGGGGGGTCTAAGCCAAGCCCCGCCCCCGCCCCGCCCAGCCCCGCCCAGCCCCGCAGTCCCTGGCACGCGCGAGGTGGGCCTGTGGCCGGTACTAGCTCCTCCGCGCTCTTCTCCGGCCTTCCTCTCTACTGGACAGCGGAGGGGACAAAACTTTGCAAAGGCGTTTCCTCAGGGCCCCACGTGGCCGTTGTTGCCGGCACGTGGGCTGCCGGCGTAACGCAAAGACCTGCTGCGGTTCCGGATCAGGGAACAGATAGACCTGAGGGCCAGCGGTGTGGCTCTGTTCCTTCCTCTGCTGCTACGAAGGCAGATGTCTAGTCTCCAGGGCCAGGGTACCTCCTGGATCTGACCTCTCTTCTCCAGCTTCTCTCAAATCTAGATCATTTGGAGAGAAGGGACCTTGATATCTATGTGCTCTGTCTCTAGCTCAGGATTCTCCCATCCTGTTTCATCCATGTCAAGCCTCTTGATTTTGAGAAAGAAGTCATCCCTCAAGAACCCAATGCTTAACGTGTGTGTGTGTGTGTGTGTGTGTGTGTGTGTGCGTGTGTTATGTGCGAGAAACTCGCCTTGCCCTAACATCTACCATCCTGCCATTCAAAAACCTCGCTGGGCAGATAAACTAAGAGATAGCAATAATATTGCCACACAATATTGCCTACAGTGTTTGAAACACTGGATGGACACAGAAGAAATCAGAGCTATTCTAGGAGAGGTCTGCTTAGACTCTAAGCCTTAGAGGTAGAAGAAGGAGCCTGTTGGTTGACACAGCTCTTCAATTTCTTAGTGCCTCAAGCAACTTTGTTCGTGAAATTTTCTGAAGACTGGATGAAAATGGGGACATAAAATTAAGAGGGTGTTGTAGGGGGAAAGCTGGATGTAAATCTCAGTTCATGCCCTTGGAAGTGTTTTTCAATTGCTTCAAGAAGTCAAAACTTTATATGGAGTTTATTATTTATTTATTTATTTTTGAGAGATAGCCTTGGCTGTACTGGAACTCACTATGTAGATCAGGCTGGCCTTGAGTTCACAGATCTACCTGCCTCTGCCTCTGCCTCTGCTATGATTAATTTGTTCTGATTCCTTAGGAGTGCTGAGATTACAGACATGGACCACCATTACCCCATTACTTCTTAAGGAGTCCTTGAGAGTCTCCTCTGGCTCCAGACTCTACCTCACAACTTCACCCATCTATGTCAGCACCCTGATTTACAATTGTTTATTTTGAGTTACTAGGGATTCAACCCAAGGTCAGTTATACTGAACACTGAAGCTCTTTCTGGGCCTAACATAAACTTTGTCGTCTGTATGTTTGGATTTGATCCCATGGCACGCCATGATTTACAACTTTTAAAACTTAAATGATCTCTTCATTATTACTGTTTGTGCAGGTGTGGAAGGCAAAGGGTCACAACTGGAAGTGGGTTCTCTCCTTCAACTAAAACCTTTCTACACACCATGAGGATGCTGGGAATTGAACTGGGGTCTTCTGAAAGATTTAAATTGTTGGGGCTGGAGAGATGGCTCAGTGGTAAGAGCACTTATTGTTCTTGCAGAGGACCCAGTTTCATTTCCCAGCGCCCACATGGTGCTTCCCAACCCTCTATGACTCCACAGGGGTCTGATACCATCTTCTGATTTCTACAGGCACAAAGTATTCAGTGGCACACATACCTATATGCAGGAAAACTATATATATACATATATAGTTGCTCATAAAAAATAAAATAAACAATATAAAGATATACATTGTGTGTAGTTCTGAGTAATGTCACAAAATCTGGATCTATCTTGCTCCATCCAGCCTGGCTGCAGATCATCCCTTTGTTTAAAACCCATGCTATATATGCTGTTTAATCCAATTAGTCAATTAGACACCTTGATAATGAGAGCAGCTCTTTTGGTATCTTAGTACCTGTATTCAAGTGACTCTTATTTTACTGATGACCCAGTGTAGGATGTAGTGATTCAGAAATGGCATAGAGAAGCTTCCTTTAAGTAAAAGGTGAAAGTCCTGAAAAATACTTTGAAACAGACAGACCACACTCACGAAACTTTGACTAGGATACATTGTTAAAATCACTATTTTAATTAGAAGCTGTTAAGTTCTTATTGGACCTAACATAAACTTTGTCATTGTAGAGAATCCTACTTTCAGAGTTTCAGGCATGCACTTGAGGAAAAGGGGAGACTAATTACAATGTCTTATAAAAAGTGGAGTCAGGGCTGAGAATATAGCTTAGTAGTGGTACAAAGCCCTATATTCCACCCCAGCACTCCCTCCTTCTCCCCTGGACAAGCAGAGTTACATCTGACTTGCTATGGGGGGCCAGAACAGAAAAACACAACACTCCTCTGGAAAAAACATAAGCATGGAGAATTTTTATTCCTATTATAATGACTGTCCTAATGTCTCCAACACCAGGAAGTTTGCCTGTTGAAGCACAAGGAAACACTTTTGAACTTTGTTCAGTCTTAGTAGTGCCAAAGCTGGCCCTCTGCCTCCCTCTAAACTAGAGAAAGGTCAACCTGTTTCTCCTATTTCTATATTATGGGATGGGTGGGTGAAGGGTGCAGTTGGTGGTGAGAGGTTTAAAAGTGCATCTGCACAGTTCCTCCCATAAGGTTAGTAAAGCACTGTATATCAGATGGATATTATTGGGGGGCAGGCCCTCCCAAAGCCCCTAACCATTATTACTATTCATTGTTCCTGCCTTTTCCCCTATGTTATTTTTTTCCCCTGGTTTTTAGTGGTGCTGAGACTTGAACCCAAGGCCTTAAGAACTGGTACATACCATTCTCTATGATTGAGAAGTTTCTCCTTTTTACTTGGCTTTTTGGGAGAGAGGGCAAGCAGGGAGACAGAAGTTCCAAAGATGATAGGTGATTATGGGATAACTATTATTTCTTAAGATCCTATACACATCATGCATGTATGAATTATCTCACTTAAGCCTTCTAGCTGCCTTATGAGGCAAATGTTATTATCTAACATAGGGCATTAATAAATAGCATCTTTGTGGGGATCAAAATCATGGTTTTGCCAGTTGTGTCACTCTGACAAGTTTAAGACTTCATTTCTTGTCTGACTATGGTGGTACACACCTTTAATCCCAGCATTCAGGAGGCAGAGGCAGGTGGATCTCTGTGAGTTCGAGGTCAGCCTGGTCTACAGCCTGAGTTTCAGAACAGCCAGAGTTACAACAGAGAAACCCTTTCTGGGGGTGGTGTAGGGTGGGGGTGGGATGGTAAGACTTTGTCTCTTCACCTGTAAAATAAGGATATTGATTTCTGACTGGTGGAGCTGGTATTTAGATCTTACTGAAGAAATATAATCAAGTTTGATAATTTGCTTAAGGTCATGTAATTTGGTAAATGGCCTCAGATTCCAGCTTACTAAATTCTACAGCTAATTTTTTTTTTTTGCACAACTACATTGTAATTAGTTATAATCATTTCGAGTGAGTCCCATTAAGTCCTCTGATCGTCTGAATCTTCGTATGCAAATGAAGATAATGTTATTTTGTAGAGTTCATTCATTACATGTTTTAGTGCAATGTGCGCGCTTAAGCGAGGACTCCACTGCCTCCCCTTTCTCCATTACGTTCCACGTAGGTTATTTATCCTTTACGTCCATTTAGCCCCTTACTTCCAAACGAGCCCTGCAAGCACTTAACCAAGCGGACGGGCGGCCGCACAAACATTTTTTTACGGTACTCACATTCCCCTTTATTTCCTCTTCCCTCTTCCACCTAGGCTCCCGCCCCACCCAGCGCCAGACCACGCCCCGGCGCATGACGTCAGCACGCCCCGTGCGTCGCGGCGCGGCGCTTACTGGGGGCCCGGCTTTCGCCCGCTGCTGCCGCCGCCGCCGCCGCCGGCCGCGGCTGCTCTCCCAAGATGGCGGCTCCTCCGGGCGAGTACTTCAGCGTTGGGAGCCAGGTGTCGTGCCGGACGTGCCAGGAGCAGCGGCTGCAGGGCGAGGTGGTAGCCTTCGACTACCAGTCCAAAATGCTGGCTCTAAGTATCCTTCTCTGCGTGGACCCGGAGGCCGGGCCGGCGTGTAGGTGCGGTGGTGGGGGGCGGGGGACGGCGGCGGCAGCTAGGGCCCTCTCCCGGCCTAGGGGCGACCGGCTACCGCGGCGCCCCGGGCGCATGCGCACGGCCCTGAGTTTCCCCTCCCCCTCCCGCGGGCCTTTCGGTCCACTTTGGGGACCCTTGTTTCCCACCCCTTGCGGGAGCTGGGCCCCAACCGAGGGTTGGTGGGTGGAGTGGGGCTTGACACGCCGGTGGCTTTTCGGGAGGGAACGATGTGTTGAGGGACTCGGTGATTAAGGGAGGAGGGGGTGGTGGTGGTGGTGGGGAGGGGGCTGGGGCTTGGAGCCCGGATGGAATGATGAGCGGTAAAATGCTGTGGGGATGGGTGTGTAGGGCCAGGAACTGCTTAATTGGGGATGGACTTGAGGAGTTGGATGTCTGCTGGTGAGATTCGATTCAAGAAAGGGTGGTGGGATGCTGGGAAGGCCCCAATGGGCCTCGCCAGTTTTAGGGTAGAGGAAGTGCAGGACAGTTTGTATCGGAATTGGTGGCTGATTCTGCTGGAGTCGTGTGTCTGCTTGGTGTCATTGTGTATGGAGTGTGTGTGCTGAATCTGAGGTTCTCAGTCATTTGAACATTACTGTATAGGGGGTGCTGGAATTGGAAGCCTGATCCACAGTGGGCTTGCCACATTTTTCACGGGTTTATGTATGACAGTGTGGGCAGCACTGATAGTTAAACTGTATAGAAGACGTGTCCCTGGGTCCCATAGGGTGGAAGTGACTTCTGACTTACTCCAGCAAACTCGCTGTTGGAAAACAAAACACTTCCTGGTTGGAATAATGTACCAATACTTCCCCCTTTATTTGATCTACAGGTGGGCTTACCTACTTTTTTTTAGAGGGAGATAGCCTCTGTCTTTAAAATGTAGTTTTAGGAATTTGCTGCCTTTCAATTAATTTAACCAAGAGTTGCCGATTTCTAACTCAGAAAGAGTTCTTCATAAACTAAATACAAGAAGAGTTCATTTTTCTTGAGGTTTAGCTGGAAGAGTTTTACAAGGAAGACTTACTTTACTTTTATCTGGCACACAGCAGGGACTTAGTAAATGGTTGGAAAATGAATGAATGGATGAATGAGCTAGGTGTCATCCTGGGTAGTTCCCTTCCCAATGGTGTATTTTGTGCCTCTGAACAATGTGAAGTTTCGAGTTTGAAAAAGAAACTGAAAAAAGAAAGAAAAAGCATGAAACTTGAACAAGTAAGCACAGGGAATCATTCGAGTATTATACCCAAACCTGAAAGCTCTGACTTCTGTGTGGCTCCTCAGTTCAAGACAAACTGCATATGACACTAAAACTGCATCTCTCTCCATAAAACCCTTGGAGAGAAAATGACACAAGCTTAAGAGCCTCTGGTTATGAGTTTGGGCAGAAACAAGGTGATGAGGGAGTTTTCTTCTTTTGAAGAGAGCTGGTACTCCTATGAGGAGTGGCTTGGGGTGGCTTTCTCTATAAGCCGGTATTGTTTTCTATACTCCTTGTGCAACGTGCCTTTGTCCTGTTTTCCTTAACTTTATTTTCTCACCAGAATGTCCCTCTTCTAGTGGAAAGCCTAACCACGCAGACATCTTGCTTATAAACTTACAATATGTTTCTGAAGTGGAAATAATTAATGATCGAACAGAAACCCCTCCTCCCCTAGCTTCACTCAATGTTAGTAAGGTAAGGACTCAAGGGCAGTGCTAACTGTCAGTGCTGGGAAAGGGCTCTCATCAATTTTTGGTGATATATACTTTGTTTCTTGTGCTTTTTATTGACTTACCGTTGCTTATTCTGTTTTCTGGAGGTGGGTGGGGACTGCTCTCTTCTTTTTCCTTTTTGAAACAGGTTCTCATGTATCCCATGCTAACTATTAACTTAATATACAGCCAAGGATGACTTTGAACCTCAAATTTTCCTGACTTTGCCTCCTAAGTGCTGGGGTTACAGACATGTGCTACCACACATAGTTTTTGTGATGATGGGGATCAAACCCAGCTCCTCCTGCATGCTAGGCAAGCACTCCACCAGCTGAGCTCCTTCTCCAGCCTATCTTTGGTTTTTATGAGACAGGATCTCATGTAGCCTAGGCTGGCCTTGAACTTGTTATGTAGATAGTAATGACTTTGAACTCAGATCTTCCTGACTATACCTCTTAAGTGCTAAAATTACAAGTGAGTACCATTTTACCTGGTTTGGCATTATTTCCAAGTATAGTTGTATAATTTTTTTTCTTTATTTCTGAACATCTTTGTTGTGCCTTAAGAAACATCTTTGATGATACATGCCTGCACTCTTAGCACTTGAGAGGAGGTCCAGAAGTACAAGGTCATCCTCAGCTACAGAATGAGTTTGAGGCCAGCCTGGGATGCATGAGACCCCTCATACGGTTATACATGCTTGTAGTCCCAGCATGCAGGGTGCAGAGGCAAGAGGATTGCTGCAGATTCGAGGCCAGTCTGGTTTACATAGCAAGTTCTAGATTGGAACAGTAGACAAATAAAAACAATATTTATATATTCGTTGCTTGTAATTTATTCATTATTTTGAGACAGGGTCTCATTATGTATCTTATTGGCTTGGAACTTGCGAATATAGACCAGGCTGAACTCATGGAGATCCGACTGCCTCTGCCTCTCAAGTGTTTGGATTAAAGGCCTGTGCCATCATGCCCAGCCTATGCTGTGTGTATTTGTATGCTGTGTATGTTCAAGGGCTAGAAGAGGACTCCCATGGAGCTGGAGTGACAAGCAGCTGTGGGTGACTTGATACAGATGCTCGGATGCTCTTGAAGGGCAGCAAGTGCCCTTAACCACTAAACCATCTTTCCAGTCCCTACCCAGACTAATCTTAATACTCATATAGAGTCGAGAGCTTGCTTTTGACCTTTATAAAGGACGTGTGTAAATACATTTGGAGGCTAGAGGTTGACATAGATGTCTTCCCCTTTCACTTTTTGTTTTATTTTTTGAGACAAGGTCTTACTGAACCTGGCTCTCACTGATTCAGCTAGCCAGAGAACTTCAGAGTTCTGTTTGTCTCTGCCTCCCCAGAACAGAGTCCAGACACAGGCCGCCACACCTAGCCTTTTATGTGGGTCGTAGGAATTGAAATCATGGCCTCCTGTTTGTGTGGCAAGCACTTAAACTGATCCATCCCCCAGTCCTCTTCACCCTCACTCCAGTTTTAAACGTAGATTCCATGTGTTAAGTTTTGGTGGTGGTGGTAGTAAAGGGTGTTGCCCATTTACCTGGAGTTACATGATGTGGATATTTGTACATAATGGAAGAAGATTCAGAAATGTTGCGTGCTTTTAAGAGATTTGTGATTTATAAAACTTTGAAAGCCATAACCCAGATGTGGTGGCTCATGTCTTTAGTTTCAGCACTCAGGAGGCAGAAGCAGGTGGATCTCTTTGAGTTCAAGGTCAGCCTGGTCTATACAGTAAGTTCCAGGACAGCCAGAGCTACATAGAGAAACTCTGTCTCAAAAACACAAACCAAAAATGCCACAAACAAGAAAACAACAGGTACAGAGTGATGTGTCCTGGGTAAACTGTGCCCTAAAGCTATCCTATGTATAGCCTTTTTGTAATTATACTCATGTTGTTTGTTTATTTACCTAATGTCTGTCTTGTCAAACTTTCAGAATGAGTATCAGACCTGTTAGGTTTACTTTTTTTTTAATGCAATACTGGTGATTTTATTTTTATTTAATTATTTTATTTATTTATTTTTTTTAAACTTCAGTACTGGGGACCTTGTGTATGTTAGGAAAGCACTGTACCACTGAGGTACACCCTTAGGTTCACTACAGAGTGTTTAGAGCCTTGCACAGTGTAGGTGCTTAATGGACAACTTGTTGGGTGTTTAGGCCTTCAATTTAGTAGCAGCTGTCTGGAATTGGCTTGGTATGGAAGTTTTTCCCTGTAGAGGAGTCTTGTAATAATGTATATTACCTTGCCTCTCTAGGGAATGTGGTGTGTTTGCTACAGTTCAGCAAAGCAAGGAAACACTCAGGCAGCGAACAGTAGAGGGTAGTGAATGCAGTAATGTAGTTACATGAGATCGGGGGCTCCCTTGTCAGATTCCAGGGAAATGCCACCACTGGCTTGTTTTTGTTTTTTAAGTGATGGCTAAGGACAGATTTGGAAAGGTCTTAGGTTTCATCTTGAGAGTAGTTATATCTGGCTGTCCCAGATTTTGAAGCTTGTAGATGTTTAAAACACTGGCTTAGTCAGATATCTTTGACTAGAATATTGGGGTGGCCTTCTGTTACAACTCATGAAATGTTTAAAAGATTTCAATAAAGTGATTTATTCCCAGGATGTTAAAGAGAACTACAGGTGTTACCGTCTGTATTTGTGAAAAGTCTTTCCCTTGGACCTTAGTAAATAGTAATGATTATTGGAAAGAGGATGATTTTCTCAAAAGAGACTAAAGAATAAAAAAGATAAAAGAGATTCCTACCCTTGTGACCAAGTACCACCATTTAGAAGGGTTGGTGTGTGTGTGTGGTACTGTTACGTGGGAACTATTGAGAAACAAGTCTTTTTTGTTTGTTTTGTTTTTTCTAGACAGGGTTTTTCTGTTGTAACTCTGGCTGTCCTGGAACTCACTCTGTAGACCTGCTGGCTTCGAATTCACAGAAATAGATCCACCTGCCTCTGCCTCCCCAGTGCTGGGATTAAAGGCATGCGCCACCACTGCCTGGTGAGAAGCAAGTCTTTGAACATGTAAACACAGGTGGCACTATATTACACAGTAGAATTCTTTTGAGATTTAACCTCAAGTCACAGCAGCTCTTGCTTAGGTTGGTTTGTGGATTACCTTTGCTTTTAGTGTTGGCTTTCTGCTATTTGATGTTGCTGGGTTTTGTTGTTGTTGGTTGTTTTTTTTTTTTTTTAATTTGTTTTAATGTTTGGAGATAGGTTTTCATGGATCCCAAATTGGCTTCTAACTCATTCTAGCTCAGGATGACCTTGGACTTCTGAGCCTCAACCTCCCAAGTGCTGAGATTATAGGCATGCTCCACTACTAGGCTTTGCTGGTTAGTCTTAATTATTTACCAGCATTGGTGTTTATCCACTTTTATAGAAGAGCAAGAAGTACTAGATTGAGGAACACCAGAACTCATTTTTCTTAGACCTTTACAGCCCGCTTCCTTGTCTGGAAAAGACTTTCTGGGAAGAGAAGTCAGGAACTGAAATTACTGAGGTGTTCGGTTGTCTCTGCACCCCCATTTGACTCTTCATTTGCAGAGGTGTTTCTGAGTAAGCTGTTTCAAAAGGGCCTTTCCGGGTACTTCGCCATTCTGTCTCGGAGACTGGCTCAGCCTCCCTGCTGGGCTATTACTGAAAACAAGTCCGAGTGGCTGCTACACGTTGGACAGTTCTTAGACTGAGCTCTTAGCTCAGAGGTAGAATGCTTGCCTAGCTTGCACTAGGCACTGTTGTTTTCATTTATACTTGAGACAGGGTCTCACTATATTGTCTGGGCTAGCCTAGAGCTTTCGGTGTAGACCAAGCTGGCCTTGAGTTCACAGAGATCCTCATACTTCTGCCTCCCAAGCACTGGGTGTGCGCCAGTATGCCCGGCAGCACATTGGTTTCGATTCCCACTATTGCCCCCTCCCAAAACTTGTCTCATTTCTAAGAACACAGGGTTGGAGTCTTTTAATGTTAGAGGATTGTTTAAGCATGTGGAAGGGAACTAATGCTCTCAGAGATACCTGGAAGAAAACTGATGCAGCCCAGGTGTCCGGAGTCTGTGGTCTGGAGAGTGGAGTGCTATTTTGCTCTGGCTCATCTTGCTGACATAGTAAATGCTTTCTACCTAAGTAAGCCTGTTGATGCAAACCAGATAGCTGTTTGCACCAACCCAGCAGGAAATGGAAGAGATGACCTTTTTAAAGGAAATACTTAATAATAGCTCAACTAGAGAAGATGTAAACTAGTGACTTCTGGAAATGAGACAGTTTAGATTAGCAGGTCACTACACTAAGAGAAGTCCTTATGTCCTAACAGTAGGATAGAAGGGGAAGCTTCGAGATGACAGTAAAATTGTAGAAGGAAGAAGTTTTGAATATTTTTTGGGGGTGGGGGTATTGTATGGAGTATGAACTTACGGCCCAGAGAATGCTGGGAAGTGCTGAGCTGCTGAGTGACTCCTCCTCAAATGTAATTTTATCTTCTCTATGGTAGCATTGTACCCTGTTACAGTGTTCAGAATTTCCTGATAAAATCTTTGAAGTACAAGAAAGCCAGTAGTGAGTCCAGATTATTTACCATTGCAACTCTTTTTTTTTTTTTTTTTTTTTTCTGAGGCAGGGTCTCATGTAGTCTAGACTGGCCTCCAGCTCACTATGTAGTGGAGGGTGACTCTCAAACTTCTGATCCTCCTGCCTCTGTCTCCCAAGTGCTAGGACTTCAGGTGTGTGCCACCATCCCTGATTTAGGGGTGCTGGGAATCAAATCTAGAGCTTTGTGCATACTGTATCTCTAGCCCCTCATCCACCACCCTCTTGGTATGGTTTCCTGTGTAGCCTGAGATGTTCTGGCCTGTAATTCATAATCTTTCTGGCTCAGCCTCTTGAGTGATGAGATTATAGGTATGTACCACAGTGTCAGGTTTTGGTCTCCCAAATTAATGCTCCTTGGGTTATGGAACCAGGCAAAGGAAGATGGCTAAGAGTGGTGATGATATTGTCGTTCAGTTAGAGATTAGAATTTGTCAGTCCAAGATTGAAGAGTATCGAGTTTGTACTGGCTACCACAAATACTGTATAAAGGTTGAAGACTTTTCTTTGGTGACCAGAACTAATGGATTTCCAGGACAATGTTATCGCTTGACATAGTTCATCAAACATCTGCCTGAGTACTGGAGGTCAGAGTGAGTGCTACAGAACCTAGGCAGCTGTGCTTTTTCAAAAGCCTCTTGAGATTCTTAAGAGACTTGACCCAGCCAAAGCCAGCTTCACATCTAAGATGCAAAACCTTAACTTTTCTGGTATTTGAAAGTTAAACTTCCAAGTTTGAATAAATTCCTGGGTAGTTGATAGTTACTAGATTATGGCCCATTTGTGAACCTAGACCATTAGCAGTACGCTTTACCATATCTTGACCCTAATGTGTTGAGGTATGGTGTCAATACCCAGTAGAATCAGGGGTATCCCTGGTTCCCTCTGTTCAGTTATGAGGATAATATTTTTTTTTCCTGTGGTGTTTGGGATCAGATCCATGGGACTTACACATACTATGCAAGCACCCACTCACTCCATCTCTTTGGTACATGTATTTTCCTATGTGGGGCAAGGTATGTAAGTGTAGGATGGGGAATAACCACTGATCTTGAGCAATAAATAGTTTTTCCCACTTTGAGAGCTGGATATTAAACTAGGGCATTCATATATGCCTAGCACATGCTCTTAATACAGAGCTAAACCCCTAGCCAAGGAAAAGTTCTAGCTCCTAGTATTTTCCAGGGCTGCAGTCTTAGGTGTGAGTCTACCAATAGGATGGGTACTTGGTTCTGGACAGTATTTGTCATGGTTGTGTCTGAGATGCAGTTGGGAAGTGGAGAGGAAGAGCTTGTATCTGCTGAGTGGAACGGGCATATTAAGTGAATAGTGTCATACAGGTAGTGATTGACTGTCATTTAAGAACCACTGCTCTTTGAAGGACAGTTTCCATTTCATTCAAACTTTAGTGTCATCATGACAGAACTGTTGTAGAGGAGCCATTGCTCCAGACTAGAGCTTGTGACTCAGCTCAACCTATAATGCATGTTAACCAGTTGACTCCAGGACCCGCTTTTGGACATTAATTACCAAGGGGCCTTCTCAACATCATAGGGTCTGATGAAGAACCACTACCCACAGGAAAAGACAAATTGTGAACCAGTGTGATTGACTGAGTTGGGCCATAAAGAGTATTACTGCAGTCACCTCTTTGACCCAGAAGCGACAGTTCTAAGTATGGATTTTACAGTGGGTCCATGGTGGTATTGCATCCAATATTAAAAGGATCTTTCTTTCTTTCTTTCTTTCTTTCTTTCTTTCTTTCTTTCTTTCTTTATCTCTACCTGTCTGTCTATCTATCTATCTATCAATCTATCTGTCTATCTTTGAGACAAGGGTTTCTCTTTGTAGCCCTGGTTGTCCTGGAACTTGCTCTGTAGACCAGGCTGGCCTTGAACTCAGAGATCCACCTGCCTCTGCCTCCTGAGTGTTGGGATTAAAGGCATGTGCTGCCACCACCTGGCAAGAGAAGGACATTGTAATTGATTTAGTTTCCTGGCCAAGAAGTGATGTAGTTAGTTCTTGAACTGGAATTTCTAGGCTAGCTTAGGAAAATGCTAGAAAATGCCCTGGAGATGGAAGCAAAGTGAAAGGATGCCCACACTATATCAAAAGTATGGTGTGATAGAATGTGGAACACTTGAAGTACTGCATTCCTTTTTTTAGGTGGGGACATGAGTCTCTTGTAAAGCCCAGCATCCTCCAGTTTGCTGTCCTGCTGCCTCAGCCTCCTAGTGCTGGGGTTAGATGTGTGTACATGCCCTGGAAGGACTAAGGAATCGGATGACCATATAAGCCATTTAACTGCTGGGAACTGTAGCTTTGTGATTGGTTCTGCCCACCTTCTTTCTTGTTCTCCCTCCTTTCCAGGTACTGGGAAATGTCAGGATGATTAAGATACTTCCCTTGCCCTAAGGAATCTCACATTTGTTGGGAGTATTGAGGGACGGCAGCATTTTTAAGAGGTATTCTGGGGATTGGATCCAGGCCTTTGTGCATGCTAAGTGCACTGCCCCTCTCAGCTACATTAACTTGATGAGATTCATGGTAACAAGAATGCGCTGGGTGTGTGTAAGAGCATAGGAAAGGGGTCGGCAATTCTTCCCCTGTAAAGGGTCAGGTAGTCACTCTTCTAGGCTTTGTAGACCATCCTGTATTAGACAAAACTAGTCAGTGTTGCCTTTATGGACTATATATAGTTAAATGACTATGATTGTGCTCCAATAAAATTTATCTCAAGAGGATGTTGAGTGGATTTGGCTCCTAGTTGTGGTTCCTTGACTCTTGGCATAGTTAGCTTCTTAGTTAAGGCTTCTAATATGTGATCCTGGGAAATAAGTGGCATTGCTCAGCTTGTCTATCGTTTCTGTCACTGAGCTAAACTAGAAGTGTTAGAGAAGAGGTGTTAAAAACACAATTTTGTGGTGCTAGGGGTGGAATGTAGGCTTCATATATGCTAGGCAAGTGCTGAGCTACATCTGCAGCCCAGGACTGTTTCATTTGGCATGAACACGTATTTTCATAGTGTGCATCAGATGCTTGTTTACTTTTAATTTATTTTGTGCACGTTTGTGTGGGTATGGAGATCAGATGACAACTGCATGAACTGATTTTCTTTCTATATGAGTCCTGAAGATCAAACTCAGGTCATCAGGCTTAGTGGTGATTGTTTTTACTTGCTGAGCCATCTTGCCAGTCCCCTAACTTTTTTTTCATGCAATAGCCAGCTTTATTTAGAGCATCAACAATTAATACTCTGGGGGTTAAGAGGAGTCATATGAGTAAAGTGTAAAATCACAGGATAAGCTGTGTGTGGCAAAAACCATGTTTTTCCAAAGAGGTATATGAACAAATTGTAGTGAGTAATCTGAAGGAAACTCACTCCTATCTGCTACACCTGGCAAGGGCAGGAACTCATAATCCAAGAACCGTATTTTTGGAGAAACAGGTCATAAGACTCTTGTTTTCTTGGAGTTTCCTCACAAGCACTCAGAATTCTCACAGGACTCTTCTTGGACTGTATTCTGACTCTTCTTTCTTTTTTCTTTTTGTAAAATAAATAAAATGGAAAGGAAGTAAAATAAAAATTAAAACTAATAACTAGAGCTTTCATGCTTCCTCTTCCTTAGAGAGAACCATGGTTAATATCTTAGTGCTTACCCCAAGGTATGGTGACACCCTAGCTGACTCTCAAAGCCAGAATGTTTACTGCCTCCCAATCCTGGCTTCAGTGGCATCACATTTGATAGTGTGCTGACTACCAAGTGACGACGGGCGGCAGCAGGGAGGATTTATACCATGGTAATCAGATCATATCAGCAGAAGCTCGGTCTTTGTCTGCTGGAGTAGGTTAACCACCATACTGTGATAATCATACTTAGAGCTTTTTCTTCACACATACACACATGTACATGTACTCACACAAAATGACATCATACTGGATATCTTCTCACACAACTTGCTATTTATGGCAATAATGCCCACCATCCCTTTAAAATTTTTCATTTTATCATCTATTTTCAAAATATTTAATCGACACAAAATAGTGGGGAGAGGTGGAAGGGCGTGGGAGGCTTTGAGGGAGGGGAAACTGCAGTCAGGATGCATTGTATGGGAGAAGGATAAAACAAAACGATCATAACTAAAAATCTTTTCAGGAAGACTTAAAGGCCATCAGGCTTTATGCAATGTTAGATCAAATTCAGTGTTGTTAGTGAGATGTCCTACTGGGCAACTGAGGTTGGCCTTGAACTTCCGAGTCTGTTATCAGAGTCACTGAGATTACATATGCCACCCACCTGGTAGCTTTTTGTCGTTACATTGTTAGTGTGTGTGTGTATGTATGTATGTATGTATGTGTATGCGTGCCTGCCTGCCACAGCATGCATGTGGAGTTCAGAGGACAATTTAGGGGAGTTAGTTCTTTCCACCATGTGGGTCCCAGAGACAGAACTTAAATATATTGTTAAGCTTGCCAGTAAATGCCTTTATGAGCTGAGACACCTCCCCAACCTTGTTTGTTTGTTTTAACTCAGATATTTATTGGTCACCTGCTGTTTACTGGACAGTGTTTTGGGATTTTTAGAGTATACATACCAACCTTGGTATACACCTGTAATCCCAGCTACAGGGAGGCTGCAGCTGGAAGACTTAAAGTTCAAGGCCAGCCTAGGCAGCTGATATCTCAAAAACCTACACATACATACACATACTTCTGAGTAGCTAAGGAGCCAAGGTTGGCCTTGAACTCTTGGTCCTCTGGCTTCTACTTCCTGAGTGCTGGGATTATAAGCTTGAGTCAACAGGCTTGGCTTGTTTGGAAAATACTCCCTTTAGGATTTATAGCCTCTTTAGTAACGCTTAGAAAATAGAAGATGGGTTTCTAATAGAGTGATGACTGTGTGGTTTTTAGGTGATGTTGCTATATAACCCAGGCTGGCTTGGAATTCATAACTGTCCTGTTTCACCCTTCTAAGGGCCAGGATTATAGCTGTATACTACTAAGTCTGGTTTGGATATGTGAACCTAGCCACTATAGTGATCCTTATAGTATCCTTGTTTTTTTTATAATATATTGTATACCTCAAGCATATAGTAAAATTTATATGAAAAAGGGAAGAAGCCATGAGCTCATTGGCTAAAGGAAGGCATGGATAATACAGGTTACTTCAGAAACCCACAAGCCACCTTCTGTATGCCTGCAATGTTAAAATACTATCCAGTGTCTGTCTAGTGCATTATAGCTCACCTGGTACTGTCTGACTTCCTCACAGAGCTTCTTCAATGGCCATTTTGAGATGGCTGCAATTGAGCATATGTTCTCTGAGAGAAATTGTTGAGGTCAGTTTCAGCTTACATTCCAGTCGGGTTTCTCTCTAGACACAGGGTAGGTTTTTCAACAAACCTTGGTTTCAGAATCTTAGGACTCTGTATGTCAATACCCAAGAGCTGCAGTGGTTTCTTGTAGCTATGAATGGTATTTTATGGTATAATAACTGTTGGCTTTGCTGACATGGTCTTTGTGTTTTAAACTAATTAAAGGTAAAATTTTGCCTGTAATATATATTGACTGACTCAAATCTGGTTCCCTGTTAGGGAATAGCAGTGTATGGATTTCACCACGACTTGTAGTGTTTTCATTACAGTGAAGCATTTAATGTATCTTAGTATTAAGTGCAGGAGGCCTGCTTGTACTTAACCTTTCTCTAATCTTGGAGCCTCAAGAAATGATAGTTTTGGGAGACATGCCATCTGCTGAAATAAATGCTATCACAGAATCTGCATTCTTTGAAGTGCCAAAGGAGATCACCTACATTGTGTTTATTTAAAAGAAAACAGGTTAGTGAGTACACTCCAGAGGGAACAAACAGGCTGAGCAGAGGGAAGAGTGTTGTCAGCCACCTTATGCAGTGTTTTCAACAGGTCTTGTTTCCTAGACTTGGCTGGCTCTGAAGTCATGGCAGTCCAGGATTGCAAAGAAGAGGGGCTGGGGAGGCAACTGGATCTTACAAGCACCCCCCCAATTATTTATTACTTTTTGTGAATGGAATGCTATATTTATAGGGCTTTTCTTGGCATTATCTTGGTCTCTTTAAAAAAAATTTTTATTGATTAAATTTGTTCTTGGACATTTTCATTTATGTATATAGTACATTGTATTATTCTCACCCCAGCCTTCTCCTCTCTCCTTCCCATCCTTTCATCATACGGCCCTCCCCTACATGTGTTTCCTACATTCTTGTGGTTTTGTGATCCTCTGATTTTAACCAAGACATCTGGTATGGCGGTGGGTTTGCTACTTTTGTTGGAGCCTGTGGGTTTATCTTTGATATAAAATGGAAGGGAATCTTACTGTCCCTTTTCAGAATCCGTCAGTTGCCAGTAGTTGAACAAAGAGGGTTAGAGGTACATCTTATTTTTAAGGTTGGCTCACTTAGTATGTGATTATAGGCATAGAGATTAGAGCACAACTTCTGGGGTATTTTCTTCCATCATTGGTTCCCAGGGATCAAATTCAGGTCATCAGAATTTTATAGCAAGCACTTTCACTCTCTGAGTCATCTTTCTGGTACCCAGATATTTTATGTATTCAAATTTATAACCATTTTTAACAGTAATTTAGACTTAACTTTTGAAAATTTTTATTTTAAGAATTTCTTTTCAAGGTATGTGTGCAAATGCATGTATGGAGGTGAAAGGAGTTGGTTTTCTGCCCTGCCATGTTGTTTCTAGAGACTGAAACTGAAGCCAGCCATAGACTTCTCTCTTTTGTTTTGTTGTTTGCTTTTGAGACAGTATCTTACTTTGTAGCCAAGCTGGCTTGGAATGCAGAGCACTCCTGCTTTGGCCTCCCAAGTGCTGGGACTGCAAGCATGTTAGACTCGACTCTTTGCCCTTTCTTTTCCCTGTTCTTTTTCTGTTTTAAAATGTAGGCTAGATTTTTTTTTTCTTTTTAAAATAGGTTTAATTACATTTATTTGTTTGTATGCATGTATCTTGGGTATCCACATGCCACAGTGCTTAGATGGAAGTCGGATGACAACTGTGTGGAAGTTTCTCTCCTCTTCCACACAGATCATCGGACTTGGTGACAAGTGCTTTTATCCACTGAACCATCTGTCTCCCTCACCCTAGAGTTAACTCTTGCTGGTGAAACTGGTAGATAAGTACAGTGGTCGAGAACACTTGCTCTGGGGCTGGGAGTTTGTGTCAGTGGTAGAACATTTTACCAGCATGCATGAGGCCCTGAGTTCATCCCTTGCACTGAAAAAAATAGAATGTTCTAGAACCAGCTTGCCCAGATTCAAATGTAGACCCTACTGCTTAGGACTTGATAATTTGAGGCAGTTTTCTTATCAGCTGTGCCTTAGTTTCTTCAGCTCTCAAATGGAAGTAGTTTTAGTGTCTATTTCATAGAATTATTTGCGACTAAGTATTTAATTATGTCTTGGTGCATAGCCTGGCATAAACTCTCATTCAAAACTGGATCTTAGAATTTTAGTGTTCACTGCCAGGCATTTTTGGCTCTACCATTCCTATTTGATTCAGCATTATGTATTCTAAGACACAGCTTCACATGGGGTACTATATTTTTTAGTTTTCAGCTGTCCAAGATTGTAAGGAGATCTCTTTCTTCCTCCCTCCTCCCTCTCTCTCCTCTCTTCCTTGCTTACTCTCACACGTTTCAGAGAGATTGGGTCTTGCCATGTTGCCCAGCCCAGCCTTGGACTCCTGGGCTCAAATGATCCCCCTTCAGGCTTCCTCCCAAGAAGCTGGGGACCACAGATATATTGCTACTGTACCTGGTCCAGTGCAGTATTTTACTGGGACTTTGAGGCAGGAGCTTTCGTCTAGGAGACAGAGAGGCATGGAGGTATTGATATTTGGATGGCATCTTTTTGAGAACTTGCCTGTTGCTAGCTAAGAATGAGGATTTTCCAGAAGGGTATCTTAGCACAAGTGTGTAATCCCACCATTCCAAAGCAGAAGCAAGCAGGAAGACAAAGTTTTAAGCCAGCCTAAGACCCTGTGTTGTGTAGTGTAGTGTAGTGAGACCCTGCATCAAAAGAGCTTGTGAGGGGCTAGAAACATGGCTTAGTGGTCAAGAATACTGGCTGTTCTTCCAGAGGACCCAGCCAGGTTCAGTTCCCAGCACGTACATGGCAGCTCACACCCATCTATAACTTTAGTCCCAGGGAATCTGGCATCCTCTTCTGGCCTCTGAGCACCTAGGCATGCTCCTTGTGCACAAACATACACATGCAGGCAACACACCCATATACATAAAAATCAGGTATATTTAAGCGGGTGGTGGTGCTAAGAGCATGCCTCACATCTGAAAGAGCCAGGAGTAAGGTTTCTTAGGATCACAGTTGTTTTTAGCTACTCTGGTCTGTCCCTTGTATCTACCAGGCTTGCAGGCAGCACCAGCCATTTCAGATAGCAGGTTTATTGCTTTCTAACCCCTCTGCCAGAGCAGCTGCTTATAAAACCCAAATACAGGGGAAAAGCAAGCTGCCAGTGGCGCAGAGAAGTCAGTAGGTCACACCAGTGGGTTTCTCCGTGGACTTTGCTTTTTTTTGTATCAGCTGCCTCAGTCTGTTAAATGCTTGCAGTAGGAATCCCTCTGGAGTCCCCACGGCACCTGTGCTTTCTTGGGTATATGGAAATAAGATGGCTCAGCTGGCAACAAGATGAAGTATATATTGCTTGGATTTTCTTGTTGTGAGTCTTCCCTTTTCCCCTACATATCACTGAGTCCACAAACGGCTGTGTCCTGGTGTTTGTTAAATCACTCGACTAGGAGCTATTATATATACATTAAAATTTTTTTTACATGTTTTGTATGTATGTAGGTGCACATGTGCATGCTTGTAAAAATCAGAACAATTTGCAGGAGCAGGTTCTCCTTCCATCTTGTGGGTTCTGGGGATTGAACTCAATCAGTAGGGTTGGCAGCAAGCACTTTATCCACTGAACCATCTTGCCAGCCCAGATGTGCTTTGTTTTGGTATTACGTTCATGTGTTTTTTTTCCTTTTCCCACATCAATGTGCTGTTTATAAAGTGGCCCGAGAAGGAAGCTCTGGTTTGTAGAAGTTGCTTTGTTTTCAGTGGGACTCACATACGCAGTGAAAGCGGGGCAAGCACCTGCTGGTTGACAGGTGCATGGACTCAGTTAAGTATGTACTCTGAGTGGCATGCACTCGTGGGTTATGTTTTGCATTTGCCTGAACCTGGTGTGCTCTTAAACTTGGTGCTTTTTAGTTTTTGAGATACTGACTGGTTAGTGCTTGTTTTGATTGGTAGCAAAGCCAGTAGCTAGCGTTGAAATAAGCATAGTAGGTAATAGTAGGTAATAGTCAATGAATTTTTTTAAATGCACTAAAAACCCTATCAAGCCCAAGAGACGCACTTGGCACCTTTGCTGCTAAGGGTAGCTATCACTACTTTCGTCTAGTCTTCAGTCAAGGACTCGAAGTTTGCTAGTTTGGGATAACTGGAGCATATTGTCAGTTTACAGTAGTGTAGACATAATGTAATTTTATTGTAAACAGCGAAGGTGAGAGAGTGATGGTCATTTGCTCTATAGAAGACTGACGTTCTGTGTAAGTTTATCCCTGATAAAGAGCAAGGTCAAGGTGATGTCTTTCTTTCTCTGACTCACAATTTTGAGGAGAGGAGATACATGTTGATTGTTTTGTGGGAACAATCTCTCTGTGCCTGATTGGTTCTTTTTTTATTTTTTGGTTTTTTGAGATAGGGTTTCTCTGTGTTGCCCTGGCTGTCATGGAACTCACTCTGTAGACCAGGCTGGCCCCTAGAGATCCGCCTGCCTCTGCCTCCTGAGTGTTGGGATTAAAGATGTGCATCACCACTGCTGGTTGTTTTTTGTTTGTTTATTTGTTTGTTTCTTGCAGATGTATCCCAGGCTGCCCTGGAACTTGTATAATTGAGAATGACCTTGAACATCTGAGCCTACGGCTATTACAGGCCTTTGTCACCATACCCGAGTTTCTGCAGTGCTGTGGATCATACCCAGTGCTTCACTCTTGTTAGTCAAACACTGTACTAAGCTGCAGCCTCAGTCTGGTTGGGGCATCTGTGAGGGAAACTGACCCCACTGTACAACTTTCTGGTGAAGGCAAATTCGTAAAGCCTTTTTTTCAGATTGCCATGAAAGCACAACATGAGAACTGGTGGCTGAAGGTGTCAGGATCTGCAGTAAGTCTAAAGCCTAAATTTCAGGTACTGTAGGGTAGAGTAGTTGAGTCCATTGTCCAGGAGGTAAAGCATAGCTCAATGAAGGAGCTCTTGCCTGGCCACCAGCAGCTCCCAGAGGTGCCACTGTTTTCTGGTGTATCCTTCTTTCCTTGGAGACTTTATTTTCTGTGACATTGTTTGGAAAACGAGACTCAAGGAAACCCCTCGTGGTTGGTTACCAGGGCTTTCTTGGTTCCTGAAAAAGCGTTGCTGGTTGCTTAAAATACACACCAGCAGTTCTCCATAGAAACTCAGTGCTTCCAAGTGCTGAGGCTTTCTCACTTCAGCTGGGATTGCCTTGCTCAGAGTACATTGATTCCTCTGTGAAGTTGTAGTCTGGTGGGGCTAGGACGGCAGTCAGGCCTGCAAGACTGTTAATACGCTGCTGTTGTATTTGTGTCTGTCTGCATCTGGAGACCGGGTGAGCTCTGGCTTCAGATCAGAGGAGAGCTTTGTCATGCTTTCTGCTTTTTTCTGGAGAGACTAAAATGACAGCATGTGTGCGCTAGCTCCTTCATGTTCACATAAGTTTTTATTATTAATGTGTTTGTGATTGTGTATTTAGTGTGCTGTAGCTTCATTATGTTTATGTTCTACCTACAAACTGTTCATGGAACTGGACAATCTCTAGATCATTCTCTTGCTTTTCAGGGGCCTTGACTGCCTTGTATACTACATTTGCTTTTGTTTCATACCTAGAATTTTACTAGCAAGCAGTAGTGTAAAGTGGAACAATACAGGTTGACAGGACACCCACCCTGCGTGAAGGATTTCTTACATTTTAGTAGCCTAGCAGATTTTACTAGTATTTCCTTTAATCACCCTGTGGTTGATCCACCAGAGAGTAGTGAAGGA
The DNA here is from genome assembly GCA_026225945.1 of Cricetomys ansorgei. Lineage (NCBI taxonomy): Eukaryota > Metazoa > Chordata > Mammalia > Rodentia > Nesomyidae > Cricetomys > Cricetomys ansorgei. Next base: position 12,181,195 of record JAMJFZ010001881.1, read on the forward strand.
GCAGCTCGAGGTAGAATTCAGCCCATTCCTTTTCCTGCAGAGCAGAGTGGGGCAGGGCAGCCTTTAGCTCAGGTGAAAGTAGCTTAGGTTACCGAGTCTTGGCTGTGAGGTGAGCATATAGTGCTTGCTGTGACTCAACTCTCAGTCTGAAAGTGAATGTGCACATTAGTTTCTAAACCTGAAGTTTTAGCACAGTAGGGGATAAATGTGTACTTTCTTTTCCTCGAGTAGAAGTATATGCATTGTGTTTCTCTCTGACCATTACTTCCCATAGCCATCCCCCCACTCCATCCGTCATCGTGCATGCCACCATGCCTGATCTTCCTGTTCCTTTTCACCTGAGTTGTCTCATGTTTACAGGTTTGTGGTCTGTTTTCATGCTCCCTTCAGCTGAATCTCTAAGTTTGCACAGTTCATGTCTGGTGCATAGGGGGCTCTCAGGAAGAATAGAAAAGAGGAGGTGCTTGTCAGGAATTGCAAGCAGTAACTATTTAGATGCTGTAATTGGGAGTTTGTTTGTTTAATTGGCTCTCTAATTAAACTGACTCTAGACCAATCTTTTCTAATCTGCTTCCTTAGTTTAAAGGTCCTGAGCTAGAAAGAACAAAAGTGAACGCTTTTCTGAGTCTTTTTTTCTCTTCCTCACCCTAGCTTGCCAGCAAAGCACGGACGGAGAAGGAGGAGAAACTGAGCCAGGCCTATGCAATCAGCGCTGGCGTCTCCCTGGAGGGCCAGCAGCTCTTCCAGACCATTCACAAGACGTGAGTTGCAGGAGCATAGGGGTTCCTTTTCCTAGAGCTGATCCTGCCTGGTTGCTTCTCTGATGAAAGGCTTCTGGGAAGCCTTCAGGGAAGCTGGTGTAGCATATTGGCAGCATCCTGGCATCCAGAGATGTGGCACTTGGAGCTCCCTTTGCACAGAGGAATACTGTGATCATAACTGAGTCATTTCAATTTCTTGTCTATAAAAGTTTTGTTTGGGATTGGATTGTCTTGTAAGGGTCTCTAGTAATCTATAATTTAGAGCTCATGATTAGCTTCTTATTTGTTATTATTGCTGTCCCTTCCTTTAAAAGCTTGTGGTTTTATTAAGGGAAGTTATATCACTATATATATATCACTGTATCCTAGTTGCCTTGGGACAGACACAGGGGGTTGTAAAGAACAGAAGGCTACCTTCATACCGCCCCAACACATGTTGTCACAGCAGAAGTCATTTGACTCTACTAGCTCTCCTAACTGCTGAAAACCTGGAACATTTGACACCCACCTCAACCCCCCTGCTGCCTTCTGTTATCCTGTTTAACCACCCAGGGTCTGGGGCACAGATGGCAGCTGGCAGTAGAACTGTCTGGGGCTGGATGCATTTCCAGGTATGTGAAGGAACTCTCTTAGTAGCATCAGCTGTCCTGGGGTTCCCATGTGTGAACTCAAATGGATGTTTCTGGTCTGACAGGTGTCTCACTGTCTGGTAATTGAGTGGGGCCAGTTGGAACCCAGTTTGCATGGTGGAGGGTGGGGGCTGGGTGGAAGCCAAGTTCAGATCATTATATTTCTAGAAGTGATATTTCTCCCTATACCAAGGGTGGCCAGACTACACCAGTGCGTGGGCTAGATCTGCCCCTTATATATAAATCATCTGTTGGCAGAGTTCTGTAGCTGTTATGATCTAACCCTGGCTAGAAAGTAGTTGCCAGGCTCTGCTCTAGGCCACTAAGTCAGCTCTAGTGGTCCAGGTTTGTTTGTTCATTTGTAACCTGGTTTGAATTTCTGAGGCCATCACCAAATGTTTTATGGTTCTCCAGGCCCTGATGCTTCAGACTAATAGTTCTGGGCTCTCCCTAGGATAATGTGCATTAGTTTCATTGCTTTCCTGTTCAGGGAATGTTTAAAGGCTCCTCTTTCTGGCTGAGTAGTGAGCTGGAAACTTGGGGTCCATCTACTAGAGATAGGTTTTTTTTTTTCCCTTTTCGAGACAGGGTTTCTCTGTTGTAACTCTGGCTGTACTGAACTCTCTGTAGACCAGGCTGGCCTCAAACTCAGAGATCCACCTGTCTCTGCCTCCTAATGTTGGGATTAAAGGTGTGGGCTACTACACCTGGCTCTGAAGTTATTTTCACTAGACAGGAGGTATGGTATGTTCCCAAGATGTCGAATTCACCTGTATTCTCTTTCCAGCATTAAGGACTGTAAATGGCAAGAAAAAAACATCGTAGTCATGGAAGAAGTTGTTATTACACCCCCATATCAAGTGGAAAATTGTAAAGGCAAAGAGGGGAGTGCACTGAGCCATGTACGCAAAATAGTAAGTAAAGGAGCCATGAAACTTGGAGAGGAGGGCTCCTTGGCCTTTGTCCTCCCTCATCAGAGCAGGACATTGTGTTCCTGCAGTCGTGTTGTCTCTTAGCAGTCCTGCCTGATGCCCTGCTCACCCGGCTCTGTAGCTGTCTTGGATGGTGTGGGGATAGAAACATGGGTGGTATGGAATAGATAGAGGAACAGTCAGCCCTGTGTCTTTTGCTACATGACTATAGAATTAGACCATTCTAATTCTCAGTGTAGACCCTGAACTGTTACTCTCAGCACCAAGTAGATTCGTAATGGTAGGTTAAGAACTGTAGGCCCTACCTTATTTTCTAGAGTGTAACAGTTGTAGAAATGAATGTTGAGAGGCCACCATCATGTTTGTTTGTTTGATTTATTTCATGTGTTTGAGTTGTGTGTGTGTGTGTATGTATGTGTGTATATATATACACACACACATATACATATATATGTATATACATATATGTGTAGATACATGTATATATATGTGTGTATGTATATGTATGTATGTGTATGTGCGTATGCCTGGTGCCCATGGAGGTCAGAAGAAATTACTGGATCTTCTGGAACTGGAGACCTTGCTGGCTGTGAACTACCATGTGTGTGAACTACCACATGGGTGCTGGTAATCAAACCTGGGTTCTCTGCAAGAATAAGTGCTCCTAACTTCTGAGCCATCTCTCAGGACCACACTGTTGTAGTTTAGAAAGTATAACAGGACTGATTTTCCTCCCCACCAGCTGTATTTATATCAGGAAGGAATAAAGGGCTAAAGAGATGGCTCAGCAGTTAAGAGCACTTGCTGCCTTTCTGGAAGACCTGAGTTCTGTTGTCAGCATTTATGTAAGGCAGCTCGAAACTACGTGTATTTTAAACTCCAGTGGATCCATGGCGTTTAGCCCCTGCACTCTCCACTCGTGTCCATATACCTGCATGCACACACGTACATAAATTAAAAATAAAATTTAAAAATAATACTTTTTAGAAAGGAAAGAGGAATTTTGGTGGTAACAATCATCTTTCATTTTATTATGTATTAGTTTATAGCTACAGTATTAAACCAGTCTTAGCTCAGCTGCCACACATGTGGCTGAATTAGGCTTTACCTCCCTACCTTGCAGTTGGGGAGGCTAGTGGACAGCAAGTTCGTAGTCCGTAGGCCAGACAGCCAGGCCTGGGCATATGAAGCCTGGCTTAGATTGTCCAGGAGACCTTGCCATATCTCCATTTCTGACTTGGCTGCTTGGTCTTTTGCAGGTTGAAAAACATTTTAGAGATGTGGAAAGCCAAAAGATACTGCAGCGTTCACAAGCCCAACAACCACAGAAGGAGGCTGCCCTGTCATCCTGAGTCCACAGACACGGAGGACTCTCCCAGCATCCAGCCACAGAGATGGTGGTGGCGGCTTCAGCGGAGGCAGGCCGGGGGAGGGAAGGGATCCTATATTTCCTGCTGACTCTTATTAAAGAGTCGGCATTTCAAAAAAACTAGACTTGAACAAACACCCGACAAAAAAGAACAAGAGAATAATTTAAAAGTTGAATCATTACTTGACTAACAGACTTCGGCCCACATGTCCTTTCCACAGCCCTTCTGGAGCAGTCATCTTGTTAGTTTTATTCTGCAAATTCCTTTCCACTCTGCCCTTCACCCGTGACTCTCCTTTCCTAGTCTGTTTCTGCCATTCTGTTTTTATAAGTGGATATACTTGCCTTCTGAATGATTGAAAGAAACTTTTACATCTTTTCTTCCAAAATAAAAGTAACAAGCTGACTGTGATTTCTTAAGTTGAGACCAGAACAGAAGCCAGAGGTCTCACTTTAAAATTTTCATTTTTTTTCTTTGACTTTTTCTTTTTTTTTTTTCCTTTCCTTTCCTTTTCTTTCTTTTCTTTTTCTTTCTTTTTTTTTTTTTTTTTTGCACAGGGCATGGCTTGAATTAGTTTTATTTTTCTTAAACTTTAAATATATATATGGAAATATATATTAAAATGTTCTCTAAGTATTTTCTGCTTCTTGCAGGTCTCTTTTTACTAGATCATGGCCACTCTTCCCACCTCATCCCTCTGAAAACAAAAATGTGTTGTCCTTTCTACCACTCAGAGCCTGACGATTAACTTGACTTAGTGCACAGCGAGGATCTCCTGCAGCCTGCAGAGCCAGTGTGCAGACGGGATTTGGCCTTGAGGGTCCTGATGGCTTTCTGGTCTTTAACTGTATGTACCTGTCTCACATTTGGTCCCAACCTCAGGACTCCCTCTGCCTTTGTCTTCATGGTACTAGACGAATTCTCACCAGTCTCCACCTGGGAGTCAGCCGCCCCTCCCCCTGTGCCTCTGCAGGAAGAACTCGCTTGCATGGCACATCTCAGCTCTTCCTCCTCCGGGCTGATTTTCTCTTCTAAGAAACCTGGAATCCATCTACCCCGGCCTTTCTTAAGTCTATGTCCAGAGCCTCTAGCCCAGGAAAAAGCTTGAATAACCCCTAGTTTCTCTTCTACCATCCTGCTCTTCTGCCCCCTCCTACCCCTTGAAATCTTACAAGCTAATGATAGTTTGTATGTGCTCAGCCAATGAGCAGAAAACCTGGAAAGAATTTCTGGACTTTAGCCCACCAGTTTGCCTGGTTTGACTAACCTGCTGAGAGCCGAAACTGGTACTTGTTGCCCCGAACCTCCAGGGTCCGTCTCATGGGGCAGAGTGCCACCACCCGAATACCAGGCACTGAGTGGGATGTGGGTAATGCTCATGTGACTGGCTAGAGCTTTGGGGTAGGGTAGGGCTATTTTTTTTTTTTTTTTTTTGGCCATGATCTCTTTTCCTTTTTTTCTTTTTTTTAATTAAATAAATGGATCAAAATTAAATAATTCAAGCCCTGCCTTCAAAATGGAAAAAAAAAAACCAACATCTTTTTTTTAGTATTGTTTAGCAAAAACAATAAACCCAAATTTTTTTAACCATCACTCATGTCTCAGGTTTGTCTGTACTTTTGTAACCCCAAATGAGGGGTCTGAAATGTAGAAGGTTTGTCTGCGGGGTTCAGCCTTTCTCTTCAGATACTCTTCTCTTTACCTACTCTTCTTACTCCTGAGGACTCACCCAGAAGTACAGTGCAAGATGTGTTAGAAGGAGTGATCCAGGCCGTGAGGCAGCCTAGCAGGTAAGGGGACATTTGGTACACAAGCCTGGAGATCTGAGTTTTAATCCTGGGACCCACATAAAGGGGAAGGAGACCCAACTTCACAAAGACCTCCACCTGCATTCTATGGTGTTCATGCTCATGAACACAAGTTCTAAAAGGGGAGGGACCCAGGGTTTCTAGTGTGTGGGGAATGTTCATGGAGATGGTTTGGTAGAGCAGCTGAAAAGAGAACCTGTGCAACTTGCTGTTGGTCAAGTTCAAAGAACAACTTTGATTTAATTCACACAGACTTGTGGACCTTAGAGAAGAGACCTTGTCAGATTCAGATCCCAGGAAATGCAGTTAAAGGTATCAAGGTAGCTGGGCATGGTGGTGTGAGTCTGTAATTTCAGTACTCGGGATGCTGAGGAAAAAGGATTGAAAGTTCAAGGCCAGTCTGGGGTTGTATAGCGAGTCTCAGGCTAGTCTGGGCTATATAGGGAGTCCTGTCTCAAAATAGAGAAACCAACCCGAAAAGAGTGAGAATGACTACTAATTCAGCCTCTAGGTCTGTGGCCGTGGGAAGTGGTGCTGGCTGGGTGGGGCTCCTTGGTTTCTAAAAGGAGGAGGGAGCTCTAATTCATCTCAGGTGGAATTGGTGTGGCTGGGAGGAGAAAGATACAGAAACATGCAGTTGGGTTCAATCCTTGCTCTTGTTCCTTTCTTTGTAATTGGAGAGAGAGACATATCACCTGTCTGAGCCTGTTTCACCAGTTCTGGACATGGAAAATACCCATCTAGAATTGGGGTAAAAGATTAATAGGGTATTTAAGTGTGGATGCTCAGGTGTCTTGATATAAATGCCCTGTGGAAAGGGGCTAGTTCTAGGATGTTTAAATTGACAGATGAGAATGAATTCAGTGTATACTAGGTACTCTAACTTCTGTCCTAAGCCTGAGTGGTAATGTACCCTAACCCAGCACTTGATAGACTGAGGTGAAATCATGAGTTTAAAGGCCAGCCTGGGATATGTGGTGAGACCCTGTTGTGGGGTGTGTTGGGGGGGGGGGTTATACATGTGTGTGAAGTGCCACAGCCAGCCAGAGTGGATGCCGGGAACCACAGTATGTACTTTGAATCACCAAGTCGTCACTCCAGCCCCATTTAAGACTAAGAAAAATCTTATTTTTTAGTTTATGTGAATGTGTGAGTTTATGTCCAAGCAGGTCAGAAAAGGTTATCAGAATCCCAGGAATTGGACCTACCCTGTGTGGGTTCTAGGGACCAAACCCTGTGAAAGGGTTCGTTTCTAAGTGAGGCTAGTAAGTGATGCTTTGGGGCAGATGTGGTTCAGGCAGAGTAGGGCCTCACATCCCTGCCCTTGGTCCCGCATAGATTTCTTCCCTTTCTTGGATGTCCCTGTGAGATGAATTTGATTATTATCTGAAAAATAACTTTTTCTCAAGAATGAATTCCATCAAGGCCAGTAGCTTGTCCACAGTACCTCAGCTTCTTGCTGTGACAGCTGAACTGGAGCAGGCCCGAGCCTTGGTTAGTCTCATGGGTCCTGAGGTACTATGAAGTTGCAAACTGATGTCCTGTATGCACTGTTTATTTGCTAGGTTTGGGATGGAGTACAGAGGAGATGGAAGAAGTAGCTGCTCCCAGGTTAAAAGGACATTGGATTATCCAAGAATATGGTGCAGAGGGCTACGATTTGATGGAGTGTACAGGCAGCTCCACAATGTCTCCTTGGCTTCGGGGCATTTTCTTTCCTCCCCACATGGACCCAGACACCAGCATCAGATTATCTTGCACTGCACACATGTTGAGGTCATTGCTGTTTAGTGGCCAGTATGATACAGCCTTACTTCAGGAGTTGATATTGAATCCTTGCTGTTTGAGTCTTGGCATCTGCTTTGTTTTAAAGATTGGGAACTTGCTTCAGCATTGACTTAGTTCAGTGGCTTGACCCTGGGAACCAGTGATCAAGGGGAAAGTCTCCTTGATGCTTTATGTGTGTGTTAGATTCTCCTGGAGCTGGAAGGGAGTTACAGGTATTTGTGAGCCACCCTATATGAGTGCTGAGAACCAAACTTAGGTCCTCTGAAAGAGGAGCAAGTGTTCTTAACCACTCAGCCATCTTTCCAGTCCCTTGTTGACACTTAAAGTGTGTGTGTGTGAGAGAGAGAGAGGAAGAGAGAGGGAGAGAGAGAGGGAGGGAGGGAGGGAGAGGGGGAGGTGAGGGGAGGGAGAGATGGCACATGTGGGGATTAGAGGACAGCTTGCAGGAGTTGGTTCTCTCTTTCCATAATGTGGGTCCTGGGTCTAGAACTCAGGTTATCAAGCTTGGGAATGGTCACTTTATATTCTGAGCCATATTGCTGGCTGCTCTCTAGCACCTGCCATTGTGCAGATGTGGGGGTTAGGGACAAGTGTGTCCCAGGGGTCAAATTGAAGTTTGTCAGGCTTGGTGGCAAGAGCCTTTATCTGCTGAGCCATCTGGCCAGTCCTCTCCCTAACACTTTTAAGCTAAGAATGCAATTTTGAAAACCTATCCTTGGGGCTGGCAAGATGGCTCAGCAGATAAGGTGCTTGTTGCATGCATATCTAGCATATCAGTAACGAGAGAAGGAGAGAAGCAACTCCATGAAGTTTTCCTCCTACTCACATGTGCTAGGCATGCGCGTGCCTATACACACACACACTTTAAAAAAAAAAATCTGATTTCCCTGGCACATGCTGGCATTCCAGTTGCACACTAGTCCATTGTCTTTCTTGGTATATAACTTCCTTGGTAAGGAAGAAATGGTATAGAGGATAACGTGGTGGCACACTCCTAGAGTTCCGGCACTAGGGAGACAGAGGCAGGAGGATATTCATGAGTCTGAGGCCAGCCAGGGTTATGTGGAGAGATCCTGTGTTTTTTTGAGACAGGGTTTCTCTATTGTAACTCCGGCTGTCCTGGAACTCACTCTAGACCAGGCTGGCCTCAAACTCACAGAGATCTGCCTGCCTCTGCCTCTAGAGTGCTGGATTAAAGGCAAGTGCCACCACCACCGGCTTGAGATTTTTTTTAAAGAAAAAAAGTTTACATAGGGATTATTTCCCATTTCAGCTACCAAGAATGTAATGTGTTATGCTGAAAGCTAGTTGGTTGATTGGGGTGAGTGCTAAGACAGAGGCTGGAGCAAGTGTAGGAGCTGGTTGCCTGGAGAGTGGTTATGTGCATGTGGCGGGCTCACCTTCCCATCTCTGCTCCAAGTCATTGGCATCGGACTTCCCTCTAAAGAAATGTGAAATCATGCCAGTGTGCCTGAGCTTTAGGAATTAACGATCAACAATAAGGGGAGATAACCTTATGGATGAAGATGGGATGCCACAGGCTACTGTGGTGAGTTTTGAACTAAACTCATCAAAGCCTTACATGGTGGCTTATAACGAACATTAAGAAGGCAAGTATTTTTCACCTTTCACCTCAAAATATAAAAAACCTACCGTGTCTTTTGCTATAAGATCCATTTTCTGAAGTCTGAGTCACTTTCCTATCTCTTGGATTTCTGAACATGCAGCCTACTTCAGTGTTGAACTTGCCTTCCCTGACAGCAGAGCCTGTGTGCTCTGCATTTGTTGGCACTTTTACAGCCGAACTAGTTAGTAATCCTATGATGCTGTGCTTAAGAGGCAGCTGCAAAGCCATCCTTGGTAGTTGAAATGGAGTATGTATATATATATATATACACACACACATACACACACTCACATATATATCCATGTCACCCTGGCTGGCCTCTGGCTCAAAAATATCCCTCTGCCTCTGCCTCCCTAGAGTGCTGGAATTCTAGGAGTGTGCTACCACACCCAGCACTTGCGTTTTTTTTTTTAAGGTTGTCCATTAACACTGTAGCTCTGACCAGTCTGGAACTCACTAGCCTGTGCTGATTTCAAACCCAGAACAGTCCTGCTGCTTCAGCCTCCCTAATACCGGGACTACAAATATGTACCACTACATCCACCCTGCTTTCCTTTCTCTAAATACTTTTAACTAATTAAACATTTTTATGCGCATGGATGTTTTGCCTACATATATGTATTTGCACCACATGCACCTCTGGTGCCCCTGGAGGCCCGATGAGAGCACAGATCCCTTAGGAAGGGAGTTACAGGTGACAGTGAACTGCCATGTGGGTGTGGGAATAGAATCTGAATTTTCTGGAAGAGCAGTCAGTGTTTTTGCTCTTAACCATTGAGCTGTCTCTCCAGCCCCTTTCCTTAGTCTTAAATGTGACCGACTGCAGCTCCTGCATCACCATTGACTGGATTGGCAGGATCAGCAAAATATGCCCAAACTTTCTTCCAGAAGTAGCTAGTATGCAAGTTACCTCCCCCTTGCATGATGTAGAGTTTGAATATTTATTTTGCGTGTATGGTTGTTTTGCTGCGTGTATGTCTGTGTTTGCCTGGTGTTCATAACGGCCAGAGTGTTGGATCCCCTGGAGCTGGAGTTACGGGTGATTGTGAGCCACCATGTGGGTGATGAGAATCTAACCTGGGCCCTCTACAAGAGCAACCAGTTAGCCATCTTTCCAGACACTGAGATAGAATTTCTAAATACAGAATTTTATATCTTTCTCCATAAAATTATTTTGTTTGTTTAACAGTGCATTAGATTGAACAAAGGATCTCGTGTATGCTAGGCATGTGCCCTACCACTGAGATTTACCTCCAACTCCAAATATGTTTTAAACTGTCTATTCCAACATAGTAAGCATTTTTAAGTGTTGGAGAGATGGCTCAGCAGTTGAAAGCACTGACTACTCTTCCAGAGGATCAGGGTCAACTCCCAGCATTCTCATGGTGGCTTACAACTGCCTGTTGAGTCATATGCATAAACAAAAAGTTTGTAAAAGCTGTGCATGGCGGCACACAGCTGCAACCTCAGTGGACTGCGGCAGGGATATCATGAGTTTGAGGTCACTCTAGGGTTCATATCTGTAGTGAAATACTATTTCAAAACAAAACAAATCTGGATTTTGAATTCTATTATGCTAGTTCCCTATCTCAATATTATTTCTAAATTTGATAAACTTGTTTTTTAAGTCTATTTTAATATTGTGTGTGTGATGTGTGTATATGGGTGCATGTACCACAGCACACATGCCACAGTGTCTAGAGGCCAGAGATTAGCTCTGTGTTGTAGTTTATTTTTAGTTGCGCTTAAAATTTTGTGCACTGTTGAGTGAGGGGCTCCCTAGGTCTTAGCGTTTTATATCGTCTGCAGGTGTTGAATTTGTGTGAGGGATGTTTGATTGCTTATGATCTGCACCTGAGGAGTTCTGAATCATTAAAAACACCAAGCTCAGATGCTCAGGGTTCCACTGTCCAGGATGACACTTTCCAGGACAATGGTTCCCTCTCAAGAGGTCTGGCAGAGTTTGCACACATGATATGCTTCCCCGTCTCCTTGATGAGCCCCTCGCAGCAGTGAACTACTACAAATGGTGCCCAGCGTGGTAGGCAGAAAGTAAAGAAGTGCAGGACTTCATGCTAGCCGCAGCAAATGTGGAGACAAGAAGAGAAACTGCAGACCTCATAGAGTCCTTCTTGTATGCTCAGGGAAGCTACCAGGGGATAGAGATTAAGGTATTAATTGAAGGCTCCTGAAGGAAGAAGAGAGAGGGGAAGAAAATAAGCATCTATGAGGAGAAAAGACTGTGAAAATAATAAATAAATGAGGAAAAAAGCTCAGAGGTGAGAGCCACAGAATGGAGGCCTTTAGATATAAAGAATTCAGCTGGGAACAGGAAAAAGCAAGGTTCTTACTGCTTTTCCTGATCATGGAGCCAGTGCTCCCTCCCACAGCTGGTAGTAGCATACAGTTTCACAGACTCAGTTTTCTGATAGCTGCAGTGTATGTGTGTGAAGCTCAAGATGTTGTGTTTGAGATCTATGGAAGGGGTTGTATGTTTACCCATAGTGGTGGTGAAAAACCACCAAACCACCAGAACGTCTCAACCAGCGATTCTTCCCACTGGTCCAGAACCTTCTATTGTGGAAGCCACAGCTGAGATCCAAAAAGCCCCTTAGTTAAACTGAGTACGTTTTTTTTTTTTTTTTTTCCTGCAAACCTGACTACTACAACAGTATAGATATTGGTGATGGTAATGAGAACTCCACCTACAAGGGGAATCTTACTGCACACAAAATGACCAGTTATTTTTCCAGCAAACCAGTCTCTCTTAAAACCGGGAAAGTGTTTCCTAAGGGTCAGCACACAGAAACTGTTTTCTAGAATTGGCTGAGGTTGTAGCTCCTGCTGGCAGCTGAACTTGATACTGTAATAGTTACCCAGGTGGCACTGGTTTTTAAAGGCACGAAGGTATCTTTGGAGAACAGCTGAGGCTTGGCACTGTGAGAGGCCAGGAGAGGCCATTGGTGAAGGTGCAGCCTCAGTGGCAGTTGAAGGCCCAAATTGAAGGAGTCATGCAAAGTTGAGGTGTGGCACCATGAACAGAGCCCAGGAGAGGCTATTGGTGAAGGTGCAGCCCAGTTGCAGCAAGGGACCCCAGCAGCTTTGAAATGCCTGTACCATGGGACAATCATCAAAAACAGCAGCAGCAGTGGAATGGAGCCAGCCGGAGCCTGGAGGACAAGCTGTGTGTGGCAGAGGTCAGAGCCAAAGAAGTGATCCAAGCCCTTTGGAGGAGCCCAGAAGATTATGAGTGAATTCCAGATAACTGGACATTGATAATATTTTTCTGCTATCCAATCGACATTGTGAAAAGCTTGATATATGTTTGGTTTCATTTGTTCCTGTGCAATAGTAACCTCATGATTGTTCCTCTTTTTAATAGTTTTGCTGGTGTAGTATTAAATTGTGTAGAGATAAAGCAATATTTTTGTTTTATACAGAAAAGGGGAAATATTATAGAAGTTTATTATTGTGTTTAAAATATTTTGTGCACTGTTGAGTGAAGGGCTCCCTAGGTCTTGGCGTTTTGTATTGTCTGCAGGTGTTGGACTTCTGCGGGGGATGTTTGATTGCTCATGATCTGCACCTGAGGACTTCGGATGCTCAGGGTTCCACTGTCAAGGATGACATTGGCCACGATGGTGGTTCCCTCCACTGAGGTCTGGCAGGGCTTCCACTATGAAAATGCTTCCCTCTCCTGCTTGTTGAACCACAGCAACATACAACTACGACTTTGTAAGAGTGAGGCAACCTGAATTCGATCTCTGAAACCCATGTGACGTTGGAATAAGAGAATCATCTTATTTTATGAGACAGGATCTTATATGAACCAGGTTGGCCTCGAACTACTGATCTCCCTGTCTTTGCTTTATAAAAGTGCTAGAGAAAGACCTGCACCACGACACCCATTGATAAACTTTTTTTTACTTGATTTTTTTCAAGACACAGTTTTTCTGTATAGCCCTGGCTATCCTGGAACTTGCTCAATAGAGCAGGCTGGCCTTGAATTCAGAGATCTGCTTGCCTCTGTGTCTCAAGTGCTGAGACTAAAGGTGTGTGCCACTACTGCCCAGCTGATAAACACTATTTTAATGACCTTAGCACAAAAGAAAATAGGGGCTTTGGAGATGGCTCAAGTGCATGCTGCTCATGGACCTGAACTTGGACACCTAGAGCCCATGTAAATAGCTCGATGTTGCATACAGGCACATTCAGAGGCCAGAAGAGATCATTGGACCCTCTGGACCTGACGCAGCAGCTAGTTTTTAGTGGCCTGGTGTGATTCTGGGAACCAAACTCTGCAAGAGCAACACGTGCTCTCAGCTGCTGAGTTGTCTCTCCAGTGTCTCCTCAGCGCTACTGCTCCTAATAGAACTAAGAAGGTGAAACAGCTATGGAGATCAAGGCATCCGGGTCCCTATTCTAGACCTTTGCACCCAGTAACACTGGGGGAGTCTGAGACAGCTTGGCCTGAGCCACAACTGGTGTCTGAACTGGGAAGCAGCAGGCTCGAGCCTCTTCCACCTATACTGGTTCTCAATGGAGCTAACTTCAGTAGGAACTCCCTAGCCATCACATCAGGCTCAAAGTCCTGTCTTTGGCCGAGAGCAACAACTAACACTGGGGACCAAGGGATTTACAGCCTCATGGGCAGTTGTTTATCTCTTGCGGTTAGTGGCTGCAGCACCTTGATTATAAGGTTGCAGACACATGGCTTTTACCAGCTCTCCTATGCTATCGCCTGCAGTGGGCGTGTGGGAAACTGAGTCACTTGAGGTGCTTGCACCCAGCTGGCCTGGGCAACTTGACATGCATGGGACCTGTATAGCTCTTGAGGGCATTCTGAGCAGTGTCGGGGCACGGTTCTGCCTGGCTAAGACAAACACTGGGTTAGGCATCAGAGGCACCATTCTGGCCTCTGTGACTATGGTGGTCACGGCCAAATGCAACTTTTCCCAGGGCCTCAGTAGAACCAGGGAAGAGCTGAGGAGCCTCTGGAGAGGTGAGTAGGCTGTGGAAGTTCAAGGGAGATGTGGGAGAAAAAGGCCCCTAAATGTCGGTGGGATTCAGTTGTCTCAGGGCAGGGCTAGGAGGAGATGGGCAGCTGCTGAGCTGACTTCTCAAGACATGCGCCATCCATTTGTTCTCTAACCTTGAGCTAGCACTGTGCTAGCCCCAGCCCCAGCTCTAGAGACTAGGAGTTAGTCTGCAGAGGAAGAGGGCAGAGTGGAAATGTGTTATCAGAGCTCTCGAATCCCAGGCTTTTCCCTCACATCTGTTAAGGGCTCCCGCTGAAGGGGGATTCTGTTGAAATTGATTGCTAAGGTTATGATGGGAAGGAAGGTGGGCCACTGCCTGTGGAGACAGGCCATGCAGGCTTCTAGGACTATTCTATAAATAGTCCCAGTTCTGCTAGGCTTGGTAGTGAATGTCTTTAATCCCAGCATTTGGGAGGCAGAGGCAGGTGGATCTCTGAATTTGAGGCCAGTCTGGTTTACATAGTGAGTTTCAGGCCAGCCGAGGTTACGTAGCAAGATCCTATCTCAAAAAAAAAAAAAAAAAAATCCGCTCTTAATACCTCAGGGCTGTGCATCTTGTCTTATTTGAATCAGTGGTAGCTGAAGAGACTAGGAAAGTAAAACCAACTGGAAAATTCTGTTTTATGGGCTTGTATTATGGCAAGGAAAATTAATCATGTGCCTGCCACTGATGGATAGAAGTAGACAAGATAACCTTTCACCTGGACCTTTCTCATCCCCCTTGTCTGTGTTCCATGCCCAATTTATACCCACATAATTCCATTCCCTAGTGTGTTCTACCCCCCTCTTTCTGATATACCTAATCTTCGTTTAAAAAGAAATGTAAGACGGACATGGTGACTTTAATTCTAGCACTCAGGAGGCAGAGGCAGGTAGAGTTCTGTGAGTTTGAAGCCAGCCTGGTCTACATGGCAAGTTCAAGTCCAGCCCAGGCTACGTAGTAAAATCCTTTCGTAAAAAAGAAAAGAAGAAAGTGAAAGAATTTTGCCACCTATCTTTCACTGTAGCTAATTGGAAGGTTTTTATTCTCATGAGCAGAAACACTGTTTGGACATGAGTTCCCTTCAGTGAATTGAAATCAAGTCCAAAACAAATGACCCATTGGCATTGGGATGCTTACAGAGTCTTAACTTCAGTACTAGGGAGTGAATTAATAAAGGGTGTATGTTATGGGAGCCCCAAAATGTGTGCCCTTTGTGGTGGCAATATACTCCCAGAACTTTTGCTTCTTTAATTCATATTTGCTGAACACTGTAAACTTCAAGACATAGTGACAACACCACTTGCTCTTTTATCCATCTGCGCAACACATATTTCCTGAATGTTTGCCTGGCCTTGAGACTATATATAAACAGAGACTACATACTTACTGTCTTTGCACTCATGGAAGTCACAAGTGTGTGTGTGTGTGTTTATTGATAAGAGAGTCACACATACATAATTGCCTCTGTGATAAAGTTATTAAAAGGAAAGGTAACTGCCCGGCATGGTGAGGCATGTTCACAATCTTAGTACCCTTGAAGTGGGAGTAGGAGGCTTACAGGTTGGAGGAGATCCTGAGCTGTACAGGGACAACCAAGTCAGCCCTCACCTCCTCCCAAAAGATGTCTGAAGAATACATAACAGCGGAGGTGGCGGCCACTGAAAGCTGCGGAATTAAGCTGATGATTGGACTCGAGTGGGAATACTACAGCTGGAATAAAGGACTGATTATGATGTCCTAAATGTGTAGGCCTCCCTCTTCTCCCAGGAGACAGGCAAAGGCATCAAGACCAAACAGGTGACTTAGAGCGAGGAGGACTCCTTACTTTGAGACTTCGGCCAAAGCTAGGGAATTCTCTCTGGGGCCTGTGTGTATATAGTACACCCTTTTATTGGACTCTCCTTAGGTGCTAGGACCACCTTGTTAAGTCTTCTAGCAACGATGAGGTAGAATGTCATTATCCCCATTTCACAGATGACCCAGGATTGGTTTTCAGGTTAGACTCCAGGTCTGGTTACACCCAGACTTATTTGTTTCCATATATCAAATCCTGATCCAGAACTTCTGATGTTTATATTGTGAATTGCCCAGAGCTGCCTCGAAGCCTAGGAGCTTGCCCAGCCCTCATGCTCTCTGCACTCCCACCCTCTGTTCTCAGGTGCCGCCCCCTGAGCCCTGTACCTGCCGCCACACAGGTAAGCTTGTCCTGCGTCATCAGCAGGACTGCGTCATCAGTTCCATATAACCCCTGTGGGCTTCAGGCTCCCCCTCTTTTGTCTCTTTCTATCCTCTTTTGCTTCCCCCCCCTCCGTCCCCCCTCCCCTTTCTCTCTTCCCACTGGGTCCTGTTCTACCCGACGCTGGATCCTTCACCCTTCCCGTAACTAATATAAACTTTTACTAAAACTCACCATCAGGCACGCGTCTAAGCTCTGTCCGTAGTCCATCGCCTACTGCGTGTATAAAGAATGACTACAGTTCAGACTCTATGTTCCTTGTTGGTATCCCATTTTCAAAGTACAAAGAGGAGCTCTGAGCTCTCCATACACAGAATTCAGAAAGGCTGAACTTCTTAATTGCCTGAAAGGAACTCATGTCCAAACAGCATGTCTGCCCATGAGATAAAAATCTTCCGAATTAGCTGGTGAGTGAAAGATGGACAATAAAGCCTGCCTGCCTTTCTTTCTTTTCTTCCTTTCTTTCTTTCTTTCTTTCTTTCTTTCTTTCTTTCTTTCTTTCTTTCTTTCTTTCTTTCTTTCTTTCTTTCTTTCTTTCTTTTCTTTCTTTCTTTTCTTTCTTCTCTCTCTCTCTCTCTCTCTCTCTCTCTCTCTCTCTCTCTCTCTCTCTCTCTCTCTCTCACCCTTCCTTTCTTTTTTTAAAAGACAGGATTTTACTATGTAGCGTGGGCTGGACTTGAACTTGCTATGTAGACTAGACTGGCTTCAAACTCACAGAACTCTGCCTCTGCCTCTCGAGTGCTACAATTAAAGTCACCATGCCCGTCTCACATTTCTTCTTTTTAAACGAAGATTAGGTATATCAGAAAGAACGTGAGGATATCTATGCGAAGGACTAGGGAATGGGAATTTTCCTACCCGGAACTTGAGAGTTGGAACTTTGTTTCCCGACGGAGAGAAAAACAGCAAGGGACCGGAAGTTGCCTGTATCATCCCGGGTGCTGGTCCCTCAGACCCGAGTGAGGCCGCAGCCGGCTGCCCTTTCCCAAGATGGCTTCGAAGATTGGTTCGCGACGCTGGATGCTGCAGCTGATCATGCAGCTGGGCTCGGTGCTGCTCACGCGCTGCCCGTTTTGGGGCTGCTTCAGCCAGCTCATGCTGTATGCCGAGAGGGCCGAGGCGCGCCGGTGAGCGCGCCCGCCAAGTCGGCGAAGGCGGTGGGGGGCGGGACGGCCTGTCCCAGAAACTGGGGTGCGGTGATGTTAGGGCAAGTTGGGGCCCAGAAGTTGGGACACTCGGACTGGGAGGAATTGGTACTCAGGGCAGCTCGGGAGACGCTCTGGGCCCACTGGACGCCCAGAGCTGATGCGGCGGCCTCAGCAGTGAAGGGTCCTCCGGGTTCCGGGGAGCAGTGGAGTTCGCGGGAACTTAACAGAGGTCCCCAGACACTTCCTCTCCGTTCATTCTGTCCCCGTTGCTCCCTACTCTCAATTCACAGGAAGCCCGACATCCCAGTGCCTTACCTATATTTCGACATGGGGGCAGCTGTGCTGTGCGCTAGCTTCATGTCCTTCGGAGTGAAGCGGCGCTGGTTTGCGTTGGGCGCCGCGCTCCAGCTAGCCATTAGCACCTACGCCGCTTACATCGGCGGCTACGTCCACTACGGGGACTGGCTAAAGGTGAGCACGTAAACTCTAGAAGAGATTTAGCTCTGGGGAGAGAACTGCAGGCTCCTGGGGGCACTTGTTGGGCACGTGTGATACTCTCAACCGTCAGGCCTGGAGGGACTGAGGCACTGGGTTTGTAGCAGATATGTAGCGGTTATTAGAGAGCACAGACTTAGCAGATCCATAGAAAACACCCTTGTAGAGTGTGAAAATGGAGGTTCAGAGATGGGAAATGGACTTTCCCAAAATCATGCCACAATGTACCGATGGGACCCGGTAACCCAGAGTTACTGGACTCCCAGAATTCTTCAGAGTTACTTTATTAATCCCAGACTCATAAAGCAAAAGAGCCGTTGGAGAGATCTGGTCTACCCATCAGTTTTTATTAAATGGAATTAGTATTAGTGCAGAATTTGGGCCTGCAAATGCAGAAGCTGTATCGGCCACTGCAGACCCGAAGGTAAGGAGGCACAGAGGCACTACCCTCAAGGACCGGACTGCCCGTCCAGTAGGGGGGACAGATGCGTGAGGAGCTATGAGACAGTGGGGGCTCTTCTTGTTTTAGTTGCTATAGTGTCTATACTAACTACATAGAGGCAAGAACCCTGGGATTAGGGGTGGAGAGGAAAGTGGCAACGTGTAGCATCTGCAGGACCATGGCTGTCTCCTTATCCCCTTTCAGCCCTCAGTGTCTGCCTTGTAAAGAGAATTCTCTCTCTCTGCAGTACCTGTCCACTACATTTGCAGTAGGTAAGGGGGCTCCTCAGATAGATCGGGATGTGTCGAAGGGGGCAGTTCTGTGCTCTCGACAACCAAGAGGAATGTAATGATCGCAGTTGTTGACTGGGGTCCCTTTTTTCCTGGCCTTAGGTCCGTATGTACTCCCGCACAGTTGCCATCATCGGTGGCTTTCTGGTGCTGGCCAGCGGGGCTGGGGAGCGGTACCGTCGGAAACCCCGGAGCCGTTCTCTGCAGTCCACTGGCCAGGTGTTCCTGGGCATCTACCTCATTTGTGTGGTAGGTTGGGGTTCTGTTGACTGGAGGCACCTGTGTGGGGGTGACGTCTTAGCTTAAGCCTGGCAGAGTCCTGGCAGCTGGGCAGAACAAGGCCTTGCAGGTAATCCCTGGTGGCTTCTACTAGAGATTGCCCTGGGCAGCTTGCGCTTCTCAAGGGGCCTCTAAGTACCTGATGCGTGGCCGACGGGTCGCTCCTTCCAACATTATTGCTGCCAGGTAGAGAGGGAGTTGAATTGACCATTCGGTTCCATCCTGAGAATCCAGTAAATGAGATGTGATTTTTTTCTCATTGCCTCCAGAGGACTGAGAGAGGGGACAGAGTCCTCATTCCGAGAGTGGACTTCACAGACCACTTTACAGGGCTTGTCTTGTGGGCACCACCTCAGGGAGCCTCTCAGTCTACTGCAGAGTCTTAAAGGATGCTGTGTCTCTAGGCTTACTCGCTGCAGCACAGCAAGGAGGACCGGCTGGCGTACCTGAACCACCTTCCAGGAGGGGAGCTGATGGTCCAGCTGTTCTTCGTGGTTTATGGGGTCCTGGCCCTGGCCTTCCTGTCAGGGTACTACGTGACGCTGGCCGCCCAGATCCTGGCTGTGTTGTTGCCCCCTGTCATGCTGCTCATCGATGGCAACGTCTCCTATTGGCACAACACGAGGCGTGTGGAGTTCTGGAACCAGATGAAGCTGCTTGGCGAGAGTGTGGGGATCTTCGGGGCTGCTGTCATCTTGGCTACTGATGGCTGAGTTTCACAAGGAGAGGCCACTGAGGGCCACCTTTCCTTCTTCCTTGCTGGCCCAGTTGCTGTTTATTTATGCTTTTTGGTTTGTTTACTTTTATTTTTGTTTTTGTTTTTAATAGTTCAGGTTTCTTCCCCGAGTTTGTGGCTCAGACCTTGGGAAGATGGGAGGCCTTGTGCTAATGCCTCGTAGGGTTGTTGTTTTTCTGTACCTGTTTTAGGGGAGAGCTGAGGCCAGTTGCCCCTCCCTCATGTGTCCAGGGAGGGAGGAGTCCCTGAGAAAGGAGTAAGGCAGAGCTGGGGTGCCGGCACTAGGAGTGGGGGAGAGGAAGATCTGGAAGTAAGCAAATGTGAAACTTCCTTTGGGAACCTGGCAGATGCAGCTAAACAGCGCTTTCAGACTATGTGTGTGTGTGCATTCACACATGTAGGAGCCGCCCTGTGAGATGGGCAGAGTAGCTACGGCTACAGAAGTCACACGGGTTCTTCAGGGGTCTGCTGGGGCAGAAGTGATCCCAGCTCTCATCCCACTGCAGAATTCAGAGCAGGCCCTGGTGTGCTCTGGGATGTGCAGGAGGAGCAGGCCTGCCAGGCTGCCTGCTGCTGCTTCTGTGCTCAGCTGCTTGGATTGCTGGTTGGGTGGAGCCCCCTCCCAAACACCAGAGCACACAGTCCTCTAAAAATAAACATTTTATACAGACATTTTGCCTTTGCTTCTGTCTTCCCCATGGGGCACTTTGCCTTTGGCTGGGATGGATTTGGGGTTTCAGAAAGATCATCTTGGGTTAAGCCCCATTCTGGTCCTCCTAGCATTCCCCCACCACCCCCAGTTCTGAGTTCCCATAGTTCTTCAACTATTTAAAACAAACAAAACACTTGTTGGGTGTTGTAGGATATGTCTTTAATTCTAGCACTTGGGAGGCAGAGGCAGGCAGATCTCTGAGTTTGAGGCCAGCATGTCTACATACTGAGTTTCAGGATAGCCAGGGCTATATAGAAAGACTCTGTCTTAACTTCTTTCCCAAATAATAATTAAAAAAACAAACCAAACCAAAATAAAAAAAACAACCCTCAAAACATCAGCTAGAGGTAGCTTAGTAGGAGAGCACTTCCCAGAATGCCCCGGTCCGAGGGTCCATTCCCAGCATTGGAAAGATGCCCTCACATCCCAAATCCTTACTGCATTTTGTTTTAGGATTTTTTGTTTGTTTGTTGTTTTTTGAGACAGGGTTTCTCTGTGTAACTCTGGCTGTCTTGGAACTCACTCTGTAGACCAGGCTGGCCTTAAATTCAGAGAAAGCGCCTGCCTCTGCCTCTCAGGTGCTAGGATTAAAGTCACATGTTAACCACACCCAGCATTAATTTTGTTTTTGAGACAGCATCTCACTATGTATCCTAGCCTGGTCTCATGCTCCTGTTCCTTCCGCCTCTACTTCCCAGATGCTAAGGTTATAGGCATATCTATGTCCATCTTAGTTTATGCTTTTGCTCTCCCCTTCATCCCTTTTATATTTATATTTTATATTTATATTTATAGCCTGTTTGGAACAGGTAGAAGGTGAGAACTAATGGCATATTACACACAAGGAAATGGGAGATTCAGAGAAGGCAAGCAGCTTGCCTCAAACCACAGAGCAAATCCAGCTGGAGCTCAATGGCTAATCTGTTGAATTTCCAAACCCAGATACATCCTTGATACACATAATCCCTAAGAGAAGACAGAGGCTGCTCTTGGGCCTATCAGTCTCTCGTCATGGAAGTCTTATAAAAGGCACCTAGTGCATCAAAAATTGTTCAAAGTTGAACGGGGGCTGGAGATACAGCTCAATTGGTAGCCCTGGGTTCAGTTCCATGCAGTGGGAATAAATCTGGTATGGAGGCACATCACTGTAATCTCGGAAGTTCAAGGTCATCAGCTACATAGTTTAAAACAAGCCTGGGCTACACTGGCTCAAAAAGTGATTGTGTGCACAGGGTGGACTGGAGAGTGATCCAGTGGCGAAGAGCACTTGCTGTCCAGTCATGAGGACTAGCGTTCAGACCCCAGCACTCACATCAGGTGAGTCTCAAATGCCTGTAATTCCAGCTCCAAAACTTACCTCTTTGGCCCTTATAGGCGTGCGCGCGCACACACACACAAATAATATTTAATGTGTATGGGTATTTTGCCTGCAGGTATGCCTTTGTACCATGTTCGTGCCTGATGCACATGGAGGCCAGGAAAGGGCATCAGACCCCATGAGACTGGAGTTACAGTTGTGAGCCATCATGTAGGTGCTGGGAATCAAATCTGAGTCCTACAGAGGAGCAGCCAGTGCTTTTAACCCCTCATTTTCTCCAGCCTCATCATAAAAATAAATCTTAAAATGTTTAGGACTCAGTGCTAAGAGCACTGGCTGCCCCTTCAGAGAATCACAGTCTGGTTCCCAGCGTCCACATCAGATGACTCACAACCATCTCTTAACTCCAACTCCAGGGGCTCTGACGCCCTCTCTTGGCCTCTGTGGGTGACTGCCACATACACACATTAAAAAATCATTTGAAAAAAACCCTCAAAAAGCATTGAATGAAAAACCTCTAGGCTCTGGCTTCTTGCCCAGCAGAGTTATGTTGGTCTTCTAGAGATGACAGATGACTTGTAGTGGGACAGGGAGAATGGCCAAGTCCAGGCTTTTAACACAGGGCCATGCTGTGATTTTACCCTTATGAAGAGGGGCTACCTACAAGCAGCTGACTGATTTGTAGAGGATATTCACTGACCTAGAGGTGGAAGAGCCCCTCGAGGGGATGCTGATCCCCAAGTGAGGAGACAATGCGAGTGTTTACCCTCTGTGCCTTGCAGCTCCATCTAGGAATCCTCTGGTCCCTGCCCCTCAAACACCTGTTCTCAGAGAATCACCATCTTTAAAAAGAAATCTTAAAATATCAACTTCGGATAGAGCTCAGTAGTAGAGCACTTGCCTCAAATGTCCCAGGCCCTAGGAGCCATCCCCAGTACTAAAAAATAGACACACCCTCCCCCTCGTACCTCCAAAATCCTTACAGTAAGTTTTCTTAGTTTGTTTTTGAGATAAGTGTGACTGACTCAGATAGCATTTGCATTTTAATCAAGGCCTCCTGGAGAATCGAAAGACCTAAAGGAAGTAAAATGAATGGTAAATCAGGCAGGCTTAGGTGCTGTGTGAGACATAGGAGCCTCAAGACAGCAGAGGTCATAGAAACTGGCCTGCCCCTAAGGTTACCTTAAGTAGAGCCCTGGAAGGCAATCCCAGCCCCACTCCCCAGGATGAACACTGAAGGTCATCTGGTTGCGGCTTTGGAGCAGGGTCTTCGGCTGGCTTCACTTTGTTTCTCACGCTCCAGCACCGCTCAGCAGACGTTGTGCGGCTTCCTCCCCTCAGCAGCCTGGGGTCACCCTCAGCAGGCACGGCTTTTGGTCCACACTGGCTGTCCCAGGATTTTCAGGGCCCTGGATGGGGCGTCAGCTGCCTGGGTCAGAAGCTGGCTTGCAGAAAGAGTCTGGCAGTCCCTTGGCATGGTTGACTAGTTCATAGGAGTCCCTGATGTCAGCCAGTCCAAACCAGAAGAAGATCCACTGCTTGTTGGAGAAGCTGCCATCACTATGCTTGAAGTACCTGGGCGTGGAGGCAACAGGGTCAGCTTTCAGGACAAGGCTGCTGCTCACTGTGTGTTTTCGGGATACTTGTCAACTACATGATACCCCACTAGGACCAAATGAGCATCTCATGAAGTCTATGTTGCTATTTCCCAAAACAGGAGCCAAGAGCGGGGATCCCCCCAACCCCTCATTGCCTTGTGTAGCAAAGGAGCTGCTGCTGTTTCTTGGGTTTTTGTTTGTTTGTTTGGCTTTTTGAAACAGTTTCTCTGTGGTAACTAACTCTGGTTGTCATGGAACTCAGTGTAGATCAGGCTGGACTTGAACTCACAGAGATCCACCTGCCTCTGCCTCCCTAGTGCCGGGATTAAAGGTGTGAGCTACCTCAGCCCGGCTAGGGGCTGGTTCTTTATCAGCTTCTGCTTCCCTTAGAACAGGGCAGTGGGGGCTGAGGGCATGCATGGCTGCTGAAGGAAGGGGGAGGGTGTTCCTTCAGAGACACTGAGCCTCGAGTCAGGAGCTTGGCAACTAGTCTGAGGAGAGCTAGGAGCTACAGGACTCATCAGAATCCTAGTTAGACGCCACTTGCTTCAAGGAAAGCAGAAATGTGGGAATGAAGAATGTCACCAGGTAACCTTGACCCTAGAGGAGACTTTTCTATGGAGAAGGGGGCCCAGTAAAAGAGAATGCCTAGCTGAGCTGCTAGTGAAGGGGGGGGGGCGGCTGCTGGCTGAGACTCCTGGAGGAGGAGGACCTACCAGGGATTGATGGGGTTGGTAACCCGTGAGCGCCAGAACAACGTTTGCAGGTCCCTCCGAAGGCATTCCCATAGCATCTGGCCGGAACCTTGGCCCTGGCGGCTGCAGCTCACCACGAATTTATCCAGGTATGGGGTGCCCCCTAGTACAGGCTCCACTGTCAGAATGGCCGCCGCGTTGTACCTGGCGCGGCGAGAGAGAAGCAGGCTGGGACGGCTCCTTGGCCTGAAGTTGCCCGGCTCAGGACCTTGGACCCTGCCCTCTGGGGCCAGGAGGCTCACCCCTCAGAAACATAGATCGAGTGCAGCCGAGGGCGCAGCGAGTCCAGATAGTCGTCCCGGAGCTTCCTGCCGAAGCTGGCGTTGACTAGGTTCACTAGGCGGCCCTGGTCCAGGCTGTCCAGGCTGCTCACCCGCAGCATCCGCTCAGCATTCTTAAACAGGGTGCCACAGCCTAGGGAGATGGGAGAAAGGGCTCAGGTTGAGTCAGCATCTGGTACACCGCTAGGTGGGCTTCCTGCACAGGTCTTTGCTCCAGACAGGGGAAGGAGTGGGACAAATACCCTTTTGGGGAGACCATCACAGTCAAATGATTTCTGTGGTCTGCACTGATTTGCCTGCACCCCGAGGTGCACACGCGGCCTGCAGTACCTCGTTTATCTTTGCTCGTACGTAAACTGTCTCCTAGTCCATCCAAGTTCCCCGGTCTCTCCTACTCGAGGCGGTCTCCCTTGGCCCCACCCAGTTGCTCTCAGGCCCCGCCCATCTCCCCAGTTCTTCAGTTCCTTCCTCCCGGCCCCACCGTCTGGGTTCTCTCGCCCCGTCAGGTTCCGACAGCAGCGGGAAGCCATCGTTGCGGCCTCTGCCTACAGCTTCCAGGCTGGCAGGGAACGCTGTCTCTCCTGCTGGCCCGCAGCCCGGCTCCGCGGTGCTCACCCTTGGGACTCGGCCCGGCCCACCTTCTCGCAGCCCTCACCCTTGTTACTAAAGAGCTCCGTGAGCAGCGTGCTGGCGGCGGTGATGGCGGCAGAGGAGTAGTGCGGCAGGCGGCTGAGCACGTCCACGATGAGCCGAATCTGCTGCCGTTCTTTGAAGCTCAGCCACTCTGCGTTGGCAACGAGGTCAAGGTCGGCGGGCAGGTTCACGTTGCTCAGGATCTAAGTCCGGGGAAGGGGATGATGAGCCTCCAAACGGGGCCCGCCGGTGGACCTCTCTTTGACCACTTAACCCTCATTTCCTCCCGGAGTCCTCTGCCGGGAAGGGCTCAGACCCCCAAGGACCAAACCTCCTCTCCGATCTTCTGTTAGCCCTTCCTTCTCTATTGGTTTGAGAGTAACTGTGGCCTGCCAAGGAGTCATGCAGGGGACTCAGGACAGGGGACTCAGGCTTGCCTAGTGTCACGAGGTGGCACACCTTTTGATTGGTATCGCGCAGGCCGCCCGAATTATTGAGGAAGATGATTTTGGTGGGCTGCAGAGCCTTGGCCAGAGACGCGGTCACCTCCAGCGAGTCCAGAAGCACTGACCGGCGCGCAGACGTCTCCCCAATGGGGCACAGGATTGGGATGCTGTTGGACTCCAGGCACCACTGCAACAGGTCTGTCTCCACCGAGACGATGCCACCGTAGCTGTGGGCCAGACGTGGTGCTCGAGAGGGTCCAGGGCAGGGCCAAGCAGAGTGGTCCGCTCCGAGGATGCCAGGGCGGGCTGGGCTGACACTAACCTGGCATGGGGGGCCGGCTCCGCGGCGCTCAGCACCGACCCGCCGCCAAAAAAGGGCACCGCAGTCGCCGCGTTATGCCGTAGCTCATCCACCAGCACCTTGCAGCTCTGAGCAAGCTGTGCCTTCGCTTCCCAGAAGGAAAGACAGCCCGACGGTGCCGTGGGGGCCGGCAGCCCCAGGACTACCAGCGGCTTCATGTCCATGCGCTGCAGGAAGGCCAGGGCAAAAGCCAGGCTGGACACGGCCTGCGGGCACTGGAGCACCTCCTCGTCCACCTGCACAGGACGGGCGTCAGGGGCACGACACTCAATGACCGCACTCTACTCAGGTGCCTCCGGGCCCCACTTTTTGCCAACTGCTCCGCCCTTTGCCCGTTAGGTCTTGGCCAGCCCCTTATCTAGCACTAGTGTTCCTCCCTCGGCTCCTCCCAGCGACCTTGGACTCTGGGACACCTTGGGGGGGAGGGGTGATGCGACAGCTCTGCCGACTGAACCCCTAACTGTGTCCATGGTGAGGGGACCTTTCTCAGACATCACCTCTGGAGGACCGGGGTCCCTAACCTCCTCACTAGCGCCGTTTCCGTAGCCTCGCGGCTTCCCCCATCCCCAGCACTAACCCAGCGCCCCTGCGCTCGCTCGGGGTCCGCAGCCTGGCATGCCGAGACTGACGACGTGTTGCTGAACAGCCTCCATCTCCAAGCTGTGACATGGCGACGCCAGGATCGGCTTACCTCCATGACGGCGAAGGGCTTGTCCACTGAGTGGTAGCCGTTCTGGAATTGCGTGAGCCAGTGGCGTGCCTCCCCCGGGCTGGCACCACACTGGTTCAGGAAGGCCTGGATGTCCCGCTGCACCAGCGATCTGCCGGCGGGAGGCGCAGGGGAATCGAGGGGCGTTGGAGGCAGTATCCAAAACGGCTCTTCGACGGCAGGAGACTGGACACGACCCTTCTCGCCTTCGGAATCCTCTGTGCGAGCCCTGGCCGTGCTGAGCCGGCGTCCCGGGCTGGCGCTCCTCGCCCCGCGCCGCCGCGCGCTACCACTCAGTCTCCGTGAGCCCCCAGGACCTCCCGGGCTGCGCAGCCTTCTGGCCGCAGCAGCCGACCTCAAGGCTGTGGCTACCCACGCCGTCGCCATGACGACACCAAACCACTCGTCCCCCCCACCCGCAGGTGGCGGTCGGTCTGAAACGCACCGCACTGGGGGGGGGTTCTTAACTCGCGCCTGAGCTGGGCTGGATCAGACCCGGGGCAGGGCGGGATAGGAGGCCGCGAGTGGCTTCTGGGTGCGTTTGGGGCGGGGCAATTCACGGGCCGGAGGGCGGAGCCTCTAGAATTCTCCGCCCCCGCAGCCCCTGCCCCCGGGGTGGGGAGACTGGGCCCATTAGCGAGGGTCATGAGGGTCAGATTTAGAGTGGTGGAGCTCTTTAATCCGCTGCCAGTGCTGGTTTCAGGAACCACTCCGGTGTCGTAGGTGTGTCTTTGCGAATTTGCAGGGTCGTTCAGGTGACATGGGTTGGAAGGAGGAGTCTGGGAAAATTGAACACAGGGCGTGGTCCTCACTGTAGCTTATAGATGCAAAGTCCTGTTGTCAGGCAGAAGTAGTAGGGCATATTTGTAATCTCAGCTCCTGAGAGAATGGGGCAGGAGGATGGCTGTGAGTTCCAGGCGAACCTAGGCTACATAGTAAGGCCTTGTTTCAAAAGATAAAAGCCAGCACTCTGGAGGCAGAGGCAGGCCTGTATCTTTGAGTTCAAGTCCAGCTCGGTCTACAAAGTGAGTTCCAGGACAGCTGGGGTTCTACATAATATATAAAGATGATCCTGTCTCAAAAAATCAAAACTCAAAACAAAATAAACATACAGAGCTGGGCATGATGACCACGTACTGTAACCCCAACATTCCCAGACTGGAATCAGGAGAACCAGAGTCAAGGTCATCCTTGACTTCACAAGCACTTCAAGTCCAGCCTGGGCTAACGACTGTCTTAAAAGAGACAATCTTGTCTGAGCTCATGATCAGGTTAGCCAAGGTCTGTAAACTCCAGCCACTGGGAGCCACTCTGAGGAATACTGTCAAAGCCTCAAAATGCTCCTTAGTTAATATTAATGCTTTAAGCCGTTTAAAGCTAAAATCTATGCCTTGAGGGTTTAGAATTGAAGGTCGGTGTCACTTACCAGAAACAAAAAGAAACAAAACCGCTGAACAACAAACCCATTACATTCCAGATGGAGTAGTGGGGCCTGCTGGCTTGAAGACGTGACATCTCCTCAGGCAGAACACGCTGCTCTGGCTCTGTGAAGCCCCCTTCCCGTTACCCCACGGTGACTCCAGGAGAGGTGTTACTAGCACCCCATTTGCAGGGGGCACCTTGAGACACAGAACTAAATAAGAGCCAGGGTTACCTGGCTTATCATCACGGAGGGACACTTTGCAGGACACCAATCAGTGTGCCTGTGTCCCTCGCACTCCTGGTTAGTCCTGTCCTGTGCTGGGCACACTCCATCCCGTCTAATTCCCTGTTGTTACAGAGGAAGAGATGGGACGCACCATTGGAAAGGGACGGTGACGTGACGGGGGTCACACAGCTCAGACACTGGCACCCTATCTTCCCTGGTGTTTTTGTTGTCTCTTGGTTTGAGTGCTTGTTTTGAGAAAGTGTCTTGCTATACATCCCAGGCTGGCTTGGAGTACACCTCAGCATCCCGAGTGTGGGGAGTACAGGTCTGTGCCACCACACGTAGCTTTTAGTGTGGTTTTGTTCCCCAGGTTCCCAGGATACCACCTGAAAGTGGCCACCCGAATATTTCCAGCATGCTGGACTCGGGGTGCAGTTCTGTGGTAGAGTATGCGAAAGGCTCTGGGCGCTATCCTCAAATGGAAAGACTTCCGGAGGATGCTGGGTAAGTGTGCCGTCGCCTTCCTGGAAAGACTCCCTTCAGCACACCCTAGCACACTGTCCCTGAGCCTGGGAGTCTGAGGTGGGAAGAGGGCTGACCTTAGGGACCTCCCCAGTGGTATTTTCATTCTCCTACTTAGAAACCTAGGCGGGCTGTGCTGCACGGCTGAGGAGGTCTGTGTCTTCCTCTTCTTCCTTCTGCTCTTGTTCCTTCCATTTTTTAAAAATAATTTAATTTTTTCAAATGTATATCAGTGTTTTGCCTGCATATATATCTGTATGAAGGTGTCAGATCTCCTGGAACAGGAATTACAGACAGTTGTGAGCTGCCATGGGTGCTGGGAATTGAACCCGAGTACTCAGGAAGAGCACCCAGTGCTCTTAACCGCTGAGCCATCTCTCCAGTCGGTTCCCTCCATTCTTGTCCCAGACTGGAGCTCCCTGGAGACAGGGCTGCTGCCTCCATCCTCAGACTGGGGGGCTTCCTGAGTGCCCACCCACCCATCAAGTTCAGAAAGAGTCATCAGTGTCAGCCCCACTGCCCCTGAGCCTGAGGGACAGACAGATACTGCCTGGGCTTCCACCCAGAGGGCTGTGTCCCCAGACAGCCAATGGGACCCAGGTGTACCTAGTGAATGATTAACACCAGGACCTGGGGCCACTGTGTCCCCACTGCTTCTTGCTTGAGGAAGGCCCGCCTCTGCATGAATGTGATGTATGGGAACAGTGACCTGACCTTTTAACCGCGCAAACGCCTCCCACATAGACTCCTCAGTCCTGAGAGCAGAGGCTTCCCTCCCCCTTTGATTTTGTTTGTTTTTGAGACAGAGTCTCGAGCATCACCCTTCCTTTCTTTCATTTTGCTTTTTGACAGTCTCTGCTCTAACCCCGGCTGGCCCAGAATTCACAACACAGCACAGGCTGGCTTCAAAATGGTAGCTATTCTGCTTCTGCCTCCCAAGTGCTAGGGTGACAGGCATGACCCCCCCACATCTGGCTTTGTCCTTCCTTATGCTTGAATGGTACTCCATTGCTTATACTTTGCTATGTAACATTTCTCCCAGATTTGATGGCTTAAAGGAGACGTTATACTGTGCTCATGGATGTTGTCCGGTGCCAGCGCCAGCCGGAAGTATACGCAATGGGTTCCACCCCCAAACTGGAGAGTTAGGATTAAAGGAGAAGACACGAGACATCTGAAAGTTGAGAGGACTCAAAGCCACTCTGAAGACTTTATTTTCCAGCCCCTTTAATAATCAATCCCCCAGTACATTTCTTTTTGGAAGGCAGTAAATCTTTGGATGTATCCAATTAAGTTATGAGAGCAAAGAATCAGGGTCATAAGACCTTGGGCTTATTGAGAATTTAGATAAGATCAAGACGTGTGAGCAAAGGACCAGGGTAACCAAACAAACACTTCCTCTGAAACAAACAATAGCCCAGAGGTGGAGAATCTTCTCTATAGAAAAGCATGACATGATCCTGTAACTCAGTAACTTAACCTGCACGGACAAGTTCCTTAGAAACTGCAAGGTCATTGCCAGAATGTCTTCTAAAAGCAACATGGCAGCCGTCTAGCTAAACCGCTTCCCACAGTCGGGGAGGGGATTCAGGAAGGCCTCTCTGTGTGTTCTGCTTCAGGTTCATGTTGCGGTTAGGACGCAGGATGGAAGTGGCAAGGATGGAGCCTGAAGCTTGGAGTCTGTCTCCCTGTCTCTGTCTTGTCTGTCTCCTTCTGGTGGTCCGATGTAGGCTTCCTTACCACACGGAGGCTTTGGGGCACTTGTGAAGTAGAGGAAGATTGTGAGCACCAGGTCATCCCCAGCCACATAGTGAGTTCGAGGCCAGCCTACGTGGGGACCGGGCTCAAAAAAAATTCCTATCTTTAAAAATTATTTATTGTATTTTATTAAT
Organism: Cricetomys ansorgei; assembly: GCA_026225945.1. Lineage (NCBI taxonomy): Eukaryota > Metazoa > Chordata > Mammalia > Rodentia > Nesomyidae > Cricetomys > Cricetomys ansorgei. Next base: position 12,211,633 of record JAMJFZ010001881.1, read on the forward strand.
GTGCACTGTGTGTGTGTGTGTGTGTGTGTGTGTGTGTGTGTGTGTGTGTGTGTGTGTGTGTAGGCTTGTATACCACAGTGGTTATGTGGAGGACAGAGGACAACTTTATGGAGTTCTCTCTTTCTATCTTTGTGAAGGTTCCAGGGGTTGAACTCACGTCGCCAGGGTTACATTATTCATCCATTTATTCATCTATTTATTTAGTTAGTTCAATTCATTATTTATTTATTTATTTATTTATTTATTTATTTATTATTTCAGTCTCTCAACTGAACTTACTGATTGGCTAGGTGGCCAGCGAGTTACTGTCTTCACACCCCCAATGCTGGGATTACAGGGATGCACCTCCATTTGGCTATCTATGGGTTCTGAGCTCAGATCCCCTTGATTCTACAATAAGCATTTACCATCTAAGCCGTCTCCACAGCCTCCCTGCCTCTTCAGAATTTTTGAAAAAATGTATTGCGTCTGTTTGCGTGTTCACTCAGGAGTGTGCGCCGAGTGGTCACGGAGTGTACACGGAGAGGCCAGAGGCAGCTTGTGGGAGTCAGTTCACTCCTTCTGCTTTGGGGTTCTGGGGTCAAACTCAGGCTTTCAAGCTCGGCAGCAAGCCAGCCCCCTCTGTGTCTTTTAGTACACATTCTGAGCATTCGGGGATGGAACGTGCCTCAGATTTGTTTCAGAATAATTCTTCCATGAGGGAAGACAAAGGCGAGTCTGGCCATGATTTAGATTTTTGGTGTATGCTTTGTTTCTTTCTTTTCTTTCTTTCTCTCTTCCTCCCTTCCTTCCTTTCTCTCTCTCTTTCCTTCCTTCTTTTCTTTCTTTCTCTCTCTTCTTTCTCTTTCTTTCTTCCTTCCTTCTTTTCTTTCTTTCTCTCTCTCTTCCTTCTTTCTTTCTTTCTTTCTTTCTTTCTTTCTTTCTTTCTTTCTTTCTTTCTTTCTTTCTTTCTTTCTCTCTTTCTCGAGACAGTTTCTCTGTTGTGATTCTGGCTGTCCTTGAACTCACTGTAAATCGGGCTGGCCTTGAATGAACAGATATCGGCCTGCCTCTGCCTCCCAAGTGCTGGGATTAAAGGTGTGTGCCACCACTGTCCAACTTTTTCTTTAAAAAAAACTTATTTATTTGTGTGTGTATGGTTGTTTGTGCATATGTCTGATCACCACATGCGTTTCTGGTGTCCTTAGAGGCTAGGAGATAGCACTAGATCCCCAAGACTGGAGTTATAGACAGTTGTGAGCTGCAATGTGGGTGCTGGGAATTGAACCGGGGTCCTTTGGAAGACCAGCCAGTGCTCTTGACCATTGAGCCATCTCTCCAGCTCCCAGGACATTTTCAAAATAGAAAAAAAATCAATGTTTTCCTGTATGTTAAGGAGACACTCAATATATGCAAATTTGTTTTTTTCCAAGTTTAGTTTTCCTTCAAGTCATAAATACGTAAACTTTTTGAGACAGGGTCTTGCTAGGTAGCTCAGGCTGTCTTGAGGCTTTGATCCTCCTGATTGAGCTTCCCACAGGCTGGGATTAAAGGTAAAATATTGTAAAATACTTAAGTACTCACAAATACCTAATACATGTCCAATAAAAAATCGAAGGGGTTTATAGACTTAAGAATTTCAGTTCCAAAGGCCTAGGGAGATTGATCAGTAGTTAAGAGCACTCATTGCGCAGGCTTCTGAATGTATGCGGTGCACATAAACTTCCTCAAAGCCATGCGCAGACACAGAAAAATAATAAATCAATACATTTCAGTTCCAGGTGTTCTACTAGCTGCATTCCAGCAGGGGGCGCCATGAGCCTCTTTTCCCTACTGCCCAGGGGGTTTGTGGAAAGGGAAAGGTAGATTATCAGAGGCGGTACTGATAGGGACCTTCAGTTTTGAGACTTTCAGATGACTAGAAGAGAGAGGAGGAAGAGGGTGAGAAAGGGAAAGGGGAAGAGAGAGGAAGGAGGAAATGGAGAGAGAACCTGAGGAACAGGAATACTTAGGAAAAATTTGTAGCAGTTAGCCCGCCGTCTTTTACCTCAATTTAGGGGAAGAGAAAGGAAGAATAGAAATAAATAAATAAATAAACAAAGAGAAAGGAAGAATATAAATAAATAAATAAATAAAAATAAATAAATAAATAAACAAAGAGAAAGGAAGAATATAAATAAATTAAATACATAAATAAATAAACAAAGAGAAAGGAAGAATATAAATAAAATAAATAAATAAATAAATAAATAAATAAATAGACCTTCACTACTCTTGGAGGAAGACTTGATAGAGGAAAATCTTCACAGCCCTTTTAGGCTGTCCGAGGCTTGGAGAGCAGGAGCTGACAGTGAGCTATCAGCTCACTATCCTCCAACCCAATTTCACCAATCGATGTTCTTCTAAGCAAGAACTACCAAACCAACACACCAACGAACCAAAAACCAACAACCAGCCAGCCCCACCTCTCGGGGCTGCAAGCCTCGTAGATTCTAAGCAAAAGTTCCAGGAATCCAAGCAGCACACAATCCCAAGGACAAGCTACATATGGCAAAACAGCTGCACATAACCAAATTATAGCCGCCAGCAACGGACAATCCAAGTCAAACTCATTTATCATCCACCACACCGCAGGATGGGTCAGAAGCATAGTCTAAATGCCATTTTGCGTTTTTTCTCTTTTTTAAAAGATTGTAGTGAACTGCTACAATTGTTTATATATTTATATATTTGTATATATAACCATGTGTGTGTGTGTGTATATATATGTATATAATTTATTTAACTTTATTTTATGTGCATTGGTGTAAGGGTGTGAGATCCCTTGGAACAGTAACAGACAGTAGTGAGCTGCCGTGTGAGTGCTGGGAATTAAACTCGGGTCCTCTGGAAGAGCAGCCAGTCCTCTTAATGACTGAGCCATCTCTCTGGTCCTGCCATTTTTCATTTTCAAAGAAGCCAAAATGGCAAAACTCCTTTGAAGCATCCCCCTACAAAATCTGTTGTCTGGAGGATAATAGGGGTCTTCCTCAGGCACCCTTTAGAACATTTGCTGGGTTCTCTCTCTCTCTTTCTCTTCTTTCCTTCCCTTCTTCTTTCTATTTCTTTCTTTCCTTTATTAGACAGTCGCATATAATCCAGGCCGGACTCAATCCCACCGTGTAGCCATGGACGCCCCTGAACAACAATGCTTCTTTGCCTTTCTTTACTTGATGTGTGCGTGCGTGCGTGTGACTGCCATAGCACTCGTGCAGGTCAGAGGACGACTTGCCCAGAGCCAGCTCTCTCTACTTCCACCATGTAGATTCCAAGTCAGGTCATTAGCTTGATGACCAGTGCTTTTACTCGCTGGCCCTGGCCTTGAACTTCTGACCTCCTGCCTCCATCTCCCAAGGGCGGAGATTCTAAGTGTGTACCACTTGGTTTGTGTATGTGGTACTAGGGATTGACCGCAGTACTTCAGGCATGCTGGGTAAGCACTATACCGATTCAGTCCCATGTGTTAACAATTTGCACACCGACTCCATGGAGAAGACATTATCAATGTAGGGTTCCTACGGCAATGGTTTTGGGCACATGCAGGTGAGGCGCTTCCTAGAAGGTAGTTGGGAAATGAGGCCTGGCGTTCAGGACAGAGTCAAACCTGGGGAGGTCCCAGGGATATGACAAGAGAAGCCCCGGAAGACACACATTGACTGTGCCCCTAGAGTGGGTATCAGCTGCTAAGAAGCACTGTAGAAACAGGAGTCCACAGTGGACCAGAAGTTGGACACTATCAGAAGTGGGAGGCCCCTCAGGAACCACTCAGAAGCCATGGCTGACAAACCCAGGTGTAGATGCCTCAGAGTCGGAGACGAGGCCATGGCTTCCTCCACTAGTGACTTCCAGTCGGCCAGGGGAGACAGAGAGCCAGATAGCCAGGATGGGGGAACGGCCTGGAATGATCTTGACGGAACTTCCAAAGCTGGAAGCCACGGCTGAAGTTAAGTATGTGGGCGGTGTGTGGTCCTGTGTGTGGGCGGTGTGTGGTCACGTGTGTGTTCTGTGCATGAGTTTGGGCATGCTAGTGCTGTGGCACGTGTGCGGGGTCAGAGGATAGCCTTAGGTGTTGGTTCTGCTACTTTATTTTTGAGGCAATGTCTCTTGTTCACTGTAAGCTAGTGTGGGCGGAGTTCATGCATGCCTTTTGTGTTTGAATGTTACAAATGGCCAATCAATGAATGTTTCAGAAGTTTCTGTGGGAAGTGAGCGGGTGAAGGGATATCCTGAGGAGTGTCAGGATTTATGGGCACGTCCTTAAAATGAATATTCAATGTCTACCCTGTAGTGCTGCGAATGTGTATTTGTATGTAGTTACAAATGACGGCCACCAGAGGGAGATGCCGACTCGCGGCTCCGTCAGAGGCCGCCGTGCTAGCTTAGGGGTGCAGCGCTGGAATCTGCGGGGTAAACCCATCAGTACCAGGGACCAGGTCGGGGGCCTGGCTGGACCTGACCCCTCGTGCCCGAGCTTACCGCCCTGCCTGGATCAGGAGTCAGAGCCGCGGGGGTCGAACCCTCCTCGGTTTCCTTATTCCTTCTGGGTACCGGGTCGCATCTCAGCCGGGAGGGGACCTGAAGCGCAGACTTGAGCCGGATCTGGTTGGGTGGGGTGGGGTGGGGTGGGGTGCGAGGGTTAGGGGCCTGTTGGAGGTCGTGGGGGACGGGGAGGCCCGAAAACAACTTGGGGAACCACTGCAGGAGTTTGGGGAGTTTGGCTTTTGAGGACAGAGATGTAGAAACCGAGGCGGGCCCCTGGGAACCACAGAGGAACTGGTGGTTACAACAGGGTTACTTTAAAATAATATACATTTTTTTGTTATAAAAGTAATTTAGGAAAATTACTGAAAAACTTGGAAATTTTAAATAAAACTTACCCAAGCCTGCAAATGCACCTGTGTGTTGCACGTAATCTGTTTCCTTCAACATCCAGATTATTTATTAAAATTGAAAACAGCGTCTTGCTCTGTAGCGCAGGATGGTCCCGAGACTCATGGCAACCTCTATATTGCAGCTTCTCCCTCTGCACTTTAAAACCAACCAACCAACCAACCAACCATCACCAGCAGCACCAGCACCAGCACCAGCAGCACCAGCAGCACCAGCACCAGCACCACCAGCACCAGCACCACCATCACCAGCACCACCATCACCATCACCAGCACCAGCAACACCAGCACCAGCAGCAGCACCAGCAGCAGCACCAGCACCAGCAGCACCAGCACCAGCAGCACCAGCACCAGCAGCACCAGCAGCAGCACCAGCACCAGCAGCACCAGCACCAGCAGCACCAGCACCAGCACCAGCACCAGCACCAGCAGCACCAGCAGCAGCACCAGCACCAGCACCAGCAGCACCAGCACCAGCACCAGCACCAGCAGCACCAGCACCAGCACCAGCAGCACCAGCACCAGCACCAGCAGCACCAGCACCAGCACCAGCACCACCCTAACAACAACAACAGCAAAAAACAAAGTTGCGTCCTGCCAATTGGATGGCCAGCACTCACATGGTGGAAGCAAATAACTGGCTTCCTCAAAATGTTCTCTGACCTCCACATGGACACGGTGGCATGCACACGCATGTGCACACACACACACAAATAAATAATGTATTTTAAAAAAATGACCAAGCACGGCAGTCTACGCCTTTAATTCCAGCAATCAGGAGGCAGAGGCAGGAGGATCTCAGTTAGAGGCCAGCCTGGTCTACAAATAGAGTTCCAGGACAGCCAGGACAATAGAGAGACCCTGTCTCAAAAACCAAACCAAACCAAACCAAAAACAATAAAAAAAAAAAAAAAATCCCAAACCGAAAGAAGATATAGCTTCTCACCAGCAGGTTTTAAGGTATAAGCACGGGGGAGGCGAAAGCAGAAATTCAAGGTCATCCTTCTCTATATGCATTGGTTTTTGAGGCTAGCCTGGGTTACATGAGACCCCATCTTCAAACAGACAAACATTACCTTCATTTATTTTTTCAGGGTTATTGAACAACTGAATCAATTGCTGGCTGACAGCATCAGTTGGCTCTGGAGTTCCAGCTCTGCCTCGGCTAAAGGCTTCTGTGGACCAGGCCGTTAGTTAGCTCTTCTCTGTGCTTTCTAAGCTGAGACCTCTGAGCTTGTAACTGTCTCCTCCTGAAACAACTGGAAGTTCTTATTTTTCCATGGTTTGACTTATTTTTACACTTAACTTTTTTTTTTTTTAAGTTAATGTTTTAGTTATTTAACATGAGTGCTCTATCTGCATGTACACCTACACGCCACAGAGGGCATCGGATCGCATAATAAATGGTTGTGAGCCATCATGTGGTTGCTGGGAATTGAACTCATGACCTCTGGAAGAGCAGCCAGTGCTCTTAACTGCTCCAGCCCACATTTAACTGTGCGTGTGCATGTGCGTGTGTGTGTGTGTGTGTGTGTACACGTACATGTATGTACATGCCACAGGGCTTATGTGGAGGTCAGAGGACAATTTCTGTTTGTTGTTTCTGTCCTTATACCACGTGGATCCAGAGATCAAACGCAGGTCATCAGACTTGGCGCCCAGGGCATTTACCAGCTGAACCATCTGGACTCGCATTTAACTCTCTCATCCACTGGGACCCCGGCTGGGGCCTAACCTCCCTGAATTAGCGGGTTGGCAGTTTGGACAGTGGCCAGACTTCCTCACCCAGGTCTCTCATTGCATGGATGATCCAATAATACCACATTGGCCTTGAAGTATGACGGATTCAAAGTTGACTTCTGCCTGCCAGCGAGATGGTGCAGCAGGTAAAGACATTTGTTGCCATGCCTGGTGAGCTGAGTTTGATCCCCAGGATTTACTCAGTGGAAAGTGAGAACGGACTCTTACAAGTCCCCTCCCTTGCCCCTGCCCCACACACTAGCTTCTATAAGCTTCCAGATCCACAGGCTGTAAGGACTTAGTAGCACAGGGTAGGGGAGGCTGGGCCATCTCCCCTTGTCCATCCCCCGCAACCCAAGTTGTCACTATCTGGATCCACTTTCTCCATTTAAACTATAGGTGTCTGTGTCAGGGTGGGGGGTGCGGGGGTATAGGGTAGGAGGATGGGGGCTGGGGGCTGGGGTGGCTGGAGAGATGTCTCAGAGGTTAAGAGTGCTTGCCACTTGCTGCTCTGGCAGAGGACCTGGGTTGAGTTCCCAGCACTCATATGGTGGCTTACAAACATCCGTAACTCCAGTTCCAGGGGATCAGATTTCCTCTTCTGACCTCCGAAGGGACACACACACACACACACACACACACACGGTGCAGACATACATGCAGGCAAAACATCCATCCACATAAAACAAAAATAAATAAAATTTAAACTACAGGTGGTGCTGTTCGCTACTAATACAGGACTCAGGAGGCTGAGGTGGGAGACTCGGGTCAAAGGCCAACTGGGCCACATAGTGAGATCCAGTTGCAAAATAAATAGATGAATAAAAATGGAAACATAAAAAAATTAAATTGAGTTGTTTGCTTGGGTGGGCTCTGGGGGCACACACAGGGTCTGGAGCGGGGACGGGCATGCAGGCAGCTGAGGGCACAGAGGAAGAGTCTCTGTGCTGGCCTCACTTGAGTCTGGTATGAGGCAGGAGCGGCTTGGATGCATCACCACTGGGAGAGCCTCCCCTGGTCTGGTCTCAGCCTGCATCACCCCCTCCAGCCTCAGCAGCCCCCACAGGTGCTCATTGCGGCAGAGACCTGCAGGGACAGGGATGGACCCAAGTAAACCAGCCTGGGGAGGGGAGGGCAGGACTGGAGAGAGCTGGAGATGCTGCCCTGGATGAAGCTTGGGTCTCAGAGGCTCAGAGGCTTCCATTATAGCCAGGAGTAATTAACAGAGGAGTAGGGGACGGGCAGCACATCTCAGGAGGCTCTGTGTACAGCTGAGAGATAAAGGTTAGAGAGGGGGTGAGTACCGCAGCATCCAGGAATATTGGCCTGTGCTGACCACCAGAGGAGGGGCACCAACGGGGCGGGGGGCTGGGGAATGTGATGGATGGAATCTGGCTTTCTCTTGCTGGCCTAGCTTCATAAGGTGGGGGTGACACTAGCCTGAGCTAGTGTTGCCTTCTCTGTGCTGTGGGATCTTGGGCTGGTTGCTTCACCTCTCTGAGCCCCATTCTGCATCAGTAAAGATGTAGCTAGTAACTTGGGTCTGGAAGGGTTTGTTGCTGGGATAAAATGCAGATACATTGAAACGAGGTGAGTTTGCAGCAGACATGTGAAAAGCTGGCAATCAAAAAACAGTCGTGGGGGGATGACGTAAATACAACACCTATGGAAGTGTGCTGGGTACTTTTTTGTCAAATCTGTGGAGATGGAATCTTTTGTTTTTTGCTTTTTGAGACAGGGTTTCTTTGTGTAGCCCACCCTGGCTGTCCTAGAACTCGAGCTGTAAACCAGGCTGGCCTTGAACTCACAGAGATCCGCCTGTCTCTGCCTCCTGGGCTCTGGGATTAAAGACGTGGGCCGTCATCGCCCCAGCTAAGAGGGGATTTTAATTGAGAAAATTCCTGGGTGGTGTAAGAAAGCAAACCGAGCAAAGCAGGAGGAGCAGCCTGTAAGGAGCACCTCTCCCGGCCTCCTCACCAGCTCCTGCCTCGAAGGTTCCTGCCTCGCCTGAGGTCCTGCTCTGGCTTCCTTCCCAATGGACTGGGATGCTGGCGTGTAAGCAAAATAAATTCTTTCCTCCGCAAGTTGCTTTTCGTCATGGTGTATTCTCACAGCAACAGAAACCTTAACTAAGACACTATGGAAGTCTAATACAAGAGAAGTCTGCAGCCACTGGGCCTGAGTGGCCGTGGGCACAGGGGGATGAGAGGGGAGAGGACGAAAGGAGGAAGAAAAGAGAAAAGAAAAGAAAGAAAGACAAGTTGAAAGAAGCCTGCGGAGCCTCACACCGGATCGAACACGTTCACTACGGAATGTATTCTAAATCACTTGACCGCCACCGAAACTGCAAAACTTGAGAGCTAGACCTAGAAAAACGTTGTTTATATCCTCTTCCTGTGTTCACGTATGTGTGTCTGTGTGAACAAATGTACGTGTGGGTGCGGTACAACGCGCGCAGAGGGGAACAAGAGAGGGTAAATATCTGGGGACAAGGAAGGACTGAACGCAGGCACGGACGTCTCCCCAGGGCTGGGAGGACCAGGGGTGTGAGCCGGCGCCCCGGCTGGGTGGTTCCGTGCGGTCTTACTCTGTTGTTGTGTTCTATTTATCTTACCCTTGCAGTGCCCTTGCAAAGGCAGCCCTTTCTTCCAACATTTACAGATGCTGAACCCAAGGACCAGAGAGACACCAAGAAGCTTGCTGAAGATCAGTGTGCAGGAGGCAGGATTTGGGGTCAGATCTGTGGGAGACTGTGAAAGACACACACGCCACATGCACACACACAGCTACACACACACCACACGCACACATACCACATGCATACCACACACAACATCCACTCCCCCCACACCACACACACCACACACATACATACCATTCACACCACATACACACACACACACACACACACACACACACCACATATATCACACACATACACACCCTCTCTCCACACAAAACAAAAATCAAAACAAAACGAAAAAACGGAAAAAACACAGGCTGGATCCCGTAAGCTGCCAGGTACGGAACCTTGGTGAGCAGGCCTGGGAACTCCAGGTAGCTCAGGCCTGGAGGAACCGTGGAAGGAAGGGGCACCAATTCCTCTCAGGGACCCCCATGCCATTTCATCAAGACATACCCAGACTCACATCTCAAGGAGAAGCCTGGCAGTCATCTCTTTCTCTCCGTGGGCTATAGAGTGCTGCCACCCTCCTGTGGAGTCCTGGCGAATCCGGGTCTCTGGTCCTCCCCACGTCCCTGGGCTTGGGACCTGGCTCTGCTCTTTCCTGTTGGATAGCAGTCCCTTGGGGCTCTGGTCTTCCCCATTACTCTTTCCTGGAAGGAGGCTGCGGGTGTTACCAGAGGGCACAGGAGGAGGGTGCTGGAATGGGGGACAGGCCCTGAGGACACTGGGCTTTAGTCAGGATCCCAGTGTGTGGATCCCAGGCTGGTTCGAGAACTTGCTATGTGGTCCAGGCAGACCTTGAACTTGGATCCTCTTGCTTCAGGCTCCCAGGTGCTGGGATTACAAGTGAGAGCCATCAAGCCCTGTGGAATATCGTTACATTTTAAGGTAGTCAAGTTTATAAGTTTTATTTGTTCATTGTGTTTGTGTTTGGAAAGGCCTTCCCTTTCTCATTACAGAAGTCATGGTGCTATTCTTTGTGTTCAGAAAGGAAACAAAGTCCTGGCCAGTTCCACCCCCTCCTGCAACCAGACGGGATTTAATTAAGAGCAAATTGAGATTTAATGAGCCTGCAGGCCCTGGTCTAGACTTAGAAAGAATCGATTTCTGTAACCTGGGCGTGTAAGGGGAGTTGATGTGTCTGACACTCAGATGGAGTGCACGGAAGGACACGGAGAGGCAGCCTGGGGGTAGCCATCTGAGGTGTGTCCCAAGCCTCACCAAATCAGGACAGGGAAAATCAGATGTCCGGTCAATCTCAGGCTCACCCGCATCCTGCTCGGTCCTGCTCAGTCCTGCTTGGTCCTGCTCGGTCTTACTCAGTCTGGTCCATGTGGGCTGTTAGTAGTGGCAGTGGCTGGCAGATGGAGTTTAGGAATTTCTGAGAAGCCCCAGGAATGGACCCAAGGGGCAGGAGACAGACAAGGGCTTCTGGGGACAGGAGAGGTCCTGACTCTGGTGTTGAGGTTGTCATGGTCATGCCCCGCCCCCCCCACTTGGGGGCTCTGTCAGTGACCCCATCACTTGTCACTTCTCAGATGAAGGGGTGATGGGAGGCAGGAGGAAAGCCGGGAGGTGGCCTTCCCTCCAGTCCTTATCAGTGATGGGCAGATATACCCTGGCCTAATGGAGGCCTCACGGATAGATCCGGTGTTTCCTGAGGTGTTTGCAGAGATAAGCGCAGGCAAGCGCCCCAGCTAGATACACAAAGGCCACTTAACTGTGCAAACAGTCCGGCTGCCTGCAGATGCTCAGCCTGGCCTGGCACCTGGACCGACCGACTGGGGTCCTGCCTGTGGCTCTGGGGAGTCAGACCCCAGGGGACCAGTAAGGGGGAGTAGAGGGGATGTGACAGGTGACAGTGCCAGCCACTGCTGGCCCTGGGGTTGGGTGGGATGGGTGGCTGGAGCTTAGCCTGGGGTCATGTCAAGGGCATGAGTGTGCTATGTGGTGCGTGCGTGCGTGTGTGTGTGTGTGTGTGTGTGTGTATCTTTGGCTGAGAATGGAGCCTGAGCATAGTGGGTTTATATGGGGGACTGTCCCTGCTAAGGATAGCCTGAGGTCTTCTAGCACAATGCTTCATCCTTGCAGTGTTCAGAACTGCAAGGCTGTACATCCTCACAGCTCTCTGACAGGCCTCGACTCTCCCTCCCTAGGTCATCCAGAGTCCTCTGAGTGAGAGGCTCAGTCCACGTCACTCCTGGCTGGGACACTGAGCAGGCTCCAGAGCTGGGGTTACACATGCACCCAGCCGAGGGCCAGGCAGGAGAGGCCCTGGGAGGGAAGAGACCCTCAGTGCTCCCTTCACACCCCTGTCTTCTACTCCAGTGACCCTCAGGACCCCACCATGCTTGCCACTGGAGGCTACGCACTCAGGAAACCCTCCTCTTCCCCTCTTTAGATATCACTTACCAAAATACATCTGAAGTAAGGATGAAGTGAGCAGAGACGCCCACGGAACGTAGCGAGGTGGAAACCATCAGGCTCCACAGCCAGCTGGGCCTTGCTAGCGTTTTATTAACTGGAAGGACTTTGTTTAGTCTTGTGTCCGTGTCGTCACCGTGCCGCCACATGCGCAGATCTGCCCTCTATTGCCCGCTACCCCTACTTCCTTCACAACCGCGGTGCCCTTTTTGTGGTTGTGGTCTCTCTGCCTGTCAGTGAACCCGCCGTTTACGAGAGCTCAGGCTCTGGCGCAGCTCACCTCTCCTTGACACACCGTGTGCGTGGTTTTGACTCACCCACCCAGTGCCTCAGTCCTCTGGGGTGGGTTCTCTTGCCACTTGCTGCTCTCGGAGGTGGGCTTTCATGCCAAATGGGCGGCTTGTTCCTGCCATTCACACGTAGGGGGCGTTGTATATGGCTGAGGGTGTCGGTTCAAGAGTTCAGATGTGCAGAGAGTTCTAGAGTTCCCCCGCGGAAGAGCTCACGGAACTTAGAAAATGTCCATGAAGTGGCAATTTCATTACATTTTAAAATCACATTGTGTGTGTGTGTGTGTGTGGTGTGTGTGTGTGTGTTTAGATCGTTTCTCTCCTTCCATCTTGTGGGTCCCAGGTATTGAACTCAGGTCATCAAGTTTGGCCGCAAGCACCTTCACCTGCTGAGCCATCTTGCTAGCCCAGAAACCAGTACTTTTTTTTTTTTTTTTTTTTTTTAAAACAGGGTGTCATTATGTAGCCCTGCCTTGCATGGAGCTTGCTATGTAGACCAGGCTGCCCTTTAACTTACAGAGATCTGCCTGCCTCTGCTTTCTGAGTGCTGGGATTAGAGATGTGTCCCCACACACAAACCAGTTGGTCAACTAGTAAGCCTGTGAGTGGAAGCCAGCACAGCTACTTTGGAAAACTGCTCGTCTCTACTGCAGAGTGACAGAAGCTCTCCCATGAGCCAGTACTTCTACCCCAGCGGTATACACTCACAAAAATGTGTGCATACCGTCCCCAGAAGACACTTCCACGTGTGTGCAACCCCATGGGGTGTCCTGCTGGCCAGCAAATCTAGCAGAATTGGTGAGTTCCAGGTGGAAGGACTGGACCTATAAAAGATTGGCCATACAGATACGCTGGAGAATGGGAGAAATGGTCCCCCAGGCAGGGAAGAGGGAGGGAGAGGTGCATAAGGGGCTTGGGATGGGAACTGTTTCCTGTGCTGGGTGCTGCTTCTCTGCCCTGTTCAGTTTGTGAAAATCCATCAAGCTAAACATTTACAGTCTTTGTACTTTAATAGGTGTGCATTCATCTTCAATAAAAAACTGAAAATGGTTTTTAAACATTTATGGAGTTAGCATTTGGATGAACTTAAGCTGCATGCCACATTTAACTCTCGGCTCCACCACGCCCTCCTTCGTCTGTCTTCTGGTCTCTCTTCTGTTCCTGGGTCTCATCCGGTGCCTATAGTCCCATCTCCCCCAGGGCTGGCCTGCTTCTGGAAACTCAGTTTGTCCAAAGTGTATTTTAACATATGAAAACAAAATCTTTACGTTTTATTTTTATTACTTTTAATTATCGGGGGGACAGGTATGTCCACATGAATGCATGTGCCCACAGAGGCATCACACCCCCTAGAGCTGTAGTTCCAAGTGGTTGTGAACCCCCCCGACATGGGTGCTGGGAACAGAGCTTGGGTCCTCTGCAAGAGCGGTACGGAATCTTGTCTGCTGAATGATCTCCCCAGGCCCCATTACTGTTATTTTGATAGTTTACAGGCATGGGAATTTTAATTGTCCTCTTGATATTCCGTTCTTGTCTCATTGCTGTGGTGAGATAGTTGCAAAGCAACTTCAGCAAAGATGAGCACCGCTAAGGTCCTTCTGCAGAGCAGCCACTGACCCGCCGAGCCGTCTGATCTGGAGCTCCCCGGGTGGCCAAGACTGACCTTGAATTCTCAACAATCCCTGTGCATCAGCTTCATGTGTGTCGGACTTACAGGTGAGGGACCATGCCCAAGGAGTTCAAGATCATCCTCAGCTACTTAAGAAGTTCAAGGCCGGATTGGGCTACATGAGACTCTGCCTCAAAAAAAAAAAAAAAAAAAGAAAAGAAAAATCAGGGAAGGTCTGGACAGATGGCTCAGTAGTTAAGAACTCTTGCTGCTCGTCCAGAGGACCTGAGTTCAGTCCTCGCCACCCAAGTCAGGAGACCCACAACCATCTGTGATTCCAGTCCCCGGAGAATCTGGAGCCCTCTTCTGGACTCTGTGAGCACCTGCACACACATAGTGTATACACAGAGAGAGAGAGAGAGAGAGAGAGAGAAATACAATTAAAAAATCTTATAAAACAAAACAAGCCAGGTATGGTGACACATATCTTTAATCCCAGCACTTAGGAGGTAGAGGCAATTGAATCTCTGTGAGTTCGAGGCCAGCCTGGTCTACATAGTGATTTCTAGGACAGCCAAGGCTACGTTGAGAGACCCTGTCTCAAAACAAGCAAAATAAAACAAAAACCCCAAACTGAAACCAAAGTAAACAAAATAAAACAAAACAAAGCCCATACCTTTAATCCCAGCACTTGGGAGACAGAGGCAGGTGGATCTGTGAGTTCGAGGCCAGCCTGGTCTACATAGTTCCAGGACAGCCAGGGCTATGTAGACAGACCCTGTCTCAAAAAAATCAAACAAGCAAAAACCCCCAAATGGTGAACAGATTCTGAGGAATGATACTGAAGGTTAACTGCTGATCTGCACACACACGAACACGCACACACGCACACACACCGGCACACACAACTGTAAATGCACCCCTGCAACACTCCAAAAGTTAGTATTCTCAAACTTGAACATGCACCAGAATCTCTTTTAGGGTTTGTTAAACACCTGGTTAGGCATCGTGGGGTACACTTGACCTCTAGCACCTGGGAGGCTGAGGTTACAACATATTGAAACAGTACATGTGTGTTCATGTGTGTGCATGTATGCATTTGTTTTCTGTATATGGCATGACCATCACCTCCTGGCCCAGCATGGCTGCCTGAGCTCCAACCATCTGAGTAGATGGGAAGGGATTGGACAGATAGCATACCTTCCTGGTGCCTCTGAAAGCCCCGCATGGAAATGATTACTACTTGGCTGGGGATGGAGTTGAGGTGGGGTTGGGAGAGTGTTAGTCTTGCATGCACCAGGCCCTGGGTCCAAACTCTAGCACTAAGTGTGTGTGTGTGTTTGTGTGTGTGTGTGTGTGTGCGTGTGAGGGTGTATGCCTGTAATATCAGAATCTGGGAGGTAAAGGCAGGGAGATTAGAAGTTCAAGGTCATCCTTGGGTGCTCGGTGAGTTTGAGGCTAGCCTGGACAACATGAGATCCTGTCTCATAAACAAACAAACAAATACCATTCCATTTGTGGTTCTCTGGCCACGACTCAGTGACATGTATACAGTCCGCCTGGGAACAACAGACACTGGGGACAACCAGGAGGAGGCAGACAGGATACCCAGAGGCATGGAGCCGGCTCTGCCAGCAACCCAGGTTCTGCAAACTGCCGTCACGTGACCGGAGATAAAGCAGGCTATTGGTGTTTTCTGTCACATGCCTTCCTGTGAGCTGAAGACTGTTCACATCTTCCCTAGGCACAGCTTAGCCAGTCCCTCCTCTGCCCTGGAACCTGGAGCGCTGACACAGAAGGATGAGATAGGCATATGACCTGGGGTGCCCCTAGCCCAAGATCAGAGGGACATGTGTTGGGACCTTGCCAGTGCTCTGCCGACGTGGGGTCTTGAGAGTATCATAACGGGGAGCACAGGCGGCGTTCAGGAGGAGGTGACACTGCAGTAGTAATTCTCAGCTACCCGCCAGTGCTGCTATGGGTGTGAGAGGCTCCAGGCAAGATGGCTCAATGGGCTAAGGCGCTTGCAAGTCTGATAACCTGAGTTTGAGCCCCAGGTCCACAGGGTGGAAGGGGAGAACGATTCCTGTAAGTTGTTCTTTGACTTCCACATGCATGCTGTGTCGTATGTGTGACACACACTAATAAGTATAAAAATGGACGTGAGTATGAATTATAAATGCCTTTCCTCTCTGGGCACAGAGCCTAGGGTTCCCTAAGGGACTATAGAGACGTTCTGCTGGCTGCTTGTGTGGCTGGATGTCCTCAGGTTCTAGGCTCTGGTGCACCAGTTTTCGGAGCTTTCCGTGTATAGCCCTTGAGGTAGTGGTAGAGATGGTCTGTGGACTGACCCTCAGGACCCAGGGACTCTAGAGCCACGCTGGAGAGACAGACCTGGTGAGGGAGGTGCACAGGATAGACCCCGGGAGTCCTTGGATGAGTGGTGCCAGAGCCAGAAGTGCTAGCTCACAGGAGGAAGCATCAGAACAGGCCATGTGCTATCCCCCAGCTGGGGCTGTGCCCCCACATCCTGCCAGAGCCCGGCGTATCCAGGGCAGGCCCCTGGACAGTGGTTTCCATGGAGCTGTCCCAGGCTGGTTCTTCCTGGGAGGCGGCAGGAGGGCGGGAGTTGGGTCATTTTCTTGTTTTCTCCTCTTGTGGTGTCACTTCCCACCCTCCTCTCTGATGGATGGCACAGACTGAGTCACACTAATGGCTTTCCCCGGAGCCCTCGGAGCTAATGAAGCTGCTAACGAGCGACCTAGTAAATGAGTCAGGCTGCTCACCACTCCTGTTCCCGCTTCCACCAGAGGCCACAGAACGGGCTATACTACATAACAGATGGGGGACATTGGTAACCCCAGGGGTGGGGATGGACACTGGGCCTGTCACCCAGGATGGGCGTGGGCGGCTGGGCGGGGGAGAAAAGAGGTGAAGGACAAGGAAGTATACAGAGGGTGTCTGGGGGACATGGAAGGGGAGGAGAGGCAGGTGACAGAGGTACAAACAAAGAGGGTGCCTGGGTGGGGTGAGAGTCCCCTTCCAAGGCAGGCTCTGGGACTGGGACACAAAGATAGGAAACCCAGACTTCACCTTCATTCCCTTTCCTTTCAGAGAGTCTCTGAATATGTAAGTCGGGCTGTCCCCAAACATGTAATCCTCCTGCCTCAGCCTCCCCAGTGCTGGGTTTGCAGGCATGTGCCCTGTGCTTTGTTTTCTTGTGGTGCTGGGATCAAACCCAGAGCCTTACACGTGCTCAATGATCACTCTTCCCCTGACCTGCTTCCAGCCTTGTTCCCCAGCTTCCAGCCTTGTTTCCAGGCTGGTCTCCCAAGGAGACCACAGCTTGGTAGGGAAGGGGAATTATAAACAGATGTACCAACGGTTTTAGTAGCAAAATTAAACCTGAGGCACCAGATTTAACAATCTCTTCCTTCTCCTCCTCCTCCTCCTTCGTCTTCGTCAAACTATTTTATTTTATTTTATTTATTTTATTTTTTATGAGACAGGGTGTATCTATTGTAGCCCTGGCTGTCCTGGAACTCACTTTGTTGACCAGGCTGGCCTCAAACTCAGAGAGATCCTCCTGCCTCTGCCTCTCGAGTGCTGGGATTAAAGGTGTGTGCCACCACCACTACCACCGCTCAACCTCCTTCTCCTCCTCCTCCACCTCCTTTTTAAGGACAAGAAGAGTCAGAGGAGTCAGGTAACTTGTCAAAAGTGATGAGTGCGTGTGAGGTCAGACTCTAGACCGGCGAGACTCCAGAGTCCACACCCTTCACACAGCCTTGGGCTCGTAGGCGTGTGAAAACAAAGGCCCGAGCAGATGCAACACATCACTATGGCTTGATCTGATTTTCTGTGCTGACTGGATGATTTGGTCAGAGGTCAGGGTGCTGGAAATTCCCTTGTCTGGACTTCAGCAAGGCAGTCAGAGAAATATGTCCAGACACCCCACGGACACAGGGCCACGCGGGTGGTGCGGCGTGGAGGCTGCAGGAAAGTCTCGACACGAATCAAGACCCCCACCTTTTTTTTTTTTTTAAAGACTTGTTTATTTTATCTTATGTGTATGGATGTTTTGCCTGCATGTATGTATGTATGTGAACCGCGTATGTGTCTGGTGTCCTGACTCTCAGCAACTAATCAGATGAAGGGCAAGTTCTAAAGGCAGCCAGATGAGCCAGATGTGACCTCATGCCACAGGTCCTTGGTTCTGCTTGACATGTCCTCTGCTTCCATGTGTATGTATGTATGTATGTATGTATGTATGTATCTGTCTATCTATCTACCCATCACCAGCTACAGCATCACCTGTGTGCTGGAGGTGGAACCCTGGGCTTCCTTGCTAGGCAAGTCTTCCACTACCTGAGCTACATAGCCAGGCCCTGTTTCCATTTATATAATGTTATTCATTTATTTTGACCTCCCGGTGTACACAAGGCTGGCCTTGAACTTACAGAGATCCGCCTGCTCCTGAGTCCCGGGATTAAAGGTGTGCGCCGCCATGCCTGGCTTCCATTCATTTGTAATTATCAGAGTAATAGGTATCTGCTGTAGGAAAATGAAAACTAAAGAAGAAAGAAAGAAGTAGCCCAACCTCCACCCCAGCAACTGCCAGGCTATTAAACTCGCTGTAAAAGAAACTGTTCACAATAAAACCGAAAAGCCAGCTGACGAAAGGTCACCCACGGTAGGGCTCTTGCTTCACGGTTGAGTATCTCAGGCCTGACGCCCATCCCTAGTGCCCTTAAAGAAAACAACAGAAACCTGCGGTTCACAGGTGGATACATCCTGCCTGCCTCTTTACTGTAAACAATAAAGTGTAATGCCAAGGGCACTTAGATGAGCTGGGACAGTGAGGCCCGCTGACAGGCATTATGCACGATTAAACAGTCGCGGTAACTATTTGGGCACTGTGACCATCTATTACAGAGGGTAAAATGGAGGCCGAAGGTGACAATGGGCTCAGGTTACAGAGACCTGGCGAGGGATGGAGGAAGGGTTGAAGTCGTGGTGATGATGATGATGATGATGATGATGATGATGATGATGTGTGTGTGTACACACATGCCACGGCTTCCATGTGGAGGTCAGAGGACGGCTTTGTGGCACTGGCTCTCTCCTTCCACCTTGTAGGTTCCAGGGATCGAACTAACGTCATCAGGCCTGTACAACGAGCTCTTTATCCGCTGAGGCATCTCACACCCCCTGACCCGAAGCGGGACTCTAAGCTGGGGTAGGCCCTGGAAAGTTTTCCCAGATCTGCCTGCTCCACCTGCCCTTTCCCACTCTACCCCACAGTCTGTCCCTCCCACCCACCTCTGCGTCGGGGACCGTGAGTTCAGGGCTGGTCACCACGATCTCATGTTGCTTCCCTTCAACTTGCACAGAGGCATCACCTAGACCGTGACCCCATGGAAGAATCAGATCTCAGCGAAGGCCGAGATCTTTAAGTAGGGCCCACGATGCCTGTAAGGATTTATCTCCGACTAAAAGGCGTTTGTGGAAAGATGCTGGTTTTCAGATACTGTTCTGAGCACTTTCGAGATCACTTTATTTATTTACAGTTTTTATCTTATGTGTATGTCTGTGCACCATGCATGTGCAATACCTGTGGAGGTCAGGAGAGGGCGTAAGATGCCCTAGAACTGGAGTTACAGATGGTTGTGAGCCACCACGTGGGTGCTGGGTATTGAATCAGGGTTCTTTGGAAGAGTAGCTGGTGCTCTTAACGGATGAGCCATCTCTCCAGCCCTAGATAGGGATTCTGATATCAACCAAACTGTCTTCATGAACAAAACAATACCATGATCTTCCCACTCTTAATTGTTCACAACCACAAATCTGTTCTCCATTGCTGTGGTTTTATCTTTTGGCAAATGTCATGTGAGGGGAATTACATACCAGATGTTCCTTCTGACACAGGCTTTGTTCATGCAGTCTAATTAGCCTTTGAGAGCAACCCAATTTGTTCTGAGTACCCATAGTTCATTTCTTATTATGACTGAAGGGAAACCTGGTTTATGTCATACTTTATTCAGCCCTTATTGGAAGGTTTCCGCAGCTATAACGGATCTGCTGTAAAGAGTTATGCTTTGGTTTTTGTGTGAACACATGCATTCACTTCCTGAAGATAAATAACTCCTGGAGCGGGATTTCTGGGCCATACACAAATGCATTTGCTTCTATTTATTTATTTATTTGATTTTTTTTTTTTTTTTTGAGACATGGTTTCTCTTTGTAGCCCCAACTGTCCTGGAACTCACTCTGTAGACCATGTTGGCCTTGAACTCATAGAGATCTGCCTGCCTCTGCCTCCCGAGTGCTGGGATTAAAGGCGTGCAACATGACTGCCCGGCAATAAATTTGTTTTTATAAGTGCATGTTTCATATTTCAGGGTGCAGGGTATTTTCTTGAACGGCTGCTGTGTTTGCATCTGCCTATCAACGATGAGAGCCTCGGTGGCTCTGCCAGTATTTATTATTACAGCGTCTGCCTAGGTGTGAACTGACACCTCATTGTGTGGGCTCAGGAGATTCCCCATGAAGCCCTCCATAGCCGGGACCAGGTTGACCTTGACTTTCAGCAATCCTCCTGCCTCTGCCTCCCAGTGTCAGGGATCACAGACATGTGCTACCAGGCTAAATCTCTCTATTTTTGATTTTTCACTTTATTTTTATTTATTTTTGTGTGTATGAGTGTTTTGATGGCACGTACACGAGTATGCACAAATGTGCACTGTGGGCATACCTAGTGCCCCATGAGGTCAGAGGCGGGCACTGGATCCCTTGGAAATGAAGTTCCAGATGGCTGCAAGCCACCTCGTGGTTGCTGTTCGGAATCGATCCTGAGTCCCTGCAAAAACGAGTATTCTTAAACATCTCTCCAGCCCCTCATTTTTATAATTTATTTTTATTTTATTTATGTGTATGTGCTTGTTTGAATGTATGCCACATATGTGTGGGTATCTGAGGAGGCCAGAGAGGGTGTCAGATCCCCTGGAACTGGAGCTATAAATGGTTGTGAGCTGCCATGTGGGCGCTGGGGACTGAACTTGGGTCCTCTGCAAGAGCAGCCAAGTGCTCCCTAACAGCTGAGCCAGCTCTCCAGTCTCCACCTGCCCTTTCCCCTTGCTTTTTAAAAAAGATGACATCTCTCGGAGCTGGGTATTTGGCTTAGTACTAAAACATCTGCCTGGCATGGCTCAGGTCCTGGCCTCTAGACTTAGCACTGCGGAGTGAAAACAGAACAAAGGGAATCAGAGAGCAGCCGCGAGCCCAGTGGTGGCCCGTGCCTTTAATCCCCGCACTGGGCAGGCAGAGGCAGGCGAGTCTTTGAGTTCGAGGCCAGCCTGCTCTACATAATTTGAGCTCTTGGCTAGCCAAGGCTACATAATGAGACCCGGTCTATAAATAATAAATAAATAGGATACATCCCATAGTTTTACCTGATGTTTAGAAGAGTGCTAGATCAGATACCGAGGTGGACAACGAGACTGAAATTAGACCGAGATAACTTTGACCGTGGATCTTCAGCGTTCTAACTCTGTAGGCACGAAGCTCTTACTACCGTCGCGGAGCAGAGCTGTCACTGCCAAGAAAATACGAGATAACTGGTTCCTGAGAAAAATCTCAGGGACCGTGGCCCAGGAATGTGGACTCAGGTTGCCCCCCCCACAAAAAAAATGTGCTTCCATGTGGATTTAGTTTCAGGACATTTTTGTAGTTAGTGAACAAAGGAACATAGTCATAGATCAGGGCCGTTTTCAAATACATTGGTGGCGATATCTACAGCAGTCTTGAGCTGGGGTGTGGCTTTTTCCTGGGAACTCCAGTTCACGTAATCAGTCAGTCAGCCTCTGGGACTCTTCAACACAGGTGTCGATTCTATTTTTCTGGGAACTCCATTCATAATTTCCTATGTCGGCGAAGCAGCACATTTTGTGCCGTGGAGGCCAAAGAATGCTTTATGCCCCACGATAGCATTCAAAAAGTTATTTGTTTTCTTGTGTGCATGTGCCTGTATGTGTGTGTGCGTGCACGCATGTGTGTGTGTGTGTGCCACATTGTGCATGTGGCGGTCAGAGGACCACTTGTGGGAGTTGGTTCTCTCCTTCTACCCTGTGGGTTCCGAAGACCAAACTCAGGCTGTCAGGCTCGGTGGCACCTTTACCTGCTGAGCCATCTTGTCTGCCCTCCATATCCTTAAAAAATTTCTTTTTTGTGGCATGCCTTACTTATTTTCAGTAAATTTGGTGTGTCTTAGAATTCCCGGTCTGGCACCTATGCCTCCAGAGTCATCCCTCTCAGCTCTAGCATCTGATTGTCTTCCTTTTCTCCTCTTCCTCCTCCTCTTCCTTCTCTTCATCCTCCTCCTCCTCTTCCTCCTCTTCATTTTCCTCTTCCTCCTCCTCTTTTACCTCTGCCTTCTCTTCTTTAAATGGAAACATCAGGAATGCTGTTACCATTGGTGGCTGGTTTGTTTTGTGTACTTTGGATAAAAGTGGTTGACTCAAAATGTTTGGGAACCCCTAATAAGAATCAGTTGAGCTGGGCATGATGGTGCACACCTTTAATCTCATCAGTCTGGAGACAGAGGCTGGCGGTCCCCGTGAATCGGATGCTGGAAAGAAAGAAAGAGAGAAAGGAAGAAAGAAAGAGGTATATATATATATATATATATATATATATATATATATATATATATATATATATATATAGAGAGAGAGAGAGAGAGAGAAATAAGCCAGTTGAGAAGAAGTTACTCCAGGGTAGGCGGAAGTCTGAGTGCCACAGCGCTGACAGTAGTGTGTATCATCTGGAGCATGAATTCATCAAGTTCCTCTCATAAGTAGGACTTTGTGTGCCTGACAGGTGTGGCTAGGTCCCTACCGTGGGGCAGATGGTCATCAGGACAGGAAAGATAGGCAGCTAGAGCAGATCGACAGTTATACCCAGGAATGTGTTGTCTCTCATAATTTCCAATATCAATAACAACTCAATAATTCAATTGGTTGAAACAAACTAATATCCTTCCTTTGACGCAGTAGGGAGAAGTTATATTGTTTTTGCCTCTACTATTTTGGATCTATAATATATATTATAGATAATATATAATATAAATAGAGGTACCCCCAAATGAGGTTCCTTTTGGAAGATTGATTTATTTATTAGATTTTAAAAAAATGCATATGGGGTTTTGCCTGCATGGGATCCCCTGGAGCTGGAGCTATGGATGGTTGTGAGCAACTATGAAGGTGCTGAAAATCGAACCCAGGTCCTCTGCAAGAGCAGCAAATGCTCTTAATCACTGAGCCATCTCTCCAGCCCCACTTTGGGAAGAGATATAATGTGTCCCTCTCAAACTAAAAATTGGATTAACGAATACATTATTTGTCTTTACATTTTGTTGTATGAGTGTTTTACCTGCTGTAGAAAGACAGTAATCAATTCTGAATTTTTACCTGTGATTTTTGAAATCCTCTAGTAGAGATGATTAAAAAATTTCACATTTTTTTCTTATTTATTTTATAATACTTTTACTAATAATTTGAGTTTTATACAATGTATCTTGATAATACCCTCTTCCCATTCCTCCCTGTTTCACCCTCCTACTCCTGTGCCCTAAAAAAAAAAAAAAAAAAAAAAAAACAAATAAAAGAAAATTAAGTCAAGGTTGTGTGGCAAGAGCATGGATCATCAGAATCACCATGGTCTTTGGAGGCAGCGGGCTGCTCTGATCATGGACATTCACCTGGATCATACTAGCTCGAGACCAAGCCTGATAAAGTTTGACCCAAAGTTGAGCCTCCCTACCCAAATCTGTAGGTCCCTGGGTCTCTAGCAGGTACCCAGATATTTCTCAGGCACCCAGACACTGAGAAGGCACCCTGATATCCAGCAAGAACCAGTGCATCCCACAGGCCCCTAGCCATCCCACAGGGACCAGAACCTCCCGCAGGCACCCAGACATAATGCAGGCACCTGGACTCCACACATGCACCTGAACATCCTTCAGGCACCCAGACATCATCAGTGTAAGCACCACTGTAGCTGTACACCTACTATGGTGGCTCAACAAAGAAGACACAGAGACATTTTCATAGGTGCAAATCCTGCCAGACCTCAGTAGAGGGAACCACTTGTCACCATACTCGACAGTGGAACCCCGAATGTCTAATCTCAGGGGTTTTTATTGATACCTCAGCTTCTCAGGTGTTCTATTGATAGCATGTGTGGATCATGAGGAATTTTCATAAAGCCAACACCTGCAGAGAATACAAAATACCAAGGCCTAGGCAGCTGTTTTCCCAACAGTGCACAAAACAACCAGTTTACAATAACTGGAAATAAACTTCTGCAACACACCAGGGCATGGTGCCAGCATTCAGACATCATGAAGGCACCATGGCCCTCTGCAGGTACCATGGCCCTCTGCAGGCACCATGGCCCCTGCAGGCACTGGGACCTTCCAAAAGCACCAGGGCATCCCGCAGGCACCTGGACATCTCACTAGCATCAGGACCTCCTGCAGGCTCCAGGGCATCCTGCAGCTGCCTGGGCATCATGTAGGCACTGGACCAACCCCACACCTATTTTTATAAAATGCTCATTAACTACTTTATAAGGATTTAGCTGTTGTTTTCCAGAATGAGTAGCTTTCTGATCTGGGAGAACTATCAGGAAATCTTCTGATAAGGAAGCTGAAAGCTTAGGCCAATTTTGACAACTAATTTCTTTGTAGTGTTATTTGCTCATTTAGCCTTCAGTCAGAGAACTGAAGTATTACGGAAGTTTATTTTTAGTTGTTTTTAAAATAATTGTTTTTGTGCACTGTTGGAAAAGGGGATGCATAGGCCTTGGTAGTTTGTATTGTCTGGAGGTGTTGGATTTCTGTTGGAGGATGTTTGATTGCTTATGATTTGCACCTGAGGAGTTCTGAATCAATAAAACACCTGAGCTCAGATGCTCAGGGTTCCACTGTCGAGTTAGGTGCTGGCCAGGATGGTGGTTCCCTCTGCTGAGGTCTGGCAGGTTTGCACCAGTGAGAATGTCTCCTTGTCCTCCTTGCTGAGCCGCCATAGGAGGGTACAACTACACTGAAGACCATAGGCACAATGACAATCCTGTATAAGTTTGCCACATTTCATAAATAGATTTAAATATTTGTCCAGTAAGAAAAATTCCACTATTAATTTAGCAATTTGTTTAGTAGCAATTATTTAATTACCATGTAGTTTAGTAATTTGCTTAATAAATAATTATTAAGTAGGAATGATTCTTTCTAATTGAATTTTTCTTACTGCTAAGGCAGTGGCTTTCCAACACAGGAAAGACTCGTCCCACTGGGAAAACATACAAACTTAGTATTAAGACAAATTTTGGTCAGGGAGAGGGCTCAGAGGTAAAAAAGTACTTGCCACATGAGTTTGACAACCCAAGTTCAGTCTCTGGAACACACATTAATATCCAGACACAAAGGCACACATCTGTAATTCCAGTCGTCCTACGGCAAGATGGGAGGTTCAGACAGAAGAACTGGCCTGCAGCTCAAATGCACGGTGCAGTAGCAGCAAAAAGAGAGATTCTGCCTCAAACCAAGGTGTTAAAATTCTATTATAAAACGTATTAGAAATTATTTGCTAAAAAACACCCATCCCCGGGCTGGAGAGGTGGCTCAGCAGTTGAGAGCACTGGCTGCTCTTCCAGGGGACCTGGGTTCAATTCCCAGCACCCACATGCCAGCTCACAGCTGTCTGTAACTCAAGTTCCAATGGCTCCAACACTGTCACCCAGACATACATGCAGACCAAATACCAATGCATATGAAATAAAAAAAAGAATAACCCGCCCCTCCCTCTATGGCATCTGTCTTTTACTCTGGGTGAGATCCTGCCCAACTCTGCACAGACATGTGAAGCACTCAGAAAGTACCTATTTATTTATCTCATCCCACTTTAAACGGACAGAGACAACCTGAAGTTCCAAACCTGTGGTTACCTTGGATTCCACGAACAGCAAGTTGGGATCATTCCCAGGGGAGGGTGTTCATCCACAAGGGTGAGGCTGCACGTCAGAGCATGAATCATCGCCTCCTGAGAATCAGCCTGGCCCCCAGGCAATAGGGACTTCTTCAGACCATCCTGACAAATTGGAATCGGAACAATGGCCAACCAGATCACACCTTGGCGAAGACTGCCTGCCTTGACGTTAGGCTCAGCTAATCCCATCAGCTTTCTTTTTCTTTCCCTCCCCACACCTCTGGCATCTCATTCTCCCTAGACAGGGTTTCTGTCCTGGCCAATTTTATGTCAACTTGACACAGGCAAGAGTCATCTGAAAGGAGGGAACCTCAATTGAGAAAATGCCTCCATAAGATCCAGCTGTAGGGCATTTTCTTAATTAGTGAATAATGTGGGAGGGTCCAGCCCACTGTGGGCAGGCAGTGCCATTCCTGGGGCTGATGGTCCTGGTTCTATAAGAAAGTAGGCTGAGCAAGCCATGACGAGCAAGCCAGTAAGCAGTACCCCTCCACGGCCTCTGCATCGGCTCCTATCCCCAGGTCCCTATTCTGTTTGAGTTCCTATCCTGACTTCCTTCAATGATGAACAATGATATGGAAGTATAAGCTGAATAAACCCTTTCCTCCTCCCCAAGTTGCTTTGGTCATGACATTTCATCACATAATAGTAACCATGACTAAGATAGTCTCTCGTATCCTGGGATAGCCTCAAGCTCTTTATATAGCCAAAGACAGACCTTAAACTTCTGATCTTGTCTCCACCTCTGGAGTGCTGGCTTTATTATGGATGTGTGCCACCATACCAGTGCCGGGGATCAGACTCAGAGGTCTGTGTGCTAAATAAGCACTAGACCTGAGCTACGTTCCAGCCCCGTTGCTGGTTTGTTTCGTTGTGAAACAGGGTTTCATTATGTAGCTCAGGTTGGCCTTGAACTTGAGATCTTGTCTCTGACTCCCTAGTGCTGGGATAACAGGTTGTGCCTCCATGTCTGTGAGAACTAACTCTCTCTTGCCCTTCAGCAACCGCGTGACCTTGCCGGGAGAGGAGTCATCGGCAATGTCCTGTGTATCAGAGGATCCTGTTCTGGACGCGAGGTTCAGACCACTGGTATGCTGCGGAATGCCGAGTCACTTAGGATGACAAGGCGAGTGGTTTTCCGAGGTCCAGGCCTCTAGCCTCTCTGACCTGGTCTCATTAGGTGTGGGCTGGTCTTATTAGTTTTTTTTAGGATGAAGAACAAGGCAATCCCAGTGTTTCTGTTTCCTTTAAGGACACGTTGGAGGCAGGTCCTGATCTCTAGTGCACAACAGTTGTTTTGAAAGTTTCTCCTCACAGATGTCAGCTCCCAGTTCCCAGACTCTGAATCATGGGTCAATGATGACGGTGGGCAAGTAGGAGGGCCAGCCAAGCCTATTGATCGAGGGCTGAGACATCCTCCCCACTAATCAACAGTTAATTAAGTCTCTGATGAGGAGGTGGTGATTAATGAATAGCCAGTTTTCCCTGTAATTGGGGCGTGGAATCGGAGGGAGCACCAAGATGCACATAGGGGGTTTGTGAGGAGGGGGAGACTGGCTCCTGGTCCACATTGAGGGGTCCCCTCTGGTTCAGCTTACGCATACGCTGAATCTGGGTCTTTCTTCATGTCTTCCAGCTTCCTTACCCTTTCTCCTCTCCTTCGTCTGTCCTTGAACCTTGTATTCCCTGAGGCTGGTGGAGACAGTGTCTGGGGATGATGGACCTTCCATGTTTGTCTCGCCAGCTCCTTTATCTCTGTCTGGGGTCACTGCACTAGATAGCCCTCCCCCCATAGCTAGCACTTCAGGGGCCTATGAACAAATAGCCGTTACCATATCCTTGTCTCTCGTAGGCTGTTGAGTCCTTGTCAATCCAGGCTCTGAGCTCTATGACCATAGCTGTCCGAACCAGTGCCCAGGGAGCCCGAGCTGGGCTCCTGGTGCTCCCGAGCGCCTGTTTTCTCGTTCCATGGTCTTTGGCTTTCTCTGAAGGAGTAGAATTCGTTCACTTCTGTCATCTCCTCCCCAAACAGGACACCAGCTTATCTCTCTGGGATCTTTTAAGACAAGGATGTGGCTGTGACTCTCCTCTGATATGGGGGCTCCTGGAGAACAAGGCTGTGCCTTGATCTTCAGATACAGGCTCCCCAAGAAGAGCCCTCTCTCTCCTTTCTCCAAGACTGGGATTCATGTCCATTTGTCCGGATGTCCTTATTCACCTCTGCACTCAGCAAGATGCCCTGGTGCTCCTTCTGTTACATGGGTCCGTGGGACCCGTGGTTGATAAGGATCCATTTCTGGAGAGTGCAGGTGATTGAACCCATAAAAATGGTTATTGAAGGAGTCCTGGATGCTCCATCTCAGATGAGTTCTAAAAATAGCATCCACAGCCATCTGTCCTGGAAAGCAGATGGGCTGGCCCAGAACTAGGGGTCTGGGCAAGATGGCTCCTTCTGTTTCTATGGGTTGGAAGAAGTGGAGGCTCTGGCAGGGCTGGAATAAGGAGCTGGGAAGGTCTTTACAGAGTGCTTCCCTATGGCCCTCGCCTCCGGATGAAGCAGGTGGGTCTGATGGGGTTGGTGGCATGGAGCTCCTTCCCGACTCAGCCACTCAGAGTAGGCTGTGGTCCCAGACTTATCGTCCAACCCCCTGCTCCCATGTGCAACTCCTGAGTTTCTAGGTGCCAAGGTGTCCTCTTCAAGGTGTCCTCTGTCAGGACGGAGAAGGCTGTTCCTCAGGTCTGTCTGCCCTCTTCCCCCCATTTGAACCATGGGTGGCTTCTCAGAACTTCAGTTTTCTCACCTGTAAAATGGGGACACTCTGAATACTGTGCAGGAATTGATTCATTAAAATAAATGCTTAATGAACTGTAGTGGTTGCCCTGCTTCTGCAGATGCACTGGCTGGGTCCTTGCTTATCAGCCCCAGAGTCCAGTGATGGTTGTACCAGGTCTACACAGTGGCATGCACTTGGTCACCCAGCTGCAGAAGACACCTGTGTCCTGAAGGTATCCTGGTTGGGTTCTGCCTTGGGAGGGCACCGTATGTCAGGTGTGCATAGTGGACCCTGGGTCTGTCTGACTGTTCTAGGCTGGAATATCCGCTTCTGGGAAAGGAACTAACGTTTTGCCACTTCCCCCCACGTCTCTCTTTCGATGGAGAAAGGACACATTGAAACATCCAGTGAAACCTCATCCTCAGGGCATCACTGTCACAGGTTGGGAGACAAGGTCACACGCTTCCATCCCTGCCTTCAGCAGGAAAAGACTTCCCCTACAGGTCCAGCCAGTCTTGGGACCTCCTCCAAGATGTTAGCAGACAGAACCACACAGGCTTGCTTCTTGGAAGCAACGGTTCCGCAGGTTGAATGAACTGTATTCCCCCTTCTCCAATGAAATCTCATTCCTGATTTTGCCCAGTTAGTCTAGATCCAAACTCTAGATTCACTTCCTTATAACAGCTGTGGGGTGAACACTGGATTCAGGCCAGGCACACCCCCCCCCTTCAAGAAAGACCTGGAGTCGGAGGAGGACAGGGCTATCCCCTCAGCTTCTGCGAAGTGGAGAGAAGGCATGTCTTGGCTGGGTGTAAAGTCAGCGATTGGCAGCGGTGGAGGGAGGGAGGAGACAAGCCCTCCCCGCTGGCTCCTCTCCCATGGACTCCCCCCTCCCTTTCCAAGTGGGATATAAGCCCCGCAGGGGAGCTCTGAGCAGAGGCCTCAGCGTTCAGTAGCTGTCTAGCCCCCGAGCCTCCTGTCTTCCACCTCCTGCTCTTCTCGCTCCAGGAGCTGTAGCTGTGAGTGATGGGGCTCAGGCATGGTCTGAGGAAACCGAAGTCGGGTCGGTGGAAACCGAGGCTGAGTGGTTGGAAGCTGGCTGGGCAGGGTCTAGCTGAGGCGAGATGGAGAAGCTGGGGAACCGGGTGTCATCATAGCTTTCTTCCCTTAGCCACCTCTTTGGGTACCAGCGGGAATGAGGAGGCAGGCAGGACTTAAGGCTGTCTGACAGACAGATGAGGAAACTGAGGCTAGAGATGGTGCAAGGAGGGAGAAGTCGAGGCGAGCCCGGTGTCTGGGACAATCATGCCCGACGGCAGCAGCAGCCTCCTCCGGAAAGCCCATTCTCCGATATTCCCTTCCCAGATGCTGGCGGTGCGCAGGCCGTGGCCCGTCATGGTGGCAGTGCTGCTGGTCCTGCTCGCCTGCCTGGGAGCGCTGGTGGATGCCTACCCCACCAAACCCGAGGCTCCGGGCGAAGACGCCTCCCCGGAGGAGCTGAGCCGCTACTACGCCTCCCTGCGCCACTACCTCAACCTGGTCACCAGGCAGCGGTGAGCGCAGGAGAGGGCGGACGGGAGGGAGGGACCCCAGCCTCCAGGGTTGTACCCTCCCACCGGCACCACCTGGAGGCCTGACCACGCCCCTTTGTGGTCCTGTCCCCAGGTACGGGAAAAGAGACATCTCGGAAGCTCTGTTCTCTAAACTGCTCTTCACCGACGACAGCGAAAACCTCCCCTTTAGGTCACGGTAAATAAAACATCTGCCTCGTGACACACATCCCCTGGAGAGTGGCCGGGCCCCATCACTTACAAATTCACCGGCCGTTGCCTCCCATATTCAATTAATTTTTCCTCTCCTGCAGGCCAGAAGGTGCCTACTAACGGTGAAGACCCCAGAGGCCTCCCTCCTGCGAGATGATGTGCTAACCACCCCGACAATGTTTGCATATTTACTTCGAAGAGCGAAGAGCGGCGGACTCCGTGTCTTGGTGTCCTGGGCACCCAGGCTGGAGGGCTGTGTGTGCTCACTTCCCTGTCCCCAAATAAAAAAGCAAATTTCACAGAAAATACACGTGTGTGCTTTTGTGTCCTTCCCTTTCTCCTCTGTGGCGATGGCGTCAACGGTGTGGGAGATGGCTACACTTGAAGCGCGGGAGAAATTGGATGCTAATGGGGGGGGGCTCTTAGAACAAGGAGAGGGTGGGGTGGGGGAGTTCAGCGCAGACACTTCCCAGCCTGGGACTCCCAAAGGACCTGAGAGGGCACTCCGCGGGCGTGGAGAATGTGTGGAAGGTATCCTGAGCAGGGCAAAAAAGACCCGGGGTGGAGAGGAGTCTGGGCGCAGTCCAGGAGAGAGACCGGGAGGAGGGCCACTCCTGAGGGAGTTCCCCTGAGCAGCTGTGTTAGTCCCAGGGCCATGGACCGGATCTAGAATGGAACCCTGGAGGGAGAGACATTTCCAGAGGTGACATGAGTGCCTGAGTGACGAGGACATAGGCGGCTTCCCTCATTTCCTGAACCGGAGGAGCAAGGGAGTGTGGAGGATTCCCTTCCCTCAGCAAAGCTCGGAGTTCCTCGCATTGCTGGATACAGGCTCCATGTCTATCACTAACTGTGCCTTTCTGGTGAAAAGGCCATGGGACACTCTCAGACTCCTTTCTCCCCACCAAACACTGAGGTCTAAAGTGTTGGGTGTTTAAACTGTAGTTTAATCTGAGTCCCAGGACATCTCTTATTGCAGGAAGCCCTTTAACTGGTCCATTAATTGGGCCTTTCTGCCCCCTCTGCCACCCAGCTCTCTCTCTGGCTACTTCCCTGTCCACTACAAAATCTGTCCATTTCTCTGTGTCCTGTTTACCTAGGTCTTGGGGTGGTGGTGGTGCTGCAGGAAGGGCAAATGTTCCCCATCCTCTGTTGAGCAGGACCTGCCTGGGGAAGTGGCTGGGAATGGATCATGTTGAAGCCAAGGCTATAGATTCAGAGAAAGGGTGTCAGGCAGTAAGGCTGGGTGGTATCACTGGGTGGGGGAGGCATGCAGGACAGCCTGGTGGGCCTGGAAAGAGAGTGGGCCTCTGCTATAACACAAGGAACCATGGGGCTCCCACATCCTTCCTCCTGGGGCTGCCCTTCAGCTTCACAGGACCAGAAGAGAGAGGAGGAAGAAGCAGCCCCAGGATCCAACATGTGTCATAGACTCCATGGATTCTGGGCTTCATAGCCTTGTGTACACTACCCTTTCTTTCTCTCCTGCCTGGAAAGCCCCTCGTACAGTGTGACCACATCCTAGAAGCCATCCCTGGTTTCTCTTGGTGGAGTTAGTCTCTCTGCTCTCTCAACCTCCAGTATCACCGTTATTTCTGTTGCTACTCCATAACTGTAGTTTTGCTACTGTCATAGATTGTAATGTAAATATCAGATATGCCGATGGTCTTAGGCAACTCCCGAGAAAGGGTTGTTCCACCCTCAAAGGGGTCGCGACCCACAGGTTGAGAACTAATGCTCTTTGTAGTCCTGGCTGTCCTAGAACTCATCGGGTAGACCAGGCTGGCCTGGAACCAACAGAGACCCATCTGCTGGAATTAAAGATTATGCTACCATGCCTGGCTCGGACAACGCTACTTTCGGTGTTAATCATTAGCGATATGTCTTACACACATCCTAGTGCTAGGATATTGATTTGGTTTTGTGCGTGGATACCATGGAACTCATGTGGAGGTCAAAGGGCACCTTTCAGGAGTTGCTTCTTTCCTTCTACTGTGGGTTTTGGAGATTGAACTCAGATCCTGCTGAGCCATCTTGCCAGCCCAAAGGGATATCTATTGAGGTATCTTTTGAGGAAGGTTCTGGAATACACTTCTAGGTGAAGGATGGCTTTACCATAACCTGCTTCTTCCCAATTTCAGTGACCGCATCTGAAAAAAAATAAACAAATAAAGGTTCCCTGAGCTCCTCTTTCACCTTTGGGTTCTTTGTGGAATGCCCTTCTCCATCTCTTCCTGATGCCCCTGAGAGCCTATGTGCCAGTTGGGCATAATGACTTATCTGGGAGGCTGAGGCAGGAGGATCACAATTTTCAGTGCCAGCTTAGGTTAAATAGTGAGATGCTTCTCAAAAAATGCAAAGCAGAGGGCTGGGAGAGCTCAGTTGGTAAAATACTTACTACCCAGGGTCAGGACCCCAGGCCATTCCACAGTATTCATGGAGAGGAGTTGTCATAGTGGTGCGTGAGTATTGATCCCAGCGCCAGAGCACTGAAGACGGGTGGGTCCCGGAGCTCACTGGCCAGCCGGTTCAGCATTAACTGTGAGTCCCAGGTCCCAGTGTGAGGCCCTGGCTCAAAGAAGGTGGATGGTGTTTGAGGAGCAACACCCAAGGTGTGCACATGCGCACACACTCACACTCACATATACACAAAACCCTGACATGCACGTACCTACACACACACACACACACACAAGACACATGAACACACACTACAAATCAAAACGGGAACAAAAACACGTTCGCTGTGAATGGTTCCTGCCGGGTCTGCTAACTAAGAGCAGCAGAGGTTGAGGTTGGAGAGACAGGAGCCGTCTGATGGAGGACAAGGGACTGGTCAGACCCCTGACCTGTAGGATGTGCCTGGCGCCTCTGCCCTTTGGTCCCCTACCTTCTTCACTCGCCCTCATGTGTCTGGGCTGTCCCTCTCTTAATCTTACTGTCTCGTGGTCCACTAGCCATCTTCCCTGTCCAGAGGGCACGTGGCTAGTGAGGGTCCACTAGCATCTTGGTCAGTCTGTCCGCTGATGGGCACATGTGCCTTCCCTGTGGCTCCATGTTAACACTGCAGGGACCCACAAAGCCCAGCAAGAGCTGCCGCTGTTTCAGCTCTGGCCATGCTGTTTAAAAGGCACGGGCACTACCTCTTCCTCCTGGATCGTCACCACCACCACCGCCGCTGCAACGACTTTGGAATCTGTTGTGGCAAAAATGTAAACCCACGGGTTTGGTTGACATTTAAGGAGCAGCTGTGACTTCTTAGGACCAGACAAAGCTGGTTGCCTCGCGTGACAGACTGTGAATAGTTCCCTCGCCTGAATCAATCCCCAGATTTAGTCCGCTTGGTGACGGTCCTCCGCCAGAACAGACACGTTGAAGACTCCGTCTATGGGAACCCAGACCCTCAAGACCGGCCCCGGAACTAGGCGCCCCCTGGTGGCAGCTGTGGCTGTTTCCAGCCAGAGCAGAAGCTCGAATAGGGGCCACTGGTTTTGCACAGTGGGAAAACCAAGCCCAGAGAAGGGTCAGGCTCGCTAAGAAATGAACTTCACTTACTTTGTGAAATGTCAGCTGTCTGGTGAGATGTTCATGTTCCTTCTGTTACCATAAATGAAATCTGAGAGAAATAGGCTCCTTGATTCTCCCTGTCTGGGGATGGGTGCAGTGAGCCTCACTTTACAGAGAAAGAAACCGGTCTCCAGAGGGTCCAATGGGACTATACTCCTAGAACAACACGGGGCGAGGAGCAATGGCAGGGGCAGGAATTGGGCCCAACCTATCTGACCTCTCTCTTCATCATGCCAGATTTCTGGTTGTCACTTCCTGTATTCCACCCTGATACTCCTTGCTCTTCTGACCTAAGAGCAGACTCCCGGAGGGAGAGACCCTTACTTCCTTAGCCGAGGGCGATATAAAACCACCCAGTGACAGCTCCTTGGCCTGAGCGGGGGAGAGGTCCTAGCTGGGAAACGGACACTGAATGTGGAAAAAGACGGTGGCTTCTTCTGCTGGGGGTGGGCCTGGGATCTCAGGGGAGGAACGGAGGAAGCTTGACTATGAGATTTGGGGGGCACGTCCCCACCTCCATGAGCCTCATATGCCTTAGTCAGGAAGCAGGAAAAATAGCAATGTTCTGACAGTTCCAGTTGGCAGAGTTCAAGTTTTATTGATAGGCCTTGTTTTAAACCCTGGACCTCCCGCTCACCAGCGGTGCCATCTGGGTCCAGACACCTGATGTCTCCAGGCAGAGTGCAGCAATCTGTCGGGAAGGTCTTGTAGGACTCTGGGATGACAGCTTGGAGCTTTTTGGACAACTTGAAGCTTATAAGTAACACTGGGTTTTAACACTCCCTCAGGACTGGTGGGAAAGGAAACAGCTACCAGAAATTCCCCCATCCCCATGAACCCTGTACTCTCTGAGCTCTGGCCCATCAGATCTCAGTAGGCACCCTATGCATACACCAAATGGGTTTCTCCACTCCTTCCTGAATGGCTTGAGGACCTGAGACTCCTTTGTTCCTTCCTCCTTGTTCTAGATGAACAGTGGAAAGGAAGGCCCGACTTTCCATCCTTCATGCTGGAGGTGGAGCCTGGGGCTGCAGCCTCAATCTGTGTCCTGAGGAAATCCCATTGGTGACCGGGGTTGTCCCTGGGGAAGCTGTACTGAGGCCAGCAACTGGAACCTTTGGGCTATCATGTCAGGACCCTGTCATTTAAGAATCAAGCCTGTCCTGGTGCCCAAAGGTGGATACAGGCCTCCAGGAGACCTCTGTCACGGTCCTGCTTCATTCATTCTGGGATACTCTGACACCTAGAACACTACGCTGGTGCCTTGCTGTTTCTGGCCTCGATGCCCGTGTTGCAGTGTTGCAGGTACCAGGAAGACAGAAAAAGGGGGTTGATGGCTGGCAGTGAGAAAGGCTGACAGGGGGCGGAGACTCTAGGGGTGCTGAGGACTATAAAGGCGCACAGCCATGCGCAGAGAGACCAGTCCAGCAGGAGGTAGGTGTCTGCGTGGTCCAACACCCACTCGTTCAGGACACAGGGTAAGTGGGCTCAGCCTGCCTTGGTTACGGGGACTCTTTAGGGTTGAGGCTGATGTTGGAGGGTAGGAATTGGTGCTTTTCGTGGATGGGGCCTTTAAGAGGCCTAAGGTCCTTCTTGGTCTCTGTCTGTATCTGGACCAGCCCGTCAGTGGAAGGCTGGACCCACAGTGTCATAGCTGTTCCTTTGCTTGCAAGTTAATTCTGTGGCTCCCATCAGCCCTGGCCTTGAACTTCCCCATTCCTCCCTCCTCAGAGCCATCAGTGGCATCAGTCCTGCATATCCAGCCCTCATACCCACTCTCTCTGCTGTGCTTTTCTATGCTGCCAAGGCCCGGACTAACCTCTGGCTGCTGGCCTGGTCACTGGGGAAGTGTGTATGTGTAGCTGTCCTTGCTTTCCAGGGAAAGAAGGTGGTAGGGGCTGGTGGCTCCTTCCTCTGCCCTTGCCCCCAGGCTTGACTTGAAGAACTGTGTGGTGGGCAGGTAGGTCCTGGCCATGGGAGGGTCTGCAGATGGGCCGTGTTCTGTCCTCACTGTTCCTCGTTCCTTAGATGGCCACCACATGCCGCTGCCTCTCCTTG
This sequence comes from Cricetomys ansorgei, assembly GCA_026225945.1. NCBI lineage: Eukaryota > Metazoa > Chordata > Mammalia > Rodentia > Nesomyidae > Cricetomys > Cricetomys ansorgei. The sequence goes on from JAMJFZ010001881.1 coordinate 12,247,495, forward strand.
CTTCTCCTATCCACTTGGGTGGCTGTGATGCTGCTGCAGCCCCTGCAGGGTGCCTGGGGAGCCCCACTGGAGCCAATGTACCCAGGAGACTATGCTACACCAGAGCAGATGGCTCAATATGCAACACAGCTCCGCAAATACATCAACACACTGACCAGGCCTAGGTAATGTGTGTGAGACAGAGAGAGAGAGAGAGAGAGAGAGAGAGAGAGAGAGAGAGAGATCCTTAACCCTAGCCCCAGTCCCTTCCATGTCTCCTCTGAGAAGTCAGCGTCTACTGAGTGACTCGGGTCCATGTGCTGTGGGCAGGGTGGGGTCTAAGGGGTCCACAAGGCAGTGAGCTGACACCACCTGGGTGCTGCACTAAACTAACCCCAGATGTCTTCCTTCCCAGGTATGGGAAGAGAGAGGAGGAGAACATGGCTAGACTTCCTGGAATGCAGCTCCTCCAGTGCACCAGCCCCCTGGTTGGTTTGATTCCCTGCTCGGCTCCCGGGAGCTGAGGGCAGGTCTGGAAAGGGGGGATCTGGAGGAATGGGAAGGAAAACAGGGTCTCTGAGTACAAGGACTTCCTTTCTGACCATTCTCTTCTTTCCTTACAGGGATTTCAGCCCAACAGACTTGTAGCGCCCCTCCCGTTTCCGCCTGTGGCTTTAGGACAGGACCCACCCAGCCCTTTCCTACGAATTCTTGCAACAACTTGTTCCCTTACAAACCAAATAAAGCAAATTTAAACCTCAGCGTGTGTGTGTGTGTGTGTGTGTGTGTGTGTGTGTGTGTGTGTGTACCTATAGGGGCAGGAGTAGGCAGGGAGGGAAAGGGGAGTTACAATGATCCTGAGGTGCCCCAGCACGGAGGGGTAAGTTGTGGTCTAGGGAGGGGTGAGGCTTCCCCAGAGGTCTGAGATGCGGGAGACTGGAGCTTAATCTTCTCATCCCAGGACCTCTAAACCATCCAGCTCATCAGTCCAAGGCCAGCCCTGTTCCCAAATGTACCCTCGAGATTGCTCCCTATAACCTGGTCAGTGGGGGTGGCGGGGAGAGAATCATTTATATTAAGGTGCCCTTAGCATGGGGTAGGGGCAACAACTCAGAGGACTAGTGCTGGTGGAAAGCCAGTCAGTTGTCTGTTTGTAGGGTGTCTCTGGACTGTTCTCTAGGAATCTGGAGAGGGTGGGTTGTTCTGAGAGGTAGTGAACTGCCAACCTAAAAATGAATTTTATCTGCTTCTGGGGGGAAGCTATGCTCCTCCCTCTCTGCCCCCCCGCCCCAAGTACAGTTAGCCAAGCGTTCTGGTCACCTCTATGTGTCCAATCTGTGGTATCCACATTTCGGTTCTTAGGGTAGGGAAGGAAGAACCAGGTACTACCTGAGGAGTCCATATAGGCTGTCTGCCTGTACCAGGCATCCTGAGTAGGTGGAGATGGTGTGTTGTGTTGTTTGTGTGTGTGTGTGTGTGTGTGCTGTAGGGTGTGTGTGTTGTGCTGTAGGGTGTGTGTGTGTGTGTGTGTGTTGTGCTGTAGGTGTGTGTGTTGTGCTGTAGGGTGTGTGTGTGTGCTGTGCTGTAGGGTGTGTGTGTTGTGCTGTAGGGTGTGGGTGTGTGTGTTGTGCTGTAGGGTGTGTGTGTTGTGCTGTGTGTGTGTGTGTTGTGCTGTAGGGTGTGTGTGTGTGTGTTGTGCTGTAGGGTGTGTGTGTGTTGTGCTGTGTGTGTGTGTGTGTGTGTGTGTGTGTGTTGTGCTGTAAGGTGTGTGTGTTTGTAAAGTGAGACAGAAGGAGTTGGACTCCCCGTCTGCGTCTCTGGGAGCTTTTGTGATAAGGATAGTCACAGGAAAGGGAAGACTTGAGACATGCTCAGAACGGCGGCGTTTCCATCTCTGCCACAGGCTGGGTCTGAAGGGCTGGGAGTGGTAGGCTTAGTGGATGAGAGTTCACTTTCTGGGTTCGGCATTTGGCATCGATCCCATGACAGTGATATTGTTCTTCTGTATGCTGAGTGTGAATGATCTGGAGGCAGAACCTGCCCTAAAAGGCCAATGCAGGATGCAGCTACACTGCAAATGCTTGGCTCAAGTTGGTTCTTAACTCCAAGGGGCGTCTAGATAAGTCAGCAGATAGGGAGGTTTCCCTGCAGGGCGCAGGGTTGGAATGCAGGTGCTGGAGCCTAAAGTTCCAACACCTTCTCTGGCAGCTTAGGTGATGGCTTCTATTTTTATTTTATATGCATGGGTGTTTTGCCTGTATATATGTCTATGTACCACCTGTGTCCCTGGTGCCTTTGGGGGCCAGAAGAGAGTTTTGGATCTCCTGGGACTAGAGTTACAGATGGTTGTAAGACACCATGGAGATGCTTGGAATTTCTGGATTCTCTGGGAGAGAAGCCAGTGATCTTAACCCCTGAGCCATCTCTCCAGCCTGCTATGGATTCTAACGGGAAAGGCAAACAGTCATAGAGGCAGAAATCAGGAACCTGTTCACACCTGGGCGCAATAGCTGGAGGTGGGAAAGGGTGTGTGCTCCAGTCCAGAGCTCTCCGATGCTCAGGCTTCAGGAACAGGCTCTACCAGCTTCTTCCCCCTCCCCTGATCTATGACCCAGGAGGGGGCAGGAGGGTGAAGGTCCCCTAATACTCTACTCCCTTGTGTTTGTTTTTGTGCCTCTCTCACAGGCCCGGCTGGCATTCTAACCTGTCCTGTTCTGTGGTGAACCTTGGCAGGGAGCAGGTCTGGCTGAAGCCTCTGTTTTGAAGTTGCCAGGACCAATTTTTTCATCTTCTTTCTCTGAGTCACAGCTAGTCTCCCTGGAAGCAGTGGACCATGGGAGTTGGGGGTGGGGTGGGCGGTGGAAGGAGGGTAGGTAAATTGCAGGGAGAAACCGAGGCTGAGATTTGTTTATCTCACCGGAGGCATTACAGGTTCCTCCTCCTCACTTGAAGGACACATCCTTCCTGCCCGTGCCCACAGAAGTCACCGTGGAGATTCTTTTTCTTTTTTTAAATGTATTTATTTATTCATTACCTTATCGTCACTGTGTGTTTGTATGAAGTGTGTGCACAGGCAAGCCATGATGTTCATGTCCTTTCTTCCATCTTACGAGATCAGGGGATGGAACTCTGGTGGACAGGCTTAGTGGCAAGTGCTTTTACCCCCTGAACCATCTTGTCAGTCCCACCGTTTCTCTTTATTGTCCGTGCTGCAAACGGGCAGGGAGGAATAGAAGTCCATGTCACCATCTAAAGGGGTTTGTGGGGAGCCAGATCCCGGCCAGGCCTCTGGAGGCCCAGCCTGGGGAGGAGCAACCTTGATCCTGGTACATTCCTTTCACATTCCCAGAACTTTCCCCTTTCTCTCCTACCCACCTGCCCCAGGATATGAGTAGAGGCCTCTGCTGGCTGCCTACCTGGAGCCAGGGGAGGGGGCTTATGGCTGGAGCCGGAGGAGTTCCAGAGCTTAGGATTTGTTGACTTTCTGCGGTGGGGGGTTCTTGATCTTCAAGTGAGGTGCTACTGGGGCGCTCAATGGGGGAGATGTGGTGGAGTTGGAGGGTGTCTTGAGGTTTTTGGGTTTCTTCGAACTAGGGAATATGTCATTGCAGAGATCGTGGGGCCCAAGAACAGAGCAGGGTGCCAGGTACCCCTCCCACCATTCTTCCGCCAGCCCACCTTCTGCTGAAGAGCTTCTCCATGTACTTGTTGATCTGGCCAAAGTTTGCAAACCAACTGGCCACTCTGGGCTCGAGAGACTGCTGCAGTTGGACCTCGTTGCCCAAGGTGCCATCGGGTAGCCCCAGAAGTGATGTGAGGCATCCCATAGCCAATGCCCACGCGCACATGCAGGGCAAAGTCACTGTCTGGGGAGGGGGGCAGACAGCACTGTCAGGTGATCCCAGGAAGGGAGGTGAGGTAGGACCTGGCTGTGCCCTGCACTGGGTCCTGTGGAGTCACACACCATCTATTGAGAAAACCTGGAGTGTGGCGAAGCTCAGACCAGGAGGTGTGGCTGCCTCTGGTACATGTAACTTGAATGCTGGAACGCTTCAAGGAACATCCTGGTTCCCAGAGAAAATAGGGCACGCCCAGCCGTGCACTGGGATAGCCCCAAAGCACCGAGGTAAAAATGTATAGGAGCCCCTCTCTGAGACTGAACATGATCTAGAATCGCTGGCCAGGTCTCTGATCTCACAGACATCTGCAATTCCTTGTGCACCCCACTCCAGCCTTTCCCACCTCCTTTGATCCTCAAAAACCTTAGACATGCTGCTGTTTACCTAGAAGCCTGTTTCTCCAGATGTCTGCGGGGCCAGCTTCAAGTATCAGATCAACAGTCCATGACCGGGTCTAGCCCTGACACCCCTATTTAAAGCTGCCATCCACCCTTACCTTGCTCTGCCCATGCCATGTCCACCTCTCGCTGGATTCTATACTAATTTGTAATTATGGTCGTCAGAGTCTCTTCCCAGCCCCGCATCTTCCCTCAAAGTCATGGCAAGTAGGCTGTGTACCTACTTTTCTCTTTGATGTAGTACTGCCTGCCACTCAGACCTATGCCTGGCTTTTAGAAGTCCATTAATGAATACCTAGTTGCACACTGGAGTGCTAGTCCATTGATACCCCCATCCCCATTCACATATAGAAACATACACACACACACACACACACACACACACACACACCATAGATTATGATACCCCAGATATGATACTTCCTTTGAACCCCTAAATATCTCCCACCCCACCTTGGGTTTCTCTGTTATAACTCTGGCTGAACTTGAACTCACTCTGTAGAACAGACTGGCCTCAAACTCACAGAGATCCGCCTGCCTCTGCCTCCTGAGTGCTGGGATTAAAGCATGAGCCATCACCATGAAGTCCTAAATCACTCTTAACCAGAATTTTCCTCACTGCACCACCTAAGCAGGGGCAGGAAGCTCCCTATAGCAGCTGTCCTGGACATCAGAATGGCTTCTTTTTTTTTCTTTCATACCCTTAGTGGGTCTGTGGAGGGGCCCTTGGTGCCAGCCTCCATTCCCAAGCTCCTGGAGAGCGCAGGTGATAGGGATCTGTCTCACAGGTAGCCACCAGACATTACCATAGTGCTGGACAGGTGCGGAGAGACACAGCAAAGGGTCTCTGGCCAGGACTTCAGAGGCCATTTATATTTCTTTGGATCCATGACCCTGTCCCTCTAGGGATCCACCTCTGCATGGCTTTCTCCTGCTCCTGTGTCATGACCCGGAACTGGGAACAGAGAGGGTGTGGGGGTGGAAGCACATGGCCTACCAACTGTCCTAAGGCACAGTGTGTTCCAGGGCCCAGAGAGGTGGGTGGCAGAGGTGGGAGGCTCCTGGGGTGGGGTAATTTTTTGTTCCAAGATCACAAATCCTGGGGAAGAGCTGTGTCTGGGGTTGTGAGGAGGCAGTGCCTTTCCCAGGGGCTATTTCTGTGGTCAGCAGAGGCCAATGCTAAGAGACACCCTAATCACCCAACTGACCCAAAGGGACTCTTCCTGCAGGGTTGCTGTGGAGGCCTAGCATCTCCGTTCTGGTGTCTAGGACTAGGGGAGCTTTGGGATTGCAGCCCCTTGCTCTGCTTGGCCGAGCCATGCGGAGCCCTTGGGAGTGACTTGGTGAGCCCTATGGAGGGAGGGATCTTGGCTTCTTAAGTGATACACTCACCCATTGGCGTTCAGGCTGAAGAACCTTGGTGCGGACCTGTTGTCTTCCTTATCTGCTCCACCCTGATCCTTGTCCAGACCACACTGTGACGTGGCACGGAAGAGACAGTAGGGGTCATGACTTCATTACTTCTCGGCTGTGTGAACTTGACCGAGGGACTTTACTGAGCCCCCCCTCCACAGTCTCATAGGTGGAATGGGGCTCATCATCCTTCCCGCATGAGAGCGATGCCAAGGTTGTCCTGACCTCACAGCTCAGTCACTGGGGAGCTCTTGGTACAGGGTGGGCAACAGACACGAAGATTCCCTCTGCGTGGGTCTCCTCATGTCTCCACTTATCCTCATTTTCTTCTTAGGAAAAGCTGTTCTCAGGGGAGGGGTGAGGGTCAGCGTTCTTATCAAAGTGCATGCCACAGCTCCGGAGCCCAGTGACCCTAGGGATCCTCCTAGATTACAAGCACAAGGCATCATACCTGTGCTTTACATGGGTGCTCGGATTGGAACTCAGGTCCTCTTGTTTGTACAAAAAGGACTTTACTGACTGAGCTGTGTCTCTAGCTCCAATTTCTCCATTTAAAAAGTTTTGATTTGTGTGTATGTGTGTGTGTGTGTGTGCGTGCGCCATGAACACACGCCGTGAGCACGTGTAGCTATGTGCACATGAATGCAGTTGCCTGAAGGGACCAGAAGATGGCGTCGGATCCCCTGGGGTTAGAGTTACAGGCAATTGTGAGCCACTGAACATGATTGCTGGGAATTGGACTTGAGTCCTCCGTGGGAGCACTACAGTGTTCCTAACCACTGAACCGTTTCTTCAGCTACCACCGCCCCCCTCCCACCTTGTTTTGAGACAAGTCTCTCTGGTCTGTCTGTCCTGGAACTCATCCTATAGACCAGGCTGGCCTTGAACTCACAGAGAGCCTGCCTCTGCCTCCTGAGTACTGGGATTTCAGGCTTGCACCACTCCATCCAACTTTTTTTCTTTTCCTTTACTATTAGTTTGTACTGCTTTGAGACAAGATCTCACTATACAGCCCAGTAGCCCAGGCTGGCCTTGAACTCACAGAGAGCCTGCCTCTGCCTTCTGAGTGTTGGGATTACAGGCACGTGCCATCTGGTTGGGCTGCTCTTGCTCTTTCCACTCCCGTATTCAGGACTGAACCCAGGGCTTTATGCACACTGAGCCTCATCCCCAACCCTACACATGCTTTTTTATTTTCTGGGTTCATATGTTTTGACTTCTGGGCTGGGCCAGCTGTCTGAAGGTTCTATCATCTCCCAGTAGTGCCACTTGGAAGACTAAGCCTCTAATCCACATTTCTTTGGGAGACACTCATCTAAACCCCAGTTCCTGGGAACTTAGTAAAGTATTTGTGTGGACCTGTCCTCGGAGATTCTGCACCCTGTATTTACTGAACACTGGCTTGATGGAAAGGCTCTGCTCTGAATGCTGGATGAGGCTCAATGAGACTGCCACTGTCCTCAAAGAACAGTCTAATGGGAATAGGTATTTATGGGATGGAATAATTAATGTTTCAAGAAAAATTTGCTAAGGGACTACTTCTTGTCTGTGGAAAAGCGTTTTTTTTTTTTTAATTTTAATTTCTTTTAATGAGTAGAAGTTCTGATTTCTCAACCTCCCCTATTACAGATGAGTCATGGACCGATTTGCCTGTGTTGGAGGACATCAGTCCTTCTGGTCTCTGCAAACCAGAAGGTCCTGGCTTTGGACATCTCTGCCAGCTGCTGTCAAGCACTGCTAAACAGCCAGGAGTGATGTTGCATGTCTGTAATCTCAGCATTGGAGAGGCCGAAGCCAGAGGATGGTGAGTTCAGAGCCAGCCTGGGAAAGTTAGCGAGACACTATCACGGAAAAAGAAAGGAAGGAAGAATTGCTAAGCTGTTTTCGAGGCCAGTGTCTGATGCCAAATTAATGAAGGATTAGGGTGAATTAGTAAAAGTACTTCCATGGAGACTAGGTAAGTTTAGGGTTAGATTAAGCTGCGATGAGAGCAGCTAAGCCTCAGCAAGGAAGCACACAGACTGTTTCCAAGTTTATTTCTCAAAGCTGGAGGCATTGCAGGGAGAAGAGGGAAGTGGGCGGCTCAGACAGGGCCGGGCAAGGCTTTTCTCAAAGGTGTGTGGGCAGTGAGACCAGGACATGCTCTTCAGACCAGACTTCAGAGTCTTTGGTGAACCCCCGCCTGCTCTGGGAGGACTTGGGGTCAGTCGGGGCACATCAGACATCCTGAGAAAGAGACGAACCACCCACTTGTCCCCTGGCACCGAGCTAGATCCTTCCAAACATCTAGAAGGGACCTGCATTTCCTGTGTGTCTGGCACTGCGGCAGCCACTCTGTAGCTGTCTTTCCCCAAGGTGGAGGGTAGTATCCCCACTGTATAGATGGAGAAACTGAGGCTCAGCAAGGTTGTGTAACTGGCTTAGCATACACGCTTAGCAACAAAATGGTTATAACAACTTCTCACCCTGATAAGCAAAAGTAGAGTCAGGAGACAGGGAGAGGTGTGGGTCAGGATGGGGTGAGACAAGGAACACAGAGGCTTCATGGAGAGGTCTAGGGTCCTCTAACAGATGAGCAGTCTGAGTGCAGGGCAGGGTTGTGTGAGGTGACCCTGGATGGTGGGGCCTGAAGGCTCTGCTTTTTGGCTGAAAAGAAAGCAAGGAGCCAGCCAGAATGTCTCAGTTTGGTCCTGAACATGAGACACAGCTACCTGTTGGGATGTTGCATTGGGGCTGAGATTGGGGAAGGGGCATAATATCTCCCAAGTAGGGTGCACCTAGGACTATGCAAGGTAAGTCTTTGGAGTATGGGAAAACATGTTGGTTTTGTTCAAATGATGTTTTAAGTTATTGGGTAAATGTGAATTGCTTTGAATATATGCAGTAGTCCATTCAGTAGCTCAGCTACAATAATCCATAAGAAAATCCCTTCCTTTCGTTTTATCTATCTATCTACTATTTATTTATTTAATTTTATTTTGTGTGTATCAGTATGAGGGTGTCAGATTCCCTGTGGAGTTACAGACAGTTGTGAGCTGCCATGTGGGTGTTGGAAATTGAACTCAGGACCTTTTGAAGAGCAACCAGTGCTCTTAACTGCTGAGCCATCTCTCCAACCCCTCTCCCCCTTTTTTTACACTGACGTCTCCAAATTTCCCTTTCCTGAGTGGTATAGCAAATACAAAAGGTTTCCAGAACAAGCTCTGGGGAGTTGCAGGTGTGTGTGTGTGTGTGTGTGTGTATGTATGTGTGTGTGGAGTGTGGGTACATAGACTGAACACAGAGCTGTTGGCTTCTGCTGGCTATCACAGGAAGTGTGCACCACTCCAAGGGTGCTCTTCTGGAAATTCACACCTGCTTATAGTTTCTCCCCTGACCCCTCTGTGTGTGTGTCTTGATTCTCAAAGCTGTGGCCTGAACACTCACCTCAGGAAAAAAGCATTTGAAGGTTAGCCCTGCCTGCAGCCCGTGACCTCTGAGAAAGACAGAGGTTATACAGATCCTGGAGTGGGAAGAAGCATTCCACAGTGCTGCAGTAGATTCTGGAGACTTTTTTCTAAGCTAGTCCTGGACGGCTTTGGGCTTAGCTTAGAACGAAGTACCTGAGGGCACATTCTGTTTCAACGTTTAACCACTAGAATAGCGTTTCTCCATCTTTGTGACACACCCCTCCCCAACTTCCATCCCAGGAAGGTTCCTTGTCTATTTCAGCGTCGAAGAAACTGACACCTTGTCATGAACAAACAGGAGCATTCAAGTCTTTTTTGATAAATACTTCTGTCCACTCTAATCTTATAGAATGTTGTACGAAATTATAAATCAAATGTAAGATGTGTGTGCGCGAGTCAGACAGTAAGAATAACCGGTGGGGCCCCACCAGGTGGCTTAGCACTCGAGTCCCACCGTGTCTTCGGGATCCTGGACGGAACAGGTTTTCTGTGAATTGCTATGGAGTAATAGTTGTTTGTTTGAAAAGTAATATTCATTACTTTTCAAGATCTCTCTCCCTTTCCCAAGCAAATGCAAACAGTTAAACGATTCCCTGAGCAGAGGGACGGAGGAAGTCTTCACAACGGGAAGGAGATCTCTTGTCCTGAGTTAAAGCAGGAAGATCTTCTAGTTTGGCAGCAGAGGAGTTTTGGAAACTATCCTCTAGGAAGCATTTTTTCTCTCTCTCTCTCTCTCTCTCTCTCTCTCTCTCTCTCTCTCTCTCTCTCTCTCTCTCTCTCTCTCTCTCTCTCTCTCTCTCTCTCTCTCTCTCTCTCTCTCTCTCTCTCTCTCTCTCTCTCTCTCTCTCTCTCTCTCTCTCTCTCTCTCTCTCTCTCTCTCTCTCTCTCTCTCTCTCTCTCTCTCGGACAGAAGCCTGTAGTTCCAATCACTACCATTTGGGGTCGCTACAAAACTTTCTTCTCTCTCCATAACAAACGAGGTCCGCTACTTAAACATGGCCTTTAGCAATTTGACCCGTCTCTGGCTTTTCCTAACTTTTGTCCTTTGCAAACAGAATCTGCTGGGACCACATCTCAGGATGGATTCTCAAATGAATTCATTTTCGAGGTACCCAAACAAGTTTCCAGGACGCAATCCGTTTCTGATATTAAGAGCAAGTTGGCAAGGAAGATAAATGTTCCGCTCCCCACCGTGCGCATATTCCAGAGGGCAGCGGAGGCAGCAGGGGAACCCCTCAAGTCTGGGAAGTACCGGGGTTGCACAGACTGAATGAACTGTTGCTCTCCCGCACAGCAGCCGCCAATAGTCTGAGGCTGTGCAGTATCTTTTACTAGCAGGTCTGGGTGGAGCCAGAGGCTGAGCAAGGCGGGCTAGTGGGCTTAACCCTTTGTTTTCTTCATTTTTCGGTGCTGGAGGTAGAACCCGGGGCCTCCTGCATGCTCCACACGCGCCACACCAACTGAGCCACACGCCCCCTCCCCCCATTTACTGGTTGCAATGAGATTCAGGAAAGATAGAGAGATATTTCTGTCCTTATTCCACGGACAGAGGCATGGAACAACTCCCTGCGTCCAGGCCTAAATTTCGGGTCTTGATCCCCTTCATGAAGACATAGCTCCCCTTGCTTAAAAAATTTTTTTTTTCTTCCAAATTTTCTTGGAAGTCCAGGATGCAGATATTTACCATCTGAATGTTTAACGCCGCCCCCAGGCTGAGCCCCTATGGGAGTTAGTACCCTAATATCTCAAACTGAATCAAGCAAGGACAGACGAAGCGCGCGTGGGTCATTGGACAACGGGTCCCGTTAGAGGGGTGATTCCATCAGGCTGTTCCCTCCCCCCTCCCCACCATCGCCCTTTTAAAGAATTCCTGGGCTCCAAGTGGCACGCGTTGGCGCCTCTCCGAGTTGGGGGGTCGTGGGCTCTGCGGTGCCTGCTAACCCTCACCTCCCCGCCCACCCGCCTGCTGCTGCGAGATTACTTTCCTGCGGTCCCGAGGCTGCCGCGTCCCCCCCCCCCACCGCGTCCCCGCCTCTCCACTCTGTCTCCGCCCCTTCGCTCCTCCGCGGCCTCGCCGCTTTAAGAGCGCGGCCAGCGATTGACAAGCAGTAACCGCGGAGCTCCGGGCTGGCCAAGTCGCCCCGAGCCAGGGCTCCCCAAGAAGCAGGTAGGTATCCCCAAGCCTCTGGGCCAGCACCCACCTCAGAACCCCTGCGTCCTTTCCGTCCTGGCACGGCGCTTGGGACCCTATTCTCCAGGTCCAAACTCCCGGGTCCCTTACCCGAGCTGCCCCCTCCCTGTCCAGTTGCAGCCCCCGACTCACTCTCTCTGGGATTACCGGTGGGGAGAACCGAACTCTTCAGTCCAGGGATGCTAGTCCCCATCCCAGTGACGAGGGCTCCAGAGGAACCCCGGTTACAGAGGGGCTGAGCGGAGCCCAGGTATTTGCGCGGCCTCTCCGGGGTCTGTGCTGGGGGGGGGGGGGACTTCGGATCCCGGCATTACGTAAGAGCGGCTCGGCTGGCGCTTCCGGCCGTGGGGGAGCTAGACTAAGACTGTGCTGGGTCCCTCGGCACCCTGCACCCCAAGGGGCCGTCACCTCGGCCTTCCCTGGGAGGAGGACCTGGGAAGAGGCGCTCTAGTAACCCAGGCTTCAAGGGACAGGAGGCTGCAGGGTCTCGGGGGCCATGGTTTAAGGCCTGGGGACTCCAGCGCCAGAAGCCAGGAGCCAGGGTCAGAAAGTTAGGTCAATTTAGGGGATGGTAGGGAATGAAGGGGGGGGCAGTCATTCAGTGACCTCATCCCCTGGTCTCTGCGGGCGCGCGAGCTAAGAGCCTTCTTTGATAGCTCGCAACACGCCCCCTCCTTCCCGGGTCCTAGCGCCCAGTGGGTTAGGACTGAATTGGAGGGGCGGGGGCGGTCTGATTGAGAGTGTGGGCACGTCCGCCGGCTCCCTAGACCCCATTTCCGTCCCTCAGTTATGTCCAGCCCTCCCCACAAACCTGACGAGCTCCAAAGTGCCTTTGTCAGGCGTTCCTCTTTCGCACCTCTGTGTCTGCACTGATGGAAGGGTAGGTGGGAGGCTGGAGGAAACCTCCCCCTTTGAAGCTGGCGGGCTTCACCTACAGACAGACACTCTTGGCGGGGACTAGGGTGGGGTGGGGTGGATAGCTTGGTGGTTTAGACCTGCGTGTGGAGGTGGGAGTGGGAAGGCACCTGGCCTTAGGATTTTGGACGCCAAGGTGTTGGTTCCGTGATGACTGGGCCCGGGGACCTTGGCTTGGAACCAGGCTAGCTTGCCTGGCACTGCCGTTCTCCTGTGGGCACAGCCGGCCCCGCCCTTTCAGAGGCTTGGGTGGGGGTGGGGCAGAGGGAGCCGATGCCGTGGGAACCAACTCCTCAGGGAGCAAACCCAGGCTCACTGGGCAGGACTCCCGGGCCTAGGGTTTCATACAGTATCCTTCCTGCCTCTTCCCGTTTCCCTACTCTGGATAGTGAGTAACCCCAGAGCAAGCACCTCCATCGGGGAGCATGGCCCAAGCCTTGAGAAGGAGCCCCCTGCTCTCTTAGGAACAAGGTCAGGGCAGTTGGCACAAGGGTCACCGGCTGGCACAATGGATCCCGGACATTTCTTACAGCCAGTGGTGCTGGTGTGAGAGGGATTCCCCTCCTCTTTCTGCAAGTTCAATTCTTCTGGAGAAGATCCGGAGGAAGGGGAACTGTGCCCCTCACCTTTGTCATTTCTGCCTCAAGAGCTTAGAGGGAGCAGAGAGGGTTTTTATTAACACCAGTAGTTGCTCCTCTGAGAATCAATCATATTGGATTCTTGGGAGGGGGGGAGGTGGAGTGGCCCTGTGGCTCCCCTCCCCCAGGGGGTGCAAAAGCCATTTAGACTTAAAGTGGGCACTGCCAGCTGCTTTCCCCCTACTCCCCCACCCTAGCTGTGAGCCACTGCCTCCTGTTGTCATGGCAACCGGGGAATTAGGGTTTTATCCTGTAGCACATGCCCAGGAAGGCAAGGGGAGGAAGAGTGAGGGGTCATCCCGTTCTCCTTTCCAGGAGACCCTGGGATGGGCAATGGGGCCGCAGACTCTACGCATGTTTGTGGCTGCAGTCCACCCCCACCTCCCCTCCCCCCACCCCATCCCAACTCTGCTCTAAGCAGGCAAGAGGGGGAGAGAGAGAAAAGCCAGAACAGCGGGAAAGGAAATATCATTTCTGTCAGCTGGACACCAGTGCTCATGGGACACCGGAAGGTTCTAGCCCCGGAGCCTAGAGACAAGTGAGAGTTCATTCTCGTTCTCATGGAGCTTATGGTCTGGGGGCGCTTCCCACTTTGGGCTCATATCCAGAACTCACACTTAGTCCTCCCTCCACTTTAAGAACAAGAAAGAATATCATATTTTGTTTGGTTTTGAGATGAGGTCTCTATATTTCCCAGGCTGGTCTCAAACACCTGGGCTCAAGGAACACCTTGTTCCTTGGCCCGAGTGGGTGATACATTATCACACCTAGAGACACAGCACTAGGCTTTCACCGTAGCTCTCTTATCAGCTTTGTGGTCTTGGGGGAAATGAATTAACCTCTCTGATCCTTCCTGACCCCCCTACCCCCCTTACCCCCCACCCTCGCCTCTGAGAAGGGGCATGCTATTGGCTCTTCTCACCTTCCAGGGCCCTTGGGGTCACTCTTGCCGTGCACCCTCCTATCCCTTCACCCCCTTATCTGGGCAACGGTCTCTTCCTACCATGTGGATGTTCCTGAAGAAGATACTCTTCCTGGTCTCTCACATCCCTGGCTTTGCCCTGTCTTCTCAGTCTCCTCTCTCCTCTCTAGGAGACCGACTACAGAGTTCTCACAGACATCTCACCATGCCGGTGGCCGCCACCAACTCCGAGTCTGGTAAGAAGAGGGTAAAGCTGTCAGCTTACCTCGGTGCTTCCGAGGGGGCTGGGGGAGGATACGGAGGTGGGTGCAGCAGTAGTAGTTGGGCGCTTCGCACTCCCCCTCCCCTGTCATGCCACACTCAGCCCTTCATTCAGACTGCCTCCTCCCCGGTATAGGATAAAGTGGAGGAAGAGCCGAGCTTGCTCCAGGTAGCGCTGGATAAGTAGCACAACTCATGTCCCGGAGGGCCAGGGTGCCTGGTGGTAGGGACATACCACGGGATAGTACAGGTCGGAGGGACTGAGAACTCCATAGTATATTTTGCCTGTACCAGAGGTAGGCGAGGGGACGGGGTGACGACCGTAGGTGTAAGTGGAGATGCTCGCACATAGTTCTGTGGGTGGAGAGTACACAGGCTGCGAAAGCCCCGAGGTCGCTGGGAACCTCCTAACCCGAACATCTGAAAGAGTTGGCGTGACACTTAAAGGCTGTGAGAGGGGAGAGCTCATTGCTGTGAGGCCTTTCAGATTATTCGGCTGCTGCTGCTACGGCATTGACCTGTAAGTCAGTCATCTCCCTTCGAGGACTTGTTTCCTGGCTGAGATGAGACTGGTATCTTTAGCTTTGCTCCTAGATCTTCAGACTCTGGTGACAGCAGTGGGCACCCACCGTAGACACACACGTACTCCAAAGTCTACACCCCACCCCAGCGGTTCCAGGACCCTTGAGTGTGTTCCGAGACCTACCAGGCTAGGTTTCCCTGTCCAGAGGCTAGGAAAGGGCTGTAGCTACAGCTGTGAGGTGCCCTGAGAGGTCTGAATTCTTCACGGTGTATCCCGATGTTCCATCTTACAAGACATTCCAGGTCCCCACTTTGGATAGAATGAAGCCTTGTCTCTACCCTTTGAGAAAATGAAAATTGCTTTGTGTCAGCCAGAACCTAAGCTGTGACCCCTTTGTCCCCAGGAAAAGCTCCTTCTCCATGCCATGGAATGTCCTCCAGCTTTTTGGAGGGCTCAGTGTTTTTCTCCTGCGCCCTGGCCTCTCCCCTTGCTGACCTTTCCCCTTGCTCCAGTGGCCAGGGACCCCACTATAAGCTGATTAGGAGTTAATGAGACCCATCCCTGAGCCCAAGATTAAAGGTTCTCATCTGGGGCTGCCCAGTAAACCTATTAACAGTGACCAGCAGGGCTGCCCAGGGAGCTGCTTCCCAGCTGCAGGCCACTTGGTGGGAGCACACAGGGCAGGGAGGCCATGCCTGTGGGCGTGGTCTGCTTGTTCAAACACCTCCTGGGGCCCTGTTCCCCGGGATGCAGTGCTGTGGGCTGTTCTTTTCTTCCATATCTAAAGGAAGAAATACCACGTGCTCCCATTCCTGAGCTAGCCCTCTGCTGACTTCTCAGCCTCAAAATCTAAGGGTGCATCCTGACCCTCATCATCTGGTGGCCATTATATGTCCCATGAGTCTGACAGTTCTGCCCTCATCTGAGGCCAGGCTTCCCTTCCACGCTCCCCACCTCCTCTCCCCCGTGTTCCCCCTCATCCCTGCTTTGGGCTCTGTAAAGGTGAAACTAGCAAGTTCCTTCTCCATCCTGTTCCCCGTGTTATGGGAGGGCTCACTCTTTAGCTAAGGAGAGTTAGGGAGCTATGTGAGTGATGTCACACCCAGGCTGGGAGTTCAGATCTCCTGTGCTCACTTACAGCCCCATGTTTCTTCTCTCTCCACCCCGCTCCCGCTCCCTGGCTCACTCCTTTCCTTGAATCAAAGTGAGGAGGATGTGGGCCTGCTTTCAGATGGAGCTGTCACTTTAAATATCTCTGCCATCACTGGGTTACTGTCCTGGTGTGTAATCCTCCCCCCCCCCCGCTGCCATGGCAACCAGGGGTGCAAGGCGACCTGGTGCCACTCCTCTGGGAATGGCTGACTGGAGGTGGCAGCAACAGCAGCAGCTAGTAGTGGCCTCACGGGTACACATGGGTATACTCTGGGCACAGGGCCTGGGTAGCTACCCGGCCCTTCCTCTTGCTCACCTTTATTCTTGCTGCGTAAATGGACTCTCAACCCCTCCCCTCCTCGTTCCAAGGTGCCTGGCCATCACCCCTCACTTGATGGATGGCGATGGCAAAAGGGAGAAGCTACTGTTGAGATAGATGCATTCACGATCCAGGCACTTTACCGTGCCATGAGCGCCACCGAGCGCCACCATTATATCTCTCCCGCCATCCCCTTCCCCCACCGTGGTCCTGGGGATGGCATTTGAGGTTAAGATATTTGCCTCTTGTCAAAATGGTATTACTGCGTTTCTGCACCTACCAGGGAGAGGGCCCAGAGCTGTTCTTGAGGGGTTTCTTTGGTTGAGGGGGTTATTATTAAGAAATCAGCCTGGAGTAGGGGGAGGGGGCGTGGCGTAGGTCAGAGGGCACCTCTCAGGATGGGGTAGGAGTCAGCATCAGATGAAGTAGAGGAGGGACATCCGTAAGAGAGAGGTTCAGAAGCAAGATGGGAGCCAAGCTCGGCCCACCACCTGGAATTTCTGCACTGGCTGAGAGGAAGGTCCGAGTCCAGAGTCCCCAGTCCCCCAAGCTCAGTCTCATCGCCGCCTCCCTTTCTGCATCGGTACTAAGTGACAGGGATCAGGCTAGTTTAGGGTAACTCTCTGCTGCCACCGCCCTCCTCCCACCCATTACCGCCCCCTCCTCACCAGAAGGCGGGCTTTAGCCAATCAACAAGGCGGTCCGGGAGACGGAGCCTTGCTATTGGTTGATTCTGCAGCGCTCTCGAGAGTCCCGCCTTCTTTAGCTCAGCCCGCGTCTGGCTGGGAAGGCGCAGACCTCGCGGGAGACTGCTCCAGGATTGCCAAGGGGTCGCCATGGCCTGCAGCCCAGGCAGTGGGGCTTCCTTGGAGGGGATTTCTCTGGGCTCATCTGAAGAAGCAGAGCTCCGCAGGGAAGGTAGGAAGAGGTCGGGTGGAGAGGCCAGGGGCGGGGTACTCACCCTTTCACTGACCCTCCCATAGTGGGTTCTGGGGCACCGGGCAACGGCCCCCTTGGGGGCTATCTGGACCCCAGCCGATCAAAGAGCTGATCTAGCAGAGAGCATCACTCCCCACTGGCTAGTCCCCCATCCCCAATAACTGGTTGTCTGGGGAATCAGCAGGACCGGGGACTGTGGACATTTGGCAGACTGGGAAGGGCTCTTGACTTGGCTCCTCGGAGAGCCCAAGAAGGACCTTGTAAGTCTCCGGCCCTTCCGACGCCCAGGCCTGGACAGGAAGGGTCTGGAGGCAGGCTCGGCTGTTTACGGAGAAGGTGGGGAGAGGAGTGGAAAAGAGGAGCCAGCCCTAAGCCATCCTATCCAAGCTCCAGTTTTGGGGCCCCCCCTCCTGCCCACCCTCACTCTTTGGAGGAGGGGAGCTCTGACAAGAGAGTTAGAGGTGCCAGGGAGCCTGTTTCCCCACTCTCTCTCCTCCAGGGTTGGATGCTGTTATGCAGATGTAGGCGTGGGTGGCAGAGTAATGATACCCCCTGCCCATCTTCGCTCCCAGCTGGGCACAAGGCTTTTTTCCTTCCTCCCACCCCCTGGAGCTCCCTCCCACCTTTACTAAGGAGGGAAGGCAGCCTCCATTCCGTGTCTCAAAGGCCAGCTTCAGGTGTACTGATGATGTCCTTGGATATGTCTCATCCCAGGGGCGATGTGATTTTGGACTTCTGCCCTTGGTCACCCACAGCCATGCCAGCACTCAGGGTGTTCGTTTCTCCGGCCCCTGCTAGTATTCCAGGTTTCAGATTTGACTCTTTGTCAGGCGTTAATTTCTAAAGAACGGTGTCTGTCAGAGCGGAGGGAAAGTCCGAGGCTAGCGGCAGCGATTCGTGCAGTGTCACACCAAGCTAGTGGTATGTAGCTCGGACAGGTGCACTGGACTGCATGGCTGCTTGCTTGATTCTGCTTGGACCCTGGGACATGCTCCAAGAACTGCTTACCCAGAGCTACAGGTGGCTGAGTCTTCAGGCTTAGTGTGACGTTATACGTCTAGAGGTGGAGTGGGGGGTCTGAGTCTCTGCTGCGGGGCAGAATCTGGAGTGGGACACCTGCTCCTGCTCCTTAGTCTGCTTCCTGCTGCTGGTAGCCTCCTGCCTTCCCAGGCTGACACTGCCTAAGGTGGAAAAAACGGGTGTAGACCTCTGCCTGAGGCATACAAGGGCCTGGGTGCCTGCGAGAGGAGAGTAGAAAGAGCTGTTGGGTGTCTTCTGTGGGGCTGGGGCTGGGAGGGTCTGTGTTGGATTTTGGTGGTCTGCACCCAGCTGCTACTCAGCATCTCACTGCCCCTCCCCCCAGCCATGCAGCAAGTCTTGGACAACCTGGGATCCCTTCCGAATGCCACGGGGGCTGCGGAACTGGACCTGATCTTCCTTCGAGGCATTATGGAAAGTCCCATAGTCAGATCCCTGGCCAAGGTATGGTGTTCAGTGTACCTGGGAGTCTTGGGGGACCCTACGGATGGGGCGTGTGTCAGAAGAAGCCACCTGAAAAGGTGTGGAAGGCTCTCATGCCCGGGTGATGAACCCCAGGGAGCAGGTAGAGGAGCTCACACTGCCCCTGCCGGTGAGAGGTGGCAATCAGAACGTCTGACTGAGGGAAGAGCTCACCTGTGTTTTGGAATCTCCGGATTGGCCCCTGCCCACTTCTCTGCCTTTGGGCATTTGTGCATGTGTGCCAGGCGGGAGGGAGACGGAAAAATAAAGTCAAAAAGTTAAGGAGAAAATTATAAGAATTTTGTGGTGGCATTTTAGGAGCACAGAGGACAGGTGCCTACTGAGCCTCTGCAGAGGAAGCCTCTTGGAGGAGGGGCTACCGTGAGTCGGAGGATGCAGAGAGGGGCAGGCATCTTGGGCAGAAACATGGAAGTGGAAGAGGTAATTGGAAGTGTGAAGCTGGAGCTGAGGTGCAAGACTAGGAGAGTGTGGGCAAGGTGGCGGGGTCGAGGAGGGCACCAGGGATCATGCCTGGGGACTCAGACCAGAGTATCGAGAAAGCCTGGTACATTTTAGGCAGGAAGGGACAGCGACATCGGTGTTTAGGAGCCCATCTCTGGCAGCCACAAGGAGGATCACATGAAGGGTTTCAGAGACCATGTGATAGTTGGAGCTAGGGTTGCTAAGAGGCACGTGGTGCTGACACAGCGTGGCTCTTCGTGTTTGAGACGGGGTGGGTCATAGTGGGGTATCCAAGGTTCCACCCTATGGGAGGGAGGCTGGTGTTAGCTTTAGCAGGGAGAGTGCGCACAGCAGGAGGGAGGGCATCTTCTGTGGGAAGGAGGTGCTCCTGGGCTGGGCTGGAGGCAAGGCCGGGCATGCTGGGAAGTCGGGGTGATCACTGGGAGATCTGAGTGAGGGCACACATTCCTCTCTTGGGACTCAAGCGTCAGGGCTCGAGCAGGGGATCAGAAGCAGAGCTTGGCCAGTCGCTGAAGGGGACAGGATCTGGTGAACAGGGATGCAGACAGATCATGGCAGGCACCGATTTCCCAAGGTGGCATGACTCAATCATCTCACCTCAAAGGTGGCTTTGATCCAGGCCCCGGAAGTGAGTGGATCCACGAAGGAAGCCCGAGATTGACTCAGACAGCATGGCTTCCCGGGTCCAGGCTGGGACAAAGCGAGGAGGCAGGGAGAATGTCTAGGTGCGGGTTGGGGGGTCTCTCTGAGGTTGCAAGATTGTTGGGGAGTGGTGGTCGGTGTCAGGATGGATGACAAGGCCAAGGTCAGAGAAAGGGAGGTAGGAAGTAGAATATTTCCTAGGAAGGCAGTTCTGGGGATGGTGTGACCATACAGGGTGTGGCTGGAACGGATGGTCTGTTGTTCAGGGTGTTAAAGAGGTCCTGGGGGGGAAGGCTATAGTGTGGGTGGGCGTGGCTACATGCACCTGGGGACCTGGGGTAATGACAGGTGATGTCATGGGAACAAGACTAAGGCAGGCAACAGGGTCTTCAGAAATGAATGAATGGCACAGAAATCGGCAATGGCGGCCATGAGATGACGGGGATAGAGGCGCAGTGGTGGGTTTGTTTCTTTGTCTTTTCTTTGTGTGTGTGTGTGTGTGTGTACTCTACGTGTGTGGGTGTGCACACATGGGCTCATGTTTGTGTGTGTGCGGTGGCCAGAGGTTGAGGTCGGGTGTCTTCCTCAATCGCTTTTCTACCCCATTTTTTGAGAGAGTCCCTCAGTGAACCTGGAGCTCACCCATTGGGTAGAATGGCGGACCGGCAAAGCCAGGGACCCTCCCATCTCCACCTCCCCAGCAATGAGATCATGGATGTGTAGGACTGCCTGGCTGTTTACCTGGGTGCAGGAGATCCAAACTCAGGACCTCGTGCTTGTGCAGCAAGTACTTTACCAAGGGAGCCATCTCTCCAGCCCCGGGTGGCAGATTTTCTATAGGGCCTGGTGGGACTCTGTCATAGGATCGTGGAAGCCTTGGCCTGGCTGGGTGGGCAGGAGATAAGGTCCTGCTGGAGGGAGAGAGCGACTGTGGTCCAGGGACACACCTGGCCTACATTATTATATGGGAAACTGAGGGAAGAGGACTGTGAGTTTGATCGCTTGGGCTCCATAGTAAAATCTTGTCTCAAAGAACAAAACAAGAGCCAAGTGTGATGACTTATCTCTTAAATCCCAGCGCTTGGGGTGTAGAGGCGGGAGCGTCAGGAATTCAAGGTCAGCCTCAGAGAGTTTGAGGTCAATCTGGGCTGCCTGAAATACTGTCTCCAGAAACTACAAAAAGAAAGCACTCAAAGAAAAACAAACAAACAAAACACAAAAAGAGCGGATAGATACAAAGCCGGAGAAATTCTGGGGAAGAGAAAACTTCGTTGGAGGGAAAAAGAAGAGAAAGGAGGTTTTGCCTTTTTGCCTTCATTGGTCATTGAAGATAGTTTTTTTTTTTTTTTTTCTAACTTAAAAGCAAGAAACCAGGCATGCCTGTGTAGTGCTAGCTACTCTGGAGACTGAGGTAGAAGGATTGCCCGAGCCCAGTGCAGGGCCAGCCTGGGCAGCACAGTAAGACCCTGTCCCTTGAAAGAGAAGATGAGGTGGAATTATTTGTTCCAAATGTTGAGCACATGAGCTCTGTGAGAGCCGGAGGTTTTGTGTTGCCCGGGTGACCTCTGTGTGTCCAGTGCCTAAAACCGTTTGGCACATAATTAGTATTTACTGAATGTTTGTTGAGTGGATAAATAGAAAAGATAAAAGACAGTAATGTCAGCACACCCTGAACACCCATTTCTGTGACTTTAATACTGACACTGGCTTATTTTGTCTTTTGTGCTTTCTTTTTAAAATCCTTTACAAATTTTTACCTTTTGTGTGTTCGTCTGTGTGACCATATGCTACATGCGCACGGGTGTCCCCAAAGGCCAGAAGGGGGTGTTAGACTGCCTGGAGCTGGAGCTGCAGGAGGTTGTGAACCATCTGATGTAGGCGCTGGGAACTGAACTCGGGTCCTCTGCAGACGCAAGAAACGCTGTTAACCTCTGAGCCCTCTCTACAGCTCTTACTCTTTCCTTCCTTCCTTCTTCCTTTCTCCTTCCTTCCTTCCTTTTAAACATTTTATTTGTTGTTATACACATCGGTGTTTTGCCTGCATGTATGTCCGAGTGAAGGAGTCAAATGCCCTGGAAGAGAGGCTACAGACAGTTGTAGCTGCCATGTGGGTGCTTGGAATTGAACACGGGTCCTCTGGGAAAGCAGCCAGTGCTCTTAACCGCTGAGCCATCTCTCCAGCCCCAGCCCTTGCTCTTTCCTTCAAAGAAATAAAAAGGTTGTATGTTACAATTCACTTCTCCCTCTTCCTCTCTCCCTCTTCCTCATTTCTACTGCTTTTCCTTCTCGAGAGTAAACACTGGTGATGTCACTTCCCAGAATGCTTGCTAACCCTGTCTGTATATAGATTCAGCCACTAATAATAGGCTCTTGTTGTACATGCCTCTAAATTTCCTACAAATGGAACGATAGTGTCATCTGCTTCTGTCTTTGAGCTTTCAAGTTCACGTAGGGAGTAAGGTTATTGATCTAGGTAAGAAAGACAGCGAGATTCATTTAACCATTGTGCACTAATTCTGACAAGCACGGGGTGCAGAGTTCAGTGGCTCCCTTCCTAAGAGATGAGGGTGGTGGTGTGATTTTCCCTGTTAAGGACAGCACTGTTGTGAACGCCCTTGTACCCATGTGTTTATGCACACGTGTGAAGTTTTCTCCGGGGTAAACTTGGCAGCGGAAGTGCTGAGTGCATGAAGTTTTGAGCCTCAACATCTGTAACCTTCCGATTCAGAGCTGAATTCAGAGTTGTATGGGTTAAGCCACATCTTCTATGGGTCACGGGGTCAGGGCTAGGCAATACGCAGCTCCCTTCAGAGTGTGACTTCCCTCAGTAACAACAGGTCTTCCCGTGGCCACGCACTTGCCAGATCTCGGGAGAGGGATTGGCTGGCTCTGTCATTCATTCACTCACTCATTCATTCATTCATTCTTCCATTTATCTACTCAACAGCTATCTACTGGACACCCAGCATGCACCACGATAACAGCAGATGAACTAGAGATAGTCTGTTCTTCTGACAGAGTCCAAGTCTGACTTCCTCTTTCTGGGTCCCACAATGACTCGGTCCCAGAAACTCACGTACAGCTTGGCTAATAGATTATCAATGTACTGGATCAGGCTGTAAGTAAAATCCTTCCTCTAGAAATGTTTGAAGCATAAGCTGGTCAGTTTGTCCTTCCAGAAAATTCTGGGTATGATTCTCAAAATGTAAAGCTCTACAGGGGATACTGAGGACATTTGTTCAACCCTGAGACCCACCTCACATAAGATGCTTATGTGCTTATGTGCTTAGGGCATCCAGTGCTTCTTCTCTCATCGGGTTCTGAAATAGGCCAGGAATCTCCCAAGGACTTCAGAGTAGTAAACCCCTCCCACCTCTGTGTGGAACCCTTCACTGTGGAACTTCACTGTTCATCAGAAGTCAGCACAGCCTTCCTCTTCATTTCCCAACACTGCCATGATCTGGACAACGTGACCTGCTGTTTACTAGTTTTAACGATTATATAGCCGTAGATGAGTTTGTGAACCAATGGACAAAACACTTTTATTAAGGATCCAGCTGCAAAATCTTGGTTCTCCTGAACAAGTAGCCCAGAGTTACAGTGGATTCCTGTTAAATTGTTTGTAGTAGTTAGGATCCTGCCTTCTGCCTTTGCCCTTGTGGAGTTGGGCTTGACTCTTGTCTCTGAAGATATAGCAGACGTGTGGGAGTCTCTGGCTGCCTAGAACTGGGGCCAAGGATAGGGGTATCTGAGGGAACAGACCCAGAGAATTAAAGATTCTTAGGGCCAGCTTGGCAGGCAGCTCATAAATCCATGGGTTGGCAGCAGGTAGCAGGTGGCTGACATCTGGGAGGGCTGACATGGATCCAGCTGCAGGTGCTTTAACAGCAGCCGAGGCCAAGATGAGAAACCCAAGGTGAACGGCATTTAGAAACCAGGGAAATTGCTAACAGCAAGCTCAGCTGCCTGCGAGGAGACATGGGAAGACAATATTTGAATCAATCCACATGATGAAGAACAGAGAGCAGTGGTTGAAGTCAGAAGACCCCCTGACTGGCTTTTGGGTTGCCACAATATCTTAAGGGAGAAAGGACTTATTCCGGCTCATGGTCTCAGCGGGTCACAGTCCTGGCAGGAAAAGGCATAGCGTGTGATAGAGGCTTGGCATGCAATGTGCGCCAGGAACCGGGGAGCAGCTGGGACTAGGGGCTGGGCTGTAACTCTCAATGGACTGTTCCTAGTGGTCTTACTTCTGCCAGATAAGTCTACCTCCTAAAGGCTCCTCAGCCCTCTTAAGCAGTGCCACCAGCTAGGGGACAAGCTTTCAAAAAACAAGAGCCCGTGGGGGATATTTCAGGTTCAAACCTGAACAGTGTGCGACTTTGGCGTGTCTGTCGATCTCCGAGGCGTCAGTTGTTTCTTCTGAGAAGTGAGGAGACTGACACCTGTTTGGTAAGAGAGCTGAGCTGGTGTGGGTGGTTTGTTTGGATGTTGACATGTTCCTAGGCCATGGTCTTAGCCGTTGGCCAGAAGTTCCTCAGAAGGCTTTGTTCTGTGGTTAGGCTGCAGTAGATGAGCTGGCAGAGGAAGCCACAGCTCTGAACAAGGTGGGCAAGGGTGTTGATAAGGGGAGGTGTGGCAGTGGGGAGCCTGGCAAACCAGTTAGCTTTTGTTACACCTCAAACCACCCGCTGTGCTGTGGTTTAATTTCCTTGGTTTTGTGGGCAGGTTGAGTGGCTTTTCTGGCCTGGGCTTGCTCACCTGGGTGAGCTGGGTGGTCCAAGCTGGCTTCGCCCACATGTCTGCTGTCTCAGCTAGAAAGACTGAAATGTCTGAGACACTTGGATCTCTCTCCACATACTTTCTCAAGTCTCTAGGAGGGTGGCCCCGTCTTCCCGACATGGTGGAAAGCGAGGAAAGATGAGTTCCGGATCAGAGGCGCTACCAGGCCTCACTTGCTTGCTTGCATGACATTTGCTGATGTCCCAGTGGACAAAGCAAGTCACCGTTGCTAAACCCCGAGTGGGGAGTTCTAGAACATTGCTCTCTGGAAGTTGCTGCAGTTCTTGAATTTGATTTTGAGCCTGGAGTTCAAAGGAGAATTCTGTCCTTTGAGAGGGGTGGTGGGGGGTGGGAGGTGGGGAGAGCTTTGCAGGGAGACAGCTGTGGCGGTTCTGAGGTTGCAGCTTGCTGTAGAGTTTGGCTCAGGAGCTGGCAGAACTAGCTGCTAGTGTTTCCTCTAATGTCACCTGGTTGTCCCTGACCCCAGCTTCTGGACTCTGCTTTGCTGAGGAAGCACTGAGGGTGCGTGTGTGTGTCACAAGGTCTTATGTAGTCTAGAATGACCTTGAACCCATGGAGCAGAGGATGACTTTGAATTCTTGCTTTGACCTTCCCCGTGCCGGGATTCTAGGCTTGCACCGCCGTGCCTCATTATGAGGTTCTAGGGATCCTCAAGGCTTCCTACATGCTAGGCAAACATCCTACCAACTGAGCTACGTTCCAGCCCATGTTGAGGATGGTTTGGAGATCAAAATGATACATGTGGTTACCACGGACTTTCAAATCACTCTCCTGAGTCCCGAGTCTAGAGGCACATAACACTGCTGCGCGTGCGTCAGTCACTTCTAGAAAGAATAAGAAGTATTTTTGGGCTTGAAGAGAGGGCTCAGTAGTTATCTTGCTGCTCTTGCAGAGGACCCAGTTTGGTTCTTAGAATTCACCTAGCAGTTCACAACCGCCTGTAACTCTAATCCTAGGGTACCCAAAATTTTTATCTAGCTGCCTTAGGCACTAGAGATCCATCTGCCTCTGCCTCCTGGGTGCTGGGATTAAAGGCTCCAGCCACCACTGCCTGGCTACATATAATTTTTTTAAAAAAATCTTTAAAAAGCAAGTTTTAAGAAAAAATATGGAGTAAAAAAGCGGTAGGTAAAATAGTTTTTCACTCAGTAATATTAAGTGGAAAAAAACAAAACAAAAACCCAAAGTAGGCCCCCAGGATTTTATACATAGGACACAATTCTCTTTTTCTAAAGGTAAAAGTAGCTGGTGCCTAAATGCCTTTTGTTCTTTTTTGCAACTCAGTATTTGGGCTTCTATATACCCAGTATTGATCTTGGGCGCAGAGGTGACCCAGAGGTGGGGAAGCTCCTGTCTCTCTCAGGCTCCATGGTCTGTGATAGGTCCAGCGACTGGACTGTGGGTGTGTCTGCCTCTTACAGGCTTGTTTCTGCCCCTGTAGGTGGCTCCTGTGTCCCTTCAGAGGCTTATTGCCCCTTAACAGTCACACCACCAAGCCAAAAGGAAGATGGACGGTTTAGGTGGTCGTGTTGGGTGCTGCTCCCTGCCCTGTCTGGGGAAGAGAGAGGAGAAAGGACTTTGTAGCTGTCACTGAGCTCCTGTTGTATGGCAGGAATTGGGTCTATTTCCTTCTTACTCACTTGTATCCCCGTGAGGTGTTTCTGAAGTCTCATTTCAGAGTGCTGACTCTAGCGGAGTGTCCTCTGGCCTGTACATGCCCCGCGGCATGCTCCCCTCAATAAATAAGTCAATGTAATAAAAAGATTAAAATCTCCCTCTATGAAGCTGGCTTTGGTGGCTGGCTCCTGCATGCCTGGAGACCTCGCCCTTTGGAAACTGGGGTGGGAGGGTCGCAATAGGCCAAGAGTCCGGGGCCAGTGTGGTGATACAGTGGGAGCCCCACCCTCAACACACACAAACAGGACTTCCCAATCCGTGGGCTCAAAAAACATTGTGGAAATTAAAAAAAAAAAAAAATGTATCCAGTGCCTTCATCCGTCATTCCAACTCAACACGTGGTAACATGCAATCCTGTTTCTGCTGTACCTCCGCCTGCTTCGCTTTGACCTGAATTATTTAGAAGAAAATCAGGTATAATCAATTTTATCTCTAGGCATCTCACTATGCATATCAAAGCTAAGGATGTCTGTCTGTCTGTCTGTCTGTCTGTCTGTCTATCTATCTATCGATCTATACTCTATCAATCTATCTTCAAGGCAGGGTCTCACTGTGTAGCTCTGGCTAGCCTGAAACTTGCTATCTAGACTGGATTGGCCTTGAATTCACAGAGATCTGTCTGCCTCTGCCTTCCAAGTTCTGGAATCACAGGCATGTGCCCACATGCCCACCTGAGGATTTTTTTTTAAAGTAATAACACAACCATTATCACACTTAAAAAACAAAGCAGTAGCCGGGTGGTGGTGGTACACACCTTTAATCCCAGCACTCGGGAAGCAGAGGCAGGCGGATCTCTGTGAGTTCGAGGCCAGCCTGGTCTACAGAGTGAGTTCCAGGACAGCCAGAGTTACAACAGAGAGACCCTGCCTCAAACCCTCCCCCCCCAAAAAAAAAGAAACAATAATTTATGTGTTATGTGTATATTGTGCTGTTTGTGTGTGTGTGGTGTATGTACTTATTACTGTGGGTTTGAGCATGGGTGTAAAGGCCAGAGGTTGATGTCTGGTGTCTTTTCTGTATCTTTCTCTACCATTGCTTGTTTTTTTTAAAGAGTTGTATTTATTTTTAATTTATGCATATATGTGAGTGATTGCACATACGTATGTTCACCGTGTGCATACTTGTTGCTCAAGGAGGCCAGAAAAAGAAAGCATTGGATTTCTTGAAACTGGATTTAGAGGCAGTGATGACCTACCATGTGAGTGCTGGAACCCAAATCAGGGGTCTTCTACAAGAGCATCAAATGCTCTTAACTGCTGAGCCGTCTCTCTAGACCCTCGCTTTTTTAGACAAGGTCTGTCATGGATACCAGAGCTCACCAATTTGGCCAGGCTTGCTAGCCAATGAGCTTCAGGATCCGTGTGTCCTCTTACTACCTCCTCACCCCCACCGGAGTCTGCCCCAGGGCTGGCATTACAGGCACACCCCATTTCCACCTTTTAGCATTTGTCGTGGGCATCTGAATTCAGGCCCTCATGCTTCCACAGCAGGAACTCTGCTGCCTGCGCCACCTCCCCAGCCCCTTACTGCGGAGCTTTAATAAACGGCATTGAGGATCCCGACAGTCATTTTTGAAAATATCCAAGTAGATTCATAATTTGCACTACACATCAGAATAAACCCCAAGCAGATCAGAGATCTCAGTGTGAAACTGTGCACCCTAGAAGAAGCAAACAGATCTGTGTATGGGAACCATCCCTCCCAACCTCAAAATTCAGATGCATTGAAGATTAATAAAATTCACCCATATTAGGCATTATTATTATTTTTTTTTTTGCAAGGCAAAACTACCATAAGCGGAATCTAAAGATAAATGACAAGCTAGAGGAAAACGATTTGCAAAAGATGTCACACATAAAGGGCTAATCTTCTCAATATAGAGAGAACATTTAAAAATGGGAAAAGGAAAAAAAAAATCAAACAGAAAAATTGGCAAAAGACGTGAACAGACAGTTCACACAAGAAGATCCACAGATGGTCTTTAAACATATGAAGCGACTCTTGTCTGCACTCATAATAAGCAAAATGCAAATTAAGCCCCACTGACGGATCGTGTCTCGTCTGAGTGACTGGCGGGCGTTCAGAAGTTTAATCGGTACCGGGAGGAGCTTCGGAGACCTGTCACGGGTGAGGATGGTGGCCGAGGAGGCGTGGCTGCAGCCCCACAGAGGGGATTTGCCGGTGTCTAAGACAACTGCTTGACCCAGCCAGACTTCCCGCAGTGTACTGGGGAGATCTCCAGGGACAGCGAGCACTGTGCCTCGGTCATTTACCGCAGCCTAATTGCAACAGCAAGATGGTAGAAACAACCTAAATATTCAGAGACTGGTTGAGTTATAGGACTCCAGGAGTGCAGTAGAGTCTAGTGCAGTCATTTAAAAAGTAATAGAGATAGAGGGGAATCTCCGTTTGTGGTGTGAGGTGGTTTCTAGAGAGCATCGTTAGGTTGGAAACCCAGATAATAGCCTGGCGTGGTGGTGCACGCTTTTAACACAGCTCTGCTTGGGAGGCAGAGGCAGGAGGATCTCTGTGAGTTCACTTAGCGAGTTTAGGCAGAGGCAGGAGGATCTCTGTAGCGAGTTTAGGCCAGACAGGGCTACATAGTGAGATCCTGTCTTAGATTAAAAAAAGAAACAAAACCTCTCAAACAAACAAGGCTGGAGAGCCAGCTCAGCAGTTAAGAGCACTGGCTGTTCTCCCAGAGGACCCGGGTATGATCCCAGCACCTACATGGCGACTCACAACCATCTGTAATTGCAGTTCCAGGGGGTCCAACACCCTCTTCTGATCTCTATGTGTGGTCTCTACATGTGTGGGTGCACAGACATACTCGCAGGCAATTAATGAAATGATTTCTTCTGGATGTGTGCGTGAATAGGGTAAAGGGGGGAATGGAATTGAGACTTGAGTTTATTTTTCAGTGTAGGTTTGAAATTTGAGCTATATCAATGTACAAACTAAAAATAAAATTAACTAAAAAAAGCATAGCCTGAAGTTAAGGGAAGATAGATGCATCTATCCAGAGATCAAATTCTGCTGATTGTACAGAGATGGTTTTAACTCCAGTGACTTTTGCTTACCGTATTCCGGCTTTACACCGTGGCACAGGATACACGGTTTAAATGCTCGTGTTTCCTCTAAAAACTCTCACGACCCTTAGTGCAATAGTATTAAAAGGTGTGTCCTTTAGGGGATGGTTCACTCATGAGGGTGGGGCCCTTCTCAGTGAGATTATCCACCTTGTATGACAGCAGGAGAAATTTAGCATGACTCTTTTTAAAGCCTTCTGATTTCTCTGTGAGACCACAGCAGGCAAGGCCCTTCCCAGACACGGAATGCAGCAGCACTTTGGCCTGAAAGACTGTAAGAAATAACTTTCCAGCTGGAGAGATGGCTCAGTGGTTAAGAGCACTTGTTGCTCTTCCCGAGGTCCTGAGTTCAATTCCCAGCAACCACATGGTGGCTCACAACCATCTATAATGGGGTCTGATATCCTCTTCGGGCATGCAGTGTACATGCAGACAGAGCATTTATACATAAATAAACAAACCTTTAAAAAGAAAAAAGGAGAAATAATTTGCTATTGTTTTTAAATTACTCGGTATCACGATGGTTTTGTTGTTGATGTTATTTTTGGTGGCGCTGGGATTGAACCCAGGACCCTGAACATTCTAAGCATGTGTTGTTCTATCATGCGTTACATTCCCAGCCCTCAGACTCAGATTATTTTTGGTGATTGCAGTAAAAATGTACCAAGGTAATACTTAAAACTAAAATGCTTACATAAAACATTGAGTTCCTTAGGTCTAGTAGCCACATCCTAAGTGTCTGGTCACCACATGTGGCTAGTGACTTCCGTGTTAGACAACACAGAGTCCGTTTCCACCCGTGAACATTTCTTGGACACGTCAATCTTGTAAGTACAGAGAGCTGTGAGGAGACAGAAGTGGGCGGATCGCTATGAATTCAAGGCCTAGTCTATATAGCCGGTTCCCGGCCAGCCAAGGCTACGTAGAAGACCTTGTTTCAAAAACCCAAAAACAAAAACCAAAAACATCTCCCAGAAAGACCAGTGAGAGCTCTAGGAAATCTTGAGTTGTTTACTTAGTTGATCTGAAGGACAGAGCAAAAAGTTGAGTGATTGCTATGATTGGGAATTGCGTCTCGCTGAGGAAGAGAAGAGGCGTGAGCGTGTAATGCAGAAGGATACGTACAATTCTGTAGAGTTATCTTCATGAAAACTGTCAAGGCACACAGGCCAGTGAGGTGGCTTAGGGGTTAAAGTGCTGACCAAGCACGCTTAATGACCTGAATTTGATCCCTGAAACCCATGTAAATGTGGACGGAGAGAACCGATTCCATGAAGTTGTCCGTCTGTCATGGCAGACTGGGATGCGTGCACACGCGTGTGTAAATACACATACACACACACACACTCCATAGTAATAAAATACAACTTAAAAACAAATGACACACAAGAAGCAACAGATGCTGAGAGCTAGTCTTGGTTTCTAAATTCCATTCCCTGACAAAGGACTAAGCGTTCCTTCTTTGGAGAAGGGGCCGGTTCCAGACGTGGGTTAGGGGAGCATTAGGTGAGCCTGTGTGAGGATGGAAGGGACTGCTCTCGGAAGGGTGGGACCATGTCGACAGGACACAGGTGTACGTGGGCTTCCCTTGGAGAAAGTGAGCCAGTGAAGATGATGGCTGGAGCTGGGCACACACCTGTGGTCCGGCCCTTGGGATGCCGAGGCAGGAATCTGAGAACAGCCTGGGATACAGAGCAAGAGCCCGTCTCAAAAACAATGAACCAAAACCCAAACCCAAACCAGAACCAACCAAAGAGACAGTGACGGAAAAACACACCGAGTAGAAGACCGGAGGGCAGGGGGAACTCCTGACTCCCCTTCCCTAGGACTGATAGCAGCTGCTGATTGCTAAGGGAGGTGTTCTTCATGGTGTAGGCACTGTTAAGGGGTCCTTGCTTCTGTGAATGACCTCTCACCCGTGGTCCTCTAAGCAGTCCTAAGGAGGCTCACCCGCGCACTAAACTAACAAGCAAATTAAACCGGATGAGAAAGTAGAGGGGAGCTGGTTGGGAAGAGGATGGGGATCTGTGGGAGTAAGAAGGAGACATGACAGGGTAGTATGGAGTGAATGTGATCCAAATATATAATATAGGGCTGGAGAGATGGCTCAGCGGTCAGAGCACTGGCTGCGCTTCTGGAGGACCTGGGTTCGATTCCCAGCACCCACATGGCAGCTCACAACTATAACTCCAGACCAGAAGATCCAATGTCCTCTTCTACCTCCTGAGGCCCTGCTTTCGTGTGGTGCACAGACATACCGTCAAAACACTCATGCACATAAAATAGGAAAGAAAAAAACGTACAAGATGCCACAACGGAGCCCATTACCATATACAATTTATATATACTCACACGTACTAATAAAACGCTTTGAAAACTATTTTAAAAATCACCTGATTCTCTGCTAAGGTTTAGATAGTCTTTAGGTTTTTCAGGCTGTACACTTTCTGTCACAGTTCTGTAGCTCTGCCACAATAGCATAAGAACTGTGTAAGACAACATGCAGGTAAGTGAGAAGGGTTGTATTTAAATAGAACTATTAATGGACAAAAAAGAAATGTTCACAGCAATACCCAGAGAAAGGAGGAGACAGGGTTGGAGGGAGATAGGGAGAGAGAAAAAAAACACCTTTTTCTTCTGTGTGTGTGTGTGTGTGTGTGTGTGTGTGTGTGTCTGCATGGCTGACATGTTTCTCAGCACACATGTGTGGGTAGGTACACATGTACAGCCTGAGGTTGAGGCTGGGAATCATCCTAGATTGCTCTCCACCTTATTTACTGAGGCACGGTCTCTCAATTAAACCTAGAACTCGCTGACGCTACATGTCTGTCTCTCCGGCCAGTTTGTTCTGAGGATCTCTGGTCTCTGCCTTTCAAGGCTGGGATTACAGACCATGCTGCGAACCCGGTGTTCACATGGGTCATGTGGATCTGAACTCCAGCCCTCACACTTACATGAACAGGGCTTTAGCTGCTAAGCCATCCTCCCAGCCTCACGAAAGCGCTTTCTCCCAGTAGAATGCTGGGCGGCTTGGATAAGCGAGTCAGGCGAGGCTCTGCGGTGCACGTCAGATCCACTGGGCAGGGATCACTGGGGAGCAGGACAGTCACGAAGTCTGAAAGCGTGGGAAAGACAGCCCCCCCCCCAGTGTAAAACTCCTGCCAAAATGATTAACCAAGTCTAACCGTGAAAAAAAAATCAGATAAATCCAGCTGTGGCCCAGTCGCTGCACCACTGCCCAGTCTTTAAAAGCTTGAAAACCATTGAGATTTTTCTAGATTAAAGAAGAATGAACATACCTGATGACCAAAAGCAGCACATGATCCTTGGTAGGATCTTGGTTCAGAAAAATAAAATAATAAAGGATGTTTTTGGGATAGTAGTGAACAATGAGCATTGGTTATTAGATAATATTACCATACATAACTACATTACACCGTATGTGTGTGTGTGTGTGTGTGTGTGTCTGTGTGTCCGCACATGATGTGTATGCATGGGAATGCATTTATAGCCTGCACATAGAGGTCAGAGGAGAATTTTGTGAAGTCAGTTCTCTCCGTCCACCTTTATGTGGGTTCCGGGGAACAAACTCAGCTTGGCAGGCCGGCACGGCAAGTACCTTTCCCTGATGAGTCATCTTTCTGGTCCCATGAAATGATTCCATCCTCACAAGGAGCACTGAGCCTGGAGACCCAGGTTCCAGTCCCCGTGACCTTGGGAAAGTTACTTCATCCATGGCTTTCTGAAGCCCCATCCAACCGTGATGTTGACCTCCTATACTAACATCGTCTTGGGAGAACGGGACAATGTGATAATTTTTGGTGACACTGTAAGTCAATAGGATGGAAACAGAAGTTTGTCCTTTGGATTGTCCTGTCTGTAAACTGAGTCTCAACTATCATTTGCTGGAGAAATAAAAACAAAGTACATATGAATGTGATCTCGTGTGTGTGTGTGTGTGTGTGTGTGTGTGTGTGAGAGAGAGACATAGCTGAAGTGGGACCCAATGTTGTGAGTGCAGTCCCAGTCAGGATTAGGGGCTTGGAGCCAGGGGAGAAGTGCTCTTTGGCACCCCAGGACATCTGGATGTGGCTGGTCTTATCTATATTTTTCCACACCCCAGGCCCATGAGCGGCTGGAGGAGACGAAGTTGGAGGCCGTTCGGGATAACAACTTGGAGCTGGTGCAGGAAATCCTCCGTGACCTGGCACAGCTGGCAGAGCAGAGCACCACCGCTGCGGAGTTGGCGCACATCCTCCAGGAGCCCCACTTTCAGGTTCCTGGATGTTGGCTCCCGGGGGTGTGGCGGGGAGCTTCCTCACTGGAACCTGGTTGGGAAGGCAGCACGGGGCATTTCCCCTTTGACTCTCTTCTTCCCATCCCTTTTCAGTCCCTCCTGGAGACACATGACTCAGTGGCCTCAAAGACCTACGAGACACCACCCCCCAGCCCAGGTCTGGATCCCACATTCAGCAACCAGCCGGTACCTCCTGATGCAGTACGCATGGTGGGCATCCGGAAGACTGCAGGAGAACATCTGGTGAGAGGCTGTGGGGGAGGAGTTGATGATGAAGCCTAGGCCCAGGCTGGCCCTAGGGACGGTCTGCGTAGACTTAGGAACTGTACGTGCGCGTGCGTACACGAACGCAGGCACGCATGGAACGCATGGAGCGCGCACTCTCGCCATGCCTACAAGTGAAGAATTGAGACTAGAATAACCTTTTTTGAGTCGGGGTGAGGGTGGGGACAGGAGTGGGAGGGCCATCAGGAGCCTCGTCTGTAGGCTCGGAGCCGAGATAGCCTTACCATCCACTCCTTTCGTCCCTCAGGGTGTGACATTCCGAGTGGAGGGCGGTGAGCTGGTGATCGCCCGAATTCTGCACGGGGGCATGGTAGCTCAGCAAGGCCTGCTGCACGTTGGTGACATCATCAAGGAAGTGAATGGGCAGCCGGTTGGCAGTGATCCCCGGGCACTGCAGGAGCTTCTGCGGAGCGCCAGCGGCAGCGTCATCCTCAAGATCCTGCCCAGCTATCAGGAACCCCATCTGCCCCGACAGGTGAGCTCGTCCTAAACCCCACCCAGCTTCAAGGCCCAAGGGATGGCTGGGCCTCTTAACTGTAGCTCTCAGGTGTCTTGGAGCTGTTCCACTTTGAACTGTTCACCTAAGGAAAAAGAGACAGCAGGACCTCCAGGCTGGTGCCACTCATCAGAGACACACAGCCTCCGAGTGTGGCACATAAGCGCACATTTATTTGCCTTACACGCAGACACCCATGCACATGCGCAAGGGGTACGGGTAGGAAGACCTGAGGGTGCAAGGAATTGTCTCCCGGGGATGCTGTGATCTTTGTGGATTTCGCGCCGTGTGTGTGTGTGTGTGTGTGTGTGTGTGTGTGTGTGTGTGTACACCTGCAGACCTGTGGAGGGTGGGGTTGTCACCTGCCCTGGTAGCTGCTTCCTTATTGGTAGATTGTAGAGCTGTTTATTTCCTGGGCTTTTGAACTCTTAGAGCTCTGCCCTCCTGGAAGGGTGGGTCGAAGTAAGGATACAGACTTAGGTGCCAGTGGCCCCTACCTGGGTCTGCTTTCCTTTTTCTTGAGGCCTGACCCAGCCTTGGGCAGTTTCCCCATTGCTCAATTTGAATCTCTTAGTTCCAGTTGCCAAGAGAGCACCTCGAAGGCAGGGTAGGCAGCCTGGAGGCATCTTTCCTTAGGGTGCGGTTCCAAAGTGGCTGGGAGAGGGTGTACTGTCTGCCAAGCGCCCTTCCGGGCAACACGCTCTGCTCCTTCCCTTGACTTTTCCCATATCCCTGGGCTCAGGTGTTTGTTAAATGCCACTTCGATTATGACCCTGGCCGAGACAGCCTCATCCCCTGCAAGGAAGCAGGCCTGCGCTTCAGCGCTGGGGACTTGCTCCAGATTGTAAACCAAGATGATGCCAATTGGTGGCAGGTGAGCCGGGGTCATTCCTACACTGTCTCCAAGTTCGGTAATGGGCCAAAGAGGTGGGGTAGTGGGAAGGGACCTCTCACCCAGGTAGGTCTTTGGCACGTGCGGTTTCAGGCATGTCATGTGGAAGGGGGCAGTGCCGGACTCATCCCCAGCCAGTTGTTGGAGGAGAAGCGGAAAGCATTTGTCAAGCGGGACCTGGAACTGACCCCGACCTCAGGTAGGCGCCCCCTCCCCCACCTCAGACCGCAATTTAAGACCTGGCATGGCCCAGCTTACTCATTCCCTTGTGACCAGGGACCCTATGCGGCAGCCTCTCAGGAAAGAAAAAGAAGCGGATGATGTATTTGACCACCAAGAATGCAGGTGGGTATTAATTCCTGGGACAGGAATTAATAATGTCTAATATGTCATATTCCTTCTTCCTCACAAGTGTCTGACTCAGAAGAGTCTGCTCTGCCTCCGATGCTGATGCTGCCAGCCTCGTTCCTAGGCCTGCCCAATTCCTCCCCGTTTCCCTGGACGCAAGCACCTTTACCCTTGATGCATTCCAAGAGTCCCTTCCCTCCCCCACGGGGCCGCCTGGTGAGCAGTGCCATCTCTCTGTGCCCAGAGTTTGACCGCCACGAGCTGCTTATTTACGAGGAGGTGGCCCGCATGCCTCCCTTCCGCCGGAAAACCCTGGTGCTGATTGGGGCGCAGGGTGTGGGCAGGCGCAGCCTGAAAAACAAGCTCATTCTGTGGGATCCAGACCGCTACGGCACCACAGTGCCCTGTGAGTGGGGGCCGTGGAGCGGGAGGTGCGATGGTGGATGGGTGCGGGGGAAGAGGGAAGGAGGGATGCTGGTGGAGGGGTGCTGAGCAGCATCGACTGAGCGCATCTTCAGAGATACTCGGTCAGGTGGTTCCTTTGGGTGGGAGCTGTGTGGTGTGCGCCCTCTGTCGGTGGATGAGAGGAACTGCAGGATCAGGTGAAGGGGTTGGATTTATTTCAGGACAGTTTTCTCTCAAGTTGTACTTGCAAAAGGGTTTTGTTTTTGTTTTTGTTTTTTCTAAAGTGAGGGTCTGCCTTGGGATCGGTTGAAACAGGGTTGAACTCTGTGTGGCCTCATGGCTCTTGTTCCTGGAGGCAGGAATGAGAATGGTAAGCACAGATTTCTAAACCCTTGCTGTGTGGCTTTGGGCTGCTCATTGCCTTTCCTGAGCCTCTACCGCAGTCGATGCACACGGGATTGGACCGGTTGATCTCTGGAGGTTCTCTCACACAAGTGTGTTTGTGTACCAGTGTGTGCACATGCACACGGGTGGTGAAGGCGAGGGTGTGTGTGTGTGAAGGCAGGAGGAAGATGAGGGCAAGCTCGGCCTCCAGGGCTGAGACCCACGCAACCCACATGGAACCCACACGTGCGTATTTAAGGTGAGGTGGCCGGACTCCCCATTTAGCCATGCTTCCCCTCCAGACACTTCCCGGAGGCCCAAGGACTCAGAACGGGAAGGGCAGGGCTACAGCTTTGTGTCTCGTGGGGAGATGGAGGCTGACATTCGTGCTGGGCGCTACCTGGAACATGGCGAGTATGAGGGCAACCTGTATGGCACGCGGATCGACTCCATCAGGGGCGTGGTTGCCTCCGGCAAGGTGTGCGTCCTGGATGTCAACCCCCAGGTACTGCCGGTTCTTCCTGTTCATGTCTGTTGGTGCCTTCTACCCACACCCCACTCCCCGCAGCACCCCTGTATATCTCCTGGCATTCATGCTCCCCTCACCTATGGCTAGGGCCTCAGCCCACCTGGGTCCCCTTTCCAACCTTCCAGATTACTCTCCCTCCAGGCCTCCTTCTTTCCTAGTCTCCTCCCAGCTACTTGTCATTCTCAGGTCCCAGGTCCCAGAACCGCAGGCACCCCAGCATCCACTCACAGGTGCCCACCCTGTCACCCACACATCCTTCCTCCCACCCTCTTCTTTTCCTGCAGGCGGTGAAGGTGCTGAGGACAGCTGAGTTTGTCCCTTATGTGGTGTTCATCGAGGCTCCTGACTTTGAGACCCTGCGGGCCATGAACCGGGCCGCACTGGAGAGCGGCGTGTCCACCAAGCAGCTGACGGTGAGGGAATCTGAGCCGGCCCCAGGAGGGTTTGTTGCTTGCCTGGGTTGCTCAGAGGGGTAGGGATTTGGTCAACAATTTGTACATGTGGGAAGAAGAGGTTGAGAGAGCACAGTGCCCAGAAGCCTCTGATGGAACCAGTTGATGCAATCTTCAGAGAGAGAGAGTCCTGTCCAGAGGAGCTCCCAGGGGGCCAGTGGAAGGTCTGTGGGCAGAGATGTCCAGGGGAAGCTTCTGAAGGAAAATTAGACCTTTATGCAGCAACCCCCCCCCCCCGCCCCTGGGAACGGCATTGCCAAGCTCTGAACTCAAGGCTCCCCCTGCTCCATGCCTGTTCCTACAGCTCCTCTGCTCCACAGAGGCTGTCTGAGTTGGGCTGGCATCTTCTGATGATGCAATCCAGTTCTGGGCACCATGGCCCTTGGCAACAGATGCAGCTGGAGCTTCTGGGATACAGCTGTTCTTAGCTGTATCCCAGTTGTCCAGTTGTCCAGGTCCTTCACCCCTTCCCAGCCAGCTTCCTTTAGGTCTGGGGTGGGATCTAACTTGTTCTTTTGTGGGTTGTGCTGGTACCAGGTATGTCTTGATGCCACCTCTTAGCTATAGTAAGGGGCTTGGTCAGACTGAAGGGAGCACTAGCTGGAGTCAGGCAGATCCCTGTTGAGTCACTTTGGGACATCTTTGTATCTGAACTTTGCGTTATTAATTTGAGATAGTTGACCCTCCCTTGTGGAGCTGTGATGAAGAACCCACGGGTTGCTTAATGGTTAGCGCTTTACATGTCACTTACAATAGCTTCTATCTTTCCATCCAGCTTCCCTATCTCCCTTCCTTCCTCCCCCTTCCTTCCTCCCTCCCTTCCTTCCTTCCTTCCTTCCTTCCTTCCTTCCTTCCTTCCTTCCTTCCTGCCTCCCTCCCTATATCTCTCCCTCCTACCTATCTATCTATCTATCCATCCATCCATCTGGGTTTGGTCAGGAGCACAACCTTGGCTGGGGGCACAGGGAATCCACACCACTTTGGGCTTTGGGGTGAGGTGGTGCAGGTTGTAGATCCTGCTAATGGTGGAGGGAGTTGGAGGCACTGACCGAAGCCCCTTGTGCGGGACAGGAGGCGGACCTGAGGCGGACAGTGGAGGAGAGCAGCCGAATCCAGAGGGGCTACGGCCACTACTTTGACCTCAGCCTGGTCAACAGCAACCTGGAGAGGACCTTCCGTGAGCTCCAGGCTGCCATGGAGAAGCTTCGAACGGAGCCCCAATGGGTGCCTGTCAGCTGGGTGTACTGAGCCCTGCTCTGGACCTTGTTCCCTGCCTGGTTGGGAATCCATCCTTCATCCCACCTGTGACACTCCCCCACCCTCCCTAATGCTCTCCATCCACCATCTCTGGTTCCCCCTGGATCAAGTTCCCAGCAGGCCCTATGGCTGGCTTCAGTACAGAGGCATGCACTGCCAGGGTGGTGGGTGTTCATGGGGTACCTCTGTACCCAGGTGCTGCCCACTCCCAATGTCCACTGGCCACCAGACGTCCCTCTCTAAGGATTGTGCTGTGTCCAGGAGTGTGTCTCAGAGTCGCTCCTGTAATGCTCAGTCTGCTTGGGGCCTTGTGGTCAGAAGGTTTATGACCCTGTCAGCTTTTTCTCCTCTGGGCTGGCCACACCCACTCTGTTCCCTGGCCCTTCCCATCCCTGACTATAGTCCTAGCAACAGCCTTGGGCTGTTCTCATGTGGCCAGGCACTCAGACCGCTGGTAGCTAGGCAGGCCAGGGCAGTGGTGCCAGTCTAGGCCATTTTAGAGGCTGGAGGCTCCCTGTCATGAGCCAGTTGCTGCAGCGGATGACGCAGGCCTCGGCTCCTTGAGGAGCAGATGTAGCCTGGTCCCTCCCTTGTTCCCAGCTTCTCACTGCCAAAGTTTCTCCACAGACTTTCTCAACGTGCCCCTCTTTAGTAACCCCTGTTCCCCAAACATTGCGGCTAGCAGGTGGCAGCAGACTTAGCCCAGGTAGAGAATAGGGCCTAGAGAGCTGAACCCTCTCTTGTTGAGACCAAAAGTTCCCAGCTCCACAGCCCACAGTAGGCTTTGTCTACTCTGGGCTTTTCTCTGGATGGATCTAGGTGGCCCACTAAGCACTGGGGCTGACATGATGGGGCCTGAGGAGTTGGGAGACTGTGAGTGGGGGTGGGGGGCTTGGAAACAGACAGATTAGCTTTAGCAGCACACAACTCTGGGAGATGCCAATGGCATTCCAGGCTGGGCAGCCTGTTCCTATCTGCTGCCGTGCTGCTCTGTGTGTGTGTGTGTGTGTGTGTGTGTGTGTGTGTGTGTGTGTGCGTGTGTGTGCGTGCATGCGTGAGTGTGTGTGCACTGTATGCGCATAGATTTTTTTCTCTTGGAGGTGGCTCTTGGAGGTCCCTTTATGGGTTCCCCTCAGGCCCCTCATTTCTTACAAGCCCGGCCCCCAGTCCAGACCCCAGAGCCTACGCCTTCCTTGACTCTCCCAAAGCCCTGTATCCTAAGTAGCAGCCGTTAGTCCTTGGGGAGGACGATTTTGTAAATTAGGATAATCCTCTTAAGAACCCTGTTTTTGACATCCGGAGACATCTCATCCTTCATCCTTATTGAGGGGGTCCCTGTCCTCACAGGGCCCCCCTCCAGCACCCGACCCTGTGCCTCCCAGTTCTCCTGAGTGTCAGTCTTTGCTGCAGTGTCAGCCCAAGCTGGCCCCTGAACCACTGTGTGCCCACTGCCTAGGGAAGGGGAGGGAGGGAGAAGAAACAGAATATTTATTACAAATACTAGAAATATATTTATTATATTAGGAATCTCGTTTGCATTGGCATCGGATATGCAAATGAGTCTAGAGGCGAGCTTGCCCGCTGCTCATTTGCATAGCTCTGCATATACTCTGTGAGGTCAGTCTTCCCACCTTTGGTTTCCCTTTAGTCAACGTCCTTTTCTTCCAGTTCAGCGTCTTGCTGTGACCCTGACCCTCACTTAGCCGACGGTGACTGGTAGTAGGAGGGAAATGGTGCATTTCCCCCACTTCTCTGCTTGCCAGTTCCTTCCTCCTCTGGAGGATGAGTGTAGGATCAGAAAAGCACCAATGGCAGCCCCTGATCCCCCTCGATTAGCCCACAAAGCCCCCTGACCAAAAGACCATGGCCGCTGATGGAGAGCTGGTGGGCACCGCGCTGGAGAGTTGATACCAGCCCTTCCTCCGGATATCCCATGTGGTAGCAATCCCCACATCTTCCTTTCTAGTAATGTGTAAGGGGCAGGGATGAACACCTCCTGCCTCTCCCACTGGGCCCGGCTCTACACCCAACCTCTGGCCAGGTGGGAATAGGGGCCGTAAGCCTCCTCGGCTCCCCTGGCGCAGGGCTGGGCTAGATCACGTTTGTGCCCACCAAGCTAGCTCTGTGACTCTGTCCTCCCACCCACCATGGCCTCTTGTGTTTGGGGACCTCAGGGGAAGGAGGAGGACCCTGCCCCAACCGCCACCCCGTGGTCCACACTCAGTCCCAGCTCATTGCCCTTTCTTGTTCCCTCTGCCAACCATCTAATTCTTAAGTTTTCTTTTTTCTTCTTTCCCTTTGATTAAACGTGAAAGCAAATATTTCGGGGCTCTGTCTGTCTTTGGCTGGGGTTGAGGAGATGGTTTGGGGAGCGGGTGAGGGTTAGATGTAGATTCTCTGAGGCTGTTGTGGTGTGCAATGGCCACTTGTGAAAGGATTTGAGAAATATAAAATGACCTCTAGGAATCCAGTGCCTCATCACCTGAGTGCTAGCAGTCACATATGGGGGAGGGGTGCCTCCTATCGGGAGATGCCTTCCCAAGAACAGCCATTAACTGTCTCCTCAGTCTCCTCCCCACCCACAGAGGAATGACCATTAAGCTTAAACACCGATCAGCAGGAATCCCCTCCCGAAACATCCCAAGCGCCATCCTGTCTCTCAGGCCACCATTCCAGCACGCAGGAACACCCGACCAACTAGGTTGAGAGATGCAAAACTTGAGGAGCTCTGAGCCAATCGGAGCTGCACAAGTCCTGTCCCCAGGCCCCTACCCTTGCATCCCGATAAAAGCCCTGGGGACAAAGGGTTCGGGGCCCGCCATGCTTGTCCCCTGCTTGAGAGCATGTGGGACCCGGTGCGTTGGATAATAAAAGCCTTATACATTTGCATCAGTCTGAAGGTCTCATGGTTCCTTGGGAGTCCGCTGGGCGGTCCTTACACTTGTACATCAGAACCTAGTCCCTGGCCCCAGGATACCGAACGGAAGGCTGGGAAATGTAGTCTTCCTCTGTGCTCTGGATGACTGACAGCAACCAGTGGATCTCTGTGGACTGAGCATGAACTCTGGGAGGTGGTTTATTTTAGAAACTCTCTGAGTGATTCAAAAGTGTGACTGAATTTGCTGACCACTGTGTTTTGTTTTGGGTTTTTTTTCTCACGTTTTTTTTTTTTTTTTTTTTTTTTTTTTACTCATGCTTTTGGGACAGAGGAAACTTCTTTTTAGCTTCCAAACTGGCATCAAGGTATTTTCCTAAAGACAGATGATCTGAAAGAAATAATTAGGGTTTTTTGTTTGTTTGTTTTGTGATGAGGTCTTTACATAGGCTT
Source organism: Cricetomys ansorgei (assembly GCA_026225945.1). Taxonomy (NCBI): domain Eukaryota; kingdom Metazoa; phylum Chordata; class Mammalia; order Rodentia; family Nesomyidae; genus Cricetomys; species Cricetomys ansorgei. Next base: position 12,289,360 of record JAMJFZ010001881.1, read on the forward strand.
GGCTGTTGGCTGTCCTGGAACTCGCTATATAGACCAGGCTGGCCTTGAACTCACAGAGCCCACCAGCTTCTGCCTCATGGGATTAAAGGCATGTACTACCATGCCTGACCTTTTCTGTTATTAGCTTTTTAAAATATAATTTAAAAAATCGGATATATCGCAGTTGTGCCATGTCACAATTGAGAGGGTGGAGAGAGAGAGGTTTCATTTCCATTACTCTTAAACACCAGCATGTGTTAATTTACATTGTGTTTTGAGGCAAGCTTTCATCATGCAGCCCAACCTAGCCTTGAACTTGGAATTCTACTTCAGCCCTCTGAATACTGGGATTGCAGGTGTGTGCCACTCTGTCAGGTTGGGAAGTCTGCTTTGGATGAACTTTTTGGGTGTTCCCTGATGTTTGACTGACTGGGGGCACTGTGTATCCAATCTTTAATGCATTAATGGAGTTGCACAGGCTGTCTTCTTGTAGGTTCAGATCCTCTCCTCCTCTCCTTCCCTCTCCCTCTTCCCCCTCTCTCCCTCTCCTTCTCTCCCTTTCTCCTCCCCTCTCTCCCTCTCTCCCTCTTCTTCTCCCCCAGCCACCCCTGTGTGCTCGCTTGCCCATGTGTACCTGTCCAGTCTGCAGGTCTACATCAGGTGTCTTCCTGTAGTTTCTGAGATGGTCTTGCACTGAATCTGGAGGTCAGCGCTTTGGCTAATGTGTTTCTGGATTCATCATCTTCTCTCCACTCCAGTACTGGACAGATTGGCAGTGATGCTTTCGCAAGGGGCCTGAATTCAGGTCCTCTTGCTTGCACAGCAAACACTTTACCTTCTGAGTCCTCCCTCCAGGAGAGCTTAGTAGAGGAGGGAGAGGAAAAGCAAAGGGACTGGGAATGAGGCAAGGTTAGAAAAAGAAAAGAATAAAAAGAAAGCATTCTCTTCCTCAGGGCTGTCTTTCAACACATGCAAAATCCTTCTAGAGATTTCCAATAGCAGTTAAAGCTCCTGCACAAAGATTAATCTTGCAAGTTAAACAGCTAGTGGCAGAGAACAGTTTCGGTAAACTGAGGCACACTCATATGCTGAAATATGCAGCAGAGAAACTTTATTTTCTGAGGTTTGCAGGATATGAAGGAATGCTTCCAAGATAGGGTGGGAAGAGCGGTACACGGTGCACAGTGGATTGACCCTTCTGTACAACGGGCGTCTGCAAAATGCGTGGAGGAGGAAGGAGGGACCCGGCGAGTGCAATCGGGGCCGTCGGCAGGGCTTGGGGAGGTCATAGACGACCTCAGGACGTTGTTGTTCCTGCATTTTGTTTTTCTCTATTTCTATGTTTTATATGTTGAGCAGTTCCCTCCCGGCATTCCATTTTTCAAAACAAAATAGAAAAGGAGGAAAATAGTTGAGCCTTCTGCCTTCCCTCACCCAGCTGGCCTCCAGTTTCTTCCCGTCACCCCAACTCTGGTTTCCTCCTCCTCCTCCCCCAGCCTCCAGAGCCCGTGGAGTAGTAACCACCTCTGGACAGGGATGGTAAGGAGCCTCTCTCCATCCTTCCAAAGCTGTGGCGAAGGAGAATGGAAAGACAGCGAATCCCTGGCTGCCCTGGATTGGCTGTCTCCATCATGTACCTGACTCGGGGAGCATCGAGAAGCTCCTGCTGGGGCAGAGTGTTCTGGTGAGAGCTCTAGGGAGCGTAGGAGAGCCCGCAGTGAGAGTAGCAAGGAAATGCTCTAGGCTAGAAGGGGCTAAGGAGCCATCAGGCCCAAGGGTAGGAGTCCCTGGGCCACTTGTGAGAGCTGGGAAATCCTGGATGGGCCTTGCCTAGGGATGGTTTGGGTGGGTCCTGCTGGGTAATTCTTTTAATCATTTTCTGAAGGATGCAGGTGTTTTATATATGTTTTATATATGTTGTCTCCTCCATAGTGTCTGGTGCAGGAGAATTGGAGGGCTTGGGACACATCTTCAGGGGATGGGAGGTGGGACTGTGGCTGGGCACCATGCCCAGGGAATTTCCTGGAACCCATACAAACTCGGCCCTTACCTACTGAGCCTCGCCAGGCCCTGGCAAAGGTCCACAGCTGGGCACTCTTCCTAGGGAGGTCCCAGCCTTTGGCTGGAATGCCTAAGTACCACCCTGGGCTCCAGGGTCCACAGACACTTCTTTACCCGCCATTCTGAGGTGTGCAAGAAGGAAGCCTGGAGGAAGGTGGACAGAGCCCTAGAGCATGAGCAGAGACTGAGAATTCATGCAAACCCGGCTGCTCAGCTTCACAGTGCCTGTCTGCGGGACATTCTGGAGTCACACAGAGATGAACTCAGAGAAGGCCGGTTCTTCCGCAGACATCTGCAGGGGAGGTCCTGCTACCGCATTCTCCTCCTCCAGGGAAGGGGCCGCCTCCTTCTCTGTAGTCTGGAGAGAGGATAGTGAGGTTGAAAAGGAGAGCCCGGTGGTGGCGAGGTTTCCACCCTGGCTCTTGCAATGTCATCTGCACGGCCACGGACTTCCACATGTTGGGATTACAGGCATGCACTACAATGCCCAGCTCAGCTGAGAGCTGTTGAAACAGACACCCAACAAGCTACTAAAGAGTTTTCAGAACAGGGAAAAAGAATGTGAAGTTTGGAGCCTGGGTGAAATGGTAGCTTATAGCTTTGATAGGCTTATGGCTTCTGTTGATCGACCAGATGGGCAGATGCAGGGGTGTGACTTCTGGGGAGAGGATGCCGAGGGAAGAGCCCTCCCTGCCTTTTCCTCCACTGTGTCACTTGGGTCAGATGGCATGGGTTCTGGAGCCCTTCTGTCCACACCTGGCTGAGGTGCTGAGTCTCAGTGGAGGGCACAGCAGAGGGCTCGGGAGGCGCCCCAAGGTTGATCACGTCATCGTCAGATGCCCAGCTGTTCCCCTGCGGCTGTAAGAGAGACTTGGTCAGACCTCAGAACAGCCCATTCTTAGTACTGTAGATCTCTGGAGTCGAGCCCAGAGGAGCGGGAGAGGAAGGATGCTGGTCCAGGGTCATATGACCACTTCCTACACCTGGGTGTTGCCTTGGCAAGCTAGAGATTCTCAGCTCAGTTTCCTCAGCTATAAAATGGGGATACACGTTTCTTCTCACGGCCATAATATCCAGATAGCGTTATTTTTAAAGCCTGGGGTCTCACTATGTAATCCTGGCTGACTTGGTATACATACTTGCTATGTATACTAGGCTGGCCTTGAACTCACAGAGGCCCACCTGCCTCATGGATGCTGGGATTAAAGGCATGCACCACCATGCCTGGCTTTATTTTATTTTATTTTATTTTATTATATTTTTGAGACAGGATCTCATGTATTCTAGACTGGCATTGAACTCCTTATGTAGCTGAGGCTGACTTTGAACTTCTGCTCCTCCTGTCAGTACTTTGTTGAGTGCGGGCATTACCGATGTGTGCCACCAGTTTATGCTGGCTTGCTTTATGCACGCTAGGCATGCGCTCTGCCCGCGTGAGCTACATCCCCAGTCTCCAGACAGCATCCACCCGCAATAGAACAAAAACTTCTAGGATGGCTTGTTTGAACTGTGCTATTTCTTTCCTTGTAACCAGAGAAAACAGGTAGGCTTTCTGCTCTTTTTCACCAGCCCCAAAGATTCACCAAATACAAACAACACAGGAAACATTTGGTCTGTAGCTGTCCGGTGTTTAGGGATGAAGGCTGGTTCTTTTTCTGGAGTCTGGGGGACCAGAGCCTCAGGCAGTACACAGGACATTCCTCCGACCCTCGCACTTCAGTGGCTCTGCACCCAGCCTCACAGACCTCGCTTGCGTAGTTTTGCCTAGTTCTGCTTTTCTAAGGCTAGGTTATTGTGGGCGTAGAAATTACCCTCTCTGAGTCTCTATGTTTGCTATGAGTCTCTGAGTTGCTATGTTTACAAAACAGAAGAAACAATATTGCGTGCCCGGATAGAAATGACAAGGATTCAAGCCCCCGCTGCTCACCACCACCTCTGTCTCTGTCGCCTCAAGCAGAAGCATCCTGAGGGCTGGATGTCAAGTCTGTGCCACCATCCATGCCCAGCTCGTTGGCTCTCTTGAAGGACAAGTGTCCTCTCCCTTCTTTGATGTGAATGTGTGCAAAGAAAAATCTCCAGCCACTCTGTTCTTCCCCCAAAGTCATATAGAACCAAGAAAAAGCATATGGCTTTTTCTGGCCTCAGCTAGCTATGTTCTGGTGGCTGTGGCCTCTGATCTTCTAGGTACCCTGTTCTATCCTTCCACCTAAAGGGGCTGCCACTCAGTGCTCTTTTGCTCATGTCCCCGGGGTTCTTCTGTCCCTTTCTACCTCGGCAGGTGGAGCACAGGTGCCCCAGGTTGGAAAGGCAGCAGTGGGGAGACACCCCTCACCGTGGCTGACTTCCTGAGCCCCAGCCCTCTCCTCATGAGCCCCCCCCTCAACATACAGCCAGTAGGCTGGGCTCCAAAGGTGCGGTCCTTCTGCCGCCATGACTTTTCCCTCACTCCCCTTAGCCACCTTTGGCTTCATTCCGCTTCCTGAGACAACAGCAGCTGCTTCCTAAATCATGGAAGAGCCCATTCCACAGGCCCCCCCCTGGGGATCTGGCTGGAGTCTTTTGTCCTTACTGGCGCCAGGAAAGAAGGGGACAAGAGCCCCCCTTTCCTGGCCCCATGTTTGTGGGGTGAAGTGAAATGCCTCAGTAAGTAACTTCATGGATCTGGGGTGGGGCATCAGGCAAGGTAAGGTGGGTGTTTTGTTTTTTGAATACAATTCTGCAGGCTTGGGAAGTGGCTTGGGAAGTGTCTCTCTTCTTCCAGAGGTCAGGAAAGGATAGCCTTGGGCAGCTTGGCTCCCCAGGAAGATGGGCACTGGAATCTCTGTTCTCTTCCCCTTGCCTGGTTTTCTGGAGAGCCTCTCACAACTGGGTCCTTAAGCAGCCAAACCAGCATGGTCTCAGAACCACGGGAGGACCAGAAACAACATTCCAAGAGAGAAGAATTGAGAAATCTGGGGTTGGAGAAATGGCTCAATAGTTAAGAGCACTGACTGTTCTTGCAGGGGACCTGGGTTCTCTTCCCAGCATCCACAAGGTGGCTCACAACCATTTGTAATTCCAGTTCCAGAGGAACCAATGCCCTCTTTTGGCCTCTGTGGGTACCAGGCACAAACGTGGTCCACAGTCACACACGCAGGCAAAACTCTCATACTCATAAAATAAAACACATACATCTTTTAAAACAATTGAGAAATTTGAGTGGTGCTGTGTGAGTTTGGGCCAGACCTTTACCCTCTCTGGGCCTCAGCTTCATTTGTAGAAGCACAGCGGAGTCATGTTTGAGGGGCTCTTGTACTCTGGTGTGTTGTGGGGTTCCCTAGCCTCAGACTTGGAAGGTTGAGTTGGAAGTGGAGCCTGAGAGATTGCATCTCCAACACTGCTACCAGGCAAGATGGGCTCAGAGTTTAGATAAACACTGGACCTGGGATCCACAGGTTCCTTCTGACTCCAATACTGATGCCCCCTTATGCTAGGGAAGACGGTTCCCACCCGGTAGAAAGATACCCTAAGGTTCTTTGTGATCCTGCCTGATACCAGGTGGGAATCAGGGCTGATGATGGGCACCCCATCACACCCTAAAGGGCTGGTCTTGAGATCCCACAGATTCCTTCAAGGCTGGGAATAAGCTCTGCCTCTGTATGGGCCCAGAAGTCCGACCTCAATCCTAGATGGGTTGACCTCAGACTTTGACTCCCTGGGTCCTTACCGAGTTTGGGAGGTAGACCTTCTCATTCCTCTGTGTCTCCGTGACCATCCAAGCTGAAAGAGTCCCAGAGGGAGAACCTTGAGGCCAGGAAGAACTTAAGCCGTTTCCAGAATGCACAGGTCCATCGCACCTGTGTATAGGGGTTTCCCAGAGGGAGACGGCAGGCCCTGAAGCAGGAAGCCCTGTCTAGCTCAGTCCACTAGGCAGGAGCTGGCATTTGAGATATTTTATGCTAACTAGAAAGTAGATGAGGTAACTGTTCACTTTTCCGGCCTTAACATGCATAGGGACAGCTTCAGCTTGGGTCATAACTGTCTGTTGGAGGCCTGGTCTCCAACTTGGCCCTGTTGCAAAGTGGCAAGAGCTTTAAGAGGAGGTCTTTAAGGGGAGGTCAAGACTATTGGGCATCTCTTCCAGCTGGGCTGTGGGACCCTGTCTCTCACTTCCAACACGACCAGGTTGAGCAGTTTTGCTCTCAATGTCATGTATCTATTCAGTAGCCCAAAGAAATGGTCAGCTGACACGAACTGACACCTCAGAAGCCGTGAACCAAGACAAACCCTTCCTGTGTACAAGTTGACTACCTCGGGTATAAACGGGTTGAATGGCTTCTGAATAGGTAGGTTGGATTAAATTCTGAGACTGCATTTCTATAAAGCTACCAGAGGGGGTGCTGCTGTTCGCCAGGGAGCCATAATTCCAGAGGTAAGATGCTAAGTGGCTTCAGAGTTGAGGCTGTGACCAGGAACCCTCCCACCCTGTTTGTTCCCTGGCCTTGAACTCAAAGATCCACCTGCCTCTGCCTCCCGAGTGCTGGGGTTAAAGGTGTGCGCCACTACTCCCAACGAACAGCAAGGTTGTTGATTCCCATATCTCAGACAGACCCACTGAGGCTTGCAGATGTTTCCAAGGTTTCCAAGGTAGCACAGGTGCGTGTGAGCCTCCCATCTCCTCCACACCTCAATCACTTACCTTTCTTTCTCCACCTGAGCATGTGGCTGCCAAAGGCAATCACGGCTGCAGCCAGCAGGAGGGTCAAGAGCACCAGGACCGGGGCCATCAAGCGGATCACTGGGATGGACACGCTGGAAGGAGAGATGGAAGGTACCCAGTGGCTGTTGCCAGATCAGCCACCTGTGTCCTTGAATCCATGCATAAACTGAGAAAGCCCACTCCGAGCCTGACATCTAATTCAACCAGGCTAAGACTGGCAGGTACTCAGACCCCAAATCCAGACTTCCTGGGTTCAAAACCTGGTCTTGACACGTTAGAGACAGGTGACTTTGAGTAAGTGACTTGGCCCTTCAGACCACCTTCTGTAGAGCAGGGCTGTGAGGATCAAACATATTGGGATGTTTAAGGTACTCAGTTCCAAGCCAGATGTGGTGACTCATGATTGTAACTTGAAAGTGAAGACCGGAAGATCAGGAGTTTAAAGTCATCCTTAGCTACATAGGGAGCTGAAGGTCAGCCTGAGCTACAGGAGACCTTATCTCAAACAAAATATTCCTCTCACCAAATAAATCTTAGTACAGTGCCTAGCTACATTTGCTGCTAAATTATACACTTCACTAAGCAAAAATGGTCTCATGTTACACTGGAAAAATTGGGGTGCCAGGAGTGAGCCTAGGACCCCACATGCTGGGCAAGCATTGAGCTCTATCTACAACCTTCTTGTGACTTCAAAAAATTATTTATTATTATTAGCATTGAGTGTATGATTAGGAGGGGCCTACCATGATACATCTGCTGAGGTTAATGAACAACTTAGTGGACTTGTCAAGCCCCCCAGATGCGAGTAAAGACCAACCCAAGTTCATTGGTCAAATTAAGCAAGCTTTATTTGCTATGCATAGGACCATCTCCTTAAAGTGGGGTTCAAGAAAATGTCAGCGAACAGAGGAGGCAGTGGTTTTGTTTTTTGTTTTTTTAAGTTCCACAAACTGCAAGGTCAGGCAGATTCCAAGGTGGGGGGGGATTTCTAGAGGAAATCTGGTTATGTAGGAACTTGGCTGAACATTTCAAAATCATTTTGAAAGAACATCTTATCTTATCAGGGTACATCCAAGGAGTATGTCAAACTCTATAGGGTGGAGTACGTGTCAAATTCCAGAAGCAGGTTAAAGCATGGTCAAGCTTGAATTTCACAGCAAACAGAAATCAACTTATTCTGATTGTATAACAAAATGGCTTCTAATCTTAAAATGGAGTCAGGCTGGTCCATCATAGTCCATTCTCTCTCCTTCCTTTCTGTGGGTTCTGGGGATCGAACTCCGATCCTCAGGCTTCTATGATAAATGCTTTACTGGATGAATTGTCTTACCAGCTCTACTTTTTGTTTGTTTGTTTGTTTGTTTGTTTGTTTTTTGAGACAGGGTTTCTCTGTTGTAACTCTGACTGTCCTGGAATTCATTCTGTAGACCAGGCTGGCCTTGAACTTACAGAGATCCTCCTGCCTCTGCCTCCTGAGTGCTGGGATTAAAAGCGTGTCCCACCACCGCCTGGCTCCTACTTTTTATTTTTAGACAAGATCTCACACAGTTACCCAGGTTTGCCTTGAACTTGTGATCTTCTTATCTCAGCCTTCTGAGAAGTTAGAATTAGAGGCCTACAACTCCACATCTGGCAGGAAATGGGGAGGAGACTCACTGGCCGGTGGGTAGGTATCACCAGCACTAGTTTATTGTAGCACAATGCTCTGCTTCGGAGTCTAGTCAGGTCCCTTGTCTCCCAAGAAGATCAGAAGGCACCAGGGGCCAGGGCTTCAGCCATCAGTGTGTGCTCTGCCTGGGGCACAAAGAGCCCCAGTTCTACAAAACACCTGTAGCCTGCTTTGAACTGCTAGTGATCTGGGAGTAGGAAGAGACCCAGAATCCTTTGCTGCAGACTGGGATCTAGTTGTGCAAAGAAAAAAGTTGATGAAGGGCTTTCACATTTTCATCTGTAGCACAGGGCTCAGGGCAAAGTATACAAGGAAACCTTTGAACTGGGGCAGCTGACCCTAAGGCTTGAGCAGGAAGAGAGATGGGTTCTGGAACCAAGATGGACTCTTCACCTCGGATGGCCCTGTGCATCCAGGGCAGTAGGACTGTTGGCCCCTAATGCAGGATGTGCACTTTTTAAGAGTCCCTGTGAAGGAGGGAAATAAGGCCCGAAATCTGCTCTCTGACCCACAGGCTGCTTGGAGGGAAGAAAGCATCATCTTACGGTTCAAGGACAACCTCGGGTCCCCTGGACTCACCTGGACTTGGAGACGCTGCTGGCCACAACCCTGGGGTCTGTTGGTGTGGTGGTAGGCAGCCAGATGAGTGGGCGGGAGCTTCCTGCATGAGGAGAGGTCGCTGTGTGAGGAGAGCTCCTTGCATATGGAGAGGTTCCTGGGGGAGGGGAGGTTCCTGCAGACCGGGCTGGGGTCGCTGTGTGAGGAGAGCTCCCAGCATATGGAGAGGTTCCTGCGGGAGGGGAGGTTCTTGCAGACCGGGCTGGGGCCGCCTCGGTGAACACAGGGGCCTTGACCCCTGTTCCCTGCTCGGCTGTGACGACTGTCGGGTGGAGATCAGGAGAAGCTACAAGTCCAAAAGCAATGGCTGAGTACCTTCCCTTGCATCCTCCCAGAATGACCCTTGAACTTGAGGCTGCCCAATCTTTCAGGACATCCTCAACTAAACACTCCCCATGAGGCAAGCAGAGGCCTAGGTGAGGCCATTCTGAGCAAGGAGACCCCAGGCCAGGCACATCTATGCATAGTCTATTATTCTGTGAGAGGACTCCACCCTCAAGGTCCTGTTCTATACCACTCCATAGACACCTTTCTGGCCCTCCCCTCAGCCAAGGTCAGGGTCACATCCTATCTGACCAAAGGTCAAGTTCTCCATTCTGTCCAGCACAGGCCTGCTGACCCCTATGCCTCAGTAAGGCCTGACCTCCTTCAGCTGCCAAAGACCAGGCAGGGCAAGGTGGCAAAGATGAGCACTGAGGCCAGGGCTAAAGTCTGGCTCACCCCCAGGATCCTGGAGGAAGAGCTTTGGGGTCAGTTGTAGCCACTTTGCATGTGACCCTGAACCAGTGCCCTGACCCCTCTGAGCTATTCTGGTTTCTGAGGTTGCTGGAAACACCTGGGTGGCCCTCACTGTATGTTTCCTGAAGGGGCAGGAAAGCTGTTGACTCATTTAGTTCTGGGAGCTGAGTCTGCCAGGCTTTTGCCTTGGGCTGCAGGCTCCTTGTAGCATAAGAGGCTGGAGGAAGGAGGTGGGGGAGGAAGGACAGCAGGCACCAGTAGGAATGGGACTGTCCCTTTTTCCTAGACGAAAGGGAGAGGCTGCTTTCAGGGGAGGCAGACATTGCCACAGTTGGTAGCAAAGGTGTCACTGCTGTCTTCTCTGAGCTGACCAGAGACCACAGTTGGTAATCTCAGCGAATCTCAGGTCTTCCTCACCTGCTGTCCACATTGATCTCTCACTGGATAGATCTTCTGGGTCCCTTGCCCCGGCCTGATCCTTCTATACCACCCTTTGCACGATGCCTGAATTTCTAAGACACACCTTGGATCCTATGGCCTCTTGCTTGGGAGCTGTCAGTGGCTCCCCGTCAGCAGTGAGCCGAAATGCTGCCTGCTTACTCAGTGTGTCTTCAAGGCCTTTGAAATTCAGCCTTCAAATCATCTTGTCAGAGTTACCGCTTTCCCCATGTGGAACTCACTGAGCCACACAGAGGCCCTCTGTGTGGGGTTGCCCTTGCTGCCTCTGTGCCTTTGCCATGTTGTTCCTGTGTGAAACCCTCTCTTACATCTCTGCCGAAAGCCCTTTCCTCATCTTTCATCATCAGCCCCAAAGCGAAGCCTCAGTAATATGGAGGAATTCCCTGCTTTTCTTTGTGTACCCCAATGTCCTGTGCTTACCTCCAGGGAAGCTAGTGCCCACTGTGACTGCAACTATGGCTTTGTAGGGTCTCCCACGGACTGGGGTTCCTCAAGGGCCACCGTCCCCAAGTCCTTTCTGACCACAGCCAGCCTGGACACTCCGGGCTTGCTCCCTCATTCTCTATTCTAACGCTTTGCCATTTACTTGTGTTTTTTCTAAGCAGACCACAAACTCTTCTGTAAGCCCTTCAGCTTTTACTCTGTGTATTTCTAAGTCTCTACTCACTGCCTACGGCCTCCAGGAGATGAGGCACGAAGGCAGTGATGTTGGTATGTTTGGCCCAGTCCATCCCTGGAAGCAGTTCGTTTACTCTGGCCTGCTAACTTTTCAGGAATTCTGGGAGCTGGTTGTTAAATGATTGACAGATAGGAAACTGACTTTTCAGGAGCATTGCAAATATAGAAACCAAAAAAAAGATTATAGACCGGTGTCTCCAGTGGCTGTGGGGCACCCACCTACAGAGCCCTCATCATTAGCGATATGAACTGTCATCAGAAGCCAACCAGCTCTAACGTGAGAGGAGGAGATGCATAGATCACACCCGGTGAGGTGACTAGAGCTGAGAGTCTCAAAACTAGACCACACTAGGTAGGGTGTGGTGGCGTGGGACCTTAGTCCCAGCGCTCAGGAGGCAGAGACAGACAGATCTCTGTGAGTTCTAGGCCAGTCGCGGCTGCAGAGTGAGACACCGCATAAAAATGTAAAAAAGTAAAGATATAGCGCTAATCACAATTAGGCAAAAAAAAAAGCTGTCTGTGCACGGACGTCCTGGGAGAGATTCGAGACCCTTCCAAACAACAGAGAACCCACTCACGAGTGTGGGTTATTGCTGCAGCGTTAGGGATGGAACCAGGATCTCACCCTCACCAGGCAAATGCTCTCACCCTGAGCCACACCCCCAGTCTCATCAACAAGGCCTTGATGCTGCTGGTTTTGCTCCGTTAGTTTACCTTTGTTTCCTCAAATTGTCACAGAGACCCAGGAGTGACAGAACAGGTTCTGAGGATGGACCCGGGCTTTGGATGGGTCCTGGCTCTTGGGCCAGGAGAAGGAAAGTATGGGGCTGGCCTGTAGCTGAGAAGGGGTCAAAGCATGCTTAGAGCCCCTGATTTCTCATCCTGAGAGGGGTAGGAGTTTGGCCATTCCCCCTTCTTGCTCTGGCGCCAACAAGACCCCAGCAAACATTAACCACTGACAAACTCCTGCTTTTCCAAGGCTAAGAGGGCTGGGTGCTGCTTATCTGAGCACTGCAGCTGGAGGGCCCTGGGCCAGACTTCCTCTCTCCCTATATGACATTTAAAGGTCTCTCCCCCCAGGTCCCTGTAAACTTCTGCTTAAGCAAATAGAGCTTTCTTAATATTCTTACCCTAGCCAATGGCATACGACCACCCAGGCCTGCTTGTGAGCTCCTGCATGCAAATGAAGCTTTCTTAGTACCTGCCCTGGCCAATAGCATGCCAGCACATAGGTCATTCCCCTCCTCTTTCTCCTATGACATATATACCACCCCCCACACCCTACACCCCGCTTCATTAAAGTGAGCTGTTCTCTGAAGCTGTCTCCTGCCACTCAGGATTCTCCATGGCCACCGCCCCTCCTGCCTCCCATAGTGCCAGAATGGAGCGGGGTTCAGGCCAGCAGGAAAGAACAGAGATAAAGGTGGCAGTGACCTGGGTTCAAATCCTGCCTGCTCTGTTTCCTGCCTCAACCTTAGGCCAGTCACTGAGAGACTTGGAGTCTCCGTGCCTCATTTGTTGAGGGGTAGTACGGAGATCTACCTAGCTCTCGCTGACCTGAGTCTGGGCTGACTGTACTCTGCTCCCGTGGCTTCCCTCCTCTGAGTTCCCTTCTCTGGGTTCACACAGGAAACAGTGTGCAGAGACCATTATCATGGTGAGGTCATCACGTGGCTTCGGGGACACCAAGGGCAGGGCCTGGGACTCAGCAATGGCTTGCCTGGTCTCAGGATGCTGTGGAGCACATGTGACACAGGGAACGTGCCTGTCCTTCCTTGTCCCTTGGGTTGGTCGTCTTGTCCCTATCCCAAAGCAGTCTTCCCCCCAAGTCTAGGCCAAGCGTGGCAGGCGTGGCTCCATTTTGTACTATGAGGTCCTAAGGTGCCAGAGCAAAGGCACACTGAGGTCTGAGGCGTCCCTGTTGACTCCCCAAGTCCCGGAGAGGACTGGTGCGCTTGGTACCAAGACTACTCCCTTCTGTAATGGGGGAACTGGATCCATGGTTCAGATCCTACCCATCCCTTGTAGCCTCTTTATCCCCTGTCACCCAGGCAGGGGAGGAGAGTCATTCATTACCTGGAAAGACGATGAGAGACACCTCAAAAAACTCATCGAAGCCTAGCCTGTCAACGCCACACCAGTACTTCCCCATGTCCTGCTTGGTAAGGCCCCTAATGGTCACGGTCACCGAGAGCTCCTGGGGGCTGTCTTGGATGGATACCCTGCCCCGCGTCACCTCCTGGTCCTGCTGCGTGTAGACAGTGTCAGAGCAGCGGGACACCATTAAGCCACCCTGCCTGCACCAGTACTTCTGGTGTCCTTCCACCTTCTTCTCATAGGTGCACTGCAGGGACAGGGTGTCTCCTTCAAATCCACTGATCTCCTTCGGACCCTTCAGGGCTTCATAACCTGAAAACACAACACAAGTGGAAATGGGATTTCCACGGATCCAAGAGCCAGGCCAAGATCGGAAGTTCCCATTTCACCAGAAGGAAGGGAGGCATTCCTGTCAGACCTTCTGGGGCAGCCCTGTAGAAACCTGTTCTCACTTCCTCTGGGGGAACCTCAGAACAAACCTGTCACTCTTTCCCTAAGCCCCATTAATTGAAGGCAGTAGGGCAGATGCTCTAGGTTCAGACAGCTGGGAGTTTGAGTCTCAGCACTGGCATTCAGTAGCTTTGTGACCTGGGACAAGTTGCTTAACCTAAGTTTTCTCACTTATAAAGGGTGATAACATTCTCCTTTATTGCATTTGAGAGACACGAGCCAGGCTGGCCAGCCGGCTCAAGGGCAAACGTTCTTCCTGCAAAGCCAGATGCCCTGAGTTCAATCCTCAAGAGGGAGAGAACAGACTCCCGAAAAAGTTGTATGCTGACCTCTTCATGTATCCTGCAACATTTGTGTACCAATGCGTGTATTCACACACATGATAAATAAATGTAGTAAAAAACAGTGTAAGTTAATTTTATGTATTATTAAGGAGGGGCTGGGAGACATGTGACCAGTTGAGCGACAGACATCAACGGTAAGATGCATCCTGATTTTTAGGTCTTAAAGGTAAAGGAAGCCCAGCCTGGTGGGGTAATCATGATCCCAGCTATTTGGGATCAGAGCAAGTTCAAGGCTGGCCTGCCTGAAGTGAAAAAGTATAAAGAGAGCTGTATGGATAAGGCTTATTGGTAGTGAACTCACTTGGCATGCATGCTCCAGGGCCTGGACTCCACCCCTCCTCCGAGCATTGCAAAAAATGAGTAAAAGATCAAAATTACGAAAACAAAGAACGCTTCTGTGGGTGGCACTCTAGTTACTGTCCAGCCCTTAGCCTCCTACAAGGAACTCACTGAACTCTCTCTCTCTCATTTCTGTCTGTCTGTCTGCCTATCTACAGAGAGAGCCAGAGAGACGATTCAGTAGTAAGAACACTTGAGCAGTGAAAACCTGAGTTTGATCCCAAATTTTTGGGAGAGAACCCGAAAATTGTACTCATACCTCATGAGTGCTGTGGCACACACATTCTTCCTCCTTCCACGCCCTTCTCTTTGCACGCGCACGCACACACACACACACACACACACACTTTAATAAATTAAAATGAAAAGCAAGCTTAGTAGAAATTAAACAAAAGTTAGCTGAGTTTACAGGGTAAATGGATGCACGTCTTTGCTGTCAGAGAGGCTCCGCTCCTTTTACACCTGCACAGCCACGCAGGGGCCGCAAACACGCATGAGAAAAACCCTGGGGTCTGTGCTCAGAAACAGCAAGTGCGGGGCTCAAGGCTGCCTGGCTGAGGACGGGTTGGCTGCAGTGGAAGCACCCCCCTTATCATGGCATGGACTCTCTGCAGACCACAAGAGCGAGCTCAGGCCTGCACCTGTATGCCCCTCCATCCCCGCCACCTCCTTCCCGCCTTACCTGGGAGCAACAGGCAGCTCCACAGCAGGACCAGAGGCCGCATGGTGGGTGCTGGACACCGCGAGAGCAGATGCCTGCAATTGAGAGCTCCTCTGGCCACGAAGAGCTTTAGCTTCCTGCAGAAGCGCCAGGCTGGGACGAGGAAGGGAAGGGAGGGGCGAGGGTCCTCTTGTTCAGCCCAGCCTTGGAGGCGCCTCTGCTTCCCCCTTTGCTGGGCAGCGCTCCTCCTGGTACCCTGTGCCCTGTTACCGCAGCCGCAGACCCACACAAATCTCCAAAGTCCAGTTCCTGCTTAGCTTTAATCTGTGAACCGGGCACCTCAGCTCTGCCTGCGCAATCAAGAAGTCTGCAGACCCTGATGGGAAAAACTTACCTCGTGCCCTTTAGGAACTTCTGATATTTTGTTTTTCTTTCTATCAAGAATTCCCAGAGCTGTGCAGAACCTGCCACTGTTACTCTAAAAATCACAAACCCTGGAGCGATCGGTTATTGTTGATATCCCAAAATATCACGTATACGCCTCACTGTTTGGAAAGTTATTAGTTTTTAGACCTGCCCGTAGATCTGAATATTCAAGTACTAAATATGGGGAGCGCCTTTATTGACTAGTATACCACTGATGACGTATTTAAAATTATTTTTAATATTTTATCTTAAGTTTATTATTTTCATTTTATATACTATTTTTATACATATGGATTTTTGCCTGCATACACGGCTGTGCACAGTGCCCACAGAAGCCAGAAAAGGGCTTTAGATGATTGTGAGCCGCCATGTGAGTGCTGGGAATCGAACCAAGTTCTTGGTAGAGGACCGGAGCTCTTAACTATTAAGTCATCTCTCCAGCACTCTTATTGTTAATTTATTAAAAAATTTAAATTATATTTTTAGAGGGCAACTTTGTAGAGTCCACTTTCCACCTTTCCGTGGATTCCAGGAATCAACTGAGGTCACCAGGGCTGTATGGCGAGCACCTTTACCCTCTGAACACGTGTATCTGTTCTACAAGTGTATAAACCATTATTTTGAGAGGGAGATCCGTAAGCGTCTCCTCACTGCTGAAGTGGGCAGTGGTACAACTTTTAAGAACCAATGGTGTCGACCATGGTGGCGCCGCCTTTAATCCCAGTACTTGGGAAGCAGAAGTAGGCAGATCTCTGTGAGTTCAAGGCCAGCCTGGTCTACAGAATGAGTTCCAGGGCAGCCAGAGTTACAACAGAGAACAAAGAAAACAAAAACAAACAAGCAAACAAAAAACCCCAGCGCTTTGGACCTGCATCCTGCATTTCCCCCGTCCGGGACGCAGTACCGCTCTTGGCCAGCGGGCGGCGGTGCAGGCAGGTCTGAGCTAAACTCAGCGGGAGCCTGGGGCCAGCTGCTTGGAAAGGCTGGTCCCCTGAACCTTGGGCTTTGGCTGGCTGGGTAAAAGTGAATTAATTAGTGGCCGGTTTCCCTACCACAGGCTTACTTACATATTCCTTAAAAGGAACAGAACAAGCACGCACACGAGAGGGAGTTCTGAGCCATTTTCCAAAATATCTGTCTTTTCCACTTGCAAAGTTCACAGTGGTTCTCAAGTTTCCTAATGCTGCGACCCTTTAACACATGTTGGGGTGACCCCAACCATAAAATTATTTTTGTTGCTACTCTCATAACTGCAATTCCGCTACTGTTGTGAATCATAATGTCTGTTATATAGATTTTCATAGGCGACCCCTATGAAAGGGGCCACGACCCATAGATTGAGAACGACTTAGACTCTAAGCCTGTTTATATAATACAGACATGTAAGAAAAAAGGAAGGAAAGGATGGAAATGTAACTTGCAATTCAACTTCTGCCTTAGGGAATCACTGTTAATGGTTTGGTATGTTTCCTTTCTATTTCCCAAGGGGTGTGGGAGAGAGGAGTAGTAGTTAAAGGGTTAACTGAATGGTTGTGGGAGAGGAATTTGTTCTTGCGGCTCTGGTAATAGAGGGCATCAAGATTACATGTATTTTGTTTTTTACGTGCGCGCACGCATGTGTTTGCACGCGCATGCACATCATGGCCCACTATGGAAGGACAGTTTGCAGGATTCAGCTCTCTCCTTCCACTGTGTGGGCTCCTAGGATATAGCACAGGTCATCTTGTTTGGCTGCAAGTGCCTTTATGCACTAAGCCATCTCCCCAGCTGGAGGACATGTGTCTTGATTCCACAGTGACTGGCAGGCACTGCTGCCTGCTGAACCGGGCTGGACCATCTCATCTTGGAGATGGTCCTTGGTCCGGGACGTGAATCCCTTTCCTATGTACAGACCACCCAAGGCAAGTAGATTTTGCAGTCTGGAAAAAAAAACCCACATAATTAAAGTAATATCTACTCTAGCTTTCTGTAGTTTATTTCTGCATGTCCTTATTTCTAAATGTCTTCTGTTCTTAGTGCCTAACATATTCATCATAAGCAGGGTTAGCGCTTGACACTTCATTATATTTTCTAGGGCTGTAGGGCCTGGCCCCTGACATTTTGAAATATGTGCTCTTTGGTAATAAATTGTTTTCTTTTTATTTCTTCTCCCTAGCACAGCTGGGGCATTATATTATAATTTAAAGAAGTTAAGCATATGAGCAGACGTATTATTTATGATTGCTGTTTCAGGGGAGTACAGGAGATGTTACCAAATGCTTACTTACATAAATGGAACATTGGGCCTGAGGCCTGTCTGCCTCGCACTCTTCCTGCGTACTTGAACATCCTTTACCTCTACTCTCCCAGCCCCAGACCAGGAGCTGACCTGGAGGACTCTGTTAAAAACAGATCTCCTAGGGGCTAGAGATATGGCTCATGGATTAAGACCACCAAGCAATTATTCCTAGCCATTTGTAACTCCAGGGCCAGGGGATCTGACGCCCTTTTCTGGCCTCTGTGAGTACCAGGCATGCACATAGTGTACATACATGTGTGACGGCAAGACACTCATATACATAAAATAAAAATTAAAAAAGAAACTTTTGGAAATGAAACATCTCTGAGCCAGAGAGCACTGTGGGAATGGGTGTGGGTGTGGGTGGTGTGGGTCCTGCCCTTGGTCCTAACTTAGATGAGAAGGATAGGGAGGGCCACTTTCTATTTATTTATTTATTATGCACTCTCTCTGCATGTTCATATGCACGCCAGAAGAGGGCACCAGACACCATTATAGATGGTTGTGAGTCACCATGTGGGTGCTGGGAATTGAACTCAGGACCTCTGGAAGAGCAGTCAGTGCTCTAACCACTGTGCCATCTCTCCAGCTCCCACTTTCTTATTCTTATTTTTTTAAAAGATTTATTTAATTTTCAACTTTATGTGCACATGTGCATACCTGTGTGTGCATGCCTGTGTGTGCATGCCTGTGTGTGCATGCCTGCGTGTGTGGGTGCGTGTGTGTTGTATGTGCATGCGTGCACACATGTGTGTGTACGGAGGACATGCCTATGCTACAACAAGCAAGTGTGAAGGTCAGAAGACAACTTTCAGGGAGGAGTTGGTGCTCTCCTTCCATCATGTGGGGCTGAGACTTGAACACAGGCTGTCTGGCTTGGCAGCGCGCACCCTTACCTGCTAAGCCTGCTTGCTGGCCCATTTCATATTCTATATTGTAAGGACACGCTTGTGCTCTATGCTGCAGAAAGGACTCTAAGCATGGTCAGACTGTACCTACTCAGCAAGCCAGTGATCTCAGAATACAGTGAATTAACCCTAAAGAAACCTGCCTTAGAGCCTACCTCCAACCCTGTAGGAAGGGAGAAAACCAGTGGGTGGGGGTAGATCTGAGGGAGAGGGGAGGAAAGGGAAAGGATGTATGAGAGAAGAAAAATTTAAATAAAAAAGGGAGGAAACCAAGGCAGCCAGTCACTTTAATTTTTATTGTTAAATTATTTGCGCACAGGTGTTTTGCCTGAATGTCTGTGCACCGTGTTGGCGTAGTGTCGGAAGGAGGCATTGGATCCCCTGGAACTGGAGTTACAAGTTGTAGTGAGTGCTGCAACTCAAAGCCAGGTCCTCTGGAGGAACGGCCTAGGCTGTTCTTTATATAATTTATTTTATTTTTATTTTATGGGCGTTGTTGTTTTGCCTGCATGTAAGTTCTTGGGACGGTGTCTGACCCCCCTGGAACTGGGGTTACAGACAATTGTGAGCTGCCATATGGGTGCTGGGAATTGAACCCAGGTCCTCTTAGAGAGCAGCCAGTGCTGAGCCATCTCTCCAGCCCCCAGCCTGTGCTTTTAACTGCGGATCTGTTTCTCTCTCCAAGCTCCGTGTGAATCCCAGATCAGAGTGCCCTGATACAGCAAAGCCGAGCATGCACTGCAGTGGGCAGGCTCCCAGGAAATGAGCAAGGATACCCAGAGACATATGCCAATTCTTTCCAGCCAGATTGGTGAAGGTCTGGGGAGAGGGCAAAAGTACTAGCCCAGCAGGCTCTGGCCTTCGTCAGGAGTGGGAGGGTGCTTCTCACAAAGACTTGGGTCTATGAGACAGGAAGCCATTAACTCTGGAGGAATCTGTCCCAGACAGCTACCAGGTCTGCAGCAGACATCTGTTGGCAATGGGGACTCTTGTGGCACAGCCTAGATGCACAGGTGTGATTCTCTCTCACACTCCATCCTCTGGGCCAGTTCAGCTTCTCCATCCCTGGCAGGTGTGAACCCAGCGTTTCAACCTCCACTAAAAACAAATCCGAGAGTCGTTTCACATTCTCTGTTGAGTTGACTCCTCTGACAGCTTTTTAGGCTGAGGAACAGCCAGCTGCAGCTGATGTCTGGAAGCAGCAGGGAGGGAGGCAATGGCCTCCTTCATGAGCTGGCAAGTAGGCCTTGTACTTGTTGATTCTGTATCTGCAATTCAAACAAACTCAGGTGCAGAATGTTTGGGGGAAAAAAGAAAAAAGTTAGGTGCAGGAGGGATGGCTCTCACCAAGCAAGCCTGGTGGTCTGAGTGTGAACCTCAGAAGACATGTAGAGGTGAGAGAACTGGCTCCACAGAGCTGTCCTCCGAGGCACCTGCCCTGGGGTGAGGCCCCGTCCGTTATACGCACATGCACTGAGAATGAAAACATTTGGAGAGGTTTATTTGTTTTTCGTTTTGTATGTAAGAGTGTTCGCCTGTGTCCCACACTCATACCTGGCGACCAAGGCCAGAAGAAGGTTTCAGATCCCCTGGAACTGAAGTTACAGATGGTTGTTAGCTGTCATGTGGGTGCTGGGAACTAGACCTGGGTCCTCTGCAGGAGCAGCCAGTGCTCTTAATTGCTGAGCTTCTCAGCCCCAATTAAAAAAGAAAAACAAAAAACACGGAAGTCCAGAAATCTTTTTTTTTTTTTTTTTTTTTTTTTTCGAGACAGAGTTTTTCTGTTGTGACTCTGGCTATCCTGGAACTCACTCTGTAGACCAGGCTGGGGCACCTGCTGTAGGCGCCACCATTTCACAGACCAGCCCTCAGTATCTCTCCAGCACTGGGGAGTTGGGTATTGCTCACCATACCTTGTGTGTGTGTTGCTGGGGATTGGACGTAGGTCCTGTACGTGTTAGGTAACTATACCGCTCTACCTCTACCACTGAATTACACCTCTAACGCTCACTTTACCTTTTTCTTTTTTCTTTTAACTCAGCCTCACTAAGCCATCCAGCCTTGCTTTGAACTCGCTCTGTAGCCAAGCAGGCCTTGAATTTGCAATCCTCCTGCCTCAGCCTTCCAAATAACTTTGGTAAGAATCTGCGCCACCAGGCCTGGCTCTTCAGACCTGTGACGGCTATGTCTCTAATGAACTGGTCATTATTCTCCAAGCAATGCAGAAGAACAGCTATTGACACAGCATTTGCATTGCATTAGGTATTTGAAGTCACAGAAGGATGAGATAGATGTGTACAGGTCACACGTAAAGCAATCCCATTTCATAGAAGGACCCTGGCACTCATTTTTTTTTTTAAATCTGGGGGAGAAGTCCTAGAATCAATGCCCTGTAGATACTGAGAGATGACTGTGAATTTTTAAAAAGCTCTTTAAAAACATAAACAGCTAGATGCCACGTGGTACCTTGGACTGAATCCCAGGACACAGAAGAGTTACTAGTGAAGAAACTAGCAGAGTAATAATATAAAATCTAGAGTCATGTACCAAGGTTAATTTCCTGGCTTTGGCAAATATACCGTGGTTACGTAAGATGCTAACATTAGAAGAAACAGTGAAGGCAGTTCAGGAACTTGCTATATTGTCTTTGAAACTTCTCTGTAAACCTAAAATTATTCTAAAATATAAGTTTGTTAAAACAAAGATCACAAAGAAAAAGATTGACAGGCTATGTTATTATTTAAAAAATTAAGCAATGAGGAACAAGGAAGAGTGTGAATGTTTACCAGGCAGCCACGGTCTGCAAGCAGAAACCCGAGCACTCACCCTCGAGTCTTCCCCGGTGCAGAAGACAGGTACAGTGGTAAGGTGCTTGCCTAGCAATGTGCAGGGCCCCAGATCCAGCCCACAGCACCTGAGAAGGGGGAGACTTCAGAAGTCACCTCGAAGAACAAGAGCTAGGAATCTAAAGCACTCAAAGGCAGGGACTAGAGCGAATTACAAATGTCTCAGGCTACTGTGGACTTCCTTTCAACTGCCTGTCTTAGAGGTTTCCTGGGACACTGAAAGCTTTCTGACGTTACTGATTATGATGACTGCGTATGTGTGCGAGGTGTGTGTATATACATATGTGTGTGTGCACGTGCCATGTATGTGTACGAGGTGTGTGTACCTGCATGTGGGTGTGTACATGCCATGTGTGTGTACTAGGTGTGTGTATATGTATGTGGGTGTGTACATGCCATGTGTGTGTACTAGGTGTGTGTATATGTATGTGGGTGTATACAGGCCATGTATGTGTATGAGGTATGTGTATGTGTATGTGTGTGTGCACAAGCCATGTGTATATATGTGTGTGTACACATGCCATGGCGTGTACGAGGTATGTATATACATATGTGCGTGTGCACATGCCATGTATGTTTACAACATGTGTGTATGTGTGTGTGAGTGTGCACATGCCATGGCCCGTGTGTCAATCAGAAGACAACGCTCAGGAGTCAGTTCTCTCCTTTCCTCATGGTTCTGGGGTCGGACTCTGGTAATCAGGGCTGCATGGCAAGCACTACTGACCTTCTGAGCCATCTCATAGGCCCTAAAACTTCCAGCTCTGACCTTAAATTACAAGTGTCCCAAGCCTGGACCCTTTTCATCATCTTTACCCTCAAGCACTGCAAGTCGCCAGTGAGAAACCCTGCCCGGAGGGAATTGGCATCGATCTAAGCCTCGTTATGTTTACAAGTGTCTGTTTTTTTCTTCAAATACGACCCGGTACACGATCTGAGATTACCGAACCCGAGGGACAGCAGATGGTAAGGAAGGACAGGCAGGGACAGCGGGCGCAGCGACCGCAGATATTGAAAGCAGCGGGAGAGCCTCAGCACAGCGACTCCTCGCTGAGTTCGCAGGGGCAGAATTCCAGCCTGAAAGTTTTGGCAGGGGCCGGGAAGCAGAAAACTGACAGAAGATTTGAAAAACAAGGGAAGAGAATATCAGCGAATCCAATGTTGGAAGAGATGAGGACAAAGGCAGAACTAATTAATGGAAAGATCTTTCAGAAGAAGTCAGGCTGGCATCTGTAAATAGAACGGAGTGCAGTGAGGATAAAGGGCAGGATACAGAAAAGAGGGGGCATGGAAACCGGGGGGGGGGGGGTGAGCACGGCCCATGTACATTTCACTAGAGACTCAGAATGAAGAAAGGTAGACAAATCATGACTTAGAGGTTCTGAAGCTGAAGGAACGTGACAAGCACTCTTTAATACATTTATGTGTGTTTGATATTCTATTTTTTAAAATAATTCATTTAATTCTATTTTATGTACATCAGTGTGGGGGTATCAGATCCCATGGGACAGTTGTGTGCTGCCATGGGGGTGCTGGGAATTGAATCCAGGTCCTCTGGAAGAGCAACCAGTGCTCTTAGATGCTGAGCCATCTCTCCAGCCCCTTGTGTGTTTATTTTTATTTTTTAAATTATTTATAGCCGGGTGGTGATGGCACACGCCTTTAATCCCAGCGCTCAAGAGGCAGAGGCAGGCAGATCTCTGTGAGTTCGTGGCCAGCCTGGTCTACAGAGTGAGTTCCAGGACAGCCAGAGTTACAACAGAGAAACCCTGCCTCAAAAAAACCCAATATGTACGTGTGTGTGTACACACACATATATTCATTTGTAAAAATTTATGTACATGTATGTGTGCCTGCGTGAGTGTATGTGCACCATATGTGTGCAGATGCCCTTGGAGCCTAGAGGATGTTGGGTCCCCTGGAGCTGGAGTTATAGGTGGTTCTGAGATAGCTTATTTGGGTTCTAAGTACTAAACCTGGGTCCTCAAGAAGAGTACTGTCTTAGTCAGGGTTTCTATTTCTGAAATAAAGCACCATGACCAGAAGCAACTTGGGGAGGAAAGGATTTATCTCCGCTTACATGGTTTATCATGAAGAGGAGTCAGGGTAGGAACTAGAGGCAGAAACTGGGAGGCAGGGGACTCAAACAGAGGCCATGGAGGAACACTGCTTATGAGCTGGTTCTTCATGGCTTGTTCAGTCTGTTTTCTCACAGCACCGAGGACTACCTGCCCAGTGGTCCCACCTCCTGCAATGGGCCACATGCTCTCGTATCCATCATCAGCCAAGAAAAGCCCCAAAGGCTTGTCCACAGGCCAGTCTGGTGAGGGCATTTTTCTCAAGTGAGGTTCCCTCTTCTCAGACGATGCTAGCTGTGTCAGGTTGACAAAAATCTAGCCAGCACAAGTAGTAAGTGCTCTTAACCATTGAGTCATCTCTTCAGCCCCTTGCGAGTGTTCCCTATGTGCAAGATGTTACAGCCTGTGACTCAGAGCATGGTTGACTTTAGTCTGGGCCTAAGGGAAGTGCAGTGTAGACACTAACTGATGGCAAGTAGTGGGGACTGATACAGAAAAAAGACAGAAAGACCGGATCCCTGTCTTCTCAGCACACATGAAAATTAATTCTAGGTGGATTATGGGGTGAGATTTACAACCTTTAGAATACAATAAAGAGTAACTTCATGGTCTTTGGGTAGAGGAAGACTTATTTCCTTTGCCTTTTTAAACGTGTGTGTGTGTGTGTGTGTGTGTATGTGTGAGTGTGTGTGGAGTTGTATGCTGCTGTGACAGGTCAGCAAGGAAGACAAGGAGGCATATTTCATACACGGAAACCCTGCCAGGCCTAAGCAGAGGAAACCACCATTCTGGCCCATGTCATACTCGATCAACAGTGGAACCCCCAGCATCTGAGCGCAGGTGTTTTATTGATTCAGCACTACTCAGAGGAAGATCTTAAGCAATCAAACATCCCCCACAGAAATCCAACACCTGCAGACAATACAAAATGCCAAGGCCTATGCATCCCCTTTTCCAATGGTGCACAAAAACAATTATTTTAAATATAACTAAAAATAAACTTCTGCAACATGTGTTTGTGCACATGTGCACATGTGTTCGTGTCAATTCTTGCCTTCCATTCTATTTAAACAGGGTGAGTTTATTGTTCCCAACAGTGTATGCAAGGCTAGCTGGCCCTCAAGTTTTTGGAGATTCTCCAGTGTCTGCCTCCCACCTAGCCGCTGGAGCCTGGGGATTTGAGACATACCGTTGAGTTCTGGAGACCCAAACTCTAGTTCTCACATTTTTGAGGCAGGTGCTTTATCCACTGGGCCGCCCAGTTTTGTTTTGATTTTGAGGGTCTCCTGTAGCTTGGGCTGGCCTTGAACTCACTATGTAGCTGATAATAATATTGAGCTTATCAGTCTGCCTTTACCTCTCAGGTGTTGGGATCCCAGGCGTTCACCCCAACACGTAGTTTATGTGGCACTGTGAACTGAACCTAGGGCTTGGTGGATGCTAGGCAAACACTCCATCAACTCTCAACTTCGGAAAAGAATATTTAAGACTTAAAAAGTAAAGAGCACAAAGGAAAATACTGATGGAGTATACTATATTAAAATTAAAAGCTTTCCATCAAAGGATGACACAAAGGAAGCCACAGAGTGGGAGAAAATGTAAAAAACATGTGTCTCTGGATATCTGTTCTGAAGATGCTGGGGAATGAGGCATATTCTGAGTCTATGTGTGTGCAGTCTAAAGCTGACCAGGCTGACTAGAGTGTATGGTAATATGCATGCTTTATAGGATTAAGCCATAAAGCAGAACATGGAAGCTTCGAGCCAGAGGTCCGCAGGGGATTCTGGGAGCTGCTAATGTTTACTTCTCTGTCAGGGTGTGGGTTGCACAGGTGTTCGGGATTTATTGCTCTGGGAGTTTGGCTTATGTACTTTCCTGTGTGCATATTTGAGTTCTTAAAGCTAAACTTTTTTTTTTTTTTTTTGCGGTGC
Organism: Cricetomys ansorgei; assembly: GCA_026225945.1. Lineage (NCBI taxonomy): Eukaryota > Metazoa > Chordata > Mammalia > Rodentia > Nesomyidae > Cricetomys > Cricetomys ansorgei. The sequence continues at coordinate 12,314,619 of JAMJFZ010001881.1, forward strand.
AGGGGCCTGGCACATGCTAGCCAGGTGCTCTACCACTGAGCGACGTGCCCAGCTGTTTCTCACTGAGATGTAAATGGGACTAGGGACTTTTTCTTTATCCTTCTCTGACTCACCTCACCCAGAGATGCCCGTCTGGGATCGAGCCCATTTCCTCTCTTGGAATTGTTCCTTGTTTCCTTTGGAGCCTGGGCTGACTGCCAAGCCAAGCCAGGAGCACCTGTAGCCGGAGGCAGAGTCTTTGCCACCTCTTCCAAAATTGCTGGCATCCATCTTTTCTGGATCGGGCTCTTCTTGCAGAAACAGAATGCTTTTTCTTTTATTTCTCTGGAATTGAAGCTCCTTCTGCTGTGTCCTCTGCTCTGTCTGTGTGACTCAGGCCTCGGCTTCCCAATCATCTTGGTCAGCTCTGTCCTTGCATCGCCTGCCGGTGGTAAGGCTCTGCCCTCTCCCCAGAACGCTCCCTCTGAGCTCTCATCCATTCAAGTCTCTCTCTCTCTCTCTGATTGCCTTTCCCCCTACCTTTTTTCTCAAATAGCACCTGTACTAAAGTACATATACATGCATATAAATTTTAATTCTATCCTTTTTAAGAGATTTTATTTTTGTTTTTTATTATTTGTGTGTGTGTGTGTGTGTGTGTGTGTGTGTGTGCGTGTGCATACCCTTGGAGGCCAGAAGAAGATGTTGGATTTCTTGGTGTTAGAGTCACATGTATTTTGAGCCACTCAGTGTGCATGCTGGGATCTGAACTCTGGTCCTTGTGATAAAGTACACACACTCTGAACTGCCGAGCTCTCTCTCCAGTCCCCCTTTCCTCCCTAGAGAGCGTCTCAAGTAGCCTAGGCTATTCTTGAATTCCTGATTCTCTTGACTCAGCCTCCCAAGTGCTAGAATTAAAGACATATGTCACCTGCTCTTGTCTGGGGAAATTCTCTGGGCATATTTGTGGGGGATTACCTTTATTGAGTTGTTTGTGGAAGCCATGCCTGTTGCAAAAGTTTATTTTAGTTATGTTTAAAATGGTTGTTTCGTGCACTGTAGGGAAAAGGGCTGCCTAGGCTTTGGCATTTGTATTGTTTGCAGGTGTTGGATTTATGTAAAAGATGTCTGATTCATCACGATCTGCACATCTGTCAGTAGGGCACCTGAGAAGCTTTGGTGTCAATAATCACCCTTGAGATGAGAGGCTCAGGGTTCCACTTGCCATGACTAGTGTTTCCCTCTGGCTGGGTTTACATCTACAGAAAAATCTCTATGCCTTCTTTGCTAGGTGTACAGCTACAAGTGGTACCTGTAACATGGGGCCCGAAATCACGCCAGCTACATCCAACATGGAGACAAGGGAGACGAGAAAGAAACTCCAGACCTCACAGAGTTTGGTAAAGTATGCTCAGAGCAGTCCCAAGATTAAAGTATTGAATATATATATATGTGTGTGTGTGTGTGTGTGTATCTATATGTGCAAAAAAATAATGAGTAGATGTCTCCTGAAGGAAGAAGAGTGAGGAAGGAAATAAGCCTCTATGAAGAGAGGAGGCTGTGAAAATTAAGTGAGAAAGAGGGCTCAAAAGTGAGAGCTAGAGAGAGCCTCTAGAGAAAGAGCGAGCTATGTAAGATCAAGGATCCTGAAAAACTGAGAAGTCCTTCTGGTAAAGCAGGAGAACCTTGGCGAGGTCCAACAAAGCATTAGAAAGTAAGAGTCTAACTGCTTTTCCTGAACATGGAACCAACACTCCCTCCCACCACTGGTGGCAGCCAGGGCGTGGGAAATGGAAAGAAGAGCTCAGTTCTACAAACTGAGTTTGCTGATAGCTTCTGTGTGTGTGTGTGTGTGTGTGTGTGTGTGTGTGTGTGTGTGTGAAGCTCAAGATGTTGTGTTTGAGATCTATGGAGAAAGTTGTATGTTTGCCCTTAGTTGTTGTAGAAAAGAACACCAGATGGTCAGGATGTTTCAGCTGGAGATTATTCCTACCAGTCCAGGACTCCCTGCTATGGAAGCTGGGGCTTGGAGCTGAGAAGCCACTTATTTAAACGGAATAGTTTTTGTTTATTTGTTTGTTTTTCTAAAACCTGACTACAAGTGGTTCAGATATTGGTGAGGTGGTCCTGATAAGACACATCTGCTATGATGATGAGAACTCCACCCCACAAGGGAACCCTTCCTGTAGACAAGGTTCACCTGCAATGATGCTGAGAAAAATTCTTGTTAAAAGACTAACAAGTGTTTATTGCATTACGAAGAAGCCTTTGGAACGTTCTACCGAACTTTGAACTCGAACATGAACTGACCAATTTTTGTTTTGTTTTTTTTCCTGCAAACCAAACTCTATCTTAAAATCTGGAAAGTGTTTCCTCAGGTTCAGCACACAGAAGCTGTCTGAAATTGTATCTCATGCTGGCACCTGAACTTGGTACTTGGTAAAAGTCACCCTGGTGGTACTAGTTTCAAAAGCATGAAGGGGTCATGGAGAGCAGCTGAGGCTTGACACCATGAAGAGAGACCAGGAGAGGCTATTGGTGAAAGTGCAGCCTCAATAGCAATTAAAGATCCAAATTGAAGAGGTCATGAAGAAAAGTTGAGGCTTGGCATCATGAAGAGAGCCCAGGAGAGGCTATTGTGACAGTGCAGCCGGTTGCAGCAAGGGACCCCAGCAGTTTTGTAGATGTCAGTACCATGGATGACCACCAAGGACAGCAGCAGTGGTGTGAGCTAGTCAGAACCTAGAGGACAAACTATATGTGCTGCAGAGGGCAGAGCCAGAGAAGTGACCCAGAAGAGAGTGAATTCCAGATAATTGGACATTGGTAATGCTTTTCTGCTGTTCAAAGACATTGTGAAAGCTTGATAGATATTTGGTTTCATTTGGTCCTGTACATTAGCAACTCTCATGATTTTTCCTCTTGTAAATAAATAGCTTTGCTGGTGTAGTGTTAAATTGTGTTGTAGAGATAAAGCATTTTTTTGATTGGCTTATATAGAAAAGGGGAAATGATGCAGAAGTTTGTTTTTAGTTATGTTTAAAATGGTTGTTTTGTGCACTGTTGGGAAAAGGGCTGCCTAGGCCTGGGCATTCACATTATCTGCAGGTATTGACTCTATGTAAAAGATGTAAATACCTCATGATCTGCACATGCTATCAGTAGAACACCCGAGGAGCTCAGGTATCAATAAAAACCCCTGAGATGAGACGCTCAGGGTTCCACTGTCCAGGATGGTGCTTGCCGTGATAGTGGCTCCCTCTGCTGAGGTCTGGCAGGGTTTGCACCTATGAATATGCCTCCGTGTCTTCCTTGCTGAGCGACACAGCAGGTAAACAGCTCCACGTGCCCACCGTGGGCAGCACCCTTCCCTGCCTGGGATCCTGGGCTGTACAAACCAAGAAAAGGAAAGCAGCAGCAGCATGCATCCAATACCCTTTGCCTCAAAACTTCAGACATCATGTGAGTGGCTACTTAGAGCCTCTGTTGCCTTGAGCTCCCCACTATGACGTCCTGCACCCTGGAACATGAGCCCGAATAAACCCTCACATTGCTTTTGCCAGAGTAGTTTTTATCATAGCAGCAGTAAAAGAAACGTGGACACCATTGTACATACATACATCACAATTTGTCCATCCACTCATCCACATGAGTACGGTTAGCACCTTAGACAACATTCGGGGGCAGCACCCTCGTCCTCCCGGCTTCTTCCACGTGAGAACACGACGCCCGTGCCTTTCTGTCCTCGCTTTTCTTCAGGCACGAGGGACGCTTACATTGTGCCATAGTCACGATCCTGCTTGTGCTTTGATCTTGGGACTTTCCATCGTCTAAGCAATAAATTTCTATTATTCATAAAGTGCCCAGCCTGTGGTATTTTGTTATGGCAGCAGGAACTGACAGGTTTTCATTTGCATTTCCATGATGACAAATGATGCTGGGTGAGCATTTTCTCATATGGCAGTATGTTATTTGTGTATTCTCTTTAGTGAAATGTATGCTTGTATCTTTTGTCCAATTTTTTTTTTTTTGGCTGCTTGTCTTTTTGTTATTGAGCGGCAGGAGTTCTTTCTTTTGGGTATGAGTCCTTCATCAGATAATATTCCTTCCCAGCTTGTGGCTTTCTTGCCTTTGTGTGTATGTGCGCATGCATGTGAGTGTGTGTGTATGTGCGCGTGTGTACAAGAGTGGGTGCCAGAAGTCAGCCTCTTCAGGAGCTGTCCATCTTGTTCTCTTGCTGGCACCTGGGGCTCACCAATTAGGATAGGCTGGTGAGGTCAGGGACTGGCCCATCTCTGCCTCCCCAACTCTGGGACTACCAGCGCATGCCACCATGCCCGGCGTTTACAGGTGGCTGGGGTTCAAACACAAGTCCTTATGCTTTTATGACAAGTACTTTACTGACTGAGCTACCTCCCCTTTTTGAGACAGGTCTTCTTTATGTAGCTCAGGCTGGCCTTACAGCCTTAATCCTCCTGTCTTAGCTTCATGAGTGCTGGATTACAGGCCTGTACCACAATGTCTGACCACAAATGATGAAGGACTGAGATAACCATGTCTGTACACCCCCCCTTCCTCCTGGTGGCACTGAGACAAACCTGGGGCTTTGTTTATACCAGGCTAATGCTTTTCTACTGAACTCCAGCTCCAGCTCCCCTCCTTTCTTCCCTCCCTCCCTCCTTCACTCCAGCCCTCTCTCTTTTTGTCTTCCTCTCTCTGATTTTGCTATGTAGCCCAAGCTGGCCTGGAACCTGGGGCAATCCTCTTGCCTCAGTCTCCAGAGTGGTGACATTACAGGTATGAACCACTATGGCTGGTTTTAGCCTCTAAATTTCTTATTAATTGGTTTTGGTTTTTTGGAAAGATGTCTTTTTAGTCGTGCGCGCGCGTGCGCATACACACACACACACACACACACACACACACACGCGCGCGCGAGCATGTACATGAACGCAGGTACCCGCTGAGGCCAGAGGCCTCGGATTCCTCTAGATCTGGAGATATGGGTTGTTGTGAGTGGTCTCACGTGGTTCTGGGAACTGAACTCAGGTCCTCTGTAAGAGCAGCAAGCGCTCTTAACCACTGAGCCATCTCTCCAATCCCACGGTTTAGATTTTTATGCAGCTGTTTTTAAAAACCCTTTCTAAGATATTTGTGCCTACACCGATATTTAAATATATTGCTTTCTTCCAGGAATTGTATCAATTTAGTTAGGTGTATGGTATCTCTTAAAATTCAGTTTTGTGTATGGTGTGGGAGAGGGACCGAGTCCTCTTGCTCTCTCTTTACACACACACGCCATACAAAATCATTGTGTGAACATCTTTGTTAGTGCTATAGTAAAGAAAACATTAGTTGGCTTTTGATAATTTTCAAAAACTAAGCACCACCAGTAAAGACGACATTTCTGTAGCCAGGTGTAGTGGCATGTGCATTTTATCCCAGCATTCAGGAGGCAGAGGCAGGTGGGTCTCTGTAAGTTCCCAGCCCAGCTAAGACAGCATAGTGAGATCCTGTCTCAAAACCAAAAATAAAAACAAAGAAAAAAACCATTTCTTAGTTTTTCTCTACTCTAAATGTGGTCTGCCGTCTATCCACATCACGTCACTGGGGGCCTGTCAGAAACGCGGACTGAAGCCACTGCGCCCCCGCAAGCCTCAGGCGACTCATAGACACGACAGTTTGAGGAACGCTGGGTAGCAGATGCTTGAGGGATGGGGGGGGGGGGGGATATGTCTTGGTGACATTTGCCGCCTCTCACAGCCCGGCTGTCCATTGCAAGCTACAAACGCTGTCTACTGAATACCTCTCTAGGACATGTGTATCTTCACCCTCTAGTCTGTGCTGTGTGTCTTCCGCTGCTAGGTTTGAGGGGAGGGACACACCCACCAGGCCATTCCTCATCCTCTAGGGTCCCCAGACGCTTGGCTCACTCACTCAGCGGCGCTGATCTATACGGTCTTACACGCACACCCTTCAGTTCCCAAGCTTCAGTTTCCTCAGCCGAAGCAAGGAAATCATTTTGGTTTCTATATCTGCGGCTAATAACGTGTGATCCCAGGAGTACGTGGAGACACACAGAGAGAGTACAATAGAAGCCAGCTCTTCCGCAGCTCATTCCCCGGGTGAAGCCCCTGGACACTAGTGTCTTTTTTTTCATTCAGCCCCACCCCCTTCCACCCAGGCAGAATCCAGCCGCCTTCTTCCCAGCCGGACTTCTCCTCGCGCCTCCCGGCCCCCAGGGAAGCGTGCCCCGATGAATCTTTCTCAGCACGTAGCATTGTTGCAGCGGGTTGGCCAGGCTGCTGCCGGGTGCCCACCTTCCCCCACCTCCCTCCCGTCCCCCACCGTCCCTCCCACCCCCACCCCCAGCTCGGCTTGCTAATGTCCCAGTGCAGCCTCTCTGCCTCCGTCGGCTTTGAAGCCCCAGGCCCTGGCACAGTGCCGGGCACTCGCAGGGCGCTCGATCAATGTTTGCAAAATCAGATTCTCAGCGGAGCAGGTGTCCGCCGGGAGCCCGCTGTGCGCGGGGCGGGGGCTGCACCGGGGGCCGCGGGGCCGCGCTCCGCCCCTCCGGGCCCGCGCCGCGCCTCCGCCCGCGCGCGCTGCCCCGACCCCGCGCGCCGCGGCAGGGAGGGGCCGGCGGAGGCGGAGCCAGAGGCGGCCGAGGCTCGCGGCTCCCGTGCGGCTCCGGGTCACCGAGCCTAGATCCCGGTGCAGGGAGGTAAGGCGTAGCGCGCGGCACCTAAGGGACCCGGTGCGCGGCGGGAGGGGGTCCGGGGACCCGCCCCTCGTGTGCGCGACGGCCTCGCGGCCCGCTCTCCCCCGCGAGCCTCGGATCCCGGCTCGCGGTCCCCTACGCTGCTCCGCGCTCGAGCATCCCGTGCGCCCGGCTCCTTCCCGCCGCTCTGCATCCCCCGACCCCGCCCGCCGCCCCCCGGGAGGGTTCTCCTCTCAGAGCTAGACGCGCTCGCGGTTTGTCCCCCCCCCCCCGCCCCAGGTTCTTTCCGAAAGCGGCTGGAGTCGTCGGGGAGCAAGGTGGGGGGGGGGCGCAGCTGGAAGCAGCCGAGGGGTGAGCCCGGCGTGGGGGCGGGGGCCGGGTACCATTCTTCTGCCTCTCGGCGTGACTGGTGCTCCGCGCAGCGGGCTGTCTCCATGTCTGCGGAATGAATGAATCATGAGTCCTTGTCCCCTCGCTGGAGGAGGACTTTTTTGAGGTCCACGTGCTGCAGAGCACCGTGGGAGGGGGCCTGTTGAGATAGGGTACCTGCTTCCGGCATAGCGGAAACTCCACTCTCAGTCCTGTCTGCCTTCAGACTGGAGGCTCGCTTTGGATTGGGGGATGGAGGTGGGATGGGAACTGCAGGCTTTAACCAGATACTTGTTGAAGGGATGTTGCGTTTGGGGACTTGAGCAAGCACTCTTAGAAGGTAGCAATGGAGACAGCAAAGCGTGTTCCATCCTGCGAGAGCATCCTGCACTGCCACGGTCAGCCTGGAAAAGTTACTTAGGGGCCTCCAGCCTCCGTTTCTTCATGAGTAAAATGGGAGCATTGGTGTTCATCTTTCAAGATTTTATACATAGTCAGAAAAGAGCAGCATGTTTGGCATATTGGGGGCACCCAACAAATCTTGCCTCTTGTCCATTCCTCCCCCATCAAGTGCCTTTTTTTTTTCTTTCTCGTTTGTTCTGTCCTCACATAGGTCATAAGTAGATCCAGGTGATGTGTGTTCATTGCTGAGTGACTCTTTTCCAACCCCACAAACTGCAGGGGCAGCTGGGGATCTGCTGGGCACAGGCATGCCAGTGCTGTCAGAAGACTCGGGTAAGCCACCTCAGCCTGTGTTGCACCTGCCAGGCCTCCCAGGATTGGGGGGAAACCAAACCAAACCAAACTCAAACCAAAACTGGACAGGTGCTGTGGAGCTACTACTGCCTGCCGCCCTGCTGACCAGGGCCTGCAAGGGGAGAGTGCTGTGGGGGAGACCTCTCAAAGACAGGAAGTCCCACTGTTTCTGGACCTTGTTTTTCTGTGCTCCTTCCTCAGGTTTGCATGAGACCCTGGCACTACTGACCTCTCAGCTCAGGCCTGACTCCAACCACAGGGAGGAGATGGGCTTCCTGAGGGATGTCTTCAGCGAGAGAAGCCTCAACTATTTGATGAAGGTGAAAGCCCACTCAGCCTCCCACCATCCCCGAGGGAGGCTCTTCCCTGTGTCATCCCAGCTACTCCCCTGCCCCATGAAGGTTCTTAACTCATTAGGCAGGGCTTTCCATATACACTGCTATGGAGGGAACTCAGCCTGTAGCCCTAGGTGTCATCACAACCCGGGGTGTGGTGTGTGGTATTCAAGGTAGAGCAGAAATCGAGTGTTGTTGCAGATCCACGAGAAACTCCGCTATTATGAGAGGCAGAGTCCAACCCCAGTCCTGCACAGCGCCGTGGCCCTCGCGGAGGATGTAAGTCCTAAATTTTAATGTTTTGACTTAAGGTGGTGGAGCACCACTCCAAGCTCAGAGAGGGCTCTAGCTTGCCTTGTGACCACTGCTTAGCCTGGGGACAGCAGAGGTTGGGAGCCTGGGGATGAAGAGGGAGGGGTTGCTTCCTTTCCCCGTGTTTCTTCTCCTTTAGTGTGTATATGTCTGTGTGTGTGTGTGTGTGTGTGTGTGTGTGTGTGTGTGTGGTGCTGGGGATCAAACCTGGAGCCTTATACATGTTAGGCAAGTGCTATGTGGCTGAACTGTCGCGCTGTTCCTCCCCGAGCCTTCTGGCATCAAGGAGGGCCTTGTTAGCCTTAGCCTGGGCCAGGAGACGTGACGATTCCTGCTGACTGTGTTCTGGAGCAAGCTTGTTCTCTCAGCTGTAAAGTGAGAGCTTTGGATTCTGTCAACAATTCCCCACCTGTTCCAAGAGCTGGTGACGTTAGTAGGTCAGATAGCGCCTCGTGGCTGGCCTTTGGGAGGCAGGCGTGAAGTCCTGGATTCAAGGGACGTATGGTATGTCCCTGCTGACTGACTCTGGGTTCCTGACTCCTCACAGGCCTAGTCCTTGTGGGTTTTGGTTCAGCTGTCTGGATTGGTGACTTAAACTGACTCTTCTATAGATCACCTAATATCTGACTATTTAGCCAGGCTCTTTCCCAGAGATCCTCGGGGCAGAAGATGGTCGTGTAGGGGATGGTGTGGTCTGTGGCAGACCCTTGCTTCTCTACAGTGTGATCTTTTGGAGGGGGTTACATCACCCATCCCCAGGCACTGAACTGCTGTTTTTGTCACTAGCTGCGTGACCTTAAAGCAGTCACCCAACCTCTTAGTCCCGATTTCCTTGTCCTTGGAATAGCCTAGTGTCAAGGGCACAGACTGCGCAGCCAGACAAGGCTGGGTTTAAATTCTGGCTGTGCCGATGTGAGCCTTGTGATCTTGGGCAAGATTTGTAGTGTCTCTGGACCTCGGGATTCTCATCCATTAGATGGCAAAATGAAAGTCCCCGTGGCATCTGGTTTGTTGAGAAGACCCAGTGTACAGTAGGGTCTCCCTCTGCACATGTGTAAGTGCTTCTGGTTCCTGGTTTGATTTCCCCAGAGCAGGTCTGACATGCTCCTGGGTGCTGCAGTCTTTCCTGAGAGGATCCTTATGTTTGAGACCCAGGGAAGAGGGCTCCACCCCCGCCCCATCCCGGGATTCCAGCAGGCTCCTGCAGGGGCACCCCAGCCTCCTGTCACCTTCTCTTACAGGTGATGGAGGAGCTGCAGGCCGCCTCCGTGCACAGTGAGGAGAGGGAGCTGCTGCAGCTGCTGTCCACCCCCCACCTCAGGGTAGTCATGCCGCAGTCCCTGCACACCCACGCAGCAGTGTCTCCTGGGACCGGGTGGAGGGAGTGCTGGGTCCTGAGCCAGAAAGGAGGAGGCTTCTCTGTGAAGTACCCTAAGTGATGCTTGCAGGGGGGGAGGGGTTTCTTAGGCGGAAGATCTGAGTCCCTCTCTACCCTAGCCCAGCAAGGACCCCTCATCTGTGATGAAAGAGTGAGCCCCTTCCTCTGGCTCTCTTGGCAGGCTGTGCTCATGGTGCATGACACAGTCGCCCAGAAGAATTTCGATCCTGTTCTGCCCCCTCTGCCCGATAATATTGATGAGGACTTTGAGGAGGAATCGGTGAAGATTGTTCGTTTGGTGAAGAATAAGGAACCCCTGGTATGTGTCTGCCTCCCCGACCTTCCTCTGCCTCTTCCCCTCCTTCTTCTGCCTCTCCCCCCCCCCCCCACAACCCAGAAAACCAGGAAGGCACCCTCCTGAATTCACAGTGAATGACAGCCACTTTCTCAGGGTGGCTGCTGCTCTCTGCAGCACCTCTGTGTGCAGGACGTTCCTTTCTCTTAGTGGGTGCAGCTCCCCTCAACTGTGGCTAAGCCATTTTGTTCAGTAAACAACCTGCGTGGCTGTTTAGGGCAACCGTGATCATCACGCTTAGAAACAGAAGTTAACAAACTCAGTCTAGGGACCAAATGTAGCTTTCAGCTTAATTTTGTTGTTGTTTTTAAAAGCAAGGTCACGCTTATTCGTTTGTCATGAAGAGTCGAGTAATTACAGTGGAGACCCGGGCCCCCGACTCCTGAAAGCCTTAGATATGTATCCTCCCCGTCCTTTATAGACCAGGTAGCCCCGCTCTCCGAGAGGCTGCAGACAAGCACTGCTTTGGCCCCTGCTTTCAGCAGTGATGGACTGAGCAAAGAGGCAGGTTTGTTTATCAGATGCCCAGAGACCTTAGTACTCGCCTTGGAGCACTCCAGAGCTGGTGTTCTCTGGTTCCGGTTTTCCCCAGCTGCCCTGTGTTGGGTGAGCTGTCTCCCAACCGTTGAGGAGGTCTCACCTGTGTCATGGAGGTGGCACACCCCGGGATCCCTCCTGTGCAGTCTCAGGGTCCGGAGTGGAGGTGGCTCAGCGAGGAAATTGCAACGTGTAGTGATGAGGGACTTTGCAGGTAAGGGGGCAGGGGACCTCGGGAGCCCAGTGGACCACTTCTAGTCAGCAGAATTCGCCTGTGCATCTAAGGACGACTTGAATGCTTAAATGACAAATGTGCGATGTTTGCGTGGATATCCGGTAACAAATGTTGAGCATGTATCGAACACTTACTGATTACATGTCGCATGTGTTTCCTTATGGGGTCCTTGTAGCAACCTTTCGAGTCAAATGCTGTCCCCCCCATCCTATAGAAGGCTGGCTCAGAGGGCACAGGGGAGCGCCATGCCTAGGACACATGATTTCTGGTCAGTGGCTGAGCTGGGTTTGAATCCTGGGCTGTCTGGGCTCCGCTCACGGCTGTCCCGACATGGGCCTGCTTACCTGAAACAGGAAACTGGGAACTCATTTGTGTCTTTTTTTATCCCAGAACACATCTCTTTGTGTTTCATGGGCCAAATCTTGGTCCTGATGCTCCGGCAGGGACATAATTGGTTCCTCTTGGCAACAACAGAAGGCCCAGGAACACTGGGATTGGCTCGAGCAGGTTGAGAATTTGCTAGCACGTACTGTCCTTGTTATTATTAAATGTCTTTGCGAGTGACAGGGCTCTGATGAGACAGAGAAAACACTGGGTTTGTCCCCAGCACGAGCTCCCCCTTTCTGTAACGGTGACTTTGAAGATGCTTAGCTTCTCTGATGCCCAGTCCTTCCTGTATTATTTATTTATATAAAAATTTTAATTGCATTTACTTTTTTATGCGTGTATGTGCGCGAGCATGCGCGTGTGTTTAGGGGGTGCCACGGCACAAGTATGGGGATCAGACGACAACTTGTGGGGGTTGGTTCTCTTTGGGCCATGTGGGTCTTGGGGATTGAATTCAGACACGGTGAGAAGTGCCTTTATCAGCCAAGCCATCTTATTGGCTCTATATTTTGTATTATTATTATTATTATTATTATTATTGACAGAGTATTGAATAGGTCAGGCTGGCCTCAAACTCATTATGTAGCTGAGGATGACCTTGAACTCTTAATTCTCCATTCTCTACCTCCCGAGTGCTTGGATTGCAGGCATATTCCACCAAACCCAACTCGGGAGTCCTGGCCCCTTGTGCCGAATGGATCATTGTATTCTGTAAACTGTACAGTCTGGAGTGCTCCTTATTTTTTTTCCTGGTCTTACGGTGTTCTCAGCCTTGGGAAGGTCCCCACTGATCCACCTTCCAGACTGGCAGAGGGAGGGATGGAGGAGACAGTGTCAGTTGAGTGGAGGCTGCCTCGCTGGAGCCTGTCTGTTCTGTCTCTCATGCAGGGGGCCACTATCCGCAGGGATGAGCACTCAGGAGCTGTCGTGGTGGCCAGGATCATGCGAGGGGGTGCGGCAGATCGGAGCGGTAAGTGGTGTCTGCGGAGTACTGGGCTGCCAGCCAGGCCGAAGCAGTGGCTCTCCATCCCCACCTCCGGGGTAACCTTTGTGGGATTTGACTTGCTTTGGGGATTGTGAACGGAGTTCTCAAGGTCCCAAGGTCAATAGGGATTTAATTGATGCCTCACAGGCTTGAGGTTCTCATGGGTGATCAGGAAAGAGCTTAGGCATTGACGCAGGTTTCTAACGTGAGCTTGGAGATGGCTTTAGTCGGAGAGTCCTAGGTGGGGTGGTGATGGTCCCTGCCACCCCCGGAAGCCTCATTACCTTGTGAAACGGCTGTGGACAGGAGTGTGTTCATGACCCAGATTAGTCTGGCTGGAAAACATATTGAGGATCATCAGTGTGTGAGGAATCCAGTGGGCAGGCCTCCCAGTGTCGGGGGATGGTACCCTCCAGGTCTGGGGAACTGACTGGAGAGTCTTCCATCTTACTTCCCAAACAGTAACATCACCAGCCCCCTGAGCATATTGGTAACATGTAGGCTGTGCTTCTGAAATCTGCACTCCTCATGGTAGAGGCTGCCGCTGGCCCAGCGCCCACTCAGAGCGACAGAGAGAGGCCAAATGATGTCAGGACACTTGTCATTAAAGTAGTGGCTAAGTGCTGGGTGTGGTGGCAAGTGCCTATGGTTTCAGCTGCTTGGGAGGTTCAGAAGAGACAATCCCTTGTGTACAAGAAATCAAGACCAGCCTGGACAACATAACAGAAACCTGTTAAATAAGTAAATAAAGAAAGCTAGGCTGGGTACACAACTAAGTTGTAGGGCTTGTCTAGAATGCATGAAGCCCTGGGTTCCATCTGCAGCACTGCATGAAACCAGGCACGGTGGGGCACACCTGTAAGCCCAGCACTCAGGAGGTGGAGGTAGGAGGGTCAGAAGTTCAAGTCATCCTCTGTTACAGAGTGAGTTTGAGGTCAGCCTAGGCCATCTGAGTCAGATAGATAGATAGATAGACAGATAGATAGATAGATACTGGTGCCTTTACGTTTCCTTATTAAGACTTAAGAAAGATACTGACTGTGTCTACCATCTAGGAGAATAAAGAGTTAATGATACTTGTAGGAAAGCCGAGGCAGGGGCTAGGGCGATAGCTGGTAAAGTGCTTGCTACCCAAGCATGAAGCCCTGAGTTTGATCCCCAGCACCATGTAAAAACCCCAGCATGGTCACACTCCAAGCAGAGGTGTGGCAGGAGAGATGCAGCTTTCTATGCCGAAGCACTGGTGTGTGTGTGGGGGGGGGGGCTCTGTTACTTCTTAGCAGTGCAGCTTTGTCAGGCTGCTCTATGTGCCTGACTCTAAAATGTACCCTGTTCATGGGGATCTCTCCAGACGATGGTTTGAATTCCATGCTGAGTGTGTGCCAGTCCACATCTTTAGACACGAATCTGTCCTACAATAGCTTCCTCAGTCCCCAGAGGCATGAAGTCCAGCATCAGGGCCATTCTGGTGCTGAGCTGACCTCCATCCCCGTGTCTCTTAGGTCTGGTCCACGTTGGCGACGAGCTCCGAGAGGTGAACGGGATTGCCGTCCTTCACAAGCGCCCGGACGAGATCAGCCAGATTCTGGTCTGTGGCATGCCTGCAGGGAGGGAGGTCTTCAGGGACTCAGAGCAGGGGGCTTCCCAGAGCCAGGGCAGACCTGGCCTTCTGCGTCCCTGTTTGTGTGAGGATGGGGCAGGCAGAAATGGTTTAACTGACTTTCAGCCTCCTTTGAGGCAACGTAGGGATAGAGAGGGTTGTCAGCGTGTGCCTGGTTATTATTAGCATGGGAAAAGGATGAAGTAGTTATAACTGAGAAGATTACGGGGATGAAACAATGTCATAGTCTGTTCTGGGGCATATGAAGCAAAATGGAGGTCGTGGAGAGCTCTTCTGCAGCTGTGACAGGCTCATCCTTGGGGCTCCTTCGCTGACTTTGCTTACTTCTGATGGCTGTGTGGGGGTGGGCTGGGGGTGGTGCGAACAAGAACAGCTGTCCTTCACCCCTCCCTCTGTGGGGGCCATAGATGTAGCTGGCCTGTGGTCTGGGCACCTTGGGCTTCTGGTTGTGGACACCAGCTCGCCCACCTCTGGGTAGTGCCTTGGGGGTAATCTTGCTCTCTGTCCCGGACTCTGACACTGCGGTGCAGGTCTCTGAAGGGAAGGTAACCTCCTGAAAAGATAGGAGTGGCCTAAGGTCAGAGCCCTTTAGAGGAGCGAGCCCAAGGAAGGAAGTACTAATCCAGGCAGGACCTGGGATAGTTAGACTGAATGGGTTAATAGCCCAAGAGGGGCTGGAGAGATGGCTTAGTGATTCAGAGCACTGGCTGCTTTTCCAGAGGACCCAGGTTCAATTGCCAGCACCCACATGGCAGCTGACAACCATCTGTAACTCCAGTCCCAGGGGATCTGATGCTCTCTTCTGGCCTCTACAGGCACAAGAGATGCAAATGGTGTATAGACATACATGCAGACAAAGTACTCATATGCATAAGAAAAGAAAAATTTTTATATAGCCTAAGGAACATCAAGAAGGGGAGGTCTCAGGACGCCTGAGGCCGGGAGCTAGAATCCAATGCTCTCCTGGCCTTAAGTTCTGATTAAAATCTTCAGCCCCTGTCCTGTGAAAAGGCCATGTATTCATTTCCTTACTGGCTCCAGCCCTGACAGTTGGTATCAATTATTACAGGCCGACCCTTCCTTCCTTCCTTCCTTCCTTCCTTCCTTCCTTCCTTCCTTCCTTCTTTCTTTCCTTTCTTCTTTCCCTTTCCTTTCCCCTTTTTCCTTTCCTCTCCTCCCCTCCCTTCCTTTCCCCTCCCCTCCCCTCCCCTCTTTTCCTTTCCTGACAGGGTTTCTCTGTTGTAACTCTGACTGTCCTGGAACTCACTCTGTAGACCAGGCTGGCCTCAAACTCACAGAGATCCGCCTGCCTCTGCCTCCCGAGTGCTGGGATCAAAGACCTGTATCACCACCGCTAATACTCATTTCTCAGTAGCAAATTCCGCCAGGGCAGAGCAGTGGAAGCTGTCAGTCTGTCTTTCATTTTGAACACTCACCCACTGTGAGACCCAGGCAGTAAGACTGGAACTCCCTGAGCCGTAGGCTCAGTGTTAAGCCATAGGCCTCTGTTCCCTCCCCCTCCCCCCAGGCTCAGTCCCAGGGATCAATCACCCTGAAGATCATCCCTGCCACCCAGGAGGAAGACCGCTTCAAAGAGAGCAAGGTAGGGGGAGGTGGTCTCCCTGCTGGGGCGGGGTAGGCATTCTGAACCTCAACAGCCTTTGCACACAGTCATCTGAATAGCTTGTGTGTCTGGCCCCAGTAACCTGGATCCAGACAAGGACTTTAATGGTCCTAGGTGACTCATTGTACCCTGCTGTTTGGAATCAGGATTTTACATAGCATACTAACAAAAGACAAGCTTACTGTAACTGAAGTAGAAAATCAGAGCCATGAAGAGGAGATGCCTGAGGAGCTGGATTCCGGACCAGTGAACTAGCTGCCACTGGCTTGGTTGTTTGCTGGGCTGACCCATGCTTGTGACCTCTTTGCGGGCTCTCTAACAGAAGGTTCTTACTGGAAGCCAAGGCTGGAAAACAAGGGGTCCACTGCTGTGTGGCAAGTCATTCTGGAAGAGCCCATAGCGGGAGAGATACCCCAGAAGACATTTAGGGTTGGAGGGAGCTAAAGATAGCTAAAGCTTCAGAGAGAACGTCGGGCCAAACCATGCGTTAGACAGAGGCTTGGAGGCCGGTGGTGGGGAGCACATTTGGGGGGATCTGAGAGAAAAGGCAGTATGGTACGTCTTGGGGGTCAGGTGGGTGGGGTGTTGCGGGGATGTGGTTCTGCTGTGAAGGGCTTGGCGCAATTCTTGGCTTTATTTGGGTGCTCCTAGAAGCTGACCCTAGCATAAATAAGGGTTTGAAAGCCAACTGTTTATTTGGTGGGAAGTGACTCCAGGCTCCATGGGTAGGGAGGTGAGGGGAAGGGCAGGCAGTCTATAGAGAACAGGCTACCCAGCAAGTAGCAGCCACAGAGGCTGCTGCCTGGAGCTTAATCCTGCAGGGCTTTTGGGATCAGATAATGTACGTTGTTCCTGCTAGCCAAGAGCTGATGTGTACATCAACTGGGTGGGCAGGAGGGGGTGTTCTTTGTAGTTCTTGAGTGCTAGACTGCTACTAAAGAGTAGACTCAGCAGTCACAGGAAATAAGCCCTTAAGCAGAGGGGTATAGTTGCTACCCACTGAAGTCAACTAGCACGGGCTAAAGTGGAACAACCCTATAGAGAACAGGCTAACCAGCAAGAAGGTCTGTTTAGAGACCGTGGGGTGTGTGTGCATGTATCGCATACAAACATGAAGATCAGTTGAGAACTTGCAGGAATCAGTTTTCTCTTTTCATAATGTGGGTTTTAGGGGTTGAACTCAGGTTGTCAGGTTTGGCAAGTGCCCTTAACCACTGAGCCACTTCCCCAGCCTTGGTTCCTGTTTGCTCCTTGGGGAAAGGATTGATCCAACCACAAGTATGTCTTAGAAAGTTCTCTGGGCAGCCCCTAGAGCAATGGGTCTCAACCTGTGGGTTGCAACCCTTTGAGGGATCAAATGACCCTTTCACAGGGGTCACCTAAGACCATCTGCATATCAGATATTTATATTACGATTCATAACATAGCGAAATTATGAAGTAGCAACGAAAATAATTTTGTGGTTGGGGGTCACCATAAAATGAGGAACTGTGTGGAAGGATTGCAGCATTAGGAAAGCTGAGAACCACTGCTGTAGAGGGCAGCGGGATGGGTGGAGGCCGGAGGCAGGGTGGTTCAGAGCAAGGCTGTTGTAGATGACTTGAAGTTCTTGGGCCTAAGACAGAAAGGGGAACTAAATGAGTTTTGTGCTTTCCCTCAGGGGGTGGGAGGAAGCTGGCCAACCCCAGCCTTGCCACCCTGTGCTGAATGTGTGGAAGGAGGCACAGGACAGCCTCTGGCCCAGGAGAGATGTCAGAGTGTCATTGATGAAGGACAGATGACGTCTTCACTGACTTCTTGTGTACAGCCAGAGAAGGAACGACCTTTCCATGGCTGTTCCTTCCTGGCACCCCCGGGTTAAATCCCGGGGCGTAGATGATACTGACCATGTCTGAGACCGCAGCATCCTTCAGGCTTGAAACAGGATGAGAACGTGGTACCCTGTCCCTTAGCTTGGTCCCCTTAAGTCTTTCTTCTTGACCCAGCTGCTCCACCATGGCAACTACTGCCTGCACTATCGGGTCTATATCTGGGTGAGGGTATCTGTCTCTACCACGGAGGCCCAGACGGTTCTTACTGCTGTCTAACTTAATCTTTTGCTTTTGACACGAGGGAATCTCCCTCAGGTGTGCCTGAAGAGGACCCTTGATTTCTTCTCTTTTTATTTGCCACCGAAATAATGGGGTCTCCATAGTCTCGAACTAGAATACTTGAAATCAATTCATAGCACTGGGTGACAAGAGAACAAAGAAAGGAGAAGCATTTCTGTGCCCTGCCCCACCTTCCCCAGAGAGGACACTTGCCCAGATACACGAAGACAAGGCAAGGCAGAGATGTCAAACCTGCGGCACCAGTTACTGACTTGGGAGATGATGACCAAGTAGGCCATGGTGGTTTTGTGATGTTTGGGCTCAGATCCACAGGGAAGTGTTTCGGTTGGAAAGAGATAGTCAGACATGGGGCCTGTCTGTACATTTTCTTTTTAATCATGTGTGTGTGTGTGTGTGTGCGCGCGCGCGCGCGTGCACACATGTGCAGATACATGCCGCAGTGTACACATGGAGGCCAGAGGACAGCTTGGAGATCACAGGACAAATGGTGGGGCCTAGTTTTCTCCAAAAGAGGACTCTGGGGCATGGATCTCAGGTTGTCAGGCTTGCGTAGGAAGTAGGTTTATCCACTGCCCCGTCCCCTGCTTGGTGTTGGGGATGGAACCAGGGTCCCACACGTGTTAGGGAAGCATGCTAATACCACCGAGCTGTGGCCCAGCCACTCATTTTCCATTTACCTACCGGTCTCCTGACTAGACTATTCCAAACGGATGAAGAACGCCGAGAAACACAGGCAGGGTGTTTCTAACTAGCTCTCTGCTCTGGTGGCCACTGTCGTTACGTGGCCCGTGCCCATGTATAGGAGGGACCCTCACTGCAGCCTCTGCCTCTGCCGTGCAGGTATTCATGCGTGCCCTCTTCCACTATGACCCTCGGGAGGACCGTGCCATCCCCTGCCAGGAGGCAGGCCTGCCCTTCCAGCGGAGGCAGGTCCTGGAGGTGGTGAGCCAAGATGATCCTACCTGGTGGCAGGCCAAGAGAGTGGGAGACACCAACCTCCGAGCTGGCCTCATCCCTTCCAAGCAGTTTCAGGAGAGGTAGGTTTGGGGTGCTGTCATGGGGTGGCTGGTGGTCCAGGTACGTCACGACCTCCTGAGTGTGTGTCACGACAGTTGTGGAGGAGTTCACTGAGGTAGATAGTTGCTCTTGTGTCTATGTGTCTCTTTTGGCCCCATGGCCAGTGAAGATGGCTGCTTGAGATTTAAATAAATAAGACTTTTACTTTTCTTTTACAGTATTGGGAATCCAATCTAGGTCCTGGCTAGACAGGTCTGAGCTCTGTCCCTGAGCTCAGCCCCAGCTTTCTGCTTCACTTTTCTGTTTCGAGTCAGGGTCTCACTAAATTGCCCAGGCTTGCCTTGAACTTATCTGTAGTCCAGGCTAGCCTTGACTTGCAATTCTTCTGCTTCAGCCTCCCCACAGGCCTCCTCCCATCCAGCCCAGCTTGACCTTTACACTAAGTGAAAGTATACAGTTGTCCTTTAGGATACTCTGGGATTGCTTCTGGAACCATCTGGATACCAAAATCAATAGGTGCTTAAGGACCTTGTGTAGAACGGTGTTGCGTTTGCATACTTCGCCCCCTCCCCCGCCCCCCATCTTCTTGGTGCTGTGACTCTTCTCTGGATGATGTAGGGTGCTGCATTGTAGCGGTTTGATGAGAACAGCCCTCATAGGCTCGTATATTTGAATGCTTGGTCATGGGTGGGACTATTTGGGAAGGACTAGAAGAGGCCTTGTTAGAGGGATCTCACTGATCCTAGGGCTCACTGATTTAGTTTTGCTGGCTGTCGAGCCCTAGGGACCCCTCTGTCTCTGCCTCCCTGGCACTGATATTACAGGTGTGCGTCACCGTGTGCGTCACCGTGTGCGTCGCCGTGAGCATCACCGTGTCCAGCAGTTTTGTTGTTTTTTAAATCGTAGGTGCTGAGGACAAACTTGAGTTCCTCTCGCTTGCATGGCAAACACTGTACCAACTGAGCTACCTCCCCAGACTCTTGCCTCTTTTTAAAATGTGGAATCTGGATGCTGCGAGAGCCCCGGGGTGATGGTTGACTAGGGAGGCCTGGATGTCAGGCCTGGCCTGTCCGACAACCATTTTGGATACCGCTGGGGAAGGCCACGCCCTACTATGAGTGTATGTGGGGGGTGTTACATCAGAATCACTTTCTTATCCATAGCCCTTCCAGACAGTCCTGATGGTTTCCAGTTTCCTCAGAGATGGGGAGGCAGGGTGGGGGGGGGGAGAAGACCTTCCCTGTCTCAGGAGTCAGCCATGGTAGCATAACCAGACATGATGACTGAGGGTACCAGCCAACATTCCTTGGGAGGGACAAGCCTTTTGCAGACCAGGAGACTCAATTTTTTTTCCTTATAAACTGGTCAGCTTTGTGAACGTGTCCCCCATGCCTCCCCAGAAATCACTGAAGCAGGAAGCCCTTGCTGTGCCCAAGTGTGCCCAGCTGTGGGATGAAGGCCTTGGTTTCCCAACTTTGCAGAAGGCTCCCTTCAGCTAGTTCTCTGACTCAGCTCATGACGGCTTCTGTCCCTGCAGGCGGCTGAGCTACCGGAGAACCACTGGCACCCTGCCAAGCCCCCAGAGCTTCAAGAAGCCCCCCTGTGAGTACACTGACAAAAGTGGGGTGCAAGAGGGGTGGAGGAAGCTGACACTGAGTTGGGGGGCTTCAGAGGCCCCATCTGAGCCTGCAGACCTCCAGAAGGAGAGGGTGGGAAGAAGCATGGGGAGAGGAGGGCAAATGGGAAGGCAGCTGCCTTCTATACTGGGGTCCATGGATACCACTGGGGGCCTGTTAACACGCTCCAAGCTGGTATACAAACCACGTGTGTGTTCGTATGTGTGGGTGTCAAGGAACACTTTTGAACTTGAACGTTAAAATTTGCTGATATGGAATGGGAATCAGGGTGACCAACACAGAACCTTATATACCCTAGGATAGCTTTGAATGAACCCCAACATAAAATTATAAAATTACTTAAAACATTATGATCTTTGGTGACTTTTTTTTTTTTTTGGTAACTCAATTGTTCGATTCGCGAGTGTGAGCTTAGTAGATAACATCTTGTCTCAATGTCACGCCAATGCATGTGCCCTCTCCAAAGCCCTGAGCCATGGATTGCACAACCTGTATGTGTCAGGACAGTTCTCTGTCCAGTGTGGCCCAGAGAAACCAACAGGCTGGACACTCTTGCTAAGTGTCCTTGCACCTTTATGACAGCATTTGGGTTTTCTCCCTTCCCTTCCCTTCCCTCCCCTCCCCTTCCCTTCCCTCCCCTCCCCTCCCCTCCCCTCCCCTCCCCTCCCCTCCCCTCCCCTCCCCTCCCCTCCCCTCCCCTCCCCTCCCCTTCCGTTTCCCTGGCTGTCCTGGAACTTGCTTTGTAGACCAGGTTGGCCTTGAACTCACAGAGATCTACCTGCCTCTGTCTCCAAATGCTGGGATCAAAGGCGTACGCCACCAGCAGAGGACACTATTAGATTTGAATTTGAGAAAGACACAAATTGCTTTCTAGTGCATCCCGTGTAATATTAGAAACAAATTAAGACATTCTCTGCTGTTGAAACAGGCTTAGCTAAGTGGCCGGCGTTTATCTGACACTCTCCGTGTAGCTCCTAGCCCTAAAAAACCACCTGGCCTTCTATTTGAATTGTTAGCATCATTGTTTGGTTGTGCCAGGATCAGTCCTAGGGCCTCATACACACGAGGCGGGTGCTCTACTGCTGGTTCATAACCTCTCCCTTGCTTTTGGTCACAGTAGCCCTGTGAAGTGGGTGGGATGGTGTCCTCATTCCCAAAGGAGAAACATGGAGGCTCATGAGGTTCCATATTGGGTTTTAGAGGTCTTGCAGGTAGGTCTCAGATTAGAATCGTTCACAAAGAGGGGATCCCCCAGAATCCAGCCTCTGCTGCTGGTGGCTCATAGCTGTTTGAGGGGGCCTGTTCAGGCACCTGCATTTTCCAAGCAGGTCTTAAACTCCAGAAAAGGGAGAACAGGTCTTTTTCCCACGGTGGGACCCCAGGAGGAGTCACTCCGTCAGCGTTGCAGTGTTTCCAGGCTTGCTGTTCAGGAGAGGCTGCTGGGTAAACCAGCCGGAAGGCCACTGCCCCTGGCCACGCAGTAGTAGCTTTTTCTCTGGCTGCTAATGAGATGCACACATGAAGACTAATTAGAGCAGGGCTGGGGGTTTAATAACGCACCACCGCTCAGATCATAGGCTTGCTGGAGCAAGGAAATGGGACA
This sequence comes from Cricetomys ansorgei, assembly GCA_026225945.1. NCBI lineage: Eukaryota > Metazoa > Chordata > Mammalia > Rodentia > Nesomyidae > Cricetomys > Cricetomys ansorgei. The sequence continues at coordinate 12,336,581 of JAMJFZ010001881.1, forward strand.
GATGGAGATCTCCTCAGGCTGCTGAGGCTGTAGCTGCCTCTCAGCCGCAGGGCTTCCTGGTTCCCTGCACTAACGCTGTCCCGTCTGTCTTTTATGCAAACTGCAGATGATCAGCCTTGTGACAAAGGTAGGACTGGCGTTTGTCCCCTGTGCACACGAGTGAGGCCCCTTTTCTGTGGAGCATCTGGGGCTGAGGGGGCTGGTTTTCCTCCCTCCACCTGGTGCCTGAGCCCAGAGGTGTGGGGTGGGGATAGGGTCCCTCCCTAGGAGTCTGGCATTGAAGGATGATGCTGTGACTTCAGTGCTATGCCAGAGTCAAGAAACAGGAAGTCAGGGCAGGGGGCGAGGCCTTTCATCCCACTCCTATTTCTCAGACTGGGAGGGGCTTCCTGGCCCAGAATCCCCACAAGGGCTGGGAAGATCACTGGGGCCTATGCATGGAGAACAGCAAAACAGAAGAGCTGGTCCCAGGGCAGCCAAGAGATAGAATTCTCTAGAACTTCCCTGGATTATCACCCCACAGGTGATAATCTGGCTACCTAGGATCTTGGCCCTGTGGGCTTGAGGATGTGACCAACATGACTTATCCCTCTCCCTCTATTTGGTTTCTAGAGACCTTTGACTGTGAAGGGTCCCTCAAAGGACACTATGTGGGTGAGTAGCAGGCTCTCCCCTGGCAGCTCTCCTGGCCCTTGCACAGGCCGAGGCTCTAGAAGGTGAGGTCTAAGCCTCAGGAGGCCTGCAAGGACTGATGAGCCCAGGGGCACCTTCATCCTGCAGTCAGCCAGCAAGAAGGCCCCGCCCATTCAGGCCCGGGCCCCACCCACTCAGGCCCAGGCCCAGCCCACTCAGGCCCAGGCCTCGCCCAGCTGCAGGGCTGGAGATAGACACAGAGCCCTATGTTTATACTAATTTTATCTTTTATCATCTTAATCGGAGTTTATTCAGTGTGAACCTCACCACCACACAGCGTTGGGAATTTTGCTTTCCCCAGTGTTCCCCCATCAAAGGTCATAGAAGGCAGGCAAATGTCTTCCAATGTTTATTTAGATACGATTTCAAACTCAACAGATTTAGACAGAGAACTCCTGGGCTCTCCACACCAGAACCAGGAATTGTTAACTGCCCGGTTGCTTTCTCATTTCCTTTTCTGTTGCCTGTCACACGAGAGCTAATATCTACATCCTGTCCCTTTACCCTTAAGCACCCCAGTGTGTGTTTCCTAAGGACAAGGGCATCCTGTGACATGACTTCAGGATAGCAATCAAATCCTGGACATTTCCTTTGCATACCATTCTATTGTCTTATATGTGATTATTAAAATGTCACCGATTGTCCCAGTAATGTCCTTCGGGGCATTTCCCCTGTCTGGGATCCAATCTGGAGCCATCCGCTGCCTTTGTGTATGGGAATTCCCATTTTACAGATAAGGAAATTTAGGCTTAGAGAGACGAGGAGACTGAACCCAAAGTCAGTCACATACCAAGGAAAACAGACCTTGAGCCCCAGTTTTTGGATACGGGGGACTCCATTTCCTCAGCTTCCAGTGCTGGCCATTGGGGATGGGAGGGCGGGCAGCCAGGAGCCCAGCCCAACCTTCTGGCCTGCCTGACTGGATTAAAGGGGCATCCCAGGACCAATGCCACCTTGTTCTTTTGCCCCTTCCCAAGCTGGTCTTCGGAGAAGCTTCCGGCTGGGCTGCAGGGAGAGACTGAGTGGCTCACAGGAAGTAAAGGTGCCAGGAGCCGAGTCTCCCGAGCTGCTGACCTACGAGGAGGTGGCCAGGTACCAACAGCAGCCCGGGGAACGGCCCCGCCTGGTGGTTCTAATCGGTATGTGACATCCTGGGATTCCAGATGGGCCGGCCTCCTCAGGAGCACTGGGGAAGGAGCCAGCCAGGACTGAGTCAGCCTTCCCTTTGTTTCAGGGTCCTTAGGAGCCCAACTCCATGAGCTGAAGCAAAGGGTGGTGGCCGAGGACCCCCAGCACTTTGGTGTTGCTGTTCCACGTAAGAAGGCCTTAGGGTTGTGCGTGCACATGTGTGTGAGTGTGTGTGTGTGTGTGTATGTATGTATGTATGTGTGTGTGTGTCCAGGAATATTTTCCAGGGACTGGATTCCTCATGCCCATCTTGACTTTTTTTGGAACTTTGTATGTGAGAGGTCACCACACTGTCTGCTATATGCCTGTGGTGGGAAGAGTCTCATTCTCAATGGTCCACTAAGACCCTCTGAGGCAGCTAGAGTACCACTTGCCTGGTGCCTGGCTGGGGAGGGAGGTGAGTCCAGAGTACACTGTAAGCAAAATGGTGGTCCCTGTTTAATACCAGGTAGTTCCATATTAGTGACCTCTCAGCTTCTTCTTCCCAGTGATTCTGACTCTTGTGGCCTCTGTGCCCCCCCACCCCCCACCCCCACCCCCGCCGCACCCCGACTTGGATAAGAGAGCTAGTGAGGTGGGAGCTATTGCCCTGTACTCTGCTGTAGCTGGACACTAGCTGGGCTGGGTGGTTGGGCACACTCCTGGGTACTCTCAATGATTCTAATCCCCAGGGCGGTAGGGTGCCAAGAGCCAGTAGGTGTGGGTCCTGGTCCTGGAGTAGGAGAGGAGAATGAGAGCCAGGCACTAAGCCTTATATATAGAAACTTGGTTCCCCTCAGTACCCCAGAGAAGGGGTACTGTTATCACACCATACTCAGGAGGAAGACTTCAAGGCTCAGCCCAACATCACACAGTGGGAAAAGGGGTGGAGCAAGGCTTGGAGCTCAGGCAGCTGACCCCAGGCTCAATCCTAAGTGGGTGGCAGCATGCTCTACCCATGTCCTGTTCCTGACTATGTTCCTTTCTTTGCCCTCTGGCCCTCTGGCCCTGGAGGGATGCAGTGTGGATCCCTGGTGGCCACAGAGAGGGAATGTTGAGGGGTGGGGTGGGCAGGAATGGTCTTTTCTAGAATGTTCTGAGGATGGGAAGCTGCAAAGCCTTTCTTAGATCACATTGCTCTTCCTGGGTCCCCAGGCCAACAGTGTAGCCCATGGCTGTTGGGATCATCTTCCGGAGCCTAGTCTGAAGGAGAAGAGACCTGGGGAGGGGGTAGGGTTGTGGCTGTCGCTCTGGAAGCTCAGTCCCGAGGACTGTTGGAGGTCCCAGCCTTGAGGTCTCAGGTGAATGAAGAAGGGTATCAGGAGTTACACACACTTCTGTCCCCGAATGAGAAGCCTGTACTCAGAATTCACGCCTGCCTGTTTCCAGGCACCCACAGCAAGAAGTCAGGGAAGGCCTTCCCGGAGGTGGTGACTTTCATGTTGACTGTTGGGGTATAAATAGAGGTCTTCCAGGCCAGAGAAGAAAGGAAGCGTTTACTCTATAGCGGAGCAGCGTGTGCAAAGGGTGGGAAGGTGTGACCCAGGGCAGCGTGCTCAGGGCTGGGAGCGTCAGTGTGGACAGCGAGGCAGGAGGTGGAGCTCTATTAGAGGCTGGGCAGATCTTGAGGGTCTTGAGGGCTTGTGAAGCTGTTTAACATAGAGTCAGCAGGGAAGCAAAAGTCTGAAGACAGAGACATGGGGAAGAGCCCTTGGCAACTCTTTGGGGGATTGGCCCGAAGCCACATGGAAACGGGGCATTCTAGGGGTGTCCTCAAGGCTGGACAACTCTGTCTTCCAAGTTCCTGTATTTTCTGGAAAAAGCTGCGTTGCCGCTTGTATGCCCTCCACTCCGTGAAGGCCTGATTGGCCCAGAGGTGTGTGTCAGAGTTCCATTGCGGACAGCAGTAGGGATGCTGTGTTTTAGAGTGAGGCTGCCTGTCTTCGGCTCCTTTTCTCTCAGAATGAGAACTAACTGCGTAAACAGTGGACAGCCCGGGCCTGGGGAGGGGGCTCAGCTGGGAGAGCACGCCTGAGTTTGGCTCCCAGAGCTCATGTAAAGAAGTGAGTGTGGCGGCCTCTGCTGATAACTCCGACCTCAGGGAGGTAGAGGCAGGCCGGGCCCTGGCACTCACTGGCCAGGTGAGTTCCTGTGGGCGACCTCTAAGGTTGACCTCTGTCCTCCACATGTGAAAGTAGATACGTATGCACGCACATACGCATGCACGCATGCTCGTGTGCGCACACACATACACGCACAGCTTACAGCAGGCTCAGATGTATTTGTGTCCTTTTGCTCTCAGATGAGAAAATCCAAACTGAAAGCTCCAACCTTGCAGTGACTAAAAGCCCTAGCAGAGCAGCAAGCCTGGGCTTGGCACAGAACCGAGAGATAGGCCCTGGCTCTGCTGTCTGCCTGGGCATGGTGCTAACTGTCTCTGTGCCTTGGGTTCCCCAGCTGCCAAAAAACGAATGTTCTTTGGGGTCTGGGGCAGAGGGCTTGCCTAGCATTTCTGATGTCCTGGCTTCAGTCCCCAGTGCCACATAAGCCAAGCGCGATAGAGCGCACGTGTGACCTCCGTGCTCGGGAGGTGGAGGCAGGAGCAGCAGAAGGTCAAGGTCAGCCACAACTGCATAGTGAGTTTGAGGGCAGACCGGGCTACCTGAGATCCTGTCTTTGGTGGGTTGGGGGTAAAGAGGCTTCTTTTGCTTGTAGCAAAGAGTTGTACCATTGGGGAACACTTGATGCCTAGAAATGGCTGGTTCATCGTGAATCAGTAATGAACCCCTGAGCAGGGACGCGGGCCTGTTGCGGTCCTTGGCCCAGTAATCCTTCTTCCTTTAAAAGACACCACCAGGCCCCGGAAGAGCCACGAGAAAGAAGGGGTGGAGTATCACTTCATCTCCAAGCAAGCCTTCGAGGCCGACTTACATCACAACAAGTGCGTTGCTCCATGAGCCAACTGCCCTCTGGTAACTGTGTGTCTCCGTGACTGTCCAAGATTGTACCAATACTTGACCCCACCCGTGGGCTTCCGGAAAGGATGGGGGAATCGGGAAGCGGGAGAGCTGTCGTACTGGGAAGTCCACTTTTCTGATTTTGTTTTGTTTGCGGAGTTGGGGTGTCTCAGGAACTGAACTCTTTCCTCTTCGATGGTGGCTTAGGTTCTTGGAGTACGGCGAATATAAAGAGAACCTCTACGGGACCAGCCTGGAGGCCGTTCAGGCTGTTATGGCCAAAAACAAAGTCTGTTTGGTGGATGTAGAACCAGAAGTGAGTTCCTGGGGTATCTGGGCATGCGAGTCTATGTGTGTGTGTGTGTGGCACGCGGGGGTGTGGTGGTAGTATTCGATCTATAGAACACTTGAGATCCGTCTAAGGAAGTTTTAGCTCAGAACACTGATGTCAAACACACTTGGTCTTCTCTGTGAGAACTGGATGAAATCTTTATAGCCCCAAACATGCCCTGCTATTCTCAAATACAGGATTAATTTGAGGGAGCTCAGGGACACTCTGAGTAGCCCAGAGACTCAGGAGCAAGTCGTGTTAGGCAAGCCAGGCATGGTGGCATACATCTGTAGTCCCAGAACTGAGGAGGCTGAGGCAGGAGGATTGTGAGTTGGGGGTCAGCCTGGGCTATACAGTGAGTACCTGTCTAAAAAAGTGTGTGTGGTGGCTATAGAGATGGCTTAGTGGTTGAGAGTGCTTGCTGGTCTTCCAGAGAACCCGAGTAAGTGGCTCACAACCACCTGCAACTCCAGTTCCAGGGGACCTGACTCCCTCTTCTGGAGTCTGCAGGCACCTGCACTTCGTATATGAACACACACACACACACACACACACACACACACACACATATAGTCTTTAGAGTCTCTGGCTCTATTTCACCGATCGCAACAGGACGGAAAACTATTAGTGTGTATACTCAGGCCAGGCTGCTACTGCTCCCCTTCCTTGCCAGTCTCCTGCCTCTACAGTTGCAGCAAGGATATTCAGTGAGGGGAGGCCACGGACCAGCAGCCGGAGAGCAGTTTGCAGGGAAGAACAGCTTGACCTGTGCAGAGCTTCAAAGCTGGTCCCGGTTCCTCACAGCGGGCATCCTGCCGGCAGCTCTGCAGGCATCTGGCCATTTTCTCAACCCTGTCGCTCAGAAAAATTTCCATGCTTTGAACTCAGTGTAGAGATCTTTTTCTCCTACTATAGGATCAGAGTTTTGATGTTATGGTATAAAGTGTGAGCTTTATTTTACCTGAGTCAGCTTGAGACATATTTTCAAAAGCACCTTTTGCCTTGAAGGCCACGCCCGCTTATTTGGACTTGCTGAGAGTTGGTAGTTGAAAGTCAAAGTCTGGGGAGCTGAGCAGTGGCTCAGCAGCCAAGAACTCACACTGCTCTTGCAGAAGGCCAGAGCTCAGTTTCTAGCTTCCATGCTGAGTGGCTCACAGCTGCCTGTAATTCCAGCTCCAGGGATCCAGCACCCTCCTTTGGCCTCCGCACTCATGTGCAAGAGTGCGCGTATACACACGCGCACACATACACATACTCACATACTTCTTTTTTTCAAGACGGGGTTTCTCTGTTGTAACTCTGGCTGCCCTGGAACTCACTCTGTAGACTAGCCTGGCCTCAGACTCACAGAAATCTGCCTGCCTCTGCCTCTCAGGTGCTAGGATTAAAGGTGTGTGCCACCACCGCCAGGCTTAAAGTAAGTCCTTTTTAAAAAGCACTTACTGCTCTTCCAGAGGACCTAGGTTCACTTCCCCACACTACATGGTGGCTCACAACCATCTGCAACTCCAGTTCTAGGGGATCCGACACCCTCATGCAAAAGGGCTTCCAAAGGAACCGAGCATGCATGGGGTGCACACACAGGCAAAACAGCCACCCGCATAAAAATAATAAATCTTTTAAAACAATCAAAATCTAAATTTCAAAGATATTTTTAAGCCTTGTTATTTTTATGTGTATGAGTGCTTCGCCTGCTTATGTCTGTGTACTACTTGTAGTCAGTGCTAGAGGAGACCTGAAGAGGACATTAGATCCTCTGGAACTGGAGTTACAGGCAATTGTGAGTACCATGTGGGTGCTGGGAATCAAACCTGGGTCCTCTGGAAGAGCAGGTCAGTGCTCTTAAATGCTGAGTTACCTCTCTAGCACATCAAAGGTTTTTTTTTTTTTAAGTGATTTTTATTGGTTTTTGTGTGTATGCGGATAGTGCCTAGAAATTCAATACCAGAGTTTGCACTGCTTTCTTTTGCAGTGTGATTTGCATGTGGGAAAGCAAAAAAATCTCCACTTGTTTCAATGACCCTGTAGGTCATCGCTTCATTTGCTTTGCAAACATTTTCTTCTTTCAACATGAGAAGGTGGCCTGTGGACTAGCCCAGTCACACACCGTGTAGGCGGGTCAATGGTGGATGACTAAAATGCATGCATGCTGAGCCTCATGCCCGTGGCTCAGCTCTGGGTACAGAAGAGCCCAACGAGGTTAGTTGAATTGGAGAGTCCTGGCTAAGAGAGACTCTGAGTTGAGGCTTTGGACGCTTCCTTTCTCCACAAGTAGCCTGACTGGCCTAGAGGAGTTCAGCATCCAAATGAAAGTTGAGACACGGTTCGTCTGCCCAGTGGAGTCCGTTGTCTTGGGACCGATGCCAGCAAGACCGTTGCCATTGAGGCGGGAAGCCCAGGAGGACTGAAACTTTCAGAATACGTGTGTTGTGATATCGTATCTCAAAAGTGTATAAATTTCTGGAACTTCCTTTTCAGGCACTGAGACACCTGAGGACCCCTGAGTTTAAACCCTATATTATATTTGTGAAGCCTGCAATTCAGGAGAAAAGGAAGACTCCACCTGTGTCCCCAGACTGTGAGGACACAGCAGCTCCACTTGTAAGTTGAAGGATGATAGTTTCTCCTTTGAAGGGGCTGCACCTAGCTGACTAAGGGTACTCCCGAGGGAGAGGAACAGAGGGTCTTCTATATAAGACCATCTTTCCTTTTTATAAGACTAGGAAAAGATGGTCATGTGGCCAGAAGGTTCAAGGAGGTGGGGAACCTTTCAATCCAGGCTGGATGGCTTTGCCTGGGTATGCTACCCCCTAAAATCTCAAGTCAGCATCCTCCCCTAAAAGGGGGGCAGATGGCTGTCGGGAGAGGGAGAGGAGCATGTGAGCAGGACAGACATGAGGCTCTTGAATTTCTGAGTCAAACCCAAGTGTGCATGTGTATGTGTATGAGTGTGTATGTTCAGCTAGTGTGCATGTTTGTGTGTGCAGGGTGTGTGTGTGCATGTACACATTTGTGAGTGTGGAGGCCTATAGGTCCGCATTGGGTGTGTTTTGTTCTATGAGTTTGTGTGTGTGCGTGCATACCACGCACGCGAGAGTGTGTAGAGAAGGCAGGACCGAAGGCCCGGAGGCTGCATGGAGACACTGCAGAGTGCTTCTGAGTATTCCTGAAAGAGAGAAGGTAGGATTGCAAAGCACCTTCCAGTTGAATCTAGATTTTTCCCTCCTGACAGACAGAAGGAATGATCTCACAGCCTTTTCTTGGGTCACTCATCCTGAAATTACCGATGCCCTCAGAAAAGTAGGGATTGATGACAGAGGCAGAGGGAATATTTTGGAAGTGGATCTCCATGATGTAGGCCAGAATTCCACCTTCCCACACGGCAGCGTGAAAACAGGTCTCTAGAGCCGAGAAGGCAACAGAGTACTGCAAAGGGACAGAAAGGGACATAGGTGAAGCCGGCAGTGGGCCAGACTCTTTGTCCACAGTACAGGCTTGAAATTCCAATTCCTAGGGAGCCTTTTCAAGAAGCACCACCAGGTTGGGTAAGGCAGAGTGTTTGTGTAGAATTTTAATGCTAGGTGTTAGGAAAGAAACGAGGTGCCCTAGGAAATGGGAAAACTGGACAGAGTTGTCCCGAGACTCTCTTAAGTCACTCTTGGCTATCCTGGTTGGCCCTGGTGTGCAGCAGAGAATTGATGGCTCCTTGTCAACGAAAGGTCCCAGAGGATGCTAATAAATGTCAGAATTACTTGATCCTCCTCTTTGTGCCCAAGTTAACTCTAGAAGTGCCTGTTTTGCTTTTACATTTTTTAATGTTGTTTACAGTTCTTTTTCTTTTTTGTTTTTTTTTTTGTTTTTTGGAGACAGGGTTTCTCTGTTGTACCTCTGGCTGTCCTGGAGGAAGTCACTCTGTAGACCAGGGTGGCCTCAAACTCACAGAGATCCGCCTGCCTCTGCCTCCCGAGTGCTGGGATTAAAGTTGTGTACTATCACCACCCAGCTTTTGTTTAGAGTTCTAATTGTTTAACTTTTTGAAATGCCATGAAGCATAGTGGTGCTTTTCCTTTTGTTGTGTGTGTCTCTCTCTCTCTCGTGTGTGTGTGTGTGTGTGTGTGTGTGTGTACATGCACAAATGTGCAGAGGACAGAGGTTGATGTCAGATGTCTTCCTCTTTCATTTCTCCACCTTATGTTTGAGGCAGGGTCTCTCACTGAAGCTGGGGCTGGCTAGCCAGGCAGTGCCTGGGGGTTTGCCTGTCTCTGCCTACTGTAGTCTGCCCCTGCTGGGGTTATAGATACACACCCAGCTTTTCCCTGGTGCTGGGGATCCACACTTAGGTCCTTCACCCTTGCAGGATAGACACGTCACCTAACACGACATCTTTCCAGTCCTCTTCTTTGTGTGGTGTTGAGGGTTGTTAGGCAAGTGCTCTGCCACTAATCAGTAGACCTTCCTTATTTTTTGGAGATGAGGCCTTGCTGTGTAGCCCAGGCTGGCCTGGAACTCATGATCTTTATACCGTAGCCTCCCAAATGCTGAGGTTATTGGTACGTACCACCACATACAGCTTAGTACCTCTTTGGAAACATTTTGGGCCAGGAACATGATGCTGACGTCTATACACGGATATAACCAGGCACCCCAAAACCACGGCTCTGGGTTCAGAGGTCTTCGGTGGACATTTTGTAAATGAATGATTGCGTCTGCTGCCCGTTGATTGCCTTCAGCGTGATACGCTGCTTCTACACTCTTTGTTGCTCACAGTTGGTTATCCACAGGACACAGGCATCCGCCGGACATCTTAAAGGCAGAATCTGACGGGAGCATCCCCCAGACCTCATACTGTCTCTTTCCTTACAGGATGAACAGCAGCAGGAGATGGCCGCCTCTGCTGCCTTCATCGATCAGCACTACGGGCACCTGGTAGACACTGTGCTGGTGAGGGAGGATCTGCAGGGCGTCTGCAGCCAGCTCAGAGCTGTCATCGAGAAACTGAGCAAGGACACTTACTGGGTACCCATCAGTTGGGTGAGATAACTTCATCCCATAGCATCCAGTCTGGAGGGACCTCAAAGACCGTACAGTCCAGCCTCCCTCGTGTACCGTCAAGGACTGTCAAGTACAGAGAAGGGCAGGATTTCCCACAAACTATCGTCACTGAGTATTTAGTGGGAAGCCTTGTTTGGTCTTGGATTTCTGTCTCACTTTGCACTGCGTCCCTTCACGGGTTGAAAGGGGCAGTTCACAGAATAACGTGTCATCCATTTAAGTCTCACAGGCAAGTTGGCCTTGCTTGATTCTTTGTACCAAAGCTACGTAGCCACTGTCTTTTGGGGGTGGTGGTGGTGAATTTATATAGTGATTTGCAGTGATGTTTCAGCTTTATAAATATGACATGTCACTGGTCGAGCTTTTGTTGGAAATTATTTTACCCAAGGGGACCTTCCGTGCATCTGAGGACCTTCTGTCTTGCGGCACTGAAATGTTATTTTTGCTGGTAGTGCTTGCCTGGTGAGAGAGAAATCGGTTCCCTGCCTTTTCACATAGTGTGCATATATGATGCTTTGTTTTGTTTTTTCCTGCAAGACAGAGGCACTCTTAACGGTCCACGCGGCTCACCATTCTACAATGCAGCAGTGCCTTTGGGGACTCTTGAGGAATGTCAGGCTGCCTGTCCCCTTTCTGAAAACCCCCACGCTCCTGAGAGCACGTCCTTGCTGTGTTTGGTTTGTCCCGTTCTATCAGCTGTCCCTCGTTACTGCCTCTGTTTTCAGATTGGGGCTGCTGTTGTGCTAGATGGTGGGACTCAGCTGACTCCCATCTGTCAACGCTCTGTCTAAGCCACAGTAAACCAGTCCTGTCAGAAGAAGAGACGCAGAGTGTGGGTCTGTCGGGCTGTCTCTGAGCAGAAGTGATTTGCCCAGGGACAGGGATAGGTCAGAGAATTTTACTGCTGGGGAATACACACCTACACACACATACACACATAACAATGTATGTAATTTTTTTCTGTGCTGGCTGTGATGTTGAGGCGTCTCTGTGCATTATCTTTGTGAATATACCAAGTCAACGATATAGCAATCTTATCATTCCCATTGTACAACTGAGGGAAAAGAAGGAAACTAAAGAAACTTTAAGCCGAGTGGCAGTGGTGCACGCCTTCGATCCCAGCACGTGGGAGGCAGAGGCAGGTGGAGCTCCGTGAGTTCGAGGCCAGCCTGGTCTATAAAGTGAGTTCCAGGACAGCCAGGACTGTTACATAGAGAAACTCTGTCTCGGAAAAAAAAAAAGAAGAGGAGGAAAAAACGGCACAAGGCTGAGGAGGTGTGTCAGTAGGTTAAAGTTCTTGCCGTGCAAGCCCGAGGCCGTGAGTTCAAATCCAAAGATCCCACATAAAAGCCACATTTGACGTGTGTGTTCATAATCCCAGTAGGAGATGGGAAGTAGAGGAAAATCCCTGGAAACTTCTGGACTGGCTAGTCTGCACTCCACACACATTGTGCACGTACACACATGTCTGCACGTGCACAGTGGTACAGCTGTGTATATTTGAGCCTAACTCTCTCTCACACTAGACATGATCCTTAACTGCTGTGCTGTACTGCCTCTTGCTTTTGTGGTCCTTTACTGAGTGCTCGCTAATGAAATGACTGAATTGTGAGGCGTGTATTCATAGCTAAAATTAATAGTGTGCAATGTGTTTACAACTTCTGGGACTAAACAGAGGCTGTTTACACTTGCGCAGGCTGTCTTATTCCTGAAACAGGCTGGGCCGACAACCAAGCGGGCAGTTTGCTGTCAATCTACAAAATTCCAGCTGACTTGACACAAGAACTCTTAACAACTCTTAGGCTTAACATCCAGGTAACCCACTGGCCAGGATTCTCATTTGTTAGGGCTTTCCATCCAAAGGGCAGGTCCTTGCTGGGTTTTTATCAAGTGAAGTCGTGATTGGACTGTTTCACAGAAACCCACACTTGGGGAGGCGGCTGCCTCATGAAGGCCGAATGGAGACCTGGGATCTTGAGTCCACTCCCAGGTAGACAGACCATTTTATCTCTGCAGCATGGTGGAAACCTTCCCCAGCTGTCAGAACAGCCAATGTATACCAGTTGACTTTTTAAAAAAAATGCACATCATACTAAAGAGTTTACTCCATATTTTTACCCAGTTATCAAATGAACACAGATTAACTGTGGATTATGAGGTAAGGTGTGAAAATGTACTTGGTTTTGCTGTGATTTTTTATTTTCGCAATTAAAATGTCTTGCCTTCTCCCGGGACAGGGCCCTGGGGACGGGTGTCATCTGGAAGGCGTGTTTTTGCTGTTTATACAAAGCAGAGAATGTTATGGGAAATGTACCTGTCTGTAAATACATACTGGTAGAACGCATGTAAATGCATGTCCAAGTCCAGTTCCAACCGTCAGTGTGTGTGTTCTGAGCCCCCAGGGAAAAGTTTGCAGAAGTTCATCACTCTGGACCTGCACACCAGCCCAGCTCTTCTCAAGAAACTGCTTTCTTCCTTAGGCCTTTAAACACAGTTAAATCTTCGGTCTGTGTCTACAACCAGAGGGAATGTGAGCTCTCAGGACTTTTCTAAGTCAGGGATGTTAAGTGGATCACATATGTTGCCACTACCCATCCTGCCCCCGTGGCAGACATCATTCATCGATTACAGAACTCTTCTGCCTTTGGCTCTTTCAACAGAGTATTATCAGTGCATGCTGTCCTTGATCCAGTGATGAATAACCTTCCCTGCCTCCCAGCCCACCCCTTGCAAAAGAGAGATTTGAGGTTACAACCACCTGCCAATTACAGAGCGCAGATGTGTTTAACCTTAGCCAGTAGTGCTTTTGCCATTGTGTGTTTGTCCCCAGTGTTTTACAGCATGTGGACAGTCAAACTGCATGTACTTGCCTAGTGTCGCACCCACCGTCTGTGCAACCAGTCACAGGATCAGGCAGCGAAGCAATGAGAGGGTCTTTTGGTTTGCTTTTTTAAGAACGTCGTGCATTTTTATTTTCTGTGTGTGGGTATTTTGCCCATGCGTATGTCTATGCGCCATGCCGATGCTGGGAATCCAGTCTGGATCTCTGGAGGAGCAGCCAGTGCTCTTGAACCACTAAGCCATCTCTTCAGCTCCTGATTTGCTTTTTTTGAGAGAGGATCTCACTATGTAACCTAGGCTAGTCTCACTCAAACTGGCCTTGAACTCATGATCCTCCTGCCTCTGCCTCCCAAGTTCTGGGCTTACAGGTGTAACAATGAGAGCTCTAGATATGTTTAATAATTACAAACTCAGCATACATGTAAAAGTCCATTTTTGGGATCAAACAGTTAAGAACCAATCAACTAGGAGCTGGAGAGGTGGCTCAATGGTTAAGAGCACTGGCTGCTTTTCCAGAAGACATGGGTTCAATTCCAGCACCCACATGGCAGCTCACAACTGTCTGTAACTCCTGTTCCAGGGGAGCCAACACTGTCACACAGACAAACATGCAGGCAAAGTACCAATGTACATAAAATAAAAAATATTTAAAAAAAAAAGGAACCAATCTACTGGGGTTAGAGAGAAGGCCCAGCGGTTGAGAGCTTGTTGCTCTTCCAGAGGACTTCCCCGTTCAATTCCCAGCATCCAAATGGCAACTCACAACTGTCTGTAACTCCAGTTCAAGGGGATCTGATGTCCTTATCTGGCTTCTGTGGGCACTGTAAGAATGCAGTGAATGTACACTCGTATAGAAGCCGGGGCAGCGGGATGGTGGTGGTGGTGGTGGTAGCGCACACCTTTAATCCCAGCACTTGGGAGGTTGATCTCCCAGGTGGATCTCTGTGAGTTCGAGGCCATCCTGCTCTACAGAGCGAGTTCCAGGACAGCCAGAGTTACAACAGAGAAACCCTGTCTCACACAAAAAACAAAACCAAAACCTTGTAGCATAGAAATAAACGTATTGTTTTAAGGAAGAAACAATCAACTGCATTTCTGTTTGGTGGATTTAGTAGTGATCGTTTCTTACTCCATTTTCTTGCCCTTTGAACATATATATTCTCTATCCATTGCTTCCTTTAGAGTTAGCCCAGTGGTTTCAGAACAAGGAATATGGAGTCATTTGATTTTATCTTCCTCCTCTAAATACAATCAAATACCTTGAGTAAAGAGAGTCGGAGAGCTGCAAAGGCTGACAAGGAGCAGACTGGGGGCTTCTGGTAATATGGCGGGTCCCTGCACTTCCTGTCTTCCGCAGCCTAGAGACTGAGCTTTCGAGAGGCCTCTCACACAGAGCCAGTGTCAGGCGAAGAAAAAGAAAGAGAAAACAAAAAACGTTTGCTTCCTAGTGTGAAGAGAGAGAAGCCGATAGTTTCCAGCGTTCACTTCACACAGGACCAGTAGTTGTTCCAGTTCATTAACAGCAATGACGGCAGCCCTGTGTCTCGGTGCCTTCTACCCAGTGACACGGAGACCCAAGCCAATCCATTCACTCCTCAGCAGAAGGTGGCCTAGTGACACTATGTAGCCCAGGGAAGCGCTTTCAGAACCATTGGAAGACACCAGGGAGGACTGAGCAGGTGCAAGCTGTTGCGTTGGAACTCAAACCCTCAAGAGAAGGCAAGACTGTCAGCACTGTGCCTAAGTAGGATTACTTTTACCAAGACAGAAGCTTGGAATTGGATCCTGAGTTGCTCAGCACAACAGTCCAGATGTTCAAAATGCAGCCCCTCAGTCAGCCATACCCCAGACCTGGAAAGCCACGTCCTAAATAAGGAAAGACGGTCAGTCTGCAGTTACGCCGACACGACGCCACATTGATGTCAATCATCAGTTCCCCCAAAACTAGAGAAAATAATCTGAGCGATGATGTAGACCTAAAAGAGATCCGACTGAAAGTTACGGAAGTGGGGAGGTGAGATGGCTCAGTGGGTAGAGGCCCTTGCCTCCAGAGCCCAGCGCCTCGGTTCAGTCCTTGGAACCCAGTTAAAGTTAAGAGAGAAGCTGATTCCACAAAGATGTCTCCTGACCGCTATACTCATGGCATGGTACACACCCCCGACTCGCTCACTTACACACGTTAACTATAAAATTTAAAAAGAAGTTATGGAAGCAAAAAAACAGAGCAAAACTTAGAACTTGGACGAGCTCAAAAGTGTCACGGAGAGGATAGAAGATTGTATCAGGGCTGGGGGTGTAGCTCAGTTCGTAGTGTTTTCCTAGCATGCAAGAAGTTGGGGTTTGATCTGCACCTCATAAACGGGGTGTGGTGGCACAGACCTGAAGGCCCACAACGTGTGAGGTGGAAGCAGGTGGAGGGTCGGGAGTCCAAGATCATCATCACAGCAGATCCGAGGCCCGCCTGGGTTCTACGGGACCCTGAAAGGAAGACGAGAAGAGGAAGGCGGGTACAGTGCTGACAGAGTCCTAGCAGGAGGGGACAAAGGCCGTGGTAGTAATACATTCCAGGAAATAATGGCTGAACATCACCTTCCAAATCTGAAAAGAGACAGCCTGTAACTCAAGAAGTAGATGGGATCTCAAGTATAGTAGTCAGCAACCTTACACATACTGTTTAATCTCCAAGGAACTGAAGATTAAGGGAGAAAAATACCAACCTTAAAACAGCAAAAAACAGCCAGGAAGGAAAGGAATTCAAGATCTGTTTTCGCATTGGGAAGAAGTGGCAAGTACATCAGATTCTGAGGACAAAGAACTATTAATGGCGAAGCCTGCATTCAGCAGGCTGTCTTAGGGATGAGGGCGATCGACAGTACTCTCCGAGGAGGGGAACAGAATTGTGGAAACCTGTCCCCCAAAGCAGCTGTAAACAAAGAAATGACCAGAGGAAGGGGCAGAGTCTCCAGAAGGGATGAGTCAACAACACAGAAGGAACTCTCGCCTCTTCAGCTTCTTTACCCACACCGGGTGGGAAAAACAGAGGTAACGACCATTTTATGTGGCGGTTGATATTTCTGAGGAACCACTTTTATAATTTAAGAGGACGACTGGGAAGATGGCTCAGTGGCTAAAGCACTTGTGCAAATGAGAGGACCTGCGTTCAAATCCCCAGAACCCATATAATGATGGTATGGTAGCTTGCATCTGTAATTCCAGCCTTCTGGTAGGCAGAGACAGGAGAATTCCCAGAAGCTCCAGGGGGTCTAGTACACACAACAGCTAACAACAAGGAGACCCTGCCTCAAACAGAGTGGAGGGTGAGGACCTGACACTTGGGGTTGTCCTCAGACCTGCACGCACGCACACACACCCCCAGTAGAAAGAATAAAGGACTAATAAAAAGATGCTGGTCTGGGCGGTGGTGGCGCACTCCTTTAATCCCAGCACTTGGGAGGCAGAGGCAGGCAGATCTCTGAGTTCGAGGCCAGCCTGGTCTACAGAGTGAGTTCCAGGACAGCCAGGGCTACACAGAGAAACCCTGTCTCGAAAAAACAAACAAAACCCCCAAAACAACAAAAGGATATTGCAAACATGGGTTTTTAAACAGTAATGGTTATGATAATGTCAAATAAAGCAGACTTCAGAGAAAGACAATTACTAGAGACAAACAGGGAACGTTATAATAAGAGGATAAAAAAATCCATATAGTAAGAAGATACAGCGATTTTAAAGGAGTATGCACCCAAGGGCAGAGCTTCAAAATCTATGATGATGAAGCAAAAAATTGGTGGAATGAAGACTCAAGATAGAAAGGCAGTTAAGAGTGCTTGCTGCTCTTTCAGAAGGACAGACTTTATTTCCTAGTATCCACACAGAGTGGCTCCCAATAACTGATAAATTCAGATCTGGAAGATCTGACCCCTCTTCTGGTCTCCCTGGGCACCTGACATGTACACACACAAAAATAAAATAAATATTTTTTTCCTGAGATATGGTTTTTCCAGGCCAAGCTGGCCTTAGACTCACAGAGACCCGCCTGCCTCTGCCTCCTGAGTGCTGGGATTAAAGGCGTGTGGCACCGCCACCCAATTTTAAAATAAATTTTTACATTGATAGAGATGAATGGAAAGAAATGACAAACCCACAATCTGGGAATTTTGACACCCCATTTTCAGTGATTGATAATATTAAATTTAATACACTCACCTTGATAGACCATATCCTAGGTCATGAGGCAAACTCGACAAGCTTAAAAGAATTGAAGTCATAGGATATGTTCTCTGGGTTTAGTGAAATCAAACTAAAGATCAATTAACACCAGAGCAAAAGAAACACTTCCAAACATTTGAAACTGTGTCTGCCTGATACAACCTGAGTAAGCCATAGAAGTGTCTCTCTGACTTTAATTCCAGCACTTGGGAGGCAGAGGCAGGCGGATCTCAGTGAGCTCGAGGCCAGGCTGGTCTACAGACTGAGTTCCAGGACAGCCAGAGTTACAACAGAGAAACCCTGTCTCGAAAAACAAAACAACAAAACAAAAAAGTCTGTGTGTGGGGGGTGTGTGTATGTGTGTGTGTGTGTATGGTGGTGGTGGTGGTGGTGGTGGTGTAAATAATAGGATTTTAAGAGAAGAGAAAGGATCATAGGTTTTCCAGCCAGAGGGGACAAGCATTAAAATTAATGGAATGAGGGAACTGGTGTTACAGCTAAGTTGGTTGGCTAGCATGCACGAAGCCCTGGGTTTGTTCCCCAGCCTAGTATGAATTGAGCATGGTGGCTCATGGCTGTAATCCAAGCACTGGGGAGGTGAAGGCAGGGGGATCGTGAATGCCGAGTTAACAAGTTCAAGGGCCATATGTCAATACAAATTAAGAAGTCTGTAAAGTGCTTTCAGCACAAGCTGAGGACCTGAGTTTGGATCCCCAGCACCCACATATAAGCCAGGTGTGTGGGTGTCACAAAGACAGGCAAATCATTGGAGCTCAGGGGCCAGCTGAATCAGTGCACTCCAGGTTCAGTGAGAGAATGGTTGAAGAAGAAACCAAGTGTCAGACTCCTGCCTCCCCCAACACACACACACACACACACACACACACACACACACACATACCTACACACACACACACACACACACACACACACACACACACACACACACATGCACGGTGCATATCTTCACCTGAGCGCAGGCACGCGCACAAAGGGAAACAAAAGGCTCACCACATCTTTCTGTTGGCCTGCCCTGTTTGATGTGCAAGCTTTATTGTAACATCCCAAGATGGGGCAAGCATTCACTCCGGAGTGGCTTGAGATGCGAGGCAGCCAAGAAGTCCTAGGACCTTCCCTGTATCATTGCCACTGGTGAGTAACCTTGTGTTGGGGGGTGGGGGGAGAGAAGAGGAGGGGGAGGAAGAGGAAGTGTGCAGGAGGACATATCAACAATGAGGCATGTTCTTTGGAGAGCCCGGGTGTCCCTTTCTCCTTCCTTGCTGCCATAGAGCTGTGTTACTAATCATATCTAATAGCATAAAATGCCCAAATGGCAGTGCCTCTTACTAGTCGTGGAACTTAGACCTAGCTTTCAAGTCTGGGTTTCTTATTAATATCTTTTTTTTATTTTAAAGAGTTTTAAAATTATTATTATGGGGCGGAGGGTAGACTCATGTGCCACAGCCTACACGTGGAGGTCAGAGGAAAACTTTTGTGGAGTGGGTTCTCTCCTTCCACCTTGACATGGTCTCTGGAGAGCAAACTCAAACCATCAGGCTTTTGTACCTTTACCTACCTACTTGTCCTTTCCTGTTAAGGACTTATTAGCAAAGATCACTTTCCCTTAGACTCCCAAAAACATCAAAGTTGGGGAAAACAAACAAACAACAAAACCCCCACCATTTCTGGAAAAGTCAAAGAGTGCCAATCTCCCCGAACAGCTCTTCATCTCCTCCCCCAAGCTGGGCCCTTGTAACCGTGGTAGCAACGTGCTCTAATAAAAATGGCATACCTATTCTTCCTGAGAGAGAAGATATCTTGTTGTGTTTCTGATGTAGCGCCTTGAATTCTTGAAGGAAAAAAGAATCAGAAAAGGCTTGTCAATGTGGGCACACTGGTGCGAGTCAAAATTCTAACTCATAAGAACGGCTTAGAAAAGGCAGGGAGAGGAGGTCTGTAAGACACTGCTCGTGGCTCTCCGGAGTGGTACTGCTTTGCTTGTTTGCTGAGGCAAGATCTCAATACTTAGTAGTCTAGCGTGTCCTCAAAGGAGCCATCCACCTGCCTCAGCCTTTGTACCAACTCTCCCTATTTCACCACTGAAGAATCGCTCCTAAATGGGGCCAATCCATTACATACAGGATCACATTGCCCTCCCGTATTAAGCTTTTCTTGGAAATGGGGGTGGGGGTGGGGGCGCCTACCCAGTGTTTTCCGAAACGGATTCAGTAGCCTCTCACCAAGATGCCTTTGCCCATTACCCAGTTGGCATCTGTGAGCTATGCTTGCCATGTGGGTTTTTCTTTGAGTGACTGTTGGATTTCATGTGACCCAGCTGCTAGGGTTCGGCCTCTGTGATGAGCACATACAACCAGGGACTATAACAAGAGTGACCACGTGCCTGCCAGTCCGTCTCTGATGACCTGCGGTCATAGTGGGGTTTGCGGTCGCCCAACCTCCTTAGAATGCCCTGGTTTTCCATGGTGATCCTCACTAGCTCACGGTTCCTTGCTTCTCTGTTTAAGCTGAAAAACACAAAACCAGGGTGGATGAAAAGAATATTTCTCCTGAATGGGATGAAAGAGGAGAGAAAAGCCTGGGACAGTGCACTCCGGGAAATACACGAAGCATCTGTAGGTTTCCATCAGTGGTCCTCAAAGAGCCTCAGAGATTCTACTGTGTTGGTATGGGATAAGAGCTTAGATCTTAGTGTTGAGATCGGACTATACCCCGGCTCTAAATTACTCCGTGTTGCATAAGACAGTTGTTTTCACACTGTTCCTTGCCCCGAGAGACTCCCCTTCACAAGCAGCTTTTGACTCTATTTTGAGACCAGAGGATGAGTCTGCAACCTGGGTGGAAATGCGAACAGCACCATCTGGCCAGTGTGTGCCACCCACACGCCACATACTGCTAATCTACTTATTCTGGGGACTAGAGAGACTCCCGTCCTAGACATTTATAGAGGTGAATTGCAATTGTAGGGCACATTAAACCCAAATGAGAAAAACTAGGCTCAAGAACCAGACTGAGGAGAAGGTGTAACTCTCTCACCTGGACCCCCCATATATCTTGAATATCTTGGCTATCCAAGACTGGAATGCCAACAGTCCCAAAGACCTGTCGTCTCACCGGATGTGTGGGTCAAGAGACAAACTGAGAAGAACTCCTGACTGTCCCAGGGGCTTCAAGACAGCTCAGTTCCTTCTGTTGATACTTGAGCTGCCATCTGTTTGTTCTATTCACCCGTCTGGGCCTGCAATCCACCAGTCTCCCCATTGGTTCATCTAGACCACGTGCGACCCTTTTGCCTCTTGAAGCTGGATTCAACTCTACAGCTCAACCTGACCCCGCTACCTGATTCTTCTGCCCACACCCCAGCAGCAGCCTCTCCAGTGAGACCTCCATTTGGGTTATTTTATCAAGATAGACCCCTGAGCCCCTTTCAGTTTCCCAGCTTCAGCCGCCTAAAAATCTACAAATGACTGTCTTCTTTAAGCATTTGTAAATCATCTGTAACCCACGCATACACATGCATAGAGAAACGCATTTACTGTGTGGCATGTGAGTAATCTAATAGTTAATATAGTAATTAAGACAGAAACCCCTGTTTATCTCAGCCAGGGTGATCTAAAAAAAAAAAAAGTAGGAGTATTTGGTAAATTATTGCTCAGCACTTGTGAATTTATTATCCGATAAATCCCTTCGTTGTGGAAAGACACAAATGTGTTCATCTATGTTTCTGACAAGACGCTCATGACCCTAGCATGTAGTAAACGCTTCCCAAGGATTATAATGCAAAACCAGGATTGGAAACTTGGTTTGTACAAGCAGGGAAGGCTTACATAGATAAAACATACATGCCTGGACTCAAGTTTTGGTTCATCTCCCTTCCCTTGGCTTTCTATTTTGTTTGCAATCTCCTGGTAGAGATAGAAGAGGAATCCTCCTCCCTCCCCGCCTTTTCTCTCCCTCCCTCCCTCCCTCCCTTCTTCTTTTCCTGGTATACACTTTCCTAGCCCTAACCATACTGTTTTAGTGTTACAAATGCTGTCTTAGACTGCAAGTATTTGGGATTGAGAAATGTTCCTCATTTCATCTATTGCTGGAGGTACCCGCACGTAGTAGTTAGTCAGGGATGTTTGTGAAACTGATTGTTGGGGTGTCATAGCAAAGTATTGATTATACTGCTATATCTGAATATCTGTGGACACCCTCAAATCCATATGCCTAACCCCTAACTCTCAAAGCGCTTTCATGAGGTGGGGTTTGGGAAATGGGATTAGCACACTCATAAAAGAAGTTGGGGAAGAGAACTCCTGTCATCTTCTGCCATCAGGTTCTGGTACAAAGACAGCTGTCTCTGCAGGAAGCAAACAACCCTCACACCAGGGCCAACCCTGAATCCACTGGTGCCTCCTCCATCTCTGGATTCCCCTGAGAAACTGTCGCTCACTGCCTTGCTCCTGAACCACCACTACACGTGGGCATTTTGCAAAGGTGCGTAAGTGCGTGCTTGGGACAAGCTCTGGAGAGAGCTAGGGGATGTCTCTTAAATGACAGCAAAGGTGGGGTTTAACCCCCAAGAAAGGGTCCTGCTTGTGAGGCTCTTAACTTTGGAGGCATAGTCTCTTGCTTCTCTCCATAACAGTATCTGCAAATGAATTCTTGTGCTGTAGCTCAACTCTGAAGCCTTACTTGTTTGGAGCTAATTGTAACTATTACTTTTTCACTGGCAACCTAACTCTGCCTCCTGTTTCTCCTCTGCCCCAACTGCTACTGAGACGGATTCCTAACTTGTAACTTTTTTAAACCTCTAGCTCTAAAAGGTTAGAAAGAGAAAGAGAAAGAGAAAGAAAGAAAGAAAGAAAGAAAGAAAGAAAGAAAGAAAGAAAGAAAGAAAGAAAGAAAGAAAGAAGTAAAGAAAGAAAAGAAAGAAATCTTTACAGCCCCTTCTGGCTGGCTGTCTAAACCTGGAGAAGAGGATGGACTAACATCTACCAACTTCCATCCCATTAACCGTCCCATAGCATGCTTTCCCGTCAGCCTCCTCCTCACTAACTCCTCTGTTTTTGCCTGACAATTCCAACTGCCACTGCCTCTTTGATCTCTAAGTGGTTCCCAGAAGTCCAAGCAGCATCCAATCATAAAGACAGCTGCACGGGACACTCCAAAACATGCTGCTTCAAACATCCTGTGAGTGTTCTCTCAAACTCAAAGGGAAGGTTGAGTTTCCTGAGACTGAAATGCAGAGAGAGAGAGAGACAACACTACCTTCTGGAAAGATACTCATTCCAGCAGTCCACCTTGGCCGGGCCGCGATGAGCATTGGCGATTTTCTGACACAGTTGCTTATTTTCGTATTCGATTTTGTCGATTCTCTTTTGTTCACCCTGGCAAGAAACACCACCGTGGGGACGTGTCACTGTGCTGCCTCCACAGAGTGGCCGGCATCACCTTCCTCTGGGACTTTGAGAAAGGCCAGGGATGGGGAGGGGCACGTTAAGAGCCCCAGTGGAACCCGGGGATAGAGCTTAAGGAACTGGGGGTGGATATGGGAGAAGGAATATTAAGGAATCTTTAGGTTGGCGAGTATCTAAAAGGTTCTGGGGAGTTGGGTCTCTTTAGAACAAAGGCAAAAAATAAAATACAGCCACAGTTGTGGCAAGAATACCTGGAGTTTGCTCAGTTTTAAAATGTAGTGTGTGTGCGCCATTGGTGGTTTGGTATCGACGGCAGGCTTCACTAGAGGACAAAGAGCGGCGTTACAGAGCGGGATCTTAGCAGCCAACCCACCAGGCTGCCGGACCCCAGACGCGGGACATCACACTTTTGAATTCTGGCAGAGATCCAATCTAGCAACTTTCCCACCTGACATCGCTGAAGAATTTGAACAGAAATGACAGTGAAACCCATAGAGACGGGTAGGGAGCAGTTCAGTCTGCAGAGTGCCAGCCCTGGGTTTCCTCCTAAACCAAAGTGGTCACACGTCTCCCTGTAATTCCAGCACTCCAGAGGTAGAAGCAAGAGGATCAGGAGTTCAAAGTCATCCTTGGCCCCCCCCAAGCCAGCTCCTGGCCCACCTGGGCTACACGAGCTTCCGTCTCAGAGATAAGAGTCCTTTCAGTCCAAGGAAAGAACATCTTCCCCCACCCCTTCCCAAGTTACTAGATACTCTGTTGGGCACTCAACTCCTACTCTCTAATTTTGACTCTAATAGAGTTTAAAAATTGATTCTTTCTAGCACACAAATGCTCAGATAGAAGATAAATTGTGTCACTAATCAAAATGTCCTCTTGGCCATCCTCAGCAGATGAGGACATATCACCCCAAAGCTAGGGTGAGTGTAGCTTCCTGTAAGCCACCTCTATGGAGGATCTTTCTAGAACTTCACATGGATGCCAGGTTCCGACTGCCCACGTACCTATTTGTACTCTATTCTTGTGTAATACATAGTGGCCAAAGTCCAGTTTCTTCCTGAAGGTTGTGCTCTGCCTGTGGTTAGAGACGATAACAGGGTAGGCCAGGTAATCCAGGGAATTGTTCATCTTTTCCTCCTAATCTCACTTCAGAAATAAGACATCTTGGCTTCTCTGTGAGGTGCTTAGCTGTTCTCAAGATGGGGTGTCATAGTTGCCCGGTTATGACATCAGGGACAAGTTTCACTGGAGAGATAGGGGAAGAGCATGTCTGGCTGTCTCTGGGCAGCTTCTAAAACTTTTATTTTTAAATTTGAACTAGTTTTAAGTCGAGATAAAATTTATACATGTTGATGGGGTGTGGAATAATCCACTAGTTATATGCCCTGTGTTATGATCATGTTGGGTAAGTAGCGCCTTTCTCTCCCCTCAAGCAGTCACAGATCTGCCCTGGATGTCTGGTCTCACGCTACGTCAGGTCATCAAGATGCAAAGAAGGGACTTTGGAGCTCTCCACCTGCCTGTAAGGTAGATGTTGCCCAAGCTGGAAGGGAAAGGTAACATCCCTGGCTAGCACAGGCAAGGGCTCAGGGAGCGAGGAATTCCAGGACTCATGACCCACTTTGAGCTATGAGCTAAGAAGTCTCTACTACAAGGTTTCCCCGAAGATTTGAGACCATAAGCTTTTTTGGGGTGGGTGGGTGGGTGGGGGTTTGAAACACTTAAGGACTGAGTTAGTGTAACTGGCAGCGGTAGCACATGCTTGTAAACCCAGAACTCTGGAAGTGGAGGCAGGAGGATCAAGTTCAAAGCTATCCTTGGTTATATAGAAAGTTCAGAGCCAACCTGGGCTATATGAGACCTCCATCTCAAAACATGAAATAAACAAAAATATGAAAGAAAACAAACCTTAGTAAGTGGCAGAGTGGGGCTTAGGATGTGGATTCCTGGATTCCAGAGACTGTGTTTGGAGTAGGGACTCTGCCGTTTTTCCAACAGCAATAGGACAGGTACTTTAAACGAGATACTATGCCCTTTGCCCTCGGGGGAAAGTCAGGAGAGGATCAGCTACTGACACCATGTGGCTCCTAGTGGGATTGCAGGGGAGGAGGAGGATTTACCTCTCTACACTTAGCCAAGGGCAAAGAGAAGACCCCGACTGCTCGACACTCCCCCACTCTCACCGCTAAGTGCTTCTGGAACCACGACTCCGGTTTTCCAGTGCTGGGAACCGAACTAGGGATTTGTGCGTGCATCTTAGCGGCCCAGGAACCTCCTCATCCCCTGGATGTTAATCTTCTCAGCAGTCCCTTAGAAGTTAGGTATTGCATATTCGCGGAAATGCTTGGGACAGAAGTGTGTAGGATTTTAGAATATTTTAATACAAAGAATGAGATTTTTAGGGGATGGCCACACATCGAAACATGAGATTCACTTAAGTCTTCACATATAAATGGACCCCGAATAGACGTTTGTATGGTGATGTGTAGTGCACCGGTGTTTCGACTGTCGTTCGTCACAGGTCAGGGGTGAGAATCTTCAACTTGAATCGCTTACATTCAAAAGTTACTATTTGCTAACACTTTGGATCTCCAAAATAATAGCTGCTTGAACTGTATTATTGTGACACTGTAACGGTGTCCTTTTTATTCGCCGGCAAACAGACGATTAAGTACTCCTCCGGGGTGGGAGTGCCAAACCTGACGACCTATAGCCCCGTGTTTAAAAGCTCAATGCTGATTCACAATGAACGTTGAAAGAAGTGTCCGAGAGTAGGGCTCTTCCCTGTGACCTTGGGTAAGGATCCATCTCCTAGGGTAGGAGAGTCTTGCCTCGGTTCTGCAGGTGTGGGTTGGGACGATGTGTTCTGCAGTGTGTTTGGGGAGAGCGGAAGGATGCCAACTCCGCCGGTTTGCAGCGAGAGGGATTCACAGCAAACCCCAGGGGTCCCCGGTATCCTGAAAGAGGACACCAGGTGTACCCCAGGCGTCCTGCGTCGGGTTCCATGAAGGAAGCGCCTGCGCTCCCCAGCCTTAGCCAGGGTGAGAGAGACTCAGCGACACACGAGTGACGACATCTCGGCCAGGGACGCGCCTCGGGGTTCTGCGACGCGTGGGCTGGTCGCGCGTGTCCTCTGCGCAGCGCAGCGCCCCGCACTCCGCGGACCCGCCTCCGGGGCGGGACGGGGCGGCTCCCGGTCGGGCAGTCCCGCCCCACTGACCCGGCTTCTCCCCTTGCTCGCTCCTGCCCCGGCGTGCAGGGCCCCGCCGCCGCCGCCGCCGCCGCCGCCGCCGCCGCCATGTCCGGCCCGTTCGAGCTCTCGGTGCAAGATCTCAACGACCTGCTCTCGGACAGCAGCGGCTGCTACAGCCTCCCGACCCAGCCTTGCAACGAGATCATCCCGAGGGTCTACGTGGGCAACGCGTGAGTCTCCTGGGAGGGCCACTCCGCAGCGGTCCGCGGGCGCCCCGCCCACTCGGGGGCTGGAGTGGGCTCCACGGGCATGGGTGGCGGTGGCGGTGGCTGGGTGCGGTCGCCGACCTGAGAGCAGGAGCCGGGGCTGGGGACCGAGCTCGAGTCGACACCCACTCCCCGCGTGTGAAGCGGAGGAGCGGGACCCGGCATGCCCCGAGACCCGAAGGTGCCAGGCCCTGCCCTCGGCCGCCACCCGCTCTGGCTTTGGCTTTGGGCTGGGTCGAAGCTACCACGTCCACTTAACAGGTGGCAGGGCTGTCTCTTGGCCGCTGCGCGTCATGTGACAGCTGCCTAGTTCTGCAGTGAGGTCATCGTGGAATGTCTGCCTTCGTTGCCATGGCAACGGGATGACGTTAACAATCCGGGTGTGGAGCTTTTCCTGTCCGTGTCAGGAAATCCAAATATCCTAAAATACCCTAACTGAGGAAGTAGCTGACCCAGGGTTTTCCTGGCTTTTCCAACAGGGTTTGACTTAGATGGGCTAAATCAAAATGATAATTCCAGAGAAGACCTGAGCTTAGGAGGAAAATTCCTCCTAACCATACTTCCAGGAAATGTGTATATTATTGATCTCTTACGTGTTCTTTTAAAATATTTTTTTTAGTCATGCTATTAATAAGAATTTCTTAGCAGTGGGAGAGAACCAGTGTTAACTGGTTAACCGAAAGAAAGACTGGCGTTATCTACGTTGGGAGAAGGGCCAACGTAGATAACGTTTTTCATGAGTATGAAGACCCATTTATCAAAGTCATAGTTCTATGGGTCCAGTTCAAGGACACATTCCAAACTGATAACCAAGCCTTTCTCCCATTTTCACACAGTAGGACGTGGTGGCTTGAGGAAGGATTCTGGTTGAGGGGTTGTGAGGACCTCTCAATGTCTTTCTTGTCCTGTACCTAGGACCTGCTGCTTAGCCTCGCAGTGGAACCAGACGAAGCTCATTCCCACAGCAGGTCCCAGACACTTGGGGACAGGTTGCACACATTGCATTGCTCATATACATATGGAACACCAACTATGTGTCACACATGTGATGTTCATTCACCAGTAATGGTAGTGGTAATGATGGCCGTGTAGTTATTGACTGTTGGATTAGTATTGGGGGAAGGAGATATTTGGGGCACACTATTCTGTATTCTGTCTGTACTACTTACTGTACGGCCTTGCTCAGTTTCCTGAACAGAAGTGGCTAAACAGACTCCCAGGGTCAGCCTGAGGCTCGGTCACTGCAAGGTCCTAGGGAACCCCTCCAACCTCTCCCTACCCCAACTACCCAAGTAACCAGGGGCCTTGGCAGGCTCAGGAACCTGCTTCCTGGGGACAGTTCACTGCATTTGTCTGTAGTGGTTTCTCTGGTGGTAGCATGGTGGCAGTGTGATGGCTCCATGGGAAGCACATCCTTTGCCCTCTATGCAAATATGACCTTGACGTGGGGGGTGCTCAGCCCAGAGGATCGACTGCGTACCTAGTGCCAAGGATTGGGCTTCCTGGACCAAAGGGCGTCAGCCACAGCCCCTTTGGGCGGGGAGGAGAAGTCTGCGTGGGCTGCAGTTCCAATCTCTGGGTTTTATAGGTGGTGTGGGCGTGCGAGGCGGAGGGAAGCAGGAAGCAGAGCATGGCTGGATGTCTGGAGAGAGCTCTCCTCCCAGCTCTCGCTCAGCAGTCCACGTGAGCACCTGTGTATCCCCTGCCTGCCCCGTCCTGCAGAGTTTAAGCTCTGTTCACTACTGATGCTGCTGCCCTGTCTACCCTCCCAAGCTGCCTCTTCCAGGCAGCCGGGACCAGGAAGGAGACACTGCTCTGTCAAGTACAAACTGCTGTTTGGATTGGGGTGTTCTGAGGGGACATGAAGGTCTCTTTGACCATTCAGTCAAGGTATTATCTAACTCCCATCATTTTGCGGGGCTACTTGCTCTTTAAGTGCCGGGGCATCCCAGAGGTTCTCAGGAATGTGGCTAATAGTTTGTGGCAGGACGGATCCTCCAGGGAACCTGACATGTGAGGCTTTCATTCTTTATTCGTGCACCGTACATTTTTTAGCAGGTATTGAGGGGACGGACCACTCGAGGAACTCATAGACTGAAGCTCTGAACAAATAAGCATACCCCTGCCTTGGGATATAAACACCACATTAATCAGGCTCTGTCAACAGAACAGTCCCCTTTAATACCCAGGACTACCCCCAAGCAGTTGGCACTGTTATCCCCATCTTATAGAGAGGAAAACTGAGGCATGGAAAGGTTAAGTGGCTTCCTTAAGGTTGCCTGGCTGGTAAATGGCAGGGCTGGATCAGACCCAAGCACTCTGACTCCAGGATCTCTTTTCCTTTTGTTGCTTGGCTCTAGAACTTACTGTGTAAACTCGGGCTAGCCTCAAACTCATGATCCTTCTCCCGTGGACTCTGAGTGCTAGGATTACAGGTGTGTGCTACCCTGCCTGACTCTATAGCTTGTCCATACCGTCATCACGGTATAGGAACTGTAAGACACTCACTGGATGGAGCTGGGGGAATCTGGCAGAGGGCAAGAGGCGAATTCCCACACAGAAGGTGGGGAAGGGTAGCAGAGGGAACGGCACGGGCGTGGAACCACAAGTCTATTTGGGGAAGCTGCTGGTAACTGGATACTGTCTGGGGTGAGGGGAGAGGTCATGAGTCACAGGGACAGCGGGTGCAGGCTCCTCGCTCTGCAAGAGGCTCGGGTTCTTCCTCATCTTCCTCACCTGGGGCCGCTCTCTTCCCTTTTCTGCCTCTGTCTCCCACCCAGGGCTGTGGCTCAGGACATCCCCCAGCTGAAAAAACTGGGCATCACCCATGTCCTGAACGCCGCCGAGGGCAGGTCCTTCATGCACGTCAACACCAGTGCCAACTTCTACAAGGATTCCGGCATCACGTACTTGGGCATCAAGGCCAATGATACACAGGAGTTCAACCTCAGCGCCTACTTCGAAAGGGCTGCAGACTTCATTGACCAGGCCTTGGCCCACAAAAGTGGTAAGGGACCCTGCAGCCAGGACCCACGGGAGGTGGCTTTGACTTGAGCTGGCCTAGAAAGTAGGCCTCAGAAGGTCCGTCCCCCTTAGGACATTGTTGTCTCCTGTCTCCTGCGCTGATGACTGAGGACTTGAAGACTAAGTCTGCCTGCCAGCTGCAGTGGCCCCACATTACAATTCAACTCTTTCACACTGGGGCAGCTCCAGGGCCCCTTGCCTTTAGCTCCCCCAGCTCAGACACCCATGATGACGGCAAAGGTTTATTAGTGTCCTTAGGTGAAGGAACACCAGTGCTGGTTGATTTAGTAGCTCAATGGATATGGTCACTACAGCTTAGTTTAGCTATGTTTACACAGCTGTGACCAGAGCAACCGAGAGGAAAGCTTGAAGAAAGACATTTTTATGCAGACGGGGGTTTATGCAGTCTCTGGGGAGCTGGTCCTGTGTACACAGACAGAACGCCAGGACAGTGGAAGTGTGTGAAAGAGGAGGCCCTTTACCTCGTGGCAAACAGGGCGCAGACAGAGACAGTGGAGAAGGGATTGGGCACCAGCTGTACCTCTGGGACTTGCTTTCTCCAAAGATGCCCCACTTAGGAAAGTTTCCGAAAACATCCCATAATAGTGCCGGCAACTAGAGATCATATGTTCTATGTGTGAGCTTATGGAGGCCATTGTATAGACGAAAGATTAATATTTCAGCCATAAGAGTGCAGCAGTTAGGCAACTACGTTTTTTTAAATTTAATGTGACCATTTGTATATATGCATGTGCGTGTGTGCATGCATGCAGGATATATATGTGTGTGTGCGTGCATGTCTGTGAATACCTG
This sequence comes from Cricetomys ansorgei, assembly GCA_026225945.1. Lineage (NCBI taxonomy): Eukaryota > Metazoa > Chordata > Mammalia > Rodentia > Nesomyidae > Cricetomys > Cricetomys ansorgei. The sequence continues at coordinate 12,366,547 of JAMJFZ010001881.1, forward strand.
TGTGTGTATGCACGTGCACATGTTTGCATGTGGAGGCCAGAAGTTGATACTGAACATCTTCAATCACTCTCCACCTCATTTTTTGAGACAGGGTCTCTCCCTGATCTTGGAGCTAATTGACATATCTAGGCTGCTGGCCGGTGAGCTCCGGGGATCCTCTTTCTGCCTCTCTAGGCCTGGGACTACAGTGTGTGCTGCCGTGCTGGGTCTATATATAGGTGTTAGGGATCTGGACTTACACACTTGTGCCTGAACAGCATAAAGACCATGTCATATCCCTAGCCTGCTTCTTTCCTTTTAAGAGCAAGTGAACCATCTCCCAGAATTCCCCCATTGGGGCTTTCCTACCCTTTTATTGGCTAGGTACTCATGAGTGGCCACCTCACCAGGGGAATGAGTGGCTATGACTGGGGTAGGGTCAGCAACCTAGAGGTCCCAGGCTAAATCTTCCTGCCACTCAGCCGAGCAGCGGTGGCGCACACCTTTAATCCCAGCACTTGGGAGGCAGAGGCAGGAGGATCTCTGTGAGTTCAAGACCAGCCTGGTCTACAGAGTAAGTTTCAGGACAGTCAGGGCTACACAGGGAAACCCTGTCTCAAAAAAAAAAAAAAAAACAACAAACCAAATCAAAACAAAACAGAACTTCCTGATACTCATTCCCTATAGCTGCAGACAGAACTGAGGGAGAGAAGGCTAGTGGTCAGACAAGACACTAGAAGGCCCCAGGGTAGATGTCAGCAGAATAGACTGGTTCTCTGGGCTCTTCCCATCCATCTTCTCCCTCTGTGGGGAAGAGGGGACCCACTGCTGATGCAATTGGCCTTATTTGTGCTATACAGATGCTCCCTGGACCCAGCAGCTTCCCCGTCTGTGTGATTCCCAAAGAGAACTCCCATTGGATGCTTGACACATTCCAGGCTTGCAGAAGCTCTATTGACTAGGAAAACTGTAGACTTTAAGGCCAAGGCCTTATGGTCCCTCACGGTCCCTGTCACACCAACCTCAGAGCCCCTCGCCTCCGGCTCCTCACTCTGGATGGATGGAGAACATGGCTCAGTTAGTTAAAGGGTTAGTTAAAGAAAGGCTTTGCCCTTCTCACATGGCAGCGGTTGGTCAGGGAGCTGTGGAACATCCTGCCTTCATTTCCTCTTTCTAGACAACAGGGAATGTATACTGACTTGTATTGACCTCTTGCTTTGGTATGGGTGAACTGAGTCTTTGGTCTGGATTGTTCTCTGCCTGTTTCTCCGCATCCTCTGGCAAACCCTACCCCATACCTCACCACTGGGCAGAGTGTTCTCTCTTCTAAGAAGCCTGCTCTCAGGCTGGTTCACGGGGACTAGTGCTGTTCCTGGTCTCTCTCCAGCACCTGATGTAGCAATGAGTCCATGCTACAGTGGTTCACTGTAGGCGATTGCTGAACCAGCAGAATGCATTCTAGTGTTTTGATGCCTTCTGCTAAGATGGAATGGATACCGGCCCCCAGCCGCTTGCAGGACTCTAGGTAACTGGAATTCATTACTAAGAAAGCCAGGAGTTGGAGGCCGGGGAGGTAATTTAGCAGGTGGGCCAACTTGGTTCCCAACCATGAAGACCAGAGTTTGGATCTCCATAACACACAGAATCTGGGTAGGCATAGCAGTCAGCCTGTAGTCCCAGCACTCAGGAGGCAGATACAGGAGCTCTCCAGAGCAAGCTAGCTAGCCAGGCCAGCAAAACACCAAGCTGTGGGTTCAGTGAGAGATCCTGCCTCAATATATAAGATAGAGAACAAAAAATCGAAGAAGGCACTAAATGTCAACCTTGGGCCTTTACACACACACACACACACACACACACACACACACACACACACATATATGTGCACCTGAACACACATGTGCACTCACACATATGAGAACAGCTATACACACTCAGGCACATCACATACATGATTTGAGAGAGAAGGGTGCACACTAGAATTCGCAGCGAAGTGTGGAGGAGCACGCACATGCACACGTGTGCACATGTACATGGACACGTGTGCTGGGAGTGGGAAAGGAGCCTGGGTGTGTGGAGAGGAGGAAGCAAGCACTTGTTTCTGAGAGGATCTAAGGAGGCTGTGTGAAGGAGGTGTTGCGTGGGCCCGGAGTGTGGTAGGTTCTATTCCTGTAGGAACCTGAATTTGCTTCCAGTGGGAAGGGCTGGCTGCCCTGCAGAGGGGCCACACTGTCCGGTGGGAGCAGGGCAAGCCCCACCGAGGACTTAGCCAGAGGGAGAAAGACAGGAAAGTGGGGGACTCCCATCTTCTGATGTGGGGGGACCTGGGGAAGTAAAGGAGCATTTTGGGGTAGGGTGAGGGGTGCAGAGGAGATGCTGTTAATTCTAGGTCAGCAGTTTCTTTCCATATAACACCAGCGAGGAGGTGTAGGCGAGAGCCACTCACTCCACAACAGAGGGACGGCCAGTGGATGCCGGAAATGGCAGAGCACCCCAGCACCGCAATCTCATCCTGTAAGAACTCACCCTCCAGAAGGAGAGCCGATCTGTTTGTAGCCCGCAGAGTCACAGGTGCTTGGGGCCCCTGGGGGACTCCCAGTACTGGGATGTTTATCGAGTGCTCTTGTGTGCCAGGCACTAGCCTGGGGCTTTGTCTCTGTCTCTGTTTTGTTTTGGTTTTGAGACAGAGTCTTGCTCTGTATCCCTGGCAATCTTGGAACTCCCTGCACAGCCCAGGCCTGGGGGAGCAACAGGCCTCGTAAGCCACACTTTGGAGACTAGCCTCCACCCTGCAAATGCAGACAGGTTAAAGCAGTGTTTCAGAAAGATTTCCCAGCTGCCCTGTGGAGTGTGGACTGGCAGTGAGTGGCGGGGGTTGAGGACAACCTTCATTTGCAAGAGGAGAGGCTGGGAAGGCGCAAGCCGGAGCTGGCAAGCATGAGAGTTAAGTACTTTGTGTGGGGAGCAGCTGGTGGAAGAGAGAAGCTTTTTGGCCCTCCTGGGAGGGCTCTCTGCGACATGTTGGGACTTTCCTGACAGTGATGTTTGGCCACTCCCTTCCTTCCCTTCCTCTCACCCTCCCTCCCTTCCTTCCCATCATTGCTTTCCTTGTCCGTGGGAATTCTGAGTTTGCATCTCACTGAAGGCATGAAACAGAAGCCAGACATGAGTGTGGTGATAGGAGCAGCTCACGATCTGCAGGGCGGTGGGCAGGAGAGGTAGTATGCTGTAGGCTGGAATGCAGAAGAGAGGAGAGGGGGTGATAGAGTGAGGGCAATTTGGGGGGGGCATAAGAACATGTGTGCGTGTGCGTATGTGTTATTTGAATTTGTGTTGGAAATACATTATTTTTAAAATATCTACCAATCTATCTATCCATCTCTCCCTCTCTCTCTCTCTCTCTCTCTCATATATATATATATATATATATATATATATATATATAATCTACATGTGCCCCCCTGCATGAGTTTATGTATACCACTTGATACCACGTGTATGCAGGAGTTCTCAGAGGCCAGAACAGGGCATCTGATCCTCTGGAACTGGAGTTACATGCTGTTGTGAGATGCTTGACATGTTTTCTGGGGATCAAACCCAGGTCCTCTGCAAGAACAGGAATCGCTGTTAACTGCTGAGTCTCTCCAGCCCTGAATCCAATTTTCTTTGCAGAGATATCACTGGTATTCAGGAACATGTATGTATGTATTCCATGTGACGGTCATTCAGTTTTGGCACAAGCAAATGTAGTGGGACTTTGCCAAGAAGTCTTTTGTACTGTGCAGCTTTCCTCATGGTTACATGCTGCTTGGACTTCTGGGAACAGCTTAGCAGCACTATAAAAGAGGCAGTAGCCAGAAGACAGTTGATAGTTGCTGGGAAGGCTCAGACAGAGGAGAGTTAGTGGTAAAGGACTTTGATGGGAGGTGGACAGGAACCAGGCTCAGACAGAGGAGATTTAGAGGCATCAATGGTAGAGGACAGGTTAGTGGATGGGAGACAGTTAAGGGATAAAAGATGTTAAGTGTAGTCCAGTTCTCCAGGCTTTCCATAGATAAAGCAGCCAAAGAAGGGGCTGTGAAGACTTCTCCTATTTTCCTCTCCTTATATTTTTCCTTAGCTAGCTAGGGTAAGATAAAATACAAAGGGCACAGTGGACATCTGTACAGGTTGGAATCATCCAGGTACAAGCAAACATCCATACGCCATCACTACAACCCAGGTAGTGAGTGTATCTGGCACCCACACATTTTTTCGTGTCACTGTGTGACATCCTGGTCCCTTCCACCGTCCATTTTCAAGCACCGCTCGGTCTGCTTTCTGTCACTGAGTCCAGTGACTGAGGCCTTCTGCAGACTTTTATGTCAACAGAGTCATGCAGCACGCATTCTTCCTTTGGTCTGGTCTCTTTCACTCTGAATATTTGAGTTTCGTGTGTGTGTGTGTGTGTGTGTGTGTGTGTGTGTGTGTGTGTGTGTGCACGTGCGCACAGGTACCTATGGAGGCCAGAAGAGGGCGCAGACTCCCCTGGAGCTGGCATTACAGGCTCCTGTGAACTAGCTGATACGGATGCTGGGAACCAAGATTGGATCTAAAACAAGCGCTTCTAACTGCTGAGCCGTTTCTCCAGCCTCCTTTGTAGTTTCCTGACAAGTGTTGCATTGCAGGACTGCACATAGCATGTCTTGTTTGTCTGATGACGTACACTGCTTTGTGCTAAGATAGGCTAGTGCTCTGTAGCCCAGACTGGCCTTAAAGTTTTCCACTCTCTTGCCCAAGCCTCCTGAGTATTAGGGTCACAGGCCTGTAACACCGTATGTGGTTTCTTGTTTTGCTCTTGACGGAAGAATAAAATTCATATTAAGAAGTTCCATGTCACAAAGTATGCAGGTCAGTGACTGACACATACCCACGTACCAACCCCCAGATCAAGAAACAAAACACAGCCAGCACCCCAGAAAGCCCACTCCATGCGCCCCATACTCCTGGGTTACTACTGTTCAGGCTTCTAACAACATGGTTTAGTTGGGCCTGTTTTCTGCTCTGTGGAACCATACTACTTCTGTATGCTTCATGCATATACTTTCCAGTAAGTTGTGTGTATATATATATATATATATATATATATATATATACACATATATATATTATCAGTGTGTGTGTGTATGTAAGTCAAGGTACAACGTGCAAAAGTCAGTGCTTTTCCCCCATCACGTGGGTTCCAGGAACTGAACTCAGGTCTTCAGGCTTGGCACCGGTGCCTTTACCCACTGAGCTGTCTCCATATATTCTCTTTCTTTTTGAGGCTGGGTCTTATTCTGTAAGGCCACGCTGGGTTTGAACTTGTAGATGTTTATTTAGGGTCAAAATTCAGTTTATTCTTTTGTCTAATTAAATTATGGCCTAGTCTTGGAGCCCTGGAGTGTTTTGGCCCCCTTAAAATCTACTCTGGAGCCTAGAACTGGAAGGCTTCCGCCTCAGCCTCCATACAATCTAATATTAAACCTCTGAGACTTACCGCTGACTGAGCCACTCTGACTGGCTCCTTCTGAGCTTAGAGCTGTACTGAACTCAAACTCTTCTCCAGGCTGCTGGTTTAAATTGACCTGCTGAGCCAGCTGACTGTTTCTGACTGAACTCTGGCAGACTCTGACTGATTCTCTGAAAGCCTCAGACTGACCTGCTGTGCTGGGCTTCACACTGACTCTGTGTCTCTGTGTCTCTCCCTGCCTGCTTCTGTAACTCACTGCCCTATTCTGCCTTAGTCATTCTCTCTGCTTCTCTGCCTTGTCCCCAGTCAGACTGCTTCATTGTCTCTGTGTCTTGTCCTCTGTCAGCCCCATACTGCCTGAGTCAGCCTCTCTGCTTCTCTGTCTTATCCTGTCTCTCTCTGTCTCTCTCTGTCTCTGTCTCTGTCTCTCTCTCTGAGAGCCCGCTTTTATATTATGAGATGTGCATGTTCTCATTCTGCTAACTCTTCTTTTGATTCGTCACTTTGCCTGCCCTTCATTCTGACTCATCTCAGAGTCACTTCCTGTCTGTATAATGACTTCTTCAGAGCTCTGCTTCCTGTGTCTGCTTCCACATCCTGTTTCTGTCTTAGGGACTAAAGGCATGTGCTACCATTGCCTTCTGGATATTGGAATTAAGGGTGTGTACCAACATTCTTTCTACCCTAGCGCAACCATGCGGCTGGATTAAAAGATTAAATCTTCCTCTACAGAACTTCCAGTGACTTTCCTATTTCAACCTCTTCAAGAGTATTGGGATTACAGATGTGTACTACCATGTGACTAGATTCTTTATTATTTATGTCTCGTGTTGTGTGTGTGTGTGTGTGTGTGTGTGTGTAGGGATGACTGGACTGAGCATGTGTGTAGAAGTCAGGGAACAACTTATAGAAATCTCCACCATGTGGATTCCGGGGTTTGAACTCTCAAGTCATCAGTTTGACATCAAGCCTCTCTCCTCCCTGAGCCCTCCCACTGGCCCTACCTAGATCATTAATTCTTTCTTAAAGGACTCTTATTATTTGCCCATATACTGTTGATGAGTCTTGGGAATTTCCACCTGGGGGCCACTATGAATAGTCCTGCTTAGGAACATCAAGCCCTAGTCTTTTTGTGTGGGTTGCAATGCCATTGCTGGGCAGTAGGGGGCACAAGTGTTCAGCTTGAGTTGATGTTGCCACTTTTCCATGGTGGGGGGCCTCTTCACTCCTTGTCTTCCCTACTGACACAGAAGAGTCCCAGTTGCTTCACGGCTGTCCCTGATCAACTCTGGGTCTTTCGTTATTATTTTGGCCATTCTGGTGGGATGCAGCGGCATGGCGGTACTCCCTGCTTGTCGTATGGGAGAATTCCAGCGTTACGATGAAGTTGGACTTCCCCGGTCACCACATCTCCTGTTTCTTGCAGGCCGGGTGCTTGTCCACTGCCGCGAGGGGTACAGCCGCTCCCCGACGCTAGTCATCGCATACCTCATGATACGCCAGAAGATGGATGTCAAGTCTGCCCTGAGCGTCGTGAGGCAGAATCGTGAGATCGGCCCCAACGACGGTTTCCTGTCCCAGCTCTGCCAGCTCAATGACAGGCTAACCAAGGAGGGGAAGGTGAAACTCTAGGGTGCCCACAGCCTCTTCTGTAGAGGTCTGACTGGGAGGCCCTGGCCACCACGCTTAGGAAACACAGTACCCCGCTCCCAGTGTCACAAGACACTTGCCCGTATGTCTGTCTCGTTGCGGCCACAGTCCGTCCACCCTTAGGGAGCACATAAAGAAGCTTGCTGAGGAGGCCATTCCTGCTCCTTGGCTGTCCTTTCCTGTAATTTATGTCCTCTCCCTGAGGTGGGGACATACGGAGAGAGCCTGTGGCTTAAATACATCTCAGTGACGGGACCCAGGACAGGAGGCCTGTAGGGGGCTGTGAGACTTCAGATGGCACAGGCACTCCTCACGACCCCTTTTGCCCTACCCTGGCTCTTCCTGAGCCGTTCAGCACCTGAACCTGGTAAAGGAACTATGCAAACACGGGCCCCGCTCTCCCCCACGGTTGTCAGTCCTCACAGCCCGCCACACCCTGCTCATAGGCAGAGGCATGGCGTGAGTTCTGAAGCGGGGTGTAGGTAGGTTATTAGTGGCTGCGTTTCCATGAAGAGGCTGTATTTGAATTATTTCCTTAGAATTAAAGATACTACACTGGGGCCCTTGGGTAGGCAAATTCGTTTTTTCCCAGAGGGCTCACCTGATTCTTTGGAATGTTTAAAGCGTGCCTCTTTGGAGAACTTGTATTCCGTATCTGCTGCTTTGGAGCCTTCCCCATGGATAGCTCTGTTTCTTTGCTCATTAGAAGAACAATGCCTTGGACAGATTTTATTTCTCTCTTTTAGCAAACATGCTGTAGAGGCCCTGCCTATTAAAAACAAAAACAAAAAAAAACACCAAAAACAAACAAACAAACAAAACACCATTTGGAGAATTGCAAGGGTTTTATCCTGAATTATAGTGTTGGTGAGCCCAAGCCACCATGCTAACTGCTTTTCATCCTGGTTGCTATTCTAAGAATAGAAGGAGGAAGTTGGCCAATTACAGCTCCTGTTTGTGGGTGTGTGCACGAGTGTGTGTGTGTGTGGGGGGGGTGTTGCAGGGAGGGTGTCTATCCCTTCAGGGACGGAAGGAAAATGAAAAGACCCTGAGCTCACCCTGCCCATTTACTAGTGATGGTTCCATGGTGACTCTGCAAGAGCCCTGGAGTGCCTCTCTGGGCAGAAATGAGACTTGACGTCGCCTCCAAACAGAGCCTCCTTCATCGGAGAGCAAACAGAAATGACCCTTCAAAGGACTTCCTAAAGATGATTTTGAAACTCGCTTGTGTGTGTACATATTTGCCAGGGGTTAAACCCAGCTTTCTTGGGACTTTATGTTCTTGTTTTCCTGCGTGTCTCCAGGGTCACACAGAGCAGAGAGGTGGCACTTGGTTACCACCTCAGCACCTAGCACGTAGGTGTCTCATCAAAGCCTGTTTTACAAAACCTGGAGCTTTTCCAGGGCTCAGTGTATATAGAATGTGTTGTCTTGGGGCTCCTGATCCCAGCAGTCTGTATCTCTGCCTGTAGGATGTCTCGCAGCTGTTTGTAAAGAAATCTTACTTGGAGGGAAAAAAATATCAGGGACTTTTGTTGAATGTTTCAAAGTCAGCTTTAAATTAAAAACTCAACAGTGTTAACATTGGGTGAAGAATGTGCCTTTTTCTGGAGCTGCCGAGGAACATCTGGCAAGAGCCAGGAGCAGCAGATGCGTCTTAAAGGGGCATCCCTCTCGGGGTAAAGACCTCTGATCCCAGCAGAGCTGTTCAGCCTGAATGGTCATTGTCTCCTGTTCTGTGTGATCACAGCAGCCCTGGACACGTGGGATCTGTCATTGTTTTCCAGCATGAAATGGCTGTGTTTGAACTGGGTACCTCACTCCATAGTTTTCAGTTGGCTTTCTTGTTTGATCTAACTTGCTTTTCATAACCCCTAAAGTTGACAGAACTTATTTGTGCATTGTTATAAGGGGAAAAAGAATTCCGGGGTAGCAGAGCATGGTGGCACACGTCTACAGTCCCAGCTCATGGGAAGCACCGGCAGGAGGATCACTGCAAGTTCAAGACCATTATGGTCTACATGCTGAGACTCCAGCCAGGGCTACAATAGCAAGATCCTGTTTTATTTTTGTTTTTGTTTTTTGTTTTATAACAAAGATTTCAGGATAATTAAATGTCGCCTAGCTCTTTAAAGCTAAGTGGAAGTAGTTTCCGGCCTGCTGCTGCTTGAAGAAGCTGGGCTGTTCTTGACTCTAAGGCCCTGCGACCAGCTCCCATCCCCAGAGAAGGAAGTGAGAAGTACGGTTCCCAAGTCGGTTAGAACACAGCCATTCTTCATCTAAGTGACACAGGGTCACATGTGGCAGTCCATTGATAGGTCAGAGCTCTCTACTCCGCCTCTAGAAGAGGCTGGGCTTCCTTCCTCCCACCTCCTCTGGTTGACCACTTCATAGGACAGCCTCAGCTGTTCACTCACTAGTGCCCCCTGGAGGCCTCTTTGTGGGAACACAAAGAAAAGGAGCCTTTGGGAGATTCCTGCTTTTCCTTTGGGAGCTATTTGCTGAAAGTTCAGGATCTCTTGGTTGGCTTTACCCCTTGCTCGGAGAACTAGCTCCTACTTCTTCAGGTAAAATACCCGTGTGTTGTGTAAGAGCTACCATGTGCTCACCCTAGTGGGGTTTTTTCCTGGATGGCGTTCTATCCCTGGAAAGTGATGGAATAGGAACTCAGGGTGTCCCTCCCTCTTCCCCAGACCCAGTCTCTTCCTTTGACTCGTTAAAAATCGAGGTAAAGATTAAATGTAAAATGGTTTCCCTCTCAATCTTAAAGTGGCTTGCCTACCTTTCCAGAAGCAGGTCTGTTTGCCTGCTATTCTGTTATCTTGAGAGCATAGACCAACACTTGCCGTATGAGGAAGCTCTTTTGTCCCATGCAAGGCTCTTTTGAGTTCCAGCACTGAAAGGCGTTTTTAGAATCCCCACTTGGCCTTTAGCACCTCCAGGAAATGGGTATGAGAAATAATGTGGTGGCCAGCAGGAGGCGCTGTTCAGAAGGTTGCTGCCTTTCCAGCCACAAGTTCACGTTAAGATGCTTGTAGTATTAAGATGCTAAATGTTTTACTCAAAATAAGCACTGATCTTAAATATGAAGATAAGAGCTTTCCTTGCAGGAAATTTTCATTCTCATAAAAGTGGTATCAGATGGTCCTTCCAGGGCAAGATTCCATCCTGATCGTCAATAGAGTGAGTCTCAGGGTAGAGAGATTGGCTGGATGTTTAACTTGTGTTGCTCTTACCTCTACTAGCTGTTGGGTAACGTGTAAAAGAGTGATTTTCTGGACAGAAAAGGTTCAGGGGAAAGGGATGGTAAGGTGAGGCAGAGCACTGTTACCTGCCTAGCATTAACAAGGCCCGGAGGAGTTTGATTCCTGCAGAAGAAAGTTTAATGTCTGTTACATCACCAGGGTTAACATACTAAAATTGTAACCAAAATAAATGTCTTACCTTACAAAGAAGTCTGTTTTGCGTGTTTCTTTTGAATGTTTGGGTTTCTTATGTTTGCTTTTTGTAACTTCTGTGGTGATACCATTGTTATTTTTAAGATAGGATCTCATGTAGTCTAGTCTAGCCTCAAACCCCATCTGTAGTTGAGGCTGGCCTTAGACTCCTGATTCCCTGCTTGTGCCTCCAAGTGCTAGGATTAAAGGCATGTGCCACCACACTGGTACAGCCTTTTTCTAATGTTTAAAAATAATCACCTGGGGGCTAGAGGTGTGGAATCAGTTAAGAGTGGACACTGCTCTTATATAGGACCTGAGTTTGGTTCCCAGCACACACGTTAGGTGGCTCACCAACCACTTGGTACTCCAGGGATCTGGCACTTCTGGCCTCCATGGGCACTTACAAGCACATAACTTACATGTAGAGGAATTAATCATTTAATCCAGCAACATGACTTCCCTGGGAAAGGATCACATTGAAAGACCAGTGTGATAGGAGGAATCAAATCCAAGGGTTTATAGGAAGGGATCAAATCTATGGGTCCATATGAAGGAGTCACATTCAGAGGCCTGTGTGGTCCAGATGCAATGTAGAAAGAATGTTACTACACACCTTTAATCTCAGTATTCAGAAGGCAGTAGTGGTACACGCCTTTAATCCTAGCACTTGGGTGACAGGAAGCAGAGCTTGTAGATAGGAAGCAGAGCTCAGAAAGAGTCAGTGTCAGACAGAAAGTGACATCTGAGATGAGTCAGAGTAAAAGGCAGGCAAAGTGACAAATGAGAGGAAGTGAGCCCAACTTTCATGACAGAAAAGCAGGTGCTCAGCTCAGAGAGCAGACTGAGGATAAGACAGGAAGTATGAGGCAGGCAGGCTGAGGGGCCTGAGGCAGTCTAAGGCAGTTACAAAAGCAGACAGTAGGAGGATAAGACACAGAGAGCACATAGAGGATGAGACACAGGAACAGTCTGAGGAGCCTGAGGCAAAGACACAGAGGTAGCTTTGCAGGAGAAGTCAGTATCAGATGGGAAGAGTGAGTCAGTTTGAAGCCAGACAGTGCAGTTCAGTCAGAGAAATTGCAGGAGTCAGCTCAAGTCAGCCAGAGTCAGAAGAGTTCAGTCAGAAACAGTCAGCTGGCTCAGAAGGTCAGTTTGAATGAGAAGCTTGGAGAAGAGTTTGAGTTCAGAAGGAGTTAGTCAGAGTGGTTCAGTCAGCGGTAAGCCTCAGAGGCCTAAATGTTCTAGATTGTACAGAGGCTGAGTCTGAAGCCTAGTTGTAGACTTTAGATTGTCTGGAAGTGGAAAAGCCCCAAGGCTTCAGGACTAAGGACTGATGATTGGATTAGCTGAAGAACAAACTTCTGCCTTGACCCTGAATCAACGGCTATATCACATGTAAATATACACACAATGGAAAACAAAATCTTGAAAACAAAGAAACGAACAAAAACACACACCTAGAACTTAGCCCTTGCAGGTTCCAATCTGGAAAGCTGGTATACTGTGTAAGTCCAGCTGATGGTGTGCTGGCTAAAGTAAGACCTATAGAGACAGAAAAGAACTCACTGCGTGCCAGAAGTTGGGGTGGGAGGAGGGGGATGAGTAGGGGGAGCATAGGGAAATTGAGGTGGGTGGTGGAAATTCTTTGTAGCATACTAATGAAGGATACATGCCAGTCTTTGTATCCATACGCTAGATAAACTCCAGGAAATTATGTTGAGTGAAAAAAGGCAACCCCACACATTGGTTGCATCTGTATGCAATCTGTATGACATTTTTTTTAATTGAAAAAAACTATGTAAATCAAGGTTAGATCGGTGGTTGTCAGGAGTCAGGAATAAAAGAGGGTGAGAGAGGCAAGTGGGCTGTGGTGGCATATACCTTCAATCTCCAGTCCTGGGAGGTGGATTGTAAGTGTTTTCTTAAAATGTAGCTGTTCTCTGGTGCTGTAGCTGCCTCAAAACCTTCTTTGTTTGGAGGCCAATTGTAACTGTTACTTTTCACACATATGGGAACTCAGTACATTCCCTCCCCCTCCTCTTTCCACAGCTGCTATGGAGAAAAATTCCTAACTTGTAACTTTTTTTAAAAAACCCTCTAGCTCTAAAAAGTTATAAAGGAAAAGAAGGAAAGAAAGATTTCTTACTGCCCTTTCTGGCTGTCTGTCTAGAGAGCTGGACTAATTTCTAAATCTTCTATACCATTAACTGCTTTCTCAGCAACTGTCTGTTATCTCAGTTGCTCTCCTCAGTCTGAGCCTTCCCAGCAACTGTCTGCCTTCTTTCCCATCTTCGACCTCTGGAACTAACTGACTTTCCAACTGACACACTCTCTTAAATAGCCCTCTCAAGCTGTTCCCAGAAGTCCAAGCGGCATGCAATCATAAGGAAGGCTGCACAGAACAAAAACTCCTTGGAAAAGTGTCCTACTACAGCGGATCTGGAGTTCCAGCTTAGCCTCCGCTAGCCTGTGGTGCATGAGATCCTGTCTCAAAAAAACTTAATAAAGAATGAAGGGACATCAGGATGGATTCCTGGGGCCATGGAGCTATTCTTCATCTTAACTGTGGTGATACTAGTGTAGTTGTTAGACTGCTGGGGGGGCTCAGCAAAGAAGACAAGGAGGCACATTCATAGGTGTAAACTCTGCCAGATCTCAGCAGAGGGAACCACCATTCTGGCCAGTGCCAGACTCCACAGTGGAACCCTGAGTGTCTGAGCTCAGGTGTTTTATTGGTTCAGAACTCCTCAGGTGCAGATCATGAGCAATCAAACATCCCCCACAGAAACCCAACACCTGCAGACAATACAAAATGTCAAGGCCTATGCACCCCTTTTTCCAACAGTGCACAATTATTTTAAAAACACCTAAAAATAAGCTTCCACAACAGATAAGCAAATCTCATATAACATTGTATAGAAGTGTACACAGGCGCTCATGACACAAGTAGGCGCACACATGAGTGAGCACTAGTAAAATGGGGGGGATGTAAGGTGGTTTCGTGGAGTATCCTGATTTTTGGTGCTGTTCCAGCACCTTGAGGATCTGTTACCATAGAGAGTACATAAAATCCCTCAATTATTTCAAGTACTTGTCAACGTATAATTATCTCAAAACTGTAAAAAGTAATTTAAAAACAGCTATCCCGGTGTGATGGTGTGCGCTTGTAACTCCAGCACTTGGAAAGATGAAGCGGTAGGATCACAAGTTTGAAGGTAGCTGGGGTTATACAGCAAGAGCATCTAAAACAAAACAAAAGGAACAACCCTCCCCCCCCCAAAAAAAAGCCAAACAACAAACCCATTACACCATACAAGAGTGTTTGCAACTGCCTTGCCGAGAACAAGAGGTCGGAAATAGCCTAAAGCACACTCAGCAGAGATCCACTGAGACCCTGGGGTTCGACTCCAAGACAAAACCTTGCGAAATGATAAGGTTTTTGTGTTGAGTTGATACACCCATCACTGACTTAACCTCAAATGAAAAAACCGAAAGCAGGTGCTGCAGCAGGTTCTCAGAGCTACCTGTGAAGGGCAGGGTTGCCCATTAGCAGAGAATGATCCAGAGGGACGGGCCGTTCAGAGACTCAGCTTCTCTGTATACTCTTTTTCCTGTTAACACTACTTTAGTTCCAAATAAAATAATAAACAATCTTGAGTCAGGCCAACCTCTGGTGGCTTGGTTTCTCCTTTTACGTCCAGCAGGTGGCAGAAGTGTTCCAAGGACCAGTTGCATTTCTGTTTTAGGTGGCTGGTCACCTCCTACCAGCAGGTGGTGCTGGGAGAACCATTCTGCGCGCTCATGGAACCCGGCCCAGGAACCTCTCCCGCGTCCAGGCGGCTTTCTGGCCCAGACAGGGTTAACAGACCACATTCCAGAGCAGGGGAAAAGGAGACTGGAGGTCACAGACAAAAGGAGGGGGCACCGAGGGCCAACTTCTAACAACACCACATCTCTGGTGGGAGAGATAGATCACCCTCAACAATGGCCACAGCTGTTTTCGTCTGCCCCGAAGGAAACTGACTTAGGAAGCAGGTATCAGAGAGGGCTCTTCCTGAGGGGACTCTGTCTGCCTTGTAAAACTGTCAGAACAGCTGCATTGATGTGTGGGTGATGGGAGATGAAAAGGAGAACACAGGCAGTTGGTCACAGATGGACAGGCCACTTACAAGTTGAGGCAGGTGGCAGAGCCCTGCAGAAGGTCTGCAGGTGGAGGACACTGATTCATTGCCCGGTTAGCATACCAAGGTGAGGTGGACCACAGCCTTCTTCCCAGCCTTCCTCCAGGGCTGGGACGTCCTCCAACAATTCTGTCTCAGGGAAGGCTTCCATTGACCCTCCCCGTTTTGCACCTCAGGTGTGAACCCTCCTGCTCATGCCCTTCCTCGTGGCATGGCCCTCCTGATACTGCAGGCTGAGTTAGCAACTCCTTTGGATTTCTTTGGATTCCTAGATGGACCTGAGATGGCTTTCTGAAATCCACCCGTTATATGTATCTTTTGGATCTTTCATCTGGGACTCAGCTGTCTATGAAACTATAATGAGAGACTGGGGAGACGACTTGGTAAGAGTGTGTCCTGTGCAAGCATGAAGACCTGAGTTCGAATCCCCAGCCTCCATGTACAAAAGCAGCCATATGTATTCTAATCCCAGAATTGGGCGGGGGGTGGGGTAGTGGGTGGGGCAGATGCAGGTGGATCCTGGGAGCTCACTGGCCAGCTAGTCAGCCTAATCCAAATGTCTCAGTAAGAGATCCTGTCTCAGGGAATAACTTGGAGCGTGACAGAGGAGGACACACCTCCTCTGGTTTTGTACGCACCCACGCATATATGTCTCCTCACACACATACGTGGAAAATGTAATAAGCTGAGAAACGATGTGGGAAATGTCAGCACTAAAAGTGCTGGCGTTGGGTTTTGCTGAGAAACAGGATTCTGTGTTGTCCACCCCTGGCCTGGCTGGGAAAGCAACTGCATCTGGCACACTAGCCTATGAGCCGCAGTCAGTGCCCTGGCTAAGGGCCACCTGTGATGGATCCCATATCCCGAAGGGCAGAAGAGATTTCCTCTTTGTGCTCCATCTCTGAGAGCCATGGTGATCTGCTAATCCTCAACCTGTCACCAGGATCCCACCTTCTCTCCTGGTGGCTGTGGACTCTCTACTTTCCCCCCTGGTTTGGAAGAGAAAGCCAAGAGAGGCTTTCTTGCTCAGAATCATCAATGCTGAGCCACAAGGAACTGGATGTTTGCACAGCAAGCATGAGACCCTCGGTTCAATTCCCCAGAATCCCCCCAAACAAAAAAGGCATCCTTCTGCCTCTGGTGGGAAGCTGGGGAGGGGGCGCACAAACACCTTTAAGACCATTAGCTGGTGGGGGTGACGAATGAACTTGGCTAGAGGAATTTTGGTCAGCTGTACGCTGCCTTCTGTAGAACTCAGAGCCACATGTTTCCTTTGTTAAGTTGGCCCACAGTTTGTTTTGAGAATGCCTGAGGGGCTCAGGGAGCCAGACAATTAAAATCCAAGCTCATTTTGATATCTGGAAACCACAGCCATCTGCACGTGGGAGGTGCTGGGAGAGCTGGCTCTGTCCCTGCTCACACCACCGCCAACCCTCGGGTCACCTGGGAGTGCCAGCAGCAATTTGGAAGTTTGCTGAGCTTGAGAAGTCTTCTTCGGGGAGGGCTCATTCTGATCACACCCCCTTCCCCCTGGGGAGGGGGGCGAGGAGACATGGGACCAGCCCTGTCCCAGCCCATCCTTATTGGCTGGCATGAGGCAGAGGGGGCTTTAAAAAGGCGACTGTATCTAGCTTGGGGACTGGAGCCTGTGCTACCGAGCGTCCTCCATCTGACACCATGCAGCTCTCGCTAGCCCTGTGTCTCTTCTGCCTGCTCGTACATGCAGCTGTCCGTGCTGTGGAGGGCCAAGGGTGGCAAGCCTTCAAGAATGATGCCACAGAAATCATCCCTGGGCTCGGAGAGTACCCTGAGTCCCCTCAGGAGCTGGAGAACAACCAGACCATGAACCGGGCAGAGAATGGAGGGAGACCTCCCCACCATCCCTACGACACCAAAGGTATGGGTTGGAGACGCAGTTGTTAGTCTGAGGGTTCTGGGAGGTGCCTGGGGCAGTTTTGGAACCTTCTCTTTGGAGGCTTTGAAGATTGGATGGGTGGTTAGCCTCTGCCACACCAGCCTCTGACACAGCCTTAGAATCTGAGTATAGGCTTGGGGGCTGGCAGTGAGTGCCCAAGGCAGGGTGGAGGCTGAAGTCAGCAAGCTGGCATCAACACAGGCATGGGCTTGTATGGTAGTTCACAGAATCTCCTCCTAAGGACGTGGGGGTCAGATCTAGCTGCTGGCACCAGAGGGAGAAGGTGACAGGGTGAGGCTGGTAACATCTGCTGGATGCCAGATGTTGTGGCTGTACTGTATCCCATATGACCACCCTATGAGATGAAGCCCTAGCTTGAGGGTAGAGAAACTGAAGCTCCTGAGATAAAGTCACCCGGGAGTGAGAAGGCTGAGACTGGAAGCTAGTCTGATCCAGTTGCAAGGAAACTCTTAATTGGGTTTGTGTAGGAACCTGAAGCAAGAGAGAAGCCCCTTCGGCTCCCCTTGCCCATGGTCTCCCCAATAGGCCGGGTGGGCTGGCAGTAGAAGAATGGGGTTTGTAGGTATGGTTTTAGCCTGTGACATGAGTGGCAGCTCAGTGTAGCATCCCCCGTGTGAGCACAGATGGCATCCCCTGCCCCGAGTTTGCACCCTGGCCCCAGCTTTGCCTCATTCCTGGGGACAGAGCCCGTGGGGGCAAGCCTGCACAGAGCCATGCCTGGGGACAGAGAGCACAGCTGGCAGGAATGACTGGGGTAGGGTGGCGGCTGGATGGACACTCCAGAGTGAGGACCTTGCTGCCTGCTGGTCACCATCTGTGGGGGAGAGAAGCTCGCTTCGCAGGATGCCGCCACACTCCATGCCTCCTGCCTCTTAGTCAGCGAAGGCTGTGGGGAAAGGGCCACCCCAAAGGAGTACACAGTGCAGTCACGTTTCCCAGAGGAAGTGCCTGACCTAAGGCAACTATTCTTGGAAAGCCCCAAAACTCATCCTTCCCTGGGCAAACAGGCCCGCCCACACACACCACCTCTGCCAAGGGCCAGGGTGTCAAGCCAGCTCAGAAACCAAAAAACTAGCCACAGGAGGGTGGCGAGACCCACACCTCTCCTACTGCACCTGCTCTCTGGAGTAGAGGTAGATCCTGACCTCTGCTCCTCTCTGGTTTGGGTCTTAGGTTTAGCCCCGATCTCATGAAACCTTAGGGGTGAACAGGGGTTCACGTATGGATTAGCTAGTTCTAGTCTCCTTCCCGCAAGAGCGGCTTGGCTCACCATGAGCTACCGGTTCAAGGGAGCCTGGTATACAGTAGGTGCTAAACAAACGCTTATGGTAGCAGAAGATATAGGTTTGGGGTCAGAGTTCTGACTCCCTTTGTTAACGAAGTAACTAGTAAAGACAGGGCCCTCTAACCCCCCCAGCTCCCCCCACCCCCATTTCTAGTCTGGGTTACTATTACAAATCACTTTCACCCTTCCAGGAACCAGAAGGTGCTGGCGTCCTAGGCCGGGGCTCAGGCTGCCCCAACCCTACCCCTCGGGCAAGTTCTTCTCTCAGCCTGGACCTGTGATAATGAGGGGTTGGACATGCTGCCTTCGGTTGCTTTCAAGTCTAATGAATTCTTATCCCCACCACCTGCCCTTCTACCCGCTAGCTCCTCCACAGCAGCTGTCTTGATTTATTACCTTCAATTAACCTCCACTCCTTTCCCCATCTTCTGCGAGGGACCCCGCCCTGCCCGGAGACTGGTAAAGGAGTTTAGGAGGGGTCAGAGCCAGCCAGATGTGGAGAGTGCCTCCTAGGAAGGGGTAAAGAGCTAAATTAGAAGGGCACTTGGTTCTTATGCCCGGAGTCCAGGGCCGGATGCCTGGTACCTCCTAAGCCAGACCGAGTGAGTGACCCACGCCTGTATACCACCACCTCACGGGTGAACGTAGGAGCTCAGGCATCCAAGATCCTCAACTACACAGCTAGTTTGAGGGTACCCTGGGCTCCATAAGACCCAGTCTCAAAAACCAAACTGCCCTCTCTGATTCTGTGCCGCGTAGCGCCGGGTGTAACACACATGTAGTGGATGAAATCACTGAATCCTGGGGCAACCTAGTTTACAGATGGGGTGTGGGACGTTAAGTTACTTGCCCACAAATCACACAGAAAGTAAATGACAGAGCGCTGGTTTTTGATCACTGGGTTCCAAGGACAGAGAGAGCAGCCAGGGAGGGATCTCTCCCCTCAAGCTCCAAAAGTACCTGGTGCCTCCTTCCCATGCACGGATGCGAAAGCGCCCCGGAGATGGGCAGATTTGGAAAAAGCAGGAAGGAGGATGGGGTGTGTGGAGGGAGCAGGCCAGCCTGGGCTATCACGTTTCTCTCTCTCTCTTCCCGCAGACGTGTCCGAGTACAGCTGCCGCGAGCTGCATTACACCCGCTTCGTGACGGACGGACCGTGCCGCAGCGCCAAGCCGGTCACCGAGCTTGTGTGCTCGGGCCAGTGCGGCCCCGCACGCCTGCTGCCCAACGCCATCGGCCGCGTGAAGTGGTGGCGCCCGAGCGGTCCCGACTTCCGCTGCATCCCGGACCGCTACCGCGCGCAGCGGGTGCAGTTGCTGTGTCCCGGAGGCGCGGCACCCCGCGCGCGCAAGGTGCGCCTGGTGGCCTCGTGCAAGTGCAAGCGCCTCACCCGCTTCCACAACCAGTCGGAGCTCAAGGACTTCGGGCCCGAGACCGCGCGGCCGCAGAAGGGTCGCAAGCTGCGGCCCCGCGCCCGGGGCGCCAAAGCCAACCAGGCGGAGCTGGAGAACGCTTACTAGAGCGCGCCCGCGCCTCCGCAGCCCCCGCGCGATCCGACTCGTTTTCATTGTAAAGCCTGCAGCCCAGGCCAGGGGCGCCAAACCTTCCAGGCCGTACGGAGTCCCCAGCCCGTAGAGTCCTCTCGCCCTCCTGCCCGCTGCAGGGGTGGGGGGCGGTTCCCGCAGGCCTGGGGAGGGAGCTGAGTCATAGACACTGAGCCATTCCACCCAGCATCCCCCACCCCCGTGGGGTGGATCCTCCCCTGGCCGGTCCCCTACAGGACAAGGCAACGTTTTTCACCTTAAAGGGAGGGGAGTGTGAAGGACTTGGACTGGTTACGGAAGTACAGTAAGAGTGTCCCCCCATCCCCCCACACCACACACACTGTAAAGCCTGTGTGAGCTAGAACACAGGACTGGAGAAGGTTTCTGGCCCTGGCTTGGCCAGAGTGTGAGGTTAGGCTACGTGATTTTCTTTTGGAACCTCGGTGTCTGCTTTGTAAAATAGGGGTCAGGGTGAGATTAGACTCTCCGGGACTCTGCTGAGATTCCAAGGACTGGGGTGCCCCCATATGGGCAGGTGGAGGGGAGAAGGAGGGAACGAGGAGAGAGAGGAAAAGAGATTTCTGGTTGGCAAAGACCTAGAAGATGCTGTTGATTCCCACCCTGCCTCCCCTAGTTGCTTGGCTACCTCCGCTCCTTCATCTCAATTTGCGTTCAACTGGAGTACAGAAGGACAGGGTCCCAGAGCTGGTGGAAGGGACGGAAATAGCACCTCTGGTCCCGCAAGATCAGCGCACCCCCCCCCATCCCCGGCCTTGCCATATTTTTTAAAAGTTTTCTACACAGTTTAAGGTCCTTGGAGGAAACTGCGCTTACCAGCCACCTCCCACCAAAGACGTCTCTTCCAGGACGCCTCCTCCGGCCTGCCCCCCACCAACACATTCTGTCTGTCTTCGTGCTCTTCTTCGTGATGGCATATCTTACATTAAAAAGAATAATACGAGGGGGAGGGGCAAGTGCTGTACATACGCTGAGCTGCGAGGCGCCACAGCCGCTACCCACAAATCTTGTAAACCGTTTCCAGAGACCTCTTACTTTCTGTGTAGATTTTAACTGTTAAAGGGGGAAGGGGCGAGGAATGTTTGTACTCGAAGCACTAGGAGCAGGGAAGCCCCTTGGGACCAGCTGGTGGGTTTGGCAACCTTTCCATACAGGACTCATCGACAAGAACGCAAGCCGTGGTTGTTATAGAGTTCAGTGACATATTTATTCTCTCATTTAAGTTATTTATGCCAACATTTTTCTTGTAGAGAACTACAGCGTTAACGCCGCTTTGTGAAGCGCCCGTGTGTTTTCTTGGCGACCAGAGGCATTGTTAATAAAGACGATGAATCATGACCGGGAAGATGTGGTCTCATTTTTTGTCAACCACACACAATGTCACGCTTGTCACCTCACACCCTTCCCTTGGTCACAGGGCCCAAAACCTTGAAGACACCTCTGACAGCTTCCCTGGTAGCCCTTTGTGGCAATTACGTGCTTCCTTTGAAAAGTCATGTTCGTCCCTTCCTTTCCAAACCTAGCTCAGCCCTCATTCCCTTGCTCGGCCATTGCCCTACCTCAGCTGAGCCTCCTTTTAGCAGACTGCATTCCATACTGTCTTCCAGAAATGCCCAAGAGCTTTCTGCTGCTCCTCCTTGCCCCAGACCACTCTCCCGCCAAGGCTTCCTTCGCCCTGAGATTCTCATCTCCCACCTAGCCAAGCCCTCCTACTCACTCCAAACGTTCGTGGAACGTTTCGCCTGCTCCCTGAACTTTCCAGAAATGTTCTAGTGTCTGACGTGCCCTCTCTCTTACGATGTCCCACACCACTATTTGGTTTCTAACTCTATGTCTTCCCTTGTATATTCATTCATGAGATATGGTCTAGTCTGGCCAAGCCCTGCTTGATACTGGGATCAAACGCAAAGTCAAGTACAATCCAGGGCCAGTTCGTGGAGAATTGGGCCAAGCTTTTTCCAAATGTGGATTTCACACCTCCCCAGTAAAAGCCTAAGGTCTTTGAAAGCAGAGGTGATGCCTGGTTCGTCTCTCAACATCAGGGCTCCTGAAAATGCTTGGTAGTGGTGCATGCTGGGACTCAGCAGCTACTTCTTGGCTACAATAAGGAGAAATGAGGCTGGTGGGGTAGTACATATCATGAGTATGTTCAGGCCCAGGACTTGGGAGGTGAAAGCAAGAGGTTTGGGAGCTCAAGGTCAACCTAGGCTATATGAGGACCTGTCTCAACTTCCCCTCTCCCCAAGCTCGGAAGAAGAAGGAGGAGGGGGAGGAGGAGGAGGGAGGAGCAGGAGGAGGAGGAGGAGGAGGAGGAGGAGGAGGAGGAGAAGGAGGAGGAGGAGGAAGATTTGAAGCTGCAACACTTTAACTCAAGTCAAATGTGTCTTTGTGCAAGGGAACACTATCTCTAAAGTAAGCTTTAGTGCCTGATTTGTGTGTGCATGCTGAGAATTGAACCCAGGACTTTATACATGCCAGCCAAGCTCTCGACCACTGAGCTCTATCCCCAGCCCCAGTGGCTTTTTGTTTTAACTCCCAATGAATCTTCCTAAATGAATTATCACCTTATCAAGTCTTTGACAAATATCGCTGAGTGTTGCTAGTCTCTTCATGTGGTTCCAGATCCCTGGAGGATCCAGGCAGCCTAAAGAATGTCCCAGAGCAAATGGGCAATGAAGATCTTGGCCAGCCACACATGGCAGTGTGGCACAGAGGGTGAGGATACACACCGCACAAGGCAGGCTTGTGTTTGAAAATGAGGAGGCTGGGGTACCCAGGATTAAAATGCTTTCCCTGCAGCCAGCCTGAGCTCAGTTCCTGGTCCTGGCACCCACTCAGCTAATTAGAGCCCAGTGGGGCATGCAGATGAAGAATCAGGCTGCACTGCTCTGTCCTGTGATTCAAAGCCAGGCAGGAACAATTAGTTATATGGTAACCCCAGGAGACAATGGTTAGGGAAGGGGAACTGAAGAGGTGCTACTAGATGTTTGTCTGAAGGAGAAAGGGTCCTAGATCCTCTTAGTGAAGACCCCACTCACACAAAGACACAGAGGCTGTGCTTAGCAGTCTATGGATGCAGGGAGCTCATCCATCACCCTTCAGTATGCCTTTGAATTCCCATTACATGCCACGGATGTGGGAGACCAGAGAGTCCAAGTGATGCCCAAACCGGAGCACACCTAGGGCTTGCTTGCTTGGACCGGGAGATGTAGGAGAGACAAGGTTGGGCTATGATCCCGTGACCACGAAGAGAAAAAACAAAAAAAACAAAAACCCAAGAGCTAAATTGTAGGTCAGGTTAGAGTTTATTTATGGAAAGTTATATTCTACCTCCATGGGGTCTCTGAGGCTGGCGCCGATCAGAAAGAACAAACAACAGGCTGAGCTGGGAGGGGTAGCATTTTACTGTGGGGAGCACATGTGCTTGGGGTACAGCCAGACAAGGGGCTTGTATTAGTAGTCCAAGAGTCAAACAGACAGAAGGACAGACAGAACCACCCCCTATCTCTCACCACTCAAACGCTCACTCCAAGAAGCCCTACTTATACTCTAAGAACAAACCATGCTTCCTCACAAAGGAGACAAAGCCACAGAAACTCCAAGGGGCCACAGGACCCCCAAGCTCACTTCCCTTGAGACAGGAAGGACTTGGCTGTAGGGAGGACAAAGAGCCCGCAAAGGTCCCTGTGTGCGGCAGCCTCAAAGCCACAGTCACTGAAAGCTGGTGCTGGACCCATGCAGCCCCTTTCCACAGATTCCCTGACATCCCCGGGTCCGTCCCCTGATCACTGATGATGACAGCGCTGGAGTCTGCCCCGTTCTTGAAAAGCACTCTGGTTTCCCTGTCTGCCAGAAGACTGCATTAGAGTCCCTGGGACTAGAGTTACAGACAGTTGTGAGCTACCGTGTAGGTGCTGGGAATTAAACCCAGGTCCTCTGGAAGAACAGCCAGTGCTCTTAACCACTGAGCCATCTCTCCATCCCACCTCCAATGAGGTTCTTTCTGTGGCTAAAGAGGAGAGATCCCTTCAGTCAGTACAATCATGGAGTTCCTGGTGACATGTGGCAATGGGGCAGGGTAGTCCCCAGGGACACCTCCAGTTTTACTCTTAAAAATGTTCCCGTTTGGGGCAATCGATTTGTATGTGTTCCCTGCTTTGAAGTAGTGGAGATTCAGGTGTCCATTTCAAATGTTTGTTCCTTTTTCTGGGGTTGGGGGCTCCTTGCCTGCCTGTAAACATGTCTGTCCTTCAGCCTCAGACAACTGTCACTTCCCCTGAGCAATCAGACCAGTCCCAAACCCTTTGATTTATCTTTCATAAAGGACACCCCTTCTTGCTGAGTGTGGTGGCACACACCTTTAATCCCAGCACTAGGGAGGCAAGGCAGGGAGATCTCTGTGAGTTCAAGTTCTGCCTGGTCTACAGAGTGAGTTCCTGGACAGCCAGGGCTCTGTAGAGAGCTCTGCCTCAAAGTTAATTAAGTAATTAAACCACCCCTTCTTCAGAGTGTTTGTCTCAGCAGTTGATTGACCATATATTGCTTTTTCTCTTTGCCATTCTAACTACAAGACCCAGAAGTGCAGGGCTCTCTGTGGTAGCTCATGCGGACACCCCCAGAACCAGGTTCAGGGGAGACGGCTATCGTGCTGTGGTTGTGCTTTTGCTGCTAGATGGATTGATCGGGTGGAGTGGACTGAGTGTGTGCATGATGACTGAGGGAACAAGGAACATGTGACTCATGGCAAAGAAGGATGCTTGCACAGAACATTCTTTGTGTGTATAGGCGTGTGGGTACATGCACGTGCATGCAGAGGCCAACGCAGCCTTAGGGCACTGTTTCTCTGCTACTGCCCCCTTTTGAGATGAGGATCCCTCATTGGTCTGGAGCTCACCAAGTGGACCAGGCTGGCTGGCCAGTGAGCTCCAGTGATCTCATATCTCTGCCTCCCCTGTTCTGGGATTACAACTGTACGTGAACATGCCTGGCTTTTAAAAGTGGTTCTGGGGTTTGAACCCAGGTCCGAGTGCTTGCAAGAGCACTTTACTGACTGCTGCATCTCCCCAGCCCCTAGAACTCTACTTTACATTAGGTCTCTAAGGACAATCCCTAGGCTTCCTAGGCCTGCTGGGGGTCAAGCTGGGGTGTGGGGATGTGGGGAGTGAGAGCAAGCTGTGAGTCTGTAAGGGATGGGATGATCCCCACCAGGGAGGTAGAGTCAGGCTTCAGGATATGGAGAAGCAAAGAGAGGCAGCGCAAGGAAAATAAACCAGATGAACGCAGGCTAGGAGGGACCGGCTGCTGCGTATCTGGAACCTGGCATACAACAGTTACCTGCGTGGAGCTTGACATGCATCGGGCTCTTTACCAGGTTCACTATACAAGGAAATAGAAGCCAAGAAGGGGAGCAGGAGTGATAAGTCCAGCTTACCAGATCAGACGGTTCTGGATCGCGAGTAGTCTGAATAAACGGGAACACACACACACTGTATCTTGAGTTCACAGGGGCCGAACTGCCCCAGTAGTTTATTGTCCAATTCTTATACCCTCTCCCACCAGAGACATCCGTGAGGTTGCCAGGGCAACGCTCACAAGGGGTAAAACCAGGTGTACTTGCAAGCACGGGGTTAAAAGCACGGGGTTAAAATCACGAGGTAGAAGGCATAGGTTTGATCACAAGGTTACAGATCACAAGGGAAAAAGGCATATGTGTAATCACTAGGTTACAACCAGTAAGGTAAATCAAAATATATACAAAACATTATTGTTCTTTAGCTGGCCACAAAGCCAACCTCCTATTTTATGAGATTAAAGTCTCTTTAAGTAATCTTTGACTTCCCTAAAACGAACTGCCTCTGGGCTAGTCTTTTTACAGCTTAGCCTTGCTTAGCAGCTGTCCCAAATGTGAATTAACTGAAGACACACAGCAGAACTTAAGCTCAAGATCAGGGGGCTCTCCACACAGGAGTGAAGTCAGATGCTGTCAGTCATGGCTGGAGAGGTGGAAGCAATGAATGAATCTCCACAGTTAGAGCATGGCTCCCCGGGGAAAGGTAAGAAGCTAGGCTGAGTACTGAGGGGAGCCTTGTATGACATCATGTTCTCTGTGTGCCTGGCAAGGCTGCTTTGGAGACTGGGCCTTGACTCACATCCTCACACGCTTCCCCATCTCCCTACAGTCATCTGGAGGAGTCTGAACTTAGCTCTAAGAAGGCCAACTGCAGCAATAGATGCCCATAAGAAGGATCTGCAAAGGAAGATGGCGCCGGACCCAGAACACCAACCTCTGCTCCCTGACAAAGAGAGGACTGGTCTCTCCTACAGATGGGAGTCACAGGCAAGGGAGACCTGACAGGGGAAGAGTCAGAGAAAAGGATGGGGTGAGGCAGAGACCAAAGAGGGGAACACTTGTGTTCTGCAATCACCGAATGAGAGCCAGCTGCATGCCAGACACGGCCATTGTCATGACTCCGGTGATCGTGGCACCTCGTGGCCTCCCTGCCTGGTGCTGGCAGAGGCGGGTGCTGGTTTGGATATAGTCTGAACGTTCCTGTCCTAGTTTTTTTCCAGGTGCTGTGATAAAACCCCCTGACAAGTGCTACTTTCAGAGAGAGAGAGACAGAATGTGTAAGGGCTACAATTCCAGGTGGTAGGTCATCATTACGGGGACATCAAGGCAGCAGGAACTTGAAGCAGCTGATTGCACCCACAGTCGAGGACAGAGAGAGAACGGATGCGAACCTAGCACTCAGCTCTCCTGTCTCGCTCTCTCCTCTTTGTATACGGTCCGGGACGCAACCCAGGGAACGGAACTGTCCACTTCTAGGTTGAATCTTTGTATTCAAGACAATTCAGACATGCCCGAGAGCCAACCTGATCTAAACAGCCCTCATCTAAACAAGCTCCCTTCCCAGGTTAGACTGTGTCTAGTCGACAGGAAGTAGTAACCGGCACAGCCTCTCGACGCTCGGTGTGAGACTGGATTCTCATGGTGAAGTACTGAGAAGGTGAAGACTCCATCCGGCGACAGCGTTTAGAGCAGAGCCTTTTGGGAGGGACTGGGACAGAGATGGTCTTTTGCAAGCTCCATGATTGAGCCCTGATGACTGCATGAGGACAGAGGGGGACCTTGAAGACACAGCACATACACCTTTTGGGGCCTCTTGTCACGTGACCTGCTCCTTGGGAAGCTGCTAGCAAAAGGGTCGCCACCAGATCCCCCGCTGCCTTGAGCCTCCAGAACTCAGGGCCAAAATAAACTTTGTGGTTATTGTCGTTCAGATGTAGTCAGCCTGCACTGTGTTATTGTCAATGGGAAACAGACTTGCCCACGTGGATAACATACACGTTGCATAATGTCTGGAAATGAAAAGTTCTATAGAGAAGAAGAAAATTAGCTGGTAAGCAGATAGGGGGGCCCTGAGGAGATGGCATGTAAGGGCCTAAATGTATATGAAACGAGCCACACGAGGGCCTGGGGTACGTGTGCCGAGGGGACCTGTGAGTGAAAATCGCTGAAGGCATGTCCATCTGAAGAAAGGATGCCACGGATTGCTTCAGGTGTCTGTGCCATATCTCCAAACAATGCCCTTACTCAACACCCCCAAATCTGGAAAGCCAGTACAGTAATTAAGTGAGAGAGAGAGAGAGAGAGAGAGAGAGGGACTCTGTTGTTACATGTTCCCCTTGCCCAATGAGTTGAACACCAAATGACCCCAGAGAGGCGTAACAGCCACACGGTTGGTTATATTGCTGTAACACACTTCTTTCTTAAAGCTTTTGCTTGGTGTGTTTATTCACTGATGTTGTTAGCATCGGGCAGACCATTGCAGCAGGAACACACTTGCCCCTGAATTCCTTCTAGGGCAGCCTACAGTTTCTCCTGCCACATGGCTCTGAGCTCCAGGCTAGGATGGAAGCAAAGCTTAACTCTGCAGGGAAAGTGCAACATGCTGGCTGTTCCTCTGTGTCTCCAGCCTGGACATGAGGAATAGATGCAAGCTGGGTGGGGTGGCACACACCTTGATCCCAGCACTCAGGAGGTGGAGACAGGTGGATTTCTATGAGTTCAAAGCTACCCTCGTCTACACAGCAAATTCTAGGACACCCAGCCTCGTGAGTAAAGCCCTTTCTCCAAAAAAGAAAAGCGAAAGAAGGTATAGACAGGCTCAGCGGCCAGGAGATGGAGACCCGCAGGGTAAGGAGGAGTCTAGTGGTGCATATCATTAATCCCAGCACTAGAGGAGGCAAAGAAAGGTGAATCTCTGTGAGTTTGAGGCCAGCCTGACCCATTTAACAAGATTAAGGCCAACCAGGGCTCTATAGTGAGACCCTGTCTAAAATATATATGTAAAATTTAAAAGTCTAAAAATGCAGTCTTTTTGAAATACGTGTATGTGTTTACCTGCTCGTGTGTACGTATACCTTATGTGTGCCTGGTGCCTAAGGAGGGCAGAAGAGGACATGGATCCCCCGGAACTGGGGTTACAGACAGTTGCAGACAGTTGTGAGTCCCCCTATGGATGCTGGGAGCCAAACTTGTGTCCTTTGCAAGAGCAGCAAATGCTGTGAACCCTGAACCATCTCTCCAGCCACTAGGTGTGCATATTTTCGGGGAGGAGTCCTCCTTATTTCTCTGAACGGAAAGGGGACATTCTCACCAGTGAGCATGCTCAAGTCACCAGAGACATTGCAAACCCACTTGGAGAAGACTCACTTCTACTTGGCTCATGAAACTTGCACAAGTTTCCATGTGCACGTGTGTGTCTCACACACACACACACACACACGTATGCGCACACATACATGCACACAAGCACTCACACACACCATTTTTACTTGGATATGCCTTGCTAAAAACTTTTCCTGATACTCTAAAGTCCAAGGTTGGTGCTGGCATACTGGAGACTAACAATGTAGAGGTGTAGAAGTCACAGTAGATCGGAAGAATCAGTCTGGACAGCAGATAGCCCCATACCTTCCAGGGACACCAGGCAGATGGCCGGGACTGTGCATCTCAGCCAAGGAAATTAGGGTATTTCCTGTATGCATGAGATTCCCTAAGATTCTCCTTGGACCCTCCTGCATCTAGAAGAGCTTAAAGGCAGTGGAAAGACTGACTCAGTCTCCCCCACCACAGCCTCCTCTGCCAGCACTGTTTCTCCCTGAAGGAGGGAAATGGGGTGAGTATGATCAAAACACATCATAAAACTGTATGAAATTATCCATGAATAAGTAAAAAAATGTTATATTAAAAAAAGCTGGGCTGGAGAGATGGCTCAGTGGTTAAGAGTTCTTGCTGCCCTCGCAGAGGGCCTGTCCTTGATTCCCAGCACCTACGTGATAGCTCACAACTGTAATTCCAGTTCCAGGAGATCCAACACCCTCTTCTCACCTCCACAGGCAAAACCCTGGTCCTCTGCAAGCGCAGCACACGCTCTTAGCTGTTGAGTCATCTCTCCAGCCTCACGTTGGATCATTTATAACTGGTGAGTGGTGTTCCATCTTATGAAGACGCCACTACACGTTCATCCATTTCCTACTAGTGAATATTTTGATTCTTTACAATGTTCGTGGCCAGCACAATCTATAAGAAGGATATCTGTATTTGTCTCCTGATAAAATGGAGGAAGGAGGGCTAGGGAAATGGCTCAGTGGGTAATAGCACTTTCTACCGAGCCTGGTGAGCTAAGTTTGGTCCTGGGACCCACATGGTAGAGAGAGAGAAGAGATTCCCACAAGTTGTCCTCTGACTGCACACATGCACTGTGCAGGTGGCAATAATGAATAAATAAATAAATAAACCCATAAGTAAATACGGTTTTTACAATTATATAAGGTGGGGAGTGTTTCTTCAGGACCCCCAAGGAGTGTTTTCTATGGTTTCGATGTCCCTGATAGAACTCATGCTAAAATCCAATCTCCGTTGAGATGTCTGGAAAGTGGGACTTTTAAAAGACAATTGCATCCTGGGAACAGAGTCTTCATGTATGGATTAATGAGCTATTGAGAAAGCGGCTTTGTGGTCATACATGTTTGCTACGCAGTGACCTCCACCATGCTGTATCCCTGCATGAGCTCCTCACCAGATGCTACGTAAGTGCTAGCGCCATCTTCTCAGACTTCCAGAGCTGTGAGCAAAACCACACTTCTTTATAAATTTACTAGTCTTGGGTGTTTTATTATAACAACAGAAAAATGGATTGAGACCATTCTAATACAGAAATTCCACCATGGCTTCCTATTATGTAAAAGATAAACTCTAGAGTGTAGGTTGCCAATATCTATGTAAAAACAGGACAGGGTGATACACATCTGTAACTCTAGCGTTCCATCAAGGGACGGAGACAGGTGGATCTCTGGAGATCGCTGGCCAATCAGTCAGTGAGTTTCAGGTTCCGTGAGAGATTGTCTCAAAAATCAGGATGGAGAGTGACCGAGGCAGACATCTGATATCGACTCTGCCCGCTCCCCACAGGTGGAGGGACTCCTTAGCTTAAAAGAAAATAATTTGTTTTGTTTGTTTGTTGTTGTTATTGTTGATTTCCTTGTTGTGGCTCTTTGAGGCAGAGTCTCATGCAGCCCAGGCTGGTCTTGAGCCTGCTTTGTAGCTGAGACTGACCTTGAATCCCTGGTCCTCCTAAGTGCTCGGATCACAAGGCTTGGACCACTACACCAAGCTGTTGTGTTTCTTTTCATTTCCAAGTCATCCAAGTGGGCTCAAGCCTCTGTAGTTTGCATATGTTGGTTTCTCCTCCAAGGATCTCAGTTCCCAAGATCCAGACCTGGGAAGTCCTTTCCGCCTTCAGAGTCTCACCTCAAACATGGCCTCTCTATGGGCTGATAGACCACTGTGCTAAGCACCGACTGCAGTATGGGAACTGCTGTACTGGCTGGACTTAGCTGCAACAGACACACACACGCACCACACACACAGACACAGACATACACACACATACCACACACACCACACAAACACACACAGACATACACACACAGACACACACACACCACACACACACACACACACACACCACACACATACACCACACACATACATACATACATACACACACACCTCACACACATACACCACACACACACACACACTCACACATATAACACACACACACACATATACCACACACACACACACACACACACACATACACACACACGGAGGTGAACTATGGCAGGCCCCATCTCTGTACATTTGTACCTGCAGGAATTTTGCACTGAGCTCGGCCAGAGTCAGGGTTTGCAAATGTTTGCTGACTGAATGCAAGTGTGGCTGGTGGAGTGTGATTTGCAAAGTCATCCCTCCATCTCAGGCTGGCAGCACTAGCTCTGGGCCGCTTCTCAAAAGAGTTTCTCTTGTTCAAGCCCTGTTGCAACATCGTCACGGGAGGGGGGAGGAGGGAGGAGGGGGAAGCAAGGCCCGCCCCAGACACCAGGCCTGTGGTTATTTACCCAGGACATTATCAAGGGCCCAGATGACAGATAACTCTATCACTTGGCCAACAGTTGGGTCTTGTGGTGTTAGGTTATTTCTGTGACTGCAGAAAACAGTCCAACTCGGACAAAAGAAATAAATGATATCATTTTTCATTCAGGCAACTAGATTCCGCGGTACAAAAGGCTCCCTGGGGAACGGAGGCTGGGACAGCACGGCTCCCGAGAGGCTATTTCCATCAGTCACCTTCTCTAATCTCCTGCCTTCCTTCCTCTGCGTTTCCTTCCTCTTGCAGGGGCCCGGTGGAGCCAGCACTCACGGGGGAGGGGCGGGGCCTGGTCCTCTAAGTGCTGGGGGGCAGGGGAGGCTGTTGGCCCAGTGGCTTTTGTTTTCCTTTTCTTTTTCTTAGAAACCAGTCTCAATTTAAGATAATGAGTCTCCTCATTCACTCGGGTTCTCTATTTGCGGGACCTATCCACCCCCACCCTGTCAATCCGGCTAATTAAGACAAGTGAAATCTAAAAGGTAACATTTTTCTAAAAATGTGGCCGGACAGTTCGCAGGCACTAAAGCAGGGATGATCGGCTAGGTTCCCCACTCCCAGCTTGAATGCTCTTCTTCGGAAAGGAGACCGGGAGATGGGGTGGGGGGGTGGGGAAGGTGGGGAGGCTTTGACAACGTGTCAGGATGACTTTAAAATGTCGTCCGTGCCTGGGATAACAAGAGCTCTTCAGGAGTCATTTAGTCCTCCCTTCATGAAAAGATCCCGCTTCCGGTCCCGTTAGCTTCCGCCTTGTCTCCTGTCTGCCATCTGTGTGCTCCTGTCGTCACCCATCCGGTTCCCACCCTCGTCCACCCTGACCTTTTAGTTCCTAGAAAGCAGCACCATAGTCTTGGCAGGTGGGCCACTGGTCACTCAGGAACCACTGTTACCACAACCACCAAGGTGTCACTTAAATCTGAGCTCAGAGTCTAGAGAGATCGCTCAGTTGGTGAGATGCTTCCCCGCAAAAGTGTGAGAACCCGAGTTCGAGACCCAGCATCATGCAGAAGGCTGGATGGAAGTCTAGCTCCAGTGAGGCAGGGCCCAGAGGACTCCAGAGCTCCTAGCCAGCCAGCCTAGCCTGATCAGGAAGCCCTAGGTCCCAGTGAAAGACCCTGCCTCAAGAGAGAAGATAGATGAATGGCTCCTGGGGAACATGAGAGGTTGACCTCTGACCTCCACACACAGGAACACACACATGCACATCCACATTCTCAGACATGTGCATCCACACACAGCAAAGATGTACACGTGCTCCCACACCCTCCACCAAACACATACACGCACACACGCATACACCAACACTCCCTGTCCTTAGTCTCCCAGCTGCTCTACTGCACCCCCACTGTCCACCTCGCCTTTGGAAAAGGCTTTGAATTCTCCCTTCCTTCCTCCCTTCCTTTCTTTTCTTTCTTTCTTTCTTTTTTGTTTTTCTGAGACAGGGTTTCTCTGTTGTAACCCTGGCTGTCCTGGAACTCACTCCGTAGACCAGGCTGGCCTTGAACTCAGAGAGATCCACCTGCCTCTGCCTCCCAAGTGCTGGGATTAAAGATGTACTCCGCCACCACCACCCAGCCTCCACTCCCGCCCTCCCCAACCTCCCTCCCCACCTCACCGTCCCAGGATTCTGATAGGCAGCTCTGGATCTGAGTCCAGGAAACTGCATTTTTTATCACACACCCGCTGTGTTCTGAGGTAGCCCTACCCCCGACAGCTGGCCCTGACTGGGCTGAATCTGGGCGGTGGTGGTGGTAGCTGTTTTCAGTTTTACAGCGTTTGTCTAATTCTTGTACAGAGGGAAACTGCCTCAAGAAGGGAGAAGTGTGACTGTCTTACACCACTTATTGGCAATAGTTACTGCCAAATAGTTCTATCAATACATCCCTATAGGTGGTATTCTGCTCTTTGTTGGAGACTCTAAAGTCTAAATAGTGGAATTTTAAAATTCCCACAGTCCTTAAAAGGTAAGAGTGGACGCGGGTAGAGGGCCATGGCACATGTATGGAGTTTATATGGAGTCCTGCCAAGGTCTGGACAGAGGCAGCTAGCTAGGGCCCAGGAAGAGCGCCTTGCCTCCTCAGGGGCACAAGCAGCTAAGCGATTGCTAAGTAGAGGAAGATGGTCCCATGGAGGAGCTTAGAGAGCTTGTGGAGTAGCCCCTTGCTGAGGGCCTCTGTGTGGGTATCCAAGGATCTGCGGCGTGAAACACACGAGGGGAGGTGTCCTGGAGCCTCCTTGGACCATAGTCTAGGGAAGTGGGGATTTGTGGGGTGGGGACAGGCAGCCTCAAGGCTGCTTGTCGATGATGGTTGATGAGCTGGAACTAAGACAGGGGCCACATCACGTTGATTCCCACAGCGCTGGGCCTTGACAACTTCCACATCTGCGCCCAATCCCTGCCTGGGACCAGCTCTAGCTCTGTGACTCTGCACCCCAGAAAAGGGAGAGGAGCCTGTTGGTCAAGCTAGCTCTTCTGGGGCTATCAGGTGAGAATGTGGCAGGCCCCAGGCTCCTGTCCAAGACAGGAGGCTCTGGATAAGATGCTCAGCTATCTCCTGAGCTGGAACTATTTTAGTCACAAGGATTATGCCTGTGTTGGCCAGCAACCCAGCAGCCTACGCTTGTGTAACAGCTAGTGCTGTTGTCTTATTTAAAAAGAGAGCCGTGAACCCACCCACAGTACAAGTACTGCTTCCAGTTAGGTGTAGTTCTTACCAGACTTGTTTGGTGCAGGCAGGTGTGTGTGTGTGTACATCTGTTCCGTATATCCACAGAGTAACACAACTATTTTCATATTGCAGCATCTTCAAAACCCTAATTCTTGATGGTGACTCAGTGGTTGAGATGTCAGGCCACGGGTCCATTAAGGATTGACTGCTGTCCTCTGACCTACCTGTTACACGTGGTCTCTTATCCCAGGTGCTGGGCTCCTGCTCCTGACTGTGACCCTGCTGCTGGTAGGTCAGCCTGACTCCCTGGCCTGTTCTGTGCTCCAGACTCATTGTTTCTTTACTCCAGCTGTACATCACACTCCAAGCCATGCCTGTAAGACAACTCAGATAATACTTCCTCCAAGTATAGATGCCCCTGAGTTACCACCCACTCTGCATGCACGTGTGAGTGCATGTTCATGTGTGTACACACAGGTGTGTGGTTGCACATACATATGCATACATGCACTTGGAGGTCAGAGGTTGAGATTAGGTGTTTCCTTCCATTGCTCCCCACTTTATTTGATTTTGAGGCAGGGTTTCTCACTGGACCTGGAGCTCCCCTGTCTACACTTGCCCAGTACTGAGATTACAGATGTGCGCTACAATGTCTGGCTTCCCATGTGGGTGCTGAGGATCAGATTCAGATCCACATGCATGAGCAGCAAGTTTCCTAACATACTATAAAATGAAGACATGGCTAAAGATTGCCAGCTATTTAATGTTTACACTGAACAGGGTAAGAAGTGGGGTCCCCGGCCTGCTTCCTTTCAGCAGTGTGATGGGGTAGTCCCAGGGACATGGACATTGAGACCCTCACCTAGTTTTTCCAGGTTCTTGGCTCCATCAGAGAGAGAATTCAAGAGGAGACAAAATAAGGGACCAGTCAGGAAAGAGAGATTTCATTAGAAATGAAAGCAAAAGTATGCTCCCAAGAGGGGACCCATCTACAGAATTTCAGATAGCTTGCATCGTGGGCAAACCTTCACAAAAAGGAGGGAAGACTGATCACAAGGTGGCAGGAGAGGGTGAAGAACAGCAGGAAGGTTTGGGAATTTGGGGCAATGTCTTGCTCTCCTTTTTTGTCTTTACATTAAAGTGTGTGTGTGTGTGTGTGTGTGTGTGTGTGTGTGTGTGTGTGTGTGTGTTTTGGTGGGTGTAGAGTTCCCAAGGGAGTGAGTCTCGCAGAGTCATGAACCCAAGAAACAGACTCTGGGAAAGCCTCCACAGTGCAATTCCATGGTGCGAATCCGTTTATTGTGCAGGTTTTTATGGAGAAAACAGGGCGGTGAAGAAGGGGAGGTCCAATAGCATTGGTCTATGCTTACTAGACACTTCAATCAGCCTATCTAAAGCTCGTTAATCAGAGAGGGATGGGTGAAGGTCAGTAAAGCCCAACAGCCAATATGGGTGAACAAGGTTGCCTTAAAGACAGAGGAAGTGGGTACTGTTCTGGCGGGCTTTTCAACTAGTGTGCAAAGGACCCGCCATTTAAAGGCCACACACACATGTGCTACGGGCTGAGGTACTGGCCTAGTGCAGGTGCTGAAGCCTGCCTCTCTCTCCTGCCATTGTGGTCCGGTAGCTACCAACAAGTGCGTGTGTGTGCATCTTGGTATCAGGTACAGGATGAGAATACCCGGTTCTGCAGGGCTACTGACACAGCATGGAGACGCCAGTATGATGAAGTAAAAGATGGTTAGTGGTGGTCTGTGTCAGCCATGTTGGTGAGGGTGGTCTGGGTCAGTCATCTCAGTGACCACCAGCTTTGGGTGACTTTGCTGCTTTACCGTTTGGGCAGTCACATGATGTCCTAATATTCTTCAGCTTCAGGGCTCCATCAGCCTCTGTGTTGTCCTTCCCCTCTCCCCAAGCCTGTCCAGGTCACCTCAGTCTAGCCTTTTTAGGGAACTTGCCAAGTCACAAAGCCTCGTAAGTGGCGACAACTCAGAGGCAGAAGACACGGTCAAGGCTAAACGACATGTGTTCTCTTGGCATTGTTAAGAGCTGTTCTTTGGACTAAGTTTGCAATTACATTTTTTTTAAAAAAGTGGCAGATAGGAGATGGCTCAGAGGTTAAGAGCACTGACTTCTGAGTTCAATTCCCAGCCCCCACACGGTGGCTCACCACCATCTATGATGGGATCAGATGCCCTCTTCTGGCATGCAGGTGTGCATGCAGACAGACAGAGCACTCATAGAAAGTGGCAAAAATCTAAATTTGAAACCCATGGAGATTAGAGCTGAACAGCCCCCAGACCAACCCTGCCTCCACACACACACACAGATGAGGGGCCGGAGAGCAGGCACAGCGATCAAGACAGCTGACTGTTCTTGCAGAGGATCTGAGTTCAGTTCCCAGCATCCGTGAGGGGCAGCTCCTGGATGTAACTGACTGTAACTCCAGCTCCAGGGGACTCCATGGCTCTGTCTCTGAGGGCATCAGCAATCGAGTGCATTTAACTGTCTACTCGCATAATTACAAATAAGAGAATTCCTTTTTAAAAGAAACAGTTATGTAGCAAGATTCATGAGAATGGTCCTTGGCTTACTTAGTACATAGCTGTTTCAGAGCTGATTGGTCTGCTACTTGAAGAACCGTCCCCAGCCAGATCCTCCCCAGGGTTAGTCCCCATGGTTGGTACAAAATGTACAAGATGTTTGATACATCTGATGGCTTCTAGTATTTTCATCACTGTAAACATAACAGAATCCTTTTTGTTGACAGCTCCTTTCTTTAATTTTTTTTAAGACAGGGTCTCTAACCAAGGATATCTTTGAATGCACTATGTAGCCAAAGATAACCTTGACCTTTTTTTTCTGTTTGTTTTGTTTTCAAGACTGGGTTTCTCTGTTGTAACTCTGGCTGTCCTGGAACTCACTCTGTAGATCAGGCTGGCCTTGAATTCACAGAGATCTGCTTGCCTCTGCCACCCGAGTGCTGGGATTAAAAGCGTGCGCCACCACTGCCAGGCTAACCTTGAATTTATAATCCTCCTGCTTCCACTTCCCGTGCTGGGACTACAGGTGTGTGCACCCATGCCTTGCTAATGCAGTGCTGGAGATCCGACATGCATGTTCCGTGCATGCTGGGCAAGCACTCTCCCATCTAAGCTGTGTCCCCAGCCCCTACCCCTCTCTATGCGCATCCCTGGCCTGACATAAAACTAGAGCAATTCAATGAGAATCTGCTCTAAAACATGGTTGACTGTCTCGGGTGTTCTCCACTTGGAAGACTGGAGGATAGAGGGTGAGTGGCAGGTCTGTTCTGGACCCAGGTTTGCTGGCTCCTGGACAAATGGGACAAAGATGAGCTTCTAAGAGAAGAGAATCAAACAAAGTAGAAGAAGGAGGAGGAGGAGGAGAAGAAGAGGAGGAGGAAGAAGAGGAAGAAGAAGAAGAGAGAGAGAGACCAAGGAAGCTGGTTGCTACACATTGAGGACCAACAGGAGTGTGAGAGGAGGTGGCTCTTGCTGGTTCGGTCTGAGTGAGTACCCATCTGGGGACATGGGTGGGTAGGAAGCAGCCGTGAAGATCGTACACAGATTTCTCAGCACTTAGGATTATTTATTCTCCCAGAAGGGAGACGTATCTGTGGCTCCGGACACACTGTTTGATTGCCTCCTAGAAGACAGGCACCGTTTTACAATCCCACAACCCAAGCAGGCCAAGAGAGGACCACACTGTCTGGAGCACATTAGTGCATGTTAATGTTGAGTCCCAGGCTGGCAGGCCTTCACTCACAGTGAGAGCATGCGGTTCTTTAACCCCTGGGGCCCACTTCAGATTCACTTGCGTGGGATTCGAGGGTCATTAGTAGATATTGCAGAGCCACAAGACTAGACATAGAGCGTGAGCCTCGAAGCAGGAATTCACTTGGTTTCCTTTGTCAGAGGTTCAAACAGACCCTCTCGCTATCGCTAACAACTCCGTCCACATTCAGCTTCCTGGGGATATGAGGTGTGTGTCGGGGGGGTCAGAACCCCAGAGCCAGTGGCCCTATCAGAACTATGGGGAACAGAAGAGGAGTCCTTTGCTTGAAGGAAAACAGGGCTGTGGGTGAAAACAATTACTTAGCTCTTGCCTGGCTGCATTTAACCTTCAGGGATTGGCTGCCTAGGCATTGGGACTGCTTAGCAAAATGTGGCCTCCCACTGAGGCTGGCCTCAGCCTGTCACTCCAGAGGCAGTGAGCTAACATAACTTTTACAGGTGGTGTTAGCAGTCAAGGTGATGGTAGAGACCGCGAATTTAGAACCCTGCATCAGATGATGTACCCTTAAACATACCACCTTCCTCATAGTAAACCTGTATCACACGCGCGCGCACACACACACACACATACGATTATCCAAATTATGGTTACATTTAAAATTTTATCAATAACCATTTTTGTGGAAATTCGCTTACTAGTCCGGTATAAGTGATGGTTGATGTTGGTTGCCAATTTGACAGGATCTAGAGTCTTCTAAGAGACAAATCTCTGGACTTGGATGTGGAGGGTTGTCTGGGTTGGGGTAACTGAGGTGGGAGGGTTCACTCCAGTTGTCATGGCAGCGCGTCTCATGGGCCAGAGACTTGGCTTGAATCAAGAAGGAAAAGAAAGCTGCGCGCCACACGGCCTTCCTTGTTTCCCACTCCTCTGCCGAGGACACCACGCCATCGACCTCTTCATTCTCCTGCTGCCACGACTTCAAACCCTTGAACCGTGAACCCAAATAAACCCTTCTTTAAGTTGCTTTCGTACGGCATGTTGTCACAGCAACAAGAAACTAGTACTCAATTTGCCTTTTGGCCTGCAGACACAAAATCTTTCCTAGCCAGTTCTTGTCATTGTGCCCCTGACCTCTGCCCCGACCTCTGCCCCCGACCTCTGCCCCGACCTCTGCCCCGACCTCTGCCCCCTGACCTCTGCTCTGGAGACTCGGCTGACCTGGAGTTTGTAGCAATCTTCCTGCTTCAGTCTCTCAGAAGCTGGGGTTGCTACTGTGAGGCACCGTGCCCAGCACCAGCTGGTTCTTTACAGTGGAAGCTTGGTATAGACTCACCTACAGGGCTGTTAGAGAGAAAGAGAGAGAGAGAGAGAGAGAGTGAGAGAGAGAGAAAGGAGGGATGACTCTGTGGTTAAGAGCATTTGCTGCTCTTGCAAAAGAAGACTGGAGTTTGCTTCCCAGCACCCACATAGGACTCACAACCAGTTCCAAGGGAATCTGAGCCCCAGATACACGCACATGATACACACGCATACACTCGGGCTTGCACACATATACACGTACATGTTAATTAATTAATTTGCTAATTAATTAAAAGAAAGAGAGTGGAGAGAGAGAGAGAGGGAGAGGGAAAGGGACGGGGGGGGGGGGGGAAGAATATCTTCTCCCAAGGCTCACGGATCATTTCGGAAGAGGGAGTAGAAAGAGTGTGAGAATTGGAGGTGACGGCTGACTTCAGGGAAGCAGTGGGCAGCTGCACGTATGTCACAGTGGCTGTGACAGCGAGAGCGAGACCCATGCAGGTTCAAACTGGAGCAGGGAGGGGCGTACAGCCCCACTCCAGCCTCGAAGCTCTTGGCAAGGGAGAGTCAGTTTTCTTTAAGTGTGCAACCCCCTGATAAGTCTAGCACTCTCCGGCGGAAGGCCACACATTCGAGAATATTTGGGCAGCTCACGTTGGATTTGATGGATGTTGAGGGGAAAAGGACACAAAGTTGGGGGTGGGTAGGGAAGAGACGTGGATGTGGGAAGAGTTGGGGAAGTGAGGAATATGATCAAAATACATTGTTCAAAATGCAGACTTCTCAAAGGACTATTGAAAATTGGGATAAAAAATGAGAGAAAGAGAAACAGAGGGGAAGAGAGATGGAGGGAGAGGGATGGGGAGAGGGAGAGGGCAGACTGACTGACTTGGGGTCCAGCTTTAGAGATGCTAACTCAAAAGTTAAATACAAAATTGTTGTCTGATTCGTTCATTCTACCCCAGGCACATTCCCAAGAGATTTGAAAACATAAGTCCATACAAAACCTTCTGCCCTGACGCTGCTAGCCGCATCATTCGTAACAGCCAACCTTTGAAAACAACCTAAAATCAATCACTGGTGAATATATGTACTTAACATGGACTATCCATACAATGGAAAATTATGCAACTGGAAGATGAAATCAAGCACCGACGTATCCCACAACACAGGTGAGCCTGGAAGCATGTGCTAAGTAAAAGAAGTCTGTCTCTAACAGCTGGCCCACATGAGTCCAGTGCCCATAGAGACAGAGCTAGACTAGTCACTTCCAGGGGCTGTGAGTCAAGGGGATTCAGAGAACAATTGTGAATGAGTACGGCATTTCTTTGTGCGTCACGAAAATGTTTTGGATTTAGACAGTAGAGATGATTTAACAAAATCGTATGTTAGCTAGGGTTTCTATTGCTGTGACACAACACCGTGACTAAAGCGATTTATAAAAGAAAGCACTTAATTGCGTTTACGGTTTCAGAGGGTTAGAGTCTGTGATGGAGGAGCGAAGGTACGGCAGCAGGAACAGCTGAGAGCTTATGTCTTGATCCACGAGTAGGAGGCAGAGGACACAAAGAATGGCACAGTCTTTTGAAACCTCAAAGCCCACCCTAATGGCACACCTCCCCCAGCAAGGCCACACCTCCTCCAGCGAGGCCACACCTCCTCCAGCAAGGTCACACCTCCTCCAACAGGGCCACACCTCCTAATCCTTCCCAAACAGTTCCACCAACTGGGACCAAGTATTCAAACATATGAGCCTATGGGGGCCATTCCCATTTAAACCACCACACTCGTGAAGACACTAAAGCCACTGAATTATACATCTTATGTATGAGATGCATTATTATGCATGTTAATGCAAAAAATTATGAAAATTCAGTGATGGATATAATGTTCTCTGGCTAAATATGATGTATCATCTATCATCAATAAAGAGTTTTGCTGGAACACGATAAAAGACAGTGAATTGATAGCATGTGAATTATATCAAATAAGAAAATAAATAAACAATGAACAGAGCAGGGTGACACGTATCTGTAATCCCAGCAATAGGGAAGCAGAGGCAGGAGGATGGGGAGTTCAAGATCATCCTTGGCTACACACACAGTGAGTTCAAGGCCAGCCTGATCCTATCTCTATGCCCCCATATCATCTGCACCATCAAAAAGAAAAGACAAAACAGACAAGGTATAGAACCCACAATATCTGACGAGTTCTGGATGAGGTTCTCAGAACGTCTAATAGAGCTCTCCTTCCTCTCACCTCTACTGCCCTCCCTCCAGTCCCTCCTCCTCCTTTATTATGCTGGGTGGTGAGCTTGACTTGGAGCACGCTAAGCAGGTCCTCTGCCTCTGGATGCCTCCAGCCTGAGGCTGCATTTCTAACAAGCTCCCAGGCTGTCCCTGCTGCTAGTCTAGACCAGATATGCCAAGAGGTTTTGGTGCCCTAATTGTCTCTAGATCATGCAATTGTTTCCCTTCCCCTCTTTTTGTAATCTAATTTAATTTAATTACATTTATCTGGGGCTGGAGAGATGGCTCAGCAGTTAAGAACACTGGCTGCTCTTCCAGAAGATCCAGGTTTGATTCCCAGCACCTACATGTTGGCTTACAGCTGTCTGAAACTCCAGTTCCAGGGGATCTGATGCTTTCTTCTGGCCTCTGAGGGCACCAGGCTTACAGGAAGTGTACGTGTATACATGCAGGCACACACACCCCCACACACACATAAATAATTGAAAATTTTAAAGGAAATAATGAGAAATGCTAAATGCCTCCCCTACAGTTAGCTAGTGCTGGAAAGAAGCCAGCTGGGAAACACTGAAGGTTTTGCAAAGAGGTTCTTGCAGGTACCAAATGGCCTTTCCTGAAACAGAGAAACACCATCAGGAGAAAGCAATGAAATTGGAGCCCTAGCCAGACCACAGCACAACAAGGTCTTCTCTTGGCCTCAGCATGAGCCAACCCACACCAGAAGGAGGCCACCTGCAGAGCTGTGAGCT
This sequence comes from Cricetomys ansorgei, assembly GCA_026225945.1. Lineage (NCBI taxonomy): Eukaryota > Metazoa > Chordata > Mammalia > Rodentia > Nesomyidae > Cricetomys > Cricetomys ansorgei. The sequence continues at coordinate 12,408,288 of JAMJFZ010001881.1, forward strand.
GTGAAAGGCAAGTCAGCGTGGGCTCAGCCCCACCCTGGGGTCTCACAGTGGGGATCCCAGGACCTGGGAGACCTCAGGCTTCTGTCTAATGAATGGGAAGATCTTCCTTCCTTCCTTCCTTCCTTTCTTCCATCCCAGGCATTCCAGGCTTTTCCAGTGGCCACCCAGAACTTAAATAAGCGCTCAATGGGCTTGGTGAGACTCCATTACGAAAATAAACTTAAATAATATCCCAGAAAATTGTAAATTGTGTATTTCGGAATGTATGAGGTGAGTTGTCTCTTCCGCTATTATAGCTTTTATGAAACAAATAAGAATGCTTCCCTGGGCTAAAGTTAGAGTGGACATATAGTTTGCACCAGAAAGCCTCCAGTCAGGCATCAATTTGGAGCACACATACTTCCAGTGGGAAGTCTCCACAGGGACCCACAAGCTCCTCAAAGCCAACACCAAGAGCAGGAAGGCCTCAGTGTGGTCTGAAGGCTCAGGAAGGGAATGCAATACAGGCTGGGTACTTACCATCCACCTGGCCACAGCATAACACCCCGACAGAGCTTCCAGAAGGGGATGAATATTTGGAATGGACAGGTCCTGTGTGCAGTGCCATAGGGAAGCGTAGCTACCAACCTGAGGCCGACTCATCTAATGGATTGTTTGCCTAGCTATTTCTTTTAGCACTTTTCTTTCCCCTAATTATTATAATTGTTTTACTTTTTTATGTATGTGTATATTGGTGTGTGTGTGTGTGTGTGTGTACATTTGTGTGGAAGCCAGATCTCAACTTTGGATGTCCTTCCTCAGAGCAGTCCATCTTGGTTTTGAGACAGTATCTTTCATGGAACCTGGGCCTTTTAGATTAGGTAAGACTGGCTTCTGTGGTATGTGGTTGTTTTATTGTTTGTTTTGTTTGGTTTTTGAGACAGGCTCATCTTACTATGTAGGCCAGGCTGGCCTTGAACTTATAACCTTCTGATCTAGTCTTCTGAGTGGTGGCATTGTAGGCACGGACCACTACACTCTCTTCTCTTTTGTCTTGTTTTATTTTTGTTGAGACAAGGTCTGCTATGTGGCCCAAGCTTCCCGGGCACTCACAGCAATCCTCCTGCCTTTGCCTCCCAGCTAGACATGGTTCCCTAGAACCATCTTGGCATCCAAGGTCAAAGAAGCCACCAGGGTCCTGAATGAATGAAGGGTCAAAGAGAGGTTGGCTGGTTTCCCAGTGCTCCCGGTGGCAGGTGGCAGGTGCCAGGTAAGAGCCAGTGGCTGAGAGGAAATTGTGTGCAGAGTCAGAAGGATCGGCTGGGAAGAACACAGATTCACCCAACACGAACAAGATCTGGGCGGCGTGGGTGGAGAGGCTGTTCTCAGGAAGACGGATAGCCATGGCTGGCTCTCCTCATCTTTCTCATTCCCTGATGCCCAGAAGTCCCTGGAACTTCAGAGTCGCCCTGAAAAGGAAGATGAGGAAATCCGGAATTTGCATTTACACCTGCAATGACTGAGTTCGGCTGAAATCGCTTAACTCTGGTTTGTTGCAGCTGGGCAAAATGGAGTCCCAGAGGGACACCAGGAAGAAAATTTGTTCTTTAGGACACCCCCCACCCCCACCCCCACTCCCCGCAGATAATTTGCTTCTTCTTTCTGTTTGGCCACTAGCCCACTGAGACGTGTGATCCCACAGGCTGTGTGACTTTGCTGCGGCCACCACTGCTGAAGTTCAAGGTTCAGCCACACTGCATGCAGGACACGCATGGCCCAGGAGTGTGGTTTGCCTCAAGCTCTTCAGACAACGAGTGATAACAGATAAAATCAATCAATCAATCAGTCAGTCGCTGCAGACGGCCCGGGGGCTGGACAGATTATCCCGGGGACCTTAGGTGGAGTAGGTCCTGGCCTCGTCAGCAGCCTACTTACAATCCTGAGACAACAGCAGTTAGAAACGGTGATCTCTAGGCCTCAAGGATGGCCCCTGTTGAGCTGAGGGCGTGGCCGAGTTGGCTGAGTGCCTGCCTAGTACCCGCAAAGCCCCGGGTTCAGTCCCCAGCACAGCATAAACCCAACCTGGTGACACATGCCTGTAATCCTAGCACTCTGCAGGGGCAAAGGCAGGACAGGAAGTTCAAAGTCATCCTTGGCTACACAGTGAGTTTGAGGCCACCCTGGGCTAAATGAGACCCTGTCTCGGAAAAAGAAAGAATTGCAGTTGATGACTATTTTTGTTAAGAACTGGCTACCCGCCCTCAGTGTCAACGCACACCTTTAATCCCAGCACTCGGAGGCAGAGGCAGGAGATCTCCATGAGTTCGAGGCCAGCCTGGTCTACAGAGTGAATTCCAGGACAGCCAGAGTTACAACAGAAATCCTGTCTTGAAAAACAAAAACAAAAAACAAAAATCAAACAAACAAAAAAACCCAGCGGGGTGATGGACACACCTGGGACTACAGCACTATAGAGATGAAGAAAGGAAGCTTACGCTGAGTTCAAGGCCAGCCTGGGCTATTGTGCAAGACCTGATCTATAAAGCAAGCAGATAAACAAAAGCAAGCAAGCAAACAAACAGGCATCAAGGGCATCAGTCAGAAAGTATTTACTGAATATTTACTCTCTATATTGAACGCCTACTGTGTGTATTACTTAACTACTATGTGCTTCAATTGAACATCTACTCTGTGTATGAAACGCCTAATGTGTATAACATCTACTGTGTGTATCAAACACCAACTCTGTGTATAGAACACCTAATGTGCGTATTGAATACCCACTGTGTGCCAGGCTATTTTAGGCAACCGGGATAGATCAGTGAATGAAGAGGCAGCATAAACATAACAAACGGGTCTTGAAGATCTGTTTCTGTCTCTGCTCACAGCAGTCCTGAGGAAACAGGTGTCCATGCTTCAAGCTGAGCAGTCCGGTGATAAATTTAATTACAAGGCATTTCCCACCCACCCATCCCTGACTCTCCTCCCCCTCCAATACCCAGACAAGGGCAACTTCAAAATCCCTCACTCCTCAGCTGGGAGCTCAAAGATCCCAGTGCAGCTTGTGGGAATGTCCCGAGAGGAATGCTTTTTTTTTTTTTTTTTTTTTGTTTAATTACCCCATGGCTGCAGGATGATTTTCCTTTGTCAGAATACAGAGTAGACAGGTCCTGGGAAGGCCCTTGTGCTGGGCCGAGGCTGCCCCGGTGGCTCTGTGGCCTGGGCCCCAGGCATGAACAGCAGGAATGCTTTGAAAGCCTCTGCTGCGTGTGGAGAGAGACTTCGAGTTTACCACTGGCCTCTATGGGCAGTTTAATTAATAAATATCCATTGCTTGTCATTCGTCATTAGCGAAACAGGAGGGGTTGGAGGTGCTGGGAGGCCAGGAAAGCTTGCTCTAAGCACGATGCATGGACGAATTAAAGTCCTGGTTGTCAGTACCACCGGTTAGCCCGTGCTGTGCCTGACAGCCCCGTGCCATGCCCTTCTTGCTAAGACGCCACGCCCATGCTTTATGGTAAAGCCATTCAGCCACACTGGTAGGAACCAACTCCATTCTTACAACTAAGATCTCAGTGAAGCCCCACAAGATCCTGACAACCCCCTTCTCCTCTGTGAAGTCTATCCAAAGGCAGCACCCATCCTCCAGCAGTAGGAGAAATAAATAGTACTTCTCAGGCCCGGCCCAGAGTCCAAGCATAGTCTCCCTATTAATACAACACTCTTCAACTACCAAGGACAGTACAGTGCCTGGTAAGAGAGGCGGAGGCTGGAGGAGGCAGGATCGCTGGCGGATGCTACACTGCTGAGTGAGTCCAGGTCTCAGAGGCCCAAGTCAAGTTCATAGCCTGTGTGTCTGTTGGCTCCTGACTGGCCCTATACTCGTGCTGGTGCAGGACCGGTGGGATGTCTGTGGCTTACAGCGGAGGAGAGATAAAACAGGATGAGCCATCCTTAGCGTTGGAAACTTCCGGAGGGAGGGGCATAGGATGGGGACTCACATTGCCTGAGGCGAGCCACACTGTTTCCCCCCCCCCCAAAGCCTAAGGCCGGTGGGTCAGAGAAGTCAAATTCTTCCGGAGAGATAGGAACAGACATTTGGCGTCCACACAGGCCTGCGGATGATTAGGAGACTCGAGAGTGCACCCCTTATCAATATAGGGTGCTAGGAGCAAGGGTCAGAAGAAGTCAGGGAAGGCCTCCTGAGGAGGTGGCAGGGATCTGGGTCTTGCAGAAGGAGAAAAGAAGGGCCATCTGGAAAAGGCAGGGATGGAGGTGGGTGTGGGAAAGCAGAGGGTGCTGGGGTGTCTGAGCGGGGAGGAAGGGGTCCAGTGAGCTAGGTTGGGAGCCTAGCTAAGGATTCTGACAACTTTCCAAGGGAGACAAGAGATGTTTCTGCATAATCAGACTTGACTTTGAGCTTTACAGGAGATGGGACAAAGGGGTTGTTTCTTCCAAAATGCAAAGAAAAGAAAACCACAGCCAGGGGCTAATCCGGGAGAATCCACAGGTGAGTTTGTGAGCTTTCTTGCCTTGCTCCCTGACGCCGCCGGGGAGGGTCACGCTGCGGGAACACAGGACTGAACCTGGATCCCTACCCAGCCGGGCGGACCCGCGCGACCCCGCGTCCCCCCACCCCCACCCCCACCCCGTGTTGCATCCAGCCCCTCTCCGGGCCCCCGCAGGCCAGGCTTGGCAGCTATTTGTGTGGGATCCGATTGTAATTTGGGCCCCTGTGGGCCGCAGTCAATTGTCGCGTTTGCACAGCGCCAGGCTGAAATAGCCCGGCGCGCGGCCCAGGAAATGAGCTCAGGCCCCGGCCGCGGCCAGCGCTGGGCTCCGGCCTCCCCTTCCCGGCGCCCGGCCGCGACCGCCCGGCGCGGCTATTTTTTTCATTTGACCGACTTCAACAGGCAATTTGAATTATGAGCATGAAAACGTGCCCCGGGCTCTGTCTGCCACCGAAGGCTCGGAGCGAGTGGGAGTCGCTGGCATGGGTCCGCGAGAGGCTCCTCTGGGGTCGGGTTGGGGACCGAGCCAGGCAGGATCTGGCTTCTGCCACCTTCAGGAGGCAACAAAGAAAGTCATCACCCCCTGGGGACAGGTACAGTTTTACAAAGTGGAGTCTCTAGGTAGGACCCTAGAACATTCGGAGCGTGGTGGGTCCATCTTGACATCCCTTCCCCACACAAGCTATGAGCTTCTGGTTAAGGACAACAGAGCAAGCATGCATGTATACATTTATGAGTATTGCAACTATCACAGAGCATGCAGAAATCTGGGCCTGAAATTTTCAGTAAATAAATGAATATTTTTATTAATTCTTTGAGAACGTTATACACTGCATTTTGATCACATTCAAACCACCCCTCCCCCTTAATGCCTCCCAAATCCATCCCCACCTCCTACCCCCGGAGCTTCATGTCCTTTTAAAAATATTAATAACTGATCAATTCCAATGTGCGCCGTCCACATATTTCTGGGTGTGGCACCCGCCCTCCCCTAGAACTTGGTCAACCTATCTGGAATTTCCTTAAAGAAAACTCACTTTCCCTCCTCCAGAACTCCAAAAGCTGCCCATAGTTCCTCAGGAAGGGGTGGGGACTCACGCAACCCTTCCCACTCTGTGTTAGACTGTTGACCTCATGCGGGTCTTCTGTCAGTAGCTTTGCCTGCTGTGAGGCGGAGAGCTCAGCGTCCTGTCATGACTGGGAGAAAGCGGTTGGCTCTGGTTCTCCTTGACCCCTGGCTCTTCCAGCCTATCCGCCCTTCTTCTGTGACTGGATCTGAATTTTTGGGTTTTTTTTTCTAAACACTCTTCCTCTTTTCTTTTTCTTTCGAGACAGTCTCCTGTAGCCTAGGCTGCCCTCAGACTCTGTGGAGCCGTGCGTGACCTTGAACTTCTGCTCTCCCTGCTCCCACAGTGCTGGATGAGACGTGTGTAACACCACACTCTGATTATGGGGTGCTGGCACCCCAACTCAGGCCTTGGACAAGTACTCTACCAGCGGGGCTACATCCCCAGCCTTCTGAACACTCTTTGTCTTTGCCACACAATTTTCAATCTACCTTTAGGTAGTGTTTCATTGGACGAATGTATCAGAATTTATAGACCCAACCCCCTTTTGTCAGCTGGTTTTCCCCATCATAAATAACACCCCAATAAATGTCTCTGTAGATACCAAAATTGTCCTGTCTTCCTTGTGAAATATTTCCCCAGGATTAATTCCCAGGACTAAGATGACAAGGCCAAAGGTTGGGAACATTTTTATGATACTTGCTATTGTGACTAAATTGCTTTCCAAAGGGGTTGTGTCTGATAATTTACAGTCTTAAAAGAAGGAAGGGACCGATCGTGTACACACTGTTTCCTTATACACACACAACGGCATGGCCTTGGGACAAGGGGATCAGCTCCAAATGGCAGCACAGTAGAGATTCTGCTAAAAAGGAACTGGAAGGTGTGGGGCGGGGTGTGTGTGTGTGTGTAGAAAGCATAGGAACTTTCTAGAAGCCCAGGCTGCTAGTTGTTTTGGACTTCCTCTCCCAGCTTCTCCTTTGTTCCTATGAGGTGTTTAGACCCCCCTCCCCACTTCCTACCTCCCACCCCCTTGTCCACTCCTCAGAATCCTCGGCTGCCTGGGAACTGGTCTCTCTGAGCTTGCAGATCTCACAGTTTGCTGAGCCAGCTTTAGGAGAAGTGGGAAGTGTTTGCACCTTGGCTTTCTCGCCATCTTTGTGTTTTCTGTGATGCATAGCCAACCGGTGAGTGACAGTTCTGGGTTCTGTTTTTGTTTGTTTTGTTTGTTTGTTTGAGATGAGGTCTCACTATCTAGCTCTGGTGCCCTAGAACACACTGGGTAGACAAGGCTGGCCTCTGCCTCTTGAGTGCTGGGATTAAAGGTGTGCCCAGAAAACCATCTGCATTTTGTGCTGATGGAGCTAAAGACTAGATGTGCTTGTACCACACTCCAGCCACCACCCAGTTTGCTGATGTCCTTTCTCCCAGGGTTGTTTTGTATTACCCAGGTGACATCATGGACATCATTTTTTTTTTTAAAAATGTGCCTGGCAACACTGTAGGAAGAAAGAACCCCTGTAGGGAACAGCCAAAGGGAAAGCAGATTTGCTTTCTCCTCTGTATTAACAAGCCACTTGGGGACATGGGTCCCAACTTCACTGACTTGGTCATCATCATCCAGAGGACCCAAAAGCCCTTGACAGAGTCTCATTTATGTTTCCATGTCCTCCTGTCATGGCTGCATGGTGGAGAAAGGGACACAGATGTGGCCCTCATAGAAAGGGCTCTGAGAGGTGCATAGGGAAGTCAGGATTTAGATGAAAGAGATCTGAACATCCAATAGCAGAAGAAAAGACAGGATAAGTTATGTGAAAACAGCTGGGATAAACTGCACCTTGGGGATCCTATCTTCAGCAGAGGAGTCTACTTTTTGAAGCTTTGGGGGGCCTACCCTGTGTTGTTGAAGGATGCGACACAATCACCTCATCTGTATTAGTCAGGGTTCTCTAGAGAAACAGAACTGATATATATATAATAGAATGAACGTGTGTGTGTGTGTGTGTGTGTGTGTGTGTGTATGATTTATTAGAGTGGCTTCCGTCCTACTGTCCTAGCAATAATGGCTGTCTACCAATGGAAAGCCCAAGAATCCAATGGCAGCTTGCTCCACAACGCTGAATCTCTCAGCTGGTCTTCAAAATACAGCAGAATCCCAATGTGTGTTCTAATACCAGTGAAGGAGTGAACTCCCAGGGAGAGTGAGGGCCAGCAGGCAAGAGCAAGAGCTTCCTCTTCCATGTCCTGATGTGTTCAACAGAAGGTGTGGCCCAGATTTAAAATGGATCTTCCCATCTCAGATCATCCTGATCTAGAGTGAGTCTTCACACCTCAAGTGACTCAATAAAAAAAAAAAATCCCTTACGAGTGTACCCAGTCACTTAGGTTTTCGTTAATTCCAGATGCGGTCAAGTTGACAACCGAGAGCAGCCACCACACCATCAATCCCACCTACGGCTGCCTCTGGGTTCCTCTAGATGACACTCATGGCCAAGAGGAAAGGGAAGAGGCTCTGCTGTCCTGCTGAAGCCTGAAGCCCCTCTACTGCCTGGCTGTCTTGTGACTTCTTCCCCGAGGCTCTCTGTAGCCTACCTCCAGACAGAGCCCACGTGTGCAGGAGCACTCCAGATTGATGGCATGTATTCTTGGGTCCCTGCTGGGTGAAGATGGATGTAACCCCTGGGACCTGGCTACTCGCTCTTGCATTAAATCTTTCCGTCATTAGCCCATGTGTCTTCTCACGGATCCTGCCTGATTGTTACTGGGTTCCTCCCTTCCCTCAAGCCTTGTTAGTTCAAGCTCAGATCTAAAATAATATTTGGATGCTTCCGTTTTAATATTGTCCCTGTGGAGGCCGTACCCAATGAGCACTGTCCCTTCCTCCAGGTAAACCTCCCAGTGATTGGGTATGTCTGACTTGCAGCCTGATGGCTTCATGAAGCCAAGGGATGGCTATGAATGCCACTCAATACAAAATTGCAAACTTACTTAAAACATGAGAATTTGGGGGCTGGGAAGATAGAATCTGTGCCATAAGCATGAAGACCCACGTTCCGGTCTCCAGCGCCCACTAAAAATCCAACATGGTGGCACTCACTTATAACCCCAGCACCGGGAGGTGGAGACAGGCAGATCTCTAGAGCTCACTGGACAGGCAACCAAGTCAATCAGCCAATTCCAGGCTCAATGGGGGACCCTGTCTGAACTGTGGAGAGTAACCTTGGAAAACATTTGATGATGACCTCTGGTCTCCACATGCATGCACACATGCACACATCCATAGAAACACACACACACAAAACATTATGAGGTTTGGAGGCTTACTTTTTGTATCTCAGTTGTGTGGTTCTTAAGCATAAATGCTGTTGATGACAGCATCAGGTTGCAATGTCAAAAGCCTGGGTGTATCTGACTCATAGAGTGTCTTGGCTGTGTCTCTCTAGTAGATTGCCTGTATCTTAGACATTATTTGAACATCATGTGCTTGGCCCAGAGTCTGCTTGTCAGCACATGCTCAGAAATACATATCAGCCAACTTCCGGGCCCACCTTCCTGCCCCTGACAAGGCAAGTGCTAGCTAAGAAGACAGGCTGTTGAAGGCAAGGCCTTCAGTGACCCACCAGAAGTCCACCAGAGTAGGATGAGTAGGAATAACCACGTCACCAGGAGCCTGGTCAGGGTTCTTGAATAAGGGGTAGTGCTGAGAACCATCCATCTTCTTCCCTCATGGGGGTAGGGCTTACCAGGTATCGCCCCTTGACCACTGTCACTAGATCACTGCCTGGTTTGAGTTCCGGGCAGGATGGGAGAATATTTCATCGGTCAGCCTGGGTCACATTTTCAACTCTGGATGCTGGCGGGAGGCTATGGCCTCTCCAGCTTCCATTTGGGGAACTCTGACTGGCCCCTGCCTCCACAGCCTGAGTCAGCAACCCCAGAGAGAGCTGCTGGGCAGCTCTGGGATGACAAGTGTCTAACAGTGAACCAGCATGAACCCATGAGTGCCAGGAAGTACCCAAGGTGTTGGCATGGGGCCAGATTGGGAATCTGGCTGAAAAGGTGACCCTAGCGCCATTTGTCACGTGTAGGACACCTGCTCCTTGCCAGATTGAGTAAATCCTTAGGCTTACTCAGAAATCATCCAGCTTACTACTTGCTGTGGTTGGGGCTGAATTACAGGGGCTAAGGGCCAAGGCTGCAGCAGGCCTGCCAAGGGGTTAGGCAGTGGTGCAGAGGACCAAGTCCTAGCTGGGCGTAGCTGGAAGGGACAGGTCTGCAGGCAGGGACATTGCATGTGAGGATGCAAACACAAGGCAGTGTTAGCATCTAGGCTACAGGGTTTAGATGGAGCCAAAACTCAGGAGGAGGCTTGTCCTCAACTGGGAGGATGTAGGGCCTCTAAGTTGAGCTGGTTCAAGGGGACTGTACCCTCGTGAAGGGGTTAGTGGAGTTCTGAGAGTGGGCCAGTTATCTCAAGAACAGTTTTCTCTGTTTCCCTTCTTTTCTGCCATGATCTTGGACCTCCAGAACCACCGGTCAAAATAAACCTCTTCCTTAATCAGGTGTGGTGCTCCATGCCTGTATTTCAAGCACTTGCCAGGTAGGCAAGAGGATCAGAGGTTCAAGGTCACCCTCGCCTACATGTGGAGCTCCTTTTCAAGGCCAGCCTGGGATACACCAGACCCTATCTGAAAACAAATAAACTCTTTGTAAATTACCCAGTGTGGTGGTTTGAATGAAAAATGCCCCCATAGGCTCAGGCATTTGAATGTTTAGTCCCCAGTTAGTGGTGCTGATTGGGAGGCTTAGCAAGTGTGGCCTTGCTGGACAAAGTCCATCACTGGGGTATATATAGCACATAGTATATAGAATGTAGTATATAGGATATAGTATATAGGATATAGTATATAGTATACAGTATATATAGATAGTATATAGCCTTGCCCCTCTTCCAGTTAGCCCTTTCTGTTTCATGCTCCCAATTGAGGCTGTGAGTACTCAGTTTCCTGCTCTGTTCACTGTGCCTGCCTGTACCATATCTCCTCTCCATAATAGACTCTTGTCCAAAGGCCAAAGGCCAAATAGCCTGCCTTCCTTCCTTCCTTCCTTCCTTCCTTCCTTCCTTCCTTCCTTCCTCCTCCTCCTCCTCTTCCTCCTCCTTTGGTTTTTCAAGATAGGTTTTCTCGGTATAGCCCCGGCTGTCCTAGATATGGCTCTAGACCACGCTGGCCTCAGTCTCATCATGCGCCACCACATCCAGCAACGCTTTTTTCTATAAGTCGCCTGGTCGCTGGTGTTTAAGCACAGCAAGACACAGACAGCGGATACAGCCAGGGTCATGTACTCTGTAACAGCAATGGGAAGCAGTAAGGCAGGCCATCGCGGCTGCTTGGCATGGCGGGGCCACAGGGTGCAGAGGTAGGCTGGAAGAGGCTCTTGCAGTCTGTGTCAGTGACACGGACCACTGAGAGAGACAATAAAAGCAGTTAGTGCGTCTCCTGAACTTAGAAAGTGCTGAGGCTCTGTGAGGTTCTCTATGTTCATCAGCCCCTCCAATCATCACTACAGCCTCAAGCAACACACACACACACACACACACACACACACACACACACACACACGCTCGTTCCTCCCCTAGCCATTATCACCCCCTCACACACCCTCCTTCTCCACCTCCTTGCTTCCCCTTCCCAACAGAACTGTGACCTCTATTTAGTGTTTAGGTGTCTTACAGCAAGCTATGACGGTCTCAGTCCCACAGGGAGACTAGACCACAGGGACACAAAGGGAGAAGCTAAAAGTCAGCATGAGGCACAGAATGAGCACCCAACCCGGAACAAAACACAACATGCAGCAGTTTTTTACAGGGGTGCGCGGGGCGAGGGGCAGTTTTGACTCATTTAGCACACACCCTGCGGTTGTCCCCTGGACCAGCACTGTGCCTTGGTGGGAGTTCTGACAGCAGAGCCTGGCCAGGGTCAGGACAGCAGGGAGAAACCCGACCCCAACTGGCAGGGGTGGGGGCAGGTGAGCAGGGGATCAAGAAGGCTTCTTAGATAAACTGGGATTGGGATCCAGCTTTGAAGAAGGCAGGGGATGCGGTGGAGAGGGGGAGGGGCCAAGATTCTAGCTGAGAAACCGCAGAGGCAGAAGCCCGTCCCCAACCTCAGGGCGTATGATGATGACTTCTGAATTCTTGAGGGCCTTTAGCTCCTGCTCCTACCCCATGCATCCGGACAGTCAGACCAGACAGACATACTCCTGCATTGTCTGTTGCTCCGAGTTGGGAGCCTGCAACCCCTAGATGCTGATGCCTGTCCCTAGCCTAGAAAAGCTGAGGCTCTCAGCTCTGCCACTCACTGGCCGTGTGGATTTCAGAAAGTGTTTGCCAGCGCTGACCCTTGGTCTCCTGGTCTAGACAGAGGGATAATAAAAACCACATACTGGGGCATGGGGATGAGATAATATGCCCGGTACCCATTCCCCAGCACCCTAAATTCTTGCCACTTACTGACTTTATAAAATTTTATTCATTTGCAGGAAGGTCTTGTGTAGCCCAGGCTAGTCCCAACTTTGTTATGTAGATGAGGATGACCTTGGACATCTGACCTTCCTGGCAGTTACCTCCCAGTGCAGGAATTAGAGGTGTATTGTCACCCTTTGCTGGAGATCAAACCCAGAACTTCATGAAAGGTAGGCAAATGCTGTGCCAGCTGAGCTACACTCCCAACTCCTGAATCATCTTGAAGATGGCAATCCTAGTGTCTGTCCTTTGGGCAGACTTTCCTCTTTCTTTCACGGGAGTGCAGAGGTGGGCCTGTGAGTGTGATGGGCCCTGAGGCCAGGGACCCCAGGCTGGGAATATCACTGGAAACTTGTTTGTTCTGTGGGGTGCCTGGAGACCAGATTGAGCAGAGCAGGCCCAGGCCTGTGGGTGCTCACAATTCTCTTCAGTTAGCGGAAGCAGGGATCTGCGGCTGCCGGCTTCCGTTCCAGCACTCCATCCGGACGGGCTTATCAGCGACATTCAGACGAACGGAAGCTACCGATGCAGCCTGTGGGTACCACAGACATCTGTCATCACGGTTCTTACTCCGCCCATCTTCACAGAGAATAACACATATGTGAGGCAGGTGGTGTAATCACCTGACACGGTGGCTCTCAACCTTCCCAACGCTGCGACCCTTGAATACAGTTCCTCATGCTGTGGTGACACCCCCCCAACCATAAAATTATTTTCCTTGCTCCTTCATGACTGTCATTTTGCTACTGTTATGAATCGTAATGTAAATATCTGATATGCAGATGGTCTTAGATGACCCCTGTGGAAAGGCCATTCAACCCCAAAGGGGTTGCGACCCATAGGTTGCGACCCACTGAACAGACGAGGTGACGGAGGCTGAAAGAAATTAAGTGAGCCAGGCCTGGTGACACAGATCCCAGGCCCTGAGGACGCTGAGGCAGGGGAGTGACAAGTGCAGCGTCTGCCTGGACGACTCAGAGAGACCTGTCTCAAAATAAGCAAAATGAAAGCTGGCGGTGTCCTTCATTAGTAGTGCAGTGTTTGCCTATCGTTCTCAAGGCCCTGGGTTTATCTCCAGCCCTGTGAGACGAAGGAAAGAGTGGATGAATGCATGAATGGATTAAACTAGACATTAGGTGTCCCTTACCAGTTCACTCGCTAAGTAGCGGGGCAGGGACCACACAGATGCCTTCAATGGCAGTGTCCCCGAGCCCCAGGCGTCACTCGGGACCCCAGGTGTGCGTCGATGTTGAGGTTCCAGGCCAGCTGTCATTCATCAACTGGGAATCTCAGCATTTTCCTGGGTACCAGCTGAGGCTGGGGTTCAGGACCAGCCAGGCCAGGCAAGCTCTAGGAACTCTGTGCTCCAGGGTGCCTCCCCCGACGTGAGTGCCCTGCAGATCAGCTTGTCCCTTGTCCCGCTGTCCTAGATAAAAAACCTCAACCCAACTGGTCATTACCACCTGGCACAGGGACCCTGTGGTTTCCGGATGGCTTGTATGGACTCGTGAAGTCTTCACAGGACATGAGACCAGGCTAAATTTAAGCCCTGTCACAGACAATTTAACGGTTTTTGACTGGGGAGGGGTAATTTAATGTTAAACCATAATTACCAACACGACTGATCCCTTAATTCTCAGAACAATGTGTGGAGGTGTGCAGAACCCAAACCAGCCCAATTTGAATTCTCTCTCATAATAAAACACAGCACTGAGACGGATTGCCTCCCTGGCTCACAATATTTTAAGGTAGAAAAGGTTGGTTTTTTTTGTTTTTTAATATGACTTTAATTTTCAAGTGTTTGTTTGAGGTCACCTCCCTGAAAGGGGAAGGACCAGTGTCTCTGGTCTGGGGGACGGGGTTCTGTGGGATCCCAGCATTGCTCCCCTCAGTCAGTGCAAGAGGCTGGGGCCAGGCTAGCTGTGCCTGGGGGAGGGGTGTCTGAGGATGTCATTGCCAGGGTCAGCTCTGTGTACCTACCATTGTGTCACAGAGCTTTTGAAACATGCAGAAATTTAAAGCGATACATACCGTAGGATCTGGGGCGATTACTGGCCTTCTGTGATTCCATTTGTTAATCTGTAAAATGGGTGTACCTTAAGACAGAGTTCCCATGCGGCACATACTGGCTTCAAACTCTCTAGGTCATCAGTTCTCAATCTATGGGTCGAGGCCCCTTTCGGGGATCCGATGACCCCTTCACAGGGGTCACCATCTGCATGTCGGATATTTACATTAAGATTTATAGCAGTAGCAAAATTCCAGTTATGAAGTAGCGACAAAATAGATTGTGGTTGGGGGTCACCCCATGAGGAACTGTATTAAAGGGTCGCAGCGTCGGGAAGGATGAGAACCACTGGTCTAGATACTCAAGGACTAACTTTAACTGATTCTCCGGCACCCGCATCCCCAAATCTGGGATTATGGGTTTATGTGGTGTGAGGGGTGGGACCCAGGGTTTCATGCGTGCCCGCAAGTAAGTACTCCAGCAATGAGCCAAATCCTTGGTCTTTGTTTATTATGGGGGGTCGGTTTTATTTGGGGGTGTGGTCCTGTACAGCTTCATACATCTGTTTACTCAGCAAGACTTCACAGAGCATGTGTTGAGCATTCCTCACCCAAAGTGCTGGGGACCTACAAGTATTTTTGATTTTACAGTTTTTCTGGTTTTAGTTTTATTTTTTGCACAACACTTCGCTGACCACTTTCTCTAATCTAAAAAATCCAAACTTCAAAGTGCTTTGGAACTGAAAACTTTTTGGCTGTCACGTCATGCCCCCCAACCCCCACCCCAATTTTCTGTTTGCTTGTGGGTTTCCATTTGGTTTGGCATTTGTTTGTTTGTGTGTGTGTTTGTTTTGAACTAGGATCTCTGTAGGTCGGGCTGGCCTGGATCTCACGATGTAGATGAAGATGGACTCAAACTCATAGCGTTCCTACTGGATCAGCCCGGAAGATGCTGGGATTACAAGCATGAAGGGTCACACCTAATTCAAAAAAGGTTTTTATTTCAGAGCATTGTGGATTTGGGATTTGGTGCTGAGGGCTGCTGTCCAAGACGGCCTGCGGGACAGTTTTAAGTGCTGAGAAACAAAGAGTCCAGCAGAGGGCGCCACGCCTCCGGAGGCGCGCACTTTTGTGGCGAGATAAGAAATGTCTGACTCCCACGAGGTCACCAGGTGAGCCAGGATGAGCTCGCAAAGGAGAGGCCACTCTGCAAGACTGTACACAGAAAGACTCCGAGGCTGGAGGCTTCATCCTGGGGTTTGCAGCAGTGACATCGGAGAGCCACTCACAGGTAGTCGAGGTGGGGGGTACAGTACCCCTGCTCCAGCACGTTAGACCGCGGGGGTTCTTGTAATCGTCCAGATGTGCCGGGGCCTAGGGAGAAAGTCTGTACAACAGGCCTGGCTCCAGGTCTCCGCCCCCAGATCCACCCCCACACCCCCCTTCTCCAGGCTGCATCTTCTCCTGTGTCAACTGAGAATGGGAAGATTGAGGTCACAGGGTCATTATCATAGCCTGTGTCAGATCAGGCATTTCAAGGCCAGAACACACACTGGGCATGCAGCAAGCGCTGAGTCAGCTCATCCCCAGGACCAGAGGCTATGAGTCCAGCAACTTGAGCAACCGGCCTGGAGGCCACATAGCAGGAGTCCACAGCTTTTGATCTCTTTACCCGCAAGGGCTAAGACCTGGTTCTTCAGTGCCCACGTGGTCCTTGCAGGTCCCTGGTAGGAGGGGAATGAAGGCCAAGCTAAGAAGTACCTCAATTTGCCGGGTACTGGAGTTAGCGCCTTGGCTTCAAAATTAGGCATGTGTGGCTGGGCATGCTGGAGGCTTCCCCTACACATTGGCTTTGAGGTCAGGGGAGGTTAGAGGGATGGGGGCGCTGCTCCAGGATACCCCTTTGTGCTGAAATGGGCTCTGACATTCACAGACAGGCCCTCCCTCCCTGTTTGACAAATCCCACTTCACAGATGGTATCTGAGGGGTCTCCAAGATTAAAAACCCGGTCACCCACTGGTTACAGGGCAAATGGCCACTATTACAAGGGGCTCTAGGGGCCTGGGAACCCAGCAAGGGGCGAACAGGTGCCTGCTGACACCTTTTTACCCAGGGGTGGGTCTATTCAGTTCCCACACAGAAATGGGGATGGGGGGCTGGCTAGCTGGGTTCCCTGCAATTCCATAATAATTAACACTCTTGGCTGGCAGCTGACCAGGCCACCCCAGTGATGGGAACCTGGTCTCAAGGGGAACACGGCTTGGTAGGCAGTTCAGGACCCGGGGACAGTGTGGGGGAGGGGTGCAGAGTGGAGGACTTAGAAGACAGTGAAGTTGGGGATACTACCTAGAGACTGAGCAGGCTCTCAGGAACCTGAGAACCCCCACTGTGCCCTCAGAGGCTTGCTGAGTGTCATTTTGGACACCCTCCTTCCCTAACTCCTAACTCTTCCAGGGCAGGTAGGGCTGCTGTGGTGAGCTGGATGGGGCTACAGTCACAAACACAGTCAAACACAGCTCACCTTGGGGTGAGCAGTGAGCACATTTACAGTCATGGAACCAGCGGGTGAGAACTCATTGCGAGATGTTTAGTAAGCAAAGCCCTGGTCCTTGGGTAGGGGATAGGATGAGAAAACCCTGGATGAGCATGCAGGGGGCTCTGTTCTCTGGGCAGGACACCAAGGGCCTCACCAAATGGTTGTGTGTGTGTGTGTGTGTGTGTGTGTGTGTGTGTGTGTGTATGATGATGTGCATGTGTGTGTGATAGTGTGAATACGTGCATGTGGCATGTGGAGGTCAGAGGTCAGCCTCAGGTGCCAACGCCCCCTCTTGCCCCATTTGAGACAGGGTCTGTTTGTTCATTGTTATACACACCAGGCTAGCTGACCAGTAGGCTTCCACAGAGACTCGTCTCCACCTCCCACCTTGCCACAAAAGCTCTGAGGTTGTAGACGCATGCCGGCTCCCGAGTCTGGCTTTAAGTGGGTCCGCACACTATCCACTGAGCCGTCTCTGGAGCTGCTGGTTGGGTTTTATTATTAAACTTATTTAGAAGCTGCGACTGTGCGGGGAAGTCGCAAGCATATAAGCACCGGCAATGCTGTCTAGATTCTCGCTCACGTCTGCCCCAGGGTCTTGGCTTCCCCCTTGGTGTGCATAGGTGTGCACAGCTAACGGCACACTATCGCTCTCAGAACCTCTTCACTCGGAAATTTTGACAGCCACACCTCGCCCTCTAAGTCATTCCAGGTTCCTCAGGGTTTTTAAGGTCAAGGTCATATTACAATGCAAACCCTCAGTCGCTCTCCCCGACCGGCTAATGCTACGCTTTATGGTTGCCTCACCTCTTCCTTCCCCAGGGCAGCCTGGCCAGCCCTTCAACAGCAGGGTTCCAGGTAGATGTCACCCCTGGTCCCTGTAACAGGACCCTGCAGTTGGCTAAGGTCCTCCGTTCAGGCAGGGGCAGTGAAACACGGCGGTCACGTCACAAAACAAGGTCGAGCTCCAGCCGCCAAGACGCTTGGTGGCTGCTTCTGGAAGGTTCCCGGAGTTAGGAGTGCAGGTGGGCTGGGTGACACAAGGCTGGTGAGCTTGGGATCTCAAGGGAGCAAGGGAGGGGTCCCGCATATTTTACCAGCGTTCAGGATGGATCTGTGGGTACAGGAGAGTTCCGGCAGGGAGACAGGAGGCCACCAACCCTTCGGTCCCAAAGCTGGAAGGAAAGGGACAGCCTTGTCACCATACAATGATGACTGGATAGTTCATGGGTGCACTCAACAAGTGATTATGGTACCTTTTGGTATGTCAAGAATTCTTCTCTTTTAAGTGAGAGGTAGAAAGCCGTGACACAGACAGGCCCAGCCCCCGTGACGTTTGGGTTCTCCTGGGAGACAACATCGCTTGTATTCTTGCCAGGAAGGTTCTCGTACCTTCTCCTCCCCTCCCCAGCATGACAGAATGGAGACTACACCTGCTATCAGTATTAAACGTGGCCATGAGAGTCTACTTAGAATGCTAGTGATCTGTGATGATCTCTCTAATCTCACCCCCTAAACCTTGGCTTTGAGGTTCCCACCAGTTTCCTTGAGAAGCCTGTGGCTAGGGGCCAGCTGGTCCAAAGAGAATGCAGAGACACAAGAATAGAACCCAAGCCCAAGCCCCAGCCTGGAGCTGTCCTTCCCTAGCCAACTCCTGGACTTGCTAATGAGAAAAGCCAATGCTTGTGTGTGTGTGTGTGTGGGTGGGTGGGGGGAGTTTGAGCATCAGGTGTGGTCGTTACCCAGCTCTGCTTCCTTCTCAGTTGACTAAGACTCAGTTGACTAAGTTGGGCAGGCAGAGTATAAACCAGCCAACAAGAAGTATCCACTCTCGGTGGGTGAGAAGAGGAGGGAGGCGGAGTAAGCAGGTAAAGAGGAGAGAAGAGGATGCCTGTAACTGCAGACAGAACAGCCTGCTGAGGCCGAGTCCCCTCCTCCAGAAGGAGCACACATCCGGAAGCCAGGAACTGAGCCCTGCTGAAGGGAATTTCAGGCGGAGGAGACAGTCCGTGCAAAGGTCCTGAGGAAGCTTGTTGGTGGCCAGAGCAGGAACCAACAGGGCACAGGGAGAGTAACGGGCACGGAAATCTGATCCTGTGGGAAGGACTTGGAGCTTTGTTAGAACCCATTGCAGGTTGCATGAAGAAAAAGCCAGAATGTGTGAGGAAAAGATTTCTGACCAAGCTCTCAGGTCTGGGATCTGTTCCCAGAGCACCAGTGCCAGCCACATCCAAGCTCATGTGCTAGGGCTTTTTCTCAGTTTTCATTCATTTCCATCTTCCCCTCCTCTGTCTCTGGGAGCCCTCCCTATCTGGAATCCCCCACCTCACCGGCACCTCAACTTTGCCTCCGTTCATCTTCTTAACCTGCTCCGAGCCTCCCAGGCCCTCAGCTCTGTTCTCTCTGCCCTTCCTCAGATCCCCTAACTGGGCCCTGAGCCCTGGCATTCTGTCCCTGGCTGGTTCCGAAGGCTCTTTGCTACGGGTGCCAACTACCTCTCCCCAGTTTCTGGGGACCCCTGCCCCCACAGCGTTCCTGTACCTTTACTTCATTCTAGGTCTCTGCTCAAGCAGAGCCTTTCAGTCTAGAGCTCTTCATCTCGGAGCTTGGTGGTGCACATCTGTAGTCCTGGTACCTGTGAGGCAGATGCAGGAGGATCGTGAGTTCAAGGCTAGCCTAGGCTACATAGCAAGACTCTGTTTCAAACAACAAAATAATGAGGGCTGGGTATGGCGGCACATGCCTTTAATATCAACACCCAGGAAGCAGAGAGAAGCAGATCTCTGTGAGTTCCAGGCCAGCCTGAGCTACATAGTGAGACCCTGTCTCAAATATAATAAAATAAAATAAAAAACAAACAGGACAGGCTATGTGTAAAGCCCTGTCCAGGGTGCTAGGGGACAGAGGGACAGCCAGCAGATTTAATTCCTGAAGTCCCCTGTGTGGTCTCTCCACCCTTTCTTCGTCTTTCTCCCTGCCCTTCCCTTAAGGCCGAGCACTTGAGCAACTGTTGGATATCTTCCTTTTTACCTTTGTTTTGTCTTGTTTTTGAAATAGGGTCTTATGTAGCCCAGGCTGGCCTCAGAGCCTGGAACTCTTTAGCTGAGGATGACCCAGACCTCTTAACCCTCTGGTCTTCACTTGCTGAGTGCGGAGATTACGGGTGTGTACTTCATCAAATCAAGTCTGATACGGTGCTGGGGATCAAACCCAGAGCCTCGTGCATGCCTCTTGCATGCCTCATGCACATCTCGTGCACACCTCGTGCACACCAGCCAAGTGTTCTAGCAACTGACCATTGCCCCAACCAAAGATTTCCCTTTTTAATCAAATAAGCACTACCCACTGATGACAGAAGACACAGAGGACCAAGCAATAATGGTAAGACAAGAGGACCAACCAAATAATAAAAAACGCCATAACGTAAGACAGAGAGGCTTCTGCGCCGTCCCTGCCGAGGGTGCCTCAGTCCCCCAGGGGGAGCTGTTGGGATAAGGACAGCAGAGTCCAGAGATCTCTAGCTTTTGTTTTGTTTTGGTTTTTTATTGTCTGTGTGTGTGTGTGTGTGTGTGTGTGTGTGTGTGTGAACCTGTGTGGAGATGTGAAAGCACCATTATGGAGTTGGTTCTCTCCATCCCTGTGGGGTCCAGACAGTAAGCTCAGGTCATCCTTGGGCTCGTATAGAGAACACGTTTACCACCTGAGCCATCTCTCCAGTTGAGAAGAGAGATCTTAATAGAAGGTGGGGTAAGGAGTGGACACGGGGGGCCCAGAGTTGTGAGGTCTGAGAGAGTCAGTTAAAATGGTGAGCTGAACCCTGGAAAAGGAGCCAGGAGTCCCAGGGCTTCCCCAGCTGTCTATGGGACCCTGCACGGCTTCCCTAACATGCGCCATTTTCTCCAGTGAAAAGGCATTCATACACAGCGGCATGTGGCGTGATTGTGCGGGCTGCTGCCGTCCCTGGGATGTGCCTCATCTGCACGCCGGACCCAGCCTGGGACAGATGATCTGGAAAGGAAAGACCATATGTACTTCTGTTTCCCCCTTGGGTGCCAAAGCACCCAGCACTGAGCAGGGTGGGAACACAGACACATTCATTATGCACCCGCTGCATGATAAACATGACCGGGGCCTCACACACATGGCTAGAGGCACGTGGAGCTTACATCCACCCTCTCATAGACAGGGAAAATCAAGGCTGACCATGATGACCCTTCAAGGATTGCAGGACCCAAGGAACATGAGAGGGAGGAAATGAATGAACCGAGATGGGGTGATAGCCCCATACCAGGAGCTGACCTGTGGTGAGTCTTCACCTTGACTGAGCTTGCACTGATGCATTATGGGATCTTCAGAGCTGAGCAGCAAGGGGCAGCCCCTGATGTCCGACAGACCCTAGGCCCAGCTTGGCTTCCTGCTCCTGGATCCCCATTCTCCCTGAGGCTGCAGGATGCCACCCCTGAGCACAGCGCTAGCCTAGTTCCTTACCAGGCTTCTCTGGGATGGCAGCGTCCCAGTGTGCTATAAATAGTCTCTCCTGGGCCCCAGACGGCCAGTTGGCAAACATTGTAATTTGCTGAAAAGTTTGGAATGTGTCTAAAAATGAAGACAGCAAATGAGACCAGTCTTGGGGGGCAGGGAACAAGTGGCAGATCCATTTCAGAGGACAGCTGAGGCCCTCTGTCCGGGCCAGCGTCTCCAGGAGGGTACTGGTGCCAAGGCGCCTTGATGAATGTGAGCATGGGAAGTAAATATCACCCTTCACTCACAGTGGTTGCCTCTCGTGTTGTCCTTCCCTCGGATGCTGACAGAAATACACAGGGATTCTGGGAGCCAGAAGAACATTCCAAACAATGTCACTTAATTTCCTTTATTTACAAATGAGGGAGAGATTTCTCAAAAGCCTAACAGCATAAGGAAGCAGAAACAGACTTCTGAGCCTCTTCCCCCCCATGCTAGGTTGGGGTGAAGTGTTAGAGCCTTGACTTCTTTGGAGAGCAACTCCCTGTGGAGTCAGGAGACAGAGCCCACGGCTCTCTGGTCCCCCGAGAGTTGACACCAGACTAGCTGCTGTCCTTCTGATTCCAGACTGATCTCATCTGGTTGCAGAGAAGCAAAGACCATGACTCAGGGCAGACACCCTCACCTCCATAGAGGAAGGCTCTCACTAGGAGCTCTGAACCCAAGCAAGCAGCAGAGTCTTCTACCTCGGGGAGAGCTCGCTGCAGTAAAAGTCACCCTTCACTCTCATCCGTCTAGTCTTTCAGAGTTTAGACTTTCCCCTCTAGGGAATAAAACCCAGATCATTGAACAGAAGTAGGACTGGGGGAAAATAACTCCGTCCAATAAATGCTTGCCTCGAAAGCAAGAGGATTTGAGTTCCACGAGCACCCAAGGTAAGAACTGGGCCTGGCGGCTTGCATTTGTACTTTCAGCCCTGGGGAGGTGGAGACAGGAGTAGCCCTGGGCTTCATGGGTCAGTCTGCTGAGCCTTCTTGGTGAGATCTGGTCCCAGTGAACCATCCCATCTGAAAAACAAGGCAGCTGCTGAGGAGCTGGCTTGGCGGGTAAAGCCTGACAACCTGAACGTGGATTCCCCGGGACCCAGGTAGGAACTGGACTCAGAGGCCCATCTCCTAAAGGGAGGTGGGAAACGGAGGTATCTCAGAGTCACTGGCCTGGTGTGTGCAGCAGTAGACAAGAGAGACTGTCTCAAACAAGATGGAATACAAGGACTGACATTTGGAGTTGTTCTCTGACCTCCACACTTAAGTCATGGCACACGCGTGTGCACATGTACACACACCGCCCCACATACAACATATGTGTGCACATACAATAAACAAAACGAAGAGATACAGTTTCCAAGAGACAACACCTGAGGTTGAGGTTGACTTCTGGCCTCCATGTGATCTCTCTCTTTCTCTCTCTCTCTCTCTCACACACACACACATACACTGTGGTATGCTGAAGGTCAGGAAATGCTCAAATCCAGCACTCTCTCCCTAGGTGACTTGGCAAGCCCCCTGCCCTTGTGTAAAAACTAAGTTGCAACACAAGCTTGTTTACAAAGCATCTATGACATGCGCTCTCTCTCTCTCTCTCTCTCTCTCTTTTAATAACAACGCAAGCCAGGTATTCGAATCCCATTTTACAAATGAAGACACTGAGGCATAGAATTTGGGGAGCTTGTCCAGCCTCACTCCATCTTTGTTTTTAATTTGAGACTCACAGCACACAGCCCTCTGAAGTCGCCTTTGGCTCTGGTAATTCTATATTGCGGATTCCCGTCACAGTAGTAACTAGTACTGGTGGCTCACTGGTGGCTCCCAGCTCTCGGCTACTTAAAGGCATGGCTGGAAGATAGAGACTGACAAGAAGTAAGGGAAGTTCATGTCCATGTAGAGTTTGTGTATGACACAAGGAGCCAGGATGTGAAATGCTGCCTCACCAACAAAAGCCTTTCCCACAGAAGGCACAAGCCTTCCTGCAGGGGACCCCTTGTGAGAACTATGGCTGACGGTTGCCACCTGGTGGCGATTTGTGGAACTGCACAATGGAGCGTAGGCCCTAATTGTGAGTCAGGTGTTAGTAGCTCTCGGAGTTAGGCCGGACCCCACCTAGAGAATCCGGACCTCAAAGGCAGAGGAGGCCTGTATTTTTTAGGTCCAAACAATTCTACCATAGCCCGAGGACACCAATAATAGGAAGAGGGGCACTGAAGTATTGCTCAGCGCATCCTAGGACCCACTACCTAGACTACCCCATCTTTCTAGTCAGCTGATGAACCTTCAGGCATTACTTACAAAAGGAGAGATCCAGGGACCTGCAAGGTGGTTCTTGCTGCCAAAGCTGATGACCTGCATTCGATACTCAGGACCCACACTGTAGAAGGAGAGATACAAAGTCCTCCAAGGTGTCATCTGACCTAAACACACACACAGGCAGGCATGCACACACAGGCACACACACACAGGTACACATACACACACACAGGCACACACCCACAGGTACACATACACACACACAGGCACACACCCACAGGTACACATACACACACACACAGGCACACACACACACAGGTACACATACACACACACAGGCACGCATGCACACACACACAAGCATACACACACAGGCACACACACACACACAGGCACACACAGGCACACACACACACAGGTACACACCCACACACACAGGCACACACACAGGTACACACACTCACAGGCACACACACACACACAGGCACACACAGGCACACACACACACAGGTACACACCCACACACACAGGCACACACACAGGTACACACACTCACAGGCACACACACACACACAGGTACACATACACACACACACACACACACACACACACAGGTGCACACGGTGAGAAGTATTTGGGCCAAAACGGCAATACTGAGGAGGAGAGACCCTGCATCAATGAGCACCAAGGACTCCATTTTCCGGTGCCCAATGCAGCTTCGCCGCAGGCATGCAAAGTCACGTGCACTTCCACATGACACAGACTGGAAAAGCCCCTTTGGTAGCTGAACTGCCCACCCAATGATGCCAAAGCCTACCAGGAAGAGGAAGAGGGCAGAGTGAGGCAGAAAAGTGGGCCCAGACCCAGGTAGACACAGGTTCCATCCGTCTCAGCTCCTCCAAGCTGTGTGACCTTGGACCAGTCACTAGGAGTCTCTGGACTTTAGTTCCCGCCTCTGTGAAGTGAGATTCCACACCTCTGCCAAGCATTCTCCTAATCTTGTTTCTCTCTGCTTCCATGCGGGTGTCCTGCGTCTGGATGTCACACAACGGCTGCCCACTGGCCTCTCTCATTCTTGCCCCCACCACCTCTGAGAGTCCTTCGAAGAGCAGCAACCACAGCGCCAGTACCGAGGTTTCTAGCGTTTCCCCTTCTTGACCTCATCCAACCTCATCCAGTCTTCCCAGTCTTCCAGAGGCATCTGTGGATGAACGAGCTTAAAGGAGGCACAGGCAGCGACGATCATCTCCAGCTCAAGTAATCAGACAGGATCCTCTGTGCCTGTCAGTATTGCCGTGTGACCTCCCGCCCCCTCCCAGCTCCTGCCCAGTGCCTCCTTGGAGACTCCAGATGCTTCTGCTCAGGAAGCTATCATGGCTCCCACAGCCGACATGCAAGTGTTTGCCAGGGTCTGGTGTCAAAGCCCACCTCGGCTTGGAGCCATTCCTTACCTGCACCCCTTCATAGCATCCTCTGAAACTGTCTCAGACCTCACTCCCTCAACCTTGCCCTCCTCCCCCTCCTTCTCTCCTCCCCCTCCCCCTCCTCCCCCCTCCAGGAAGTCTCCCTGGGCTTCTGTAGGTAGCCTCTCCCTGCGGCCTCCCTTCCTGCCCCCACACTTCTTTCACTCACCTTTTGTCTCTCTCTGGGTAGGGATGATGTGGAAGGCCAAGCTGCTGTCTCTTCATGGAGCCCCCCCTGGGAGCAGAATGGGGGTGGCCAGGTAGCCCCCTTCCCCCTGCCACACTCAGTGCTGAGCGAGAAGACAGAAAGCACCACTGGTGGGCAGAGATGGCTCAGCGGGTAAGGGTGCCTGCTTCCAAGTCTGCCGACCTACATGGCAGGAGATCCAAGATCCTCACATGCGTGCGTGGCGCGCGGCGCCCAAACGCGCCCACGCCCACGCCCCTTCACGTGTGCTCACAAAATAAATAAATGAAATTTGTTTTTGAGAGAAAGAGGAAGATCCCTTCAGCCGTTGTGCCCTCCAGACACACGTTTCGCTGGGAAGTCTCAGCACTGGCTCTGGGCTCTTCTCTGTGGCCACCGTGTCTCCCAGGATAAACCGCAGGTCCTTAGTCTGGCCAGCACTTTGCCCCCTTTGCTTGGTATCAGGCACCCGGGGGCGGGGTGGGGGTCGCTCTACTGTGCTCGAACACTGCAGGTCACAGACTAAGTGTCCTTCAGGAGCCTGAAGTTTTCTTTGGGAGGCTGGCGAGCAGCTAGCTGTGGTGGTATTAGAAGTCCTCCTCAGCCAAGCAGGGTGGCCTACGCCTTTAATCCCAGCGCTTGGGAGGCAGAGGCAGGAGGATCTCTCTGAGTTTGAGGCCAGCCTGGTCTACAGAGTTCCAGGACAGCCAAGGCTACACAGAGAAACCCTGTCTTGGAAAAAAAAAATAGGAGGAGGAAGACGCCGAGCAGGGGGAGGAGGAGGAGGAGGAGGAAGAGGAGAAAGAGGAGGAGGAGGAGGGGGAGGAGAAGGAGGAGATGAGGGAGAGGAGGAGGAGGAGGGGGAGGAGGAGGACGAGGAGGAGGACGAGGAGGGGGAGGAGGAAGAAGTCCCCGCTCTGCTGAATGTGCGCTCTGTGTCTCTAAGCACGTGGCCTCGAGGGCTATGACCCGGGAGGAAGATGATCAGATCGGGGCTGCTCTGAGGTCAGGAAGGCCAGCTGAAAAGTTATCTGTCCTTGAGCAAGTGAGATTACAGAATCCTGTTTTTGTCTTTCTGCACGGCACTTGAACAGCCCCACCTAGCACTCCAGGAAGTTATCTGTCCTTATTCTATAGATCTCTTCTGCACAGTAACTAAAATGTAAAATGTAACTCCTGCTCTTAGAATCACCCTGAAAATGGAAGCCAGAGGGACGGCGCTGGAGTCCATGCCAGGCTGTCGGCCTTTCGCACCTGAAACTGGCCTTGAAGTATCTGGTGGAACCCAAGAACCCAAATCTGAGTCTAAGGCTGTGTCCTGACCAACTGAATCAGACTTTCCAGCAGGGGACCCAGGTGACAGTATTTTTAAGTCTCTGGGTGAGCGTGGTGTGCAACTTAGGGGAAAAACAGAGACCACTGGCAGGGATTGCACTCTGCGAGCTAGCCGGTGGGGCACAGGCCCCTCTGTGTCACCGCCCAGCTTAGTCTCCACCGTTCCTGCAGACAGGGAGTGGCAGTACCCTGAGCAGAGGAGTTGAAGCCATGCCCCAGTCGCCTTGCCCACCCGCGCACGGTTCTGTTTACTATGGAGCGTGTCGTGGGGGTTGGGATGGCTTTTGTGATCTTGGAGACAGGCTCTCACCGTAGCCCAGGCTGGCTTGGGCCTTGGACCTAGCTGAAGATGACCTTGAACTCTTCATCCTTTTGCCTCTTCTTCTCAAGTGCTGGCACTAGAGGTGTGTACCACCATGCCCTGCTTTCCTTTTTGGGGGCTCACTATGTTGCCCAGGCCGGTTATGAACTCACAGTAATCCTCCTGCATCAGTCTCCCCGGCGCTGGGGTTATAGGTGCGTGCCACCACACTGGCTTGTTTTGCTTTGGTTTGGGTCATAGCCCTTTGCGCCCATGAACAGCCTGCTTTCTTCCTTTGTGATTCTCATGTTCGATTTTGTTGCTCCCGCCCCTCTGCTCAAGCATCAAGCAAGCGCACAGGCTGAGATCTTCATCTTTGTTTTTTTGCTGTGTCCCAAGCACCAAGTGACACGTATTAGTCATAAACCTTGTGGAATGAACGAATGAATGAACAGATCCCAGGATCTGGTACCGCAGTCAGCCACTAATCATCACGGCTGGTGCTGTTGCCACCATCCCTGCTCTGCTCATGATCTGCCGTCTTCTACCCCACGCTGCTCACCTGTTGAGCCACTTGCAGACCTAGCCACATCCTCCCAAAGTCGAGTTGAAGCACCCTTTGTCCCTCCTCCCCAGGCCAACCCCGTGCCAGCAGCTCCCCTCAGATGTGCCGTGTTGGAACACCAGCCCGAGAGAAGTGGCAACGTTTCACGATTTCATTTGGAATTCTTTCCAGATGAAATGTCAGAAATATTAGCAAGGCAGAGTCGTAAATCTGATCCTAATACAGCATAGAGCTTATTAATGAAGAATAAATCACTGCGAGAAGCCTCCGCCAAGTGCTCTCGGGGCCCGAGGGAAGATGGCTATTTATGAGCACGCGGATTGGGCCTTTCGTTCTCTCAGATAGATGGCCGAGGCGGATCTGTCAGGGCAGCAGTCTTAACATCGGCCAATTATATTTTTTTCTAGTAAAAATTAATCTGTTCTATAGAAATTTCCTAAGCATTTATTGGATTAGGAACCCATCCAAAACACAGAAGATTAAATACACACTCCATGTACACGGGGAGCCTGCACCACTCGGCTATGATAGAACGAAGACTCCTCGTTACCCAAAATGTCCTCTCACGAAGAAACTTGGAGTGAAGAAGCTAGAGGAGCTTCATAGCAAGTTAGGGAAACCAAGGCCCAGAGAGTGGCTGGACTCCACTTAAGGCCATGGATGGCTAAGGTTGGTGCGAGACAAGGACCCCCCAAAAGATGCCAACAAATGCCAACAACCTAAGGTGAATCTGCTACCTTAGATGGCAGAAGAGGCCTTCTTGGTGTGAGTCAATGAAGCCTATTAAGCTAGGTGCAGTACACACCTGCAGTCCCAACACCGGGGGTGCTGAGGCAGGAGGATTTTGAGTTCTAGACCAGCTTGGGCTAAATAGTAAGGCCCTATCTCAGTACCTCCCCTGCCAAAAACATTATGGCTCTTAAGACAGGGGATTATCCAATATCAAAGGGTCTTACAACAGACAGAGGCAGTCAAAGGGAAGACGGTTAGAGTAGGGGGAGCAAGTGTAGTATGGGGTCCCATGCCAAGAAGGGGAGCCCAGGAGGCAGGAGACAGGCTCTGGTCAGGAGGGCAGCCTGACACTGCTCTGCCTGTAGAACTAACTGCCTCTAGACTTGCAAGATCTGAGGCTCTAAAACTCCGTGGTCATCTGTTACCACAGTAGTAAGAAACTAATAGAGTCCTTGGGAGGGAAACTGAGTCACAGAAAGCCATACCTGGCAGGTATGGCTTCTGTCTGTATATAGGGCTGGAGAAGGACATTTTTCCTGAGGATTAGCCCAGGCTATTCCTGGCTTCAGGAGGCTCTTCCAGACCAGCCCACACAAGCCCATGGTCCCACCTGCCTGCTTTTTCCTCCCCAGGGATTCGCTTCTTGGGAGGGTGTATAGCAGGGGTCACCACAACGTGAGGAACTGTATTAAAGGGTCCCAGTGTTAGGAAGGTTGAGAACCGCTGCTGTATAGCATCTCCTCTGGGTTTCTTGGTCTCCGAGGCCCTTGAAGCTGTTCTGAAGCCTGGCCTGCCTGTCTGAGGGAAAGAGCCACCCCTCTCCTCACGGGTTCTCTCTCCCTTGTCTCTCCCATCTCCTCTCAAACACTTTCCTTAACCCGGGTGGCTGAGGAAGCAAGACCTCTATGTGGCAGACATGTCCCTGCCAGGGTCTCCTGGGGACTCAGTAGATGCTTCGATAGGCCACTTTCCATGATCCAGGAGCCACGGTGCAGCTGCTCTTTAGCTTTGGGCCTGCACCAGCCTGCAGGGTCCTTTTTGCTTTGTTGGGCTCTTGGGGATAGTAATGAGACCCGTGAAGCTCCAGAGTGACTGGGGGAGCCCTTCTTCACGTCTGGCCACTGGCATGCCTGGCCCCCTTGGGGGTTCCAAGCACATAGCCCTCGACCTGTCTCCCATCAACCTGCTCTCAGGTGGCCCAGGACCCTGGAGCTTCTCAAGCGCCCTCATGTGTCTTCCTACAGGAAGGCTATGCCAGGCCCTGGAATGTGTCCTGAAGTAAGACTGCTGTGGGCTGAACCCCTACTTCTCCCAATCTCTTGGCTGTGGGGATGTTGCACAAACTTTTCGGGCCCCAGACTTTCTCTTTGGTGAATTTGGAGGCTCAAATGTACATGTGGGGAAAATTTTTTTTTTTCACCCACACAGGTACGTTCTGTGTATCCCCACGTCACCCATGGCCCTGTCATCTTAGAGGGCCCCTGCCCACTCACTTCTGACCCACCACGGGTTCCTTGAAAGTATCAGGGAGTTCACTCCCCTCACCAGCCTCTATCAGTGACTTTCCGGTGTGCTCACTCTGGGGTACGGATTACGCTGAGTCCTGAGCTCCTTTCTCCCACACGGGTTGACAGCCTCTCGCCCTCTTCTTCTTCCGGGGTTGCGAGAATCCATCTAGCAAGAAACATGCCCTTGGCTCCCTTCTCAGATCAGTATTAGGGGACCTAGGCTGAGACCAGCCTAACTACAGGGTCTGGAAGCCAGGAATCGAGGCCTGTTTCTTCTTCTCTGATACTGAGTACAGAGAACAGGCTAGCTCAGATCAGGCAAAACTACCACTGGACCTTAGGTAGCCCCGTGGCTTGAAGGGGTAGATACATTACCATGACTCTCTAAGGGACTAGCAAGATGGCGTCCCAGCTGACTGAAAAGATGTGCTACCACAGCCTCGGGGAAGCCAAATCCTTATTCCCTTGCAAAGGTCCCCAATATCTGCTCGTTGGGGGAAAAGCTCTGTATCACCATCTCCAAGAACCCCAGTTCCCTCAATCCCATATTCCTTAATCTAGATGCCCCAAGTACCTCCTTACCTCCCCCAGCCCTCTTTTCCTAACTCAAACACAAAGCACAGACTCCTGAGATACCCAGGGTGAGTCTAGCCCCATCCGGCTTTGCACACACCCCCACTCCCTGCCAGCCACATGAATTCTAGTCTCTGGGGACACTGAAGTCACCTCCCAGGAAAAAAAAAATCTCTATGATTTCATCTTCTATTTAATCTTTATTTCTCCTCATACTTTTTAGAACTTCAAATAATTTCTCATTTGTACTAACTAGGAAGCCATAAATCATCCCTTTATGTCTAAGGAAAATCAATTGTTATTTGACATTTTACCTTAATATTCCTGACTTCCTTCGACTGTAATAAAGCTTCCATCTGCCTTTTATTTTACGGGCAATTAGTAAGTCACCTTTTTAAAATTTCTCCACATTTTCCGTCAGATGGATGCTAGGACAGAGAGGGAGCACTGTTTTATGGGACTGAACTCACGGGCTAGAGGGGATTTATCTGTAGCCTTCGAGGTACCAACACTCATTAATGGGTTTTATTGATTTGGAGGCTTTTTAACCCTTAGCAATAATACAGGTGTCACCTGCCTGTGGCAGTTGGGAGGGGGGCAGGGATGCTGGGAGCCTCAGGAGAAGTCCACACAGTTCTGAGCTCTGGGCCCAAGTGAAGAAACAAGAGAGAAGTTCTAACCCTTGGAAACACCATCACCCATGGCCTGAGAACCACACACCACCGACCTAGTGGTTACCGGTGGAATTGAAGGCCCAGTGTCGTAGAGGGACAGCTCAGACAGGGAGTCTTATTGGCCCAGGAGAGAAACTCAACTCCAAGAATTCCCAGCCTCCTACTTATATCCCTCAGTCCGGAATAGCAAACAGCCAGTTTCCTGACCCTTAGAGATGTCTCACACCTAAGTCATGAAGCCCCCGGGCCAGAAGGTACCACGTGTGGTCATTGCAGAGGCAGCGCTGGGAAGTGGGACTGGCCAGGGAGACCATCCAAGAAAGGCAGAATTGGAGCGATGACTTGCAAGAAAGGACATGAAGGCACTCGTTATAATTTCACCTCGCCCCAAGCCACCTTGCCAGGGAGACACGGCTGTGTGTGTGCTTGTGTGTGAATGTGTTGTCTGTGTGTGTGTGTGTGTGCCTCTCTTTCTCTGTGTGTCTGTGTGTGTGTCTATATGTGCGTGCCTCTGTGTGTGTGTGTGTGCATGTGTGTGCATGCCTCTGTGTGTGTGTGCTGTCTATGGCTTGTGAGTGCATGCCTCTGTGTTTGTCTGTGTGTCTGTGTCTGTGTGTGTTTTCTTGTAGGCATATGTCCATGTACTTGGAGGCCACAGAACAGACATAGGTGTTTTTCCTCGAGCACTGCCACCTTTTAGCATATTTTCTGAGACAGGGCCTCTCACTAATTAGGCTGGGCTGGCTGGACAGCAAGGCACAGCCATCCACCTGTCTCCCCTTCCCAGCACTGCCACCATGCCTGGCTTTTTTTTTTCTTACGTGAGTTCTGGAAATCATACTTCATGTTTAATAACTGAGCCATCTCCCCAGTCCTAATATTGCCATTTTAAGGTGAATATTTGCAGATTCAGGAAAATGAACTTACTCACCCAAAGGTAAGTGGCAGGGCCAGCTTTTGACACCAAAGCCTGTGAGGGTCCTTAAGGGCATTGCTATTGCGTGTGTGTGTCTATGTGTGTCTGTCTGTGTCTGGGTCTGTGTGTCTCTGTGTGTTTGTGTGTGTGTGTATGTGTCTGTGTGTGTGTCTCTGTGTATATGTCTCTCTGCATGTGTCTGTATGTGTGTGTCTGTGTGTGTGTGTGTGTCCGTATGTATTGTGTATGTCTCTGTGTGTGTCTCTCTGCATGTGTCTGTGTGTCTGTGTGTGTGTCTCTGTGTGTCTGTATGTGTGTGTCTGTGTATGTCTGTGTGTGTGTGTCTCTGTGTGTGTATATGTCTCTCTGCATGTGTCTGTATGTGTGTGTCTGTGTGTGTGTGTGTGTCCATATGTATTGTGTATGTCTCTGTGTGTGTGTGTCTCTCTGCATGTGTCTGTGTGTCTGTGTGTGTGTCTCTGTGTGTCTGTATGTGTGTGTCTGTGTGTGTCCGTGTGTATTGGGTATGTCTCTATGTGTGTGTGTGTGTGTCTGTGTGTCTCTGTGTATGTGTGTGTCTGTGCCTGTGTCTGTGAAGGTCCTTCCTACAAAGGTGGCTGGTCCTGGCAGCGCTGTGTACTCCTCGAAGGCCAGGCTGCGGCAAGATGGAGATTTACAAGGGCCACGGCCTTCATGACTTAGTGGTCAGCAATTGAGCTATTTCATCTCATCAGACGGTTTTGCCTAGAAAATGACCACCGAGATTCATTCCAGGGTGGCTCAGTCAGGAGGGGCTGACCTGCATATCTCCTAAATCACCTTTATGCTGCCGGGACCAGCCCCTGCCTTCTTCCTTCTTCCCGCTGCAGTATCTTTTACCACCCTCTGGCCGCTTTCTTCTCTGTGAGAAACTTCTGGACCGGGGCACAAGGCAGGTGGGCAGGAAGGCAGCTCTGGTGTGGTATGTCTTGGGGCCATCTGCCCAGCTATACAGAGCTATAACATTTCCCTCCTCCTTCTCCTTCCCCTCACCCCTCCCCCAGCCCCTCATCCAGCTGTTCCCATCACACCCTGGGGCCTCCCTGGGTGGCACCCCTTGCTTAGTACTTGGGTAAAGGTGGTCCCTGGGGATTCGGTGCCTGATAAAACCCTCCAGAGGATCCAACCGAAGGAAGTGCCACCAGCCTGTGAGTCTTTGGAGCCCTCCTCCCAAACACAAGTGTGGGGCCTCTTTCTCATGCCTTCCTGGTCATCCCAGGAAAAGATAAATGGGTGGAGAGAGTGGAGTGTCCCATTCTGGGGACCACCTGGGAGACAAAAATACTGTGACCCCAGCACAGGTCCTCATCTGGCTCAATGACAGCTAGTGGAGACTCTGCGTTTTGTCTTCCCTGGTCCTTCTGACTGTCCACTTACCTGCCCTTCCTGGGGTAGGTCCCCAGGCCTGATCCCTGAATCAGGCGCCCCACCAGCATGCCCCATTCTCTCCCCAGGGTCCCAGCTCACACCAGGTTGGCGGGTTCTTTCACTCTTTCTTCCTGAGATATCCTGATGATTTTTTACAAGCTGAACTCAAATCAGCAGCAGTAGAAGCCCGACCCCCTCAAGTTGGGGGTGCGTGCGGGGTGGAGGTAGGGTCACCTGTCTCCTAGTAGACTCCTACTAAACCCAGGTAGGGCCTTGGGCTTTCCAAAGGTCGTGCACTTAGTGACAAAGCAGGTCTTAGAGGTCCCCATAGCTTCTTGCGCCCCTGGGTGTGGGGCCCTGGGGCCTGAGCTGGCTGGGTGCCGGGTGCTGGATGCTGGGTGCTGGGTGTTGGCACCAAAGGCCCGGTGGGGGTGTCATACTGATGTTGGTCGGCAGGGGGCGTCAGCGACCTGCAGCGGTCCCTGCAGGGAGAAGCTCCATACAACCAAGTCAGCCAAGTCAGCCTCGTGAGGTGAAGCTGTGATGAACTCTTGGCGAACACGGCTGGACCCTTGAGACCGGAGTCTTATCGATCACAAACTGCCAAAACATGTGGGCATTTGGGGCAAGACTCTGCCCAGGCTTTGGTTCCTTTTGCATCTGGAAACTGGACGTGCCTTACCAAGTCAGGGCTGCCCTCACCCCCTTGGCTGTTTTTAGGCTAGCTCCTAGAAAGGGGGGTGATTTTCATTGGTGCCAGGGTCCTAGTCTCAGTCGGCCATGGGAAGACTGAAGCTTTTTGGTGCCTCAGTTTCCCCAATTGTGAAACCCACAGGAATACTGGCCCCAGAGTTCATCAAGAGGCAGGGTCTTTCTTTTTCATTAAACAACAAATGAACAAAAACAAAAACAAAACAAAAAAACCTTAAGAGAAGCCCACAGTAGCCAAGGTGCCAAGGACAGCCACCCTACAGACATTGGTGATGTGTGGTGGGTTCAGAACTCAGAAATATCTCTAATGGACAATATGAGAAAGAGCTGAATGCTACAGACACAGCTTCTTTTTTTAAAAAAAAGATTTATTCATTTTATTTTATGTGTGAATATTTTGCCTGCATGTAGAGTTGTATACTACATGTGTGCTTGGTACCCCACTGAGGCCAGAAGGGGGCATCAGATCCCTTGAAACTGGAGTCACGGATGGTTGTGAGTCGCCACGTGGGTGCTGGGAGTTGAACCTGGGTCCTCTGCAAGAGCAATAAGTGCTCTTAACTGCTGAGCCCACACTCCAGCCCATGCTCAGATTCTTTGAAATATAAAAACATCAAGTCAAAGTCTGTTATCTGGGATTGGGACTCAGATACAGCAGAGATGGGGCGGGGGAGGGCTTTCTCTGAAGCTTGCCAGTCTTTCTTTCTTAGGACCCAGAAGACTTTAAAGAAGCCTAGGAGTCAGAGTGGTTGTTACAGTAGTCCCCTTTAGTAGAAGGAAGAAGCAAGTCTTCAGGTCACCCCAGGTGCCCCCACTTAACCCCCAGATAACCTCTGCTTGGGCTGTGCAGGAATCTGAGCCTCCAGGGAAGTACCAGGCCATCTTGCCCACCCCAGGAAAGAAGCAGCAAAGCCACTATTATGACCCTTACCTCGAACTTCCATGGAGAGTGTTGCTGCTGGCTCTCACACACTTCCACAGCCCACCTGCGTGGTGATGTCTACGCTGTTCGGGGACTCCCGGGTGACACAGGGCTTATCCAAGCCAGCAAGGGGCAGAGCCAGACCTCGATGCTTCTCATAATGGGTCAAGAAAAAAAGGTGGCTCCTGTCATCTCAGCCCTCCAGAGGCTGAGGCAGGAGGATTCCCAGGCCAGCCTGGGCTACATAGTGAGTTCCAGAATAAAAAAAAAGGATGGAGGGATGGAGGAAGGAAGGGGGAAATGAATGAGAGAGGGGAATGCAGGGAAGGAGAGGGGGGCCACAGAGTAAGATGTGTTAGAGGCAAGACAACTTTCCTCAGGGGAGGAGAGAAGGGAGGTCTGCCTCCAGCTCTTCCTTCTGTTCCTTCTGCCCTGGGATTGACTGCTCTGCTTCAGTGATTTGTGCAGTGGCAATACTGAGCCACCTTGGGCTGCTGGTCCAGATGCGAGTGTGCCCTCCCCCTTGGATTTATGAGACCCTAGACCTATGCGGCCCCTTGACGGTGACTCACGGCAAACCCTGGAGACCCCTTGAACCCATAACCACTGCAGGCTATTCCCCAGGGAGCTTTATAAGGAAGTAGACAGTCCGGGGACTCTGCTGAGTATCTTGCTCCCTCTGCTCAGCCTGCTCCCCTCCCAGGCCTGCAGCCCACCTCTCTAACTGCCTCCCACTCCCGAGCTGGCTCTCCCCAAGTCTCTCTGTGGCAGTGCAGGTTCTGATGTAGATGCTCATCACCGTTCTCCTATGCAGTGCAGGCCCTGTGGCTGTCTCTGACCCTGAACTAACTAACATGCCACCATCTTCCTCCTGGCTCCCAGTGGCCCTGTCTCTGCGTTCCTTGCCACCAGAACCTTCCCCTCTACCCAAGCCATTTTATATCCTTTCCTCATTCCTCTGACTGCTCCAGTGTATCCTTGCTGTGTTCATGTGTGTGAACATGTGCGCATGTACACACACACACACACACACACACACACACACTGCTCACATGCTTTCCTCTCCCAGTGGACTCTCGAGTCTTGTCTTCCAGTTCCATCCCTAGACCTGCCCAGGCCAGCCTTGAAGAGGATCTGGGTCCCCTCTGGACAATAGCCCTTCAGCAGCACCTTATCCTCTTCCTGCAGAGCTGCCTGGGCTCCCAAAGCGGATTCCACACCATGGAGTATAAGGCTGGTTCTTTCAGGGTCGAATTGGAAGAGCCACCCGGTGGCTTGTTCTTCCTCCTGCCCCCCACCCCCACCCCAGACTCAGAAGCAACTTTGGAATCTCAGCCTGCAGACATTATCCCCCACCTTCCTGTCTGGACTGTGAACTTCAGGGCCCCCATTTTCTTCTCTGGAGTGTGGAATTCAGGGCTACCTATGATCTGCTGTTCCACTACGCCCACACTGCCAAGCTGGGCACTGTGACACCCCAGAGACAGCCCCACATATACCCACCAGCATCATCAACCATGGTTGTGTCATACTGTTCAAAGGCTCAGAGAGGTTTAGAAGGTTACCCAGCTGGGGACTGCCTCACTGAGGATTTGAACCCCAGTCTGTAAGAAACCCGATGTCCTGGTCATCCGTGGCCCGGGCTGCATTTCATACTTTGCACACTGATAGAACGAAAAATAAAATGTTTGCAAGAGTGAGCCCACCCAAGAAAGGGGAGCCTAAAGGGTTCACCAAGGGAGTTGGCTTTAAATGGGGTGTGAGGGTTCCTGAGGACCCTGAGCACAGAGCTGAAGAAGTCCTGTCAAATGCACAGTTCTGAACAACTCCTCAGAGAAACCCAAATTCAGCCTTGAACTGCAGTCCCTGCTCCAGGAGGTCCAGGGCTTGGGGAGGGGGCTGCTGGGTACCTGGTTTTCTGTTTCTATAGTCTCATCTCTCTTAGTTACTTCTCTGTTTCTGTGATGAAATACCCCAACTAAAGTAAGGAAAAGGAGAGTTTATCTCATAGTTCAAGATACACTGTATCATGATGGGGAAGTCGAGGCAGTGAGGGATGGAAGCAGCTGGACACACGCCATCCACAGTCAGGACAGAAGGTGATGGATGAATAAGAATATTCAGCTCGTGGTCTGCATTCTGTGACAGCCCCGGACCCCCACCCACAGAACCGTGTCCACAGCTAAGATGGATCCTCCCACGTCGATTTGCCTAACTAATCCGTCACAGACATTCTCAGGGGCTAACCTTCATCTAGATAATCCTTCCCAGGTGTGCCTGGAGCCCGTCTCCTAGGTGACGTTAGATGCTGTCAAGCCAACAGTTAACACTGACCGTCACATCCTCTTAGTGTGCGCTCTGGCCACGGGACCCTTGCGACCATGTGTAACCTAGGCTAAGGGGAATGGTGCAGCTCAGACTCCTCCAGAGACAGCAGTTTGGGAGTCCTGAGAATGCCCCCTTGCCAGGCAGAGGTCGACAGGGTACCCAATAGCTTCCCAGTCGGTAAGGGGTGAGTGGCAATGTTGGTGTTGTCTCTGTCTGGCTAATGAATTCAGGGGGTGCCTGTGGACTTCCAGACACAGCTGGGGTAACACTTCCCCCAGGCTTGTATGGCAGATGGAGTATGTCTATGAAATGGGGGGAGGGGAGGGTCAACTGTTAGTATTGTTTTCTCTACTTCTACCAGCTGATAGGATAAACACACTTTTAAAAAAGAAGAAATGGCGAGCTGGAGAGATGGCTCAGGGGTTAAGATCACTGGCTGCTTTTCCAGAGGACCCTGGTTCAATTCCCAGCACCCACCCCTCACACAGACATACATGCAGGCAAAACACCAATGTACATAAAAATAAATAAAATATTTTTAAAAGAATAAATGAACACATTAAAAATAGCCTTCACAACTAGATAGTGATTGAGCACTTGACTCCACTTCTGTGATCTGGTCCAGCAGCCTAGCCACACTGTCCTTGAAATATTTGCCACTCTGTGGGCTGGCGAATGGCTGTTTGGTCTGATTCTGAGCTAAGTAGAAGAACTCTACCCAGACACCCCAAGCTTTAGCACATGATTCTCAACAGTCTGGTGATTGTTATACAAGGACCTGAGTTTGATCCCCAGAACCCATATTACTAAGCCAGGCACGGTGGTGTCTTCCTGTAATCCTAGAGCTGACGAGGCAGAGACAGGTGGATCCTTGGGGTTCACTGGACAGAGTACTCTAAAAATCATTGGATAGCCAGTGTACCTAAGCAGACAGCCCCAGGATCCAGTGAGAGAGTGTGTGCGATCAGCTGGTAGGGTCACAAGAGCAGTAGAGGCTTACTTAACACCTGTACTAACCTCCTCCCATTGGGTACCGTTATAGAATTCAAGTCCCTGAAATGAGCTCTGACCTGGGTGGTTGTAGGCATGTTGTGGTTCTGATAATCACCACCAGATGGCGCCGCAGGACCCATAGCTTCTTAGAGCGAAAATGTTTCAGGACACAGGGAAGAGTGGGCTTTCTTCCTCTTCTCTCTGGAATAAGTTATATCTTCTCCAGAGACCCCCAGAAATCCTAGGACCCTGCCTTTGCCAGGGAAGGAAATGCTCTGAAGGTATAAGAACTAGAAAATTAACTGCATAGGTACCAAAAATGGGAGTTGGGTTGTGGGTTCAGCTGACAGGAGTCCAATACTATTGTTTGACAAGGCAGAGTGCATCTGTCTCACACTCACAGAATGGCAGCGCTTGGGAGGCCGAGGCAGGAGGACCTTGAGTTCAAGTCTAACAGAAGTTACACAGTAAGACTCTGTCTCAGAAAACCAAGAGTCGGGAGTGTAGGTCAGAGGTCGATCTATTACTGAGTACTCACAAAACCCTAAGCTGGATCCCAGAACCAAAGGGGAGAGAGCAAGGAAAGTCTAAGCACACACACTCAGCACCAGAAATACCCCAGACTGAAGACACCAGGGCAGTGTGTGTTGTGTGTGTGCATGTGTGTCCCTGCTTCGGTATTTTTGCCCAGATGGCAGAGGCCCCACCATGTAGAGAACAGGTACACGGAGTAGCATGTCTAAGAGCGTTTGTTATGAATACTTAAGTGTGCTGACCCCTGAACCTATCTGCATTCTCTTGTGTGTGGCATGTGATCCATACATGTGGACTATACGTAGTGGCTCACAGGACCCTGGAGTGTGCACCCACACCCTACCTGCCTGTGTGCGAGAAAGTCCGACTCCCTCTTTTTAGTCTACTTCTCTAAACACGAAGCCCAGATTGCTGTTCTTCCCAGCAGGTACCTCACACACCTCTCTCCTAGGATAACCATGCCTTGGGGAGATTGTTTATTTCTTCAATTAGAACAAGACAGACTCAGAGGCAGCAACATGGAAATAACCACATTTTTTTATTGCACTGACACTCATGATTCCATAAACCCCCGTGGCGGTCTCAGCTAACCCTGACTCTTCCCTGCCCTGGACTCGAGGGTTCTCTCCTTCAGGATTCTACCAATCCCACTCCCCAGGCTGGGAGATCTGACCCTTACTCTGTAGCCAAAGACCGTGAGTGTTTATTGTGTGTATAAGAGACAGTGTGGGGACTTTTTCTGCTTCCACGTGGTACTCCAAGAAAACAGCCAGGAAATAAGAAGCCCGAATTTTACATCTCTTCTCTTGGATGAGGCCCTAACTTCTCTGGGCCTCAGTTGCCTCCACAACCGAAGGAATCTCCAACCTGCTGTGGTTTCCGCTACTCTGATGCTGTGAGCTCCGAAGCCCCCTGGTAAGTAGAAGCTCTGATGGCTGGATACAGAGGCAGCTTGTTTCCAAATAACTGTCCCCAGCGCCCTCCCACCACAGGCTAATGCTTTTCCTACTCCACTGCTCTGCAATGAACAAAGACAGAGAAGGCACGAGGTACAAGCGCCTCACTGATTTCTGCCACAGTCTGCTCTGTCTAGCCAGCCAGGAGGGCATGGGTGTGAGCTGCCTCATCATGCTACAAGATAACAGAAGGCAGACAGGGTCATTACACCGCTTAGAGCAGCGGTTCTCAACATGTGGGCTGGGGGTGGGGGGGTGGGGTTGAACGACCCTTTTACAGGAGTCTCCTAAGACCATCTGCATATCAGATATTTACATTTTGATTCATAACAGTAGTAAAATTACAGTTATGAAGTAGCAGCGAACATACTTTTATGGTTAGGGGTCACCAAAACGTGAGGAACTGTATTAAAGGTCGCAGCACTGCCTTAGAGCCTTCCGTTCCGCCAAGTCGTCCAGAACTATCAGAGACCCACCAAGCCTTGCCGAGTACCAGTGTTCAAATCCTTCTTCTCCCTACTCGTTCCCTAGAGAAATGATAACCCACGGATTCTCAATTAACTTCAAATTACAAAGAATATTCTGTTTACTGAGTATTCCATCCATTTGCAAGTCCCATCTAAGAGTTTTGATTTGGTTCAGGTTGTGTCCCCCTGAAGGAGCCTGGCCTTTCTAATGGGATAGCAGAGTCTGGGTGGAGAGCAGCCTAGATCTGTGGAGTCCTGGCCCCAACCCTTTCTAAGGCTGGAACATTGTAACCAAATTGCCTGAGCCTTGAGCCTTCATGTCCTTCCAGGTAACAATGTAACACCGCATGAACTGTGCTTCCTCAGGGTCAATACCAGAAACAAGTGGGTTCTCTTGGGTTTGTAAATGTCACATCTCTGCAAATGAGAGCCACTCAGGAGCATTGAGAACTGCTTGGTGAGACCCCTCCCCAGGGGGTAGGGGTAGGGGGAAAGCCAGAGGGAGGCTCTTGAACCTACAATTTTCCCAGTGACCAGTGGATAGCTCCAGGAAGCAGAGAGACAGACAAGACCAGGGATTGCAATTTGGTGGTCTTTTCCCACAGGCTTCTAGATTGTTTGTTTGTTGAGACAGCCTCTGCTATGTAGCCCAGGTTGACCTGCCGCTCAGGATCCTCCTGCCTCAGCCTGAGTACTAAGATTGTAAAACTGAACCACCCTGCCCAGTCTCACCATGTAGCCCTGCCTGGCCTGGAACTCACCATGAAGACCAGGCTAGTCTTGAACTCACAGAGATCCACTTGCTACTGCCTCCTGAGTGCTGAAATTAAGGCGCCACTCATTGTTCCCACCCTCACCGGCAACCCCCTATAAGCCAGCAAGCAGTGTTTTAAACTCATTCTCACCGTTTAAATTTGAGGGCTGACAAAATGGCTTGGCAGGTTCAGGTGCTTGAACCAAGCCTGACAACCTGAGTTCGATTCCCAGAACCCACATGGTGGAAGGAGAGAACTGACCCCTGATTAGTTGTCCTCTAATCTCCGCATGTGCACTGTGGCAGGTGTGCATGCGTGCGAGTGCTTGTGCATGCATGTACACACACAATAAGTAAATAAGTAGATGATAGATAGATAGATAGATAGATAGATGGATAGATGTAAGAACAATTAAGAGATTGCTTACTTTAAAAGTCCAGAATTTTGGCTTCTTTTGGAAAATGGAAATGCCTGATAAAACTCAGCGCTCATGCTCACGCAAAGGCAAAGTTAGCAACACCAAATGATTGAGGGTCCCCATCTCCCATATCCTCCAAAGTCTCCCTCCAGCTGGATCGAACTCACATGTGGGCTCTCAGCCTCTACACTCAGTGATCATTACAGCCCTGACCATCACTGCCCAGGTATGCTGGCCGTTGTCTAAGACCTGCCCAGGACCACCCTTCTCACCCGAACGGAGCTGGGAGGGGCAGTCCCGTGGGCAGCACTCTGGACGAGCGCCCTCCTGACCCTCCCAGCCAGAGCCCATAATTCACAGCTGTGGTTCCCTAACACTGGTTTCTGTTTTAAAGAACACTGCTGGGTAAACAGTGAGGGAAACCCGAGCTGTTCCCACACCACATAAATCGCGGGCTTGCTGTCCTATCTGCTTAGCTGTTGCCCCACATAATGGCTCTGCTGCCTGCAAAGACTTGGAAGGCCTGGAGGCCCAGGGAAGGGAGTGGCTGGGATCCCAGGCTCCCGCCAAGACCTGGTGGCCCCTCTCCTGCTTCAGTTCTTTCTGTCCAGGTACTCGGAGGGTCCTTTCTCCCCCAATCCGGGCCACCTTTCCTTCACCCCCCTCTCCACGCTCCACAGGAGGCTTTTCTGGGAGTACCCGAAACTCTTCCAGCAGACAGACAGCCCATCGCTAAAGGCCAACCTATCCAGTCACCACACCTCTGCCTGGGTGACCCCATTTATAGTTTCCTACTAGAGCCTTCTGTCCAAATGTGATGTCCTGCCTCAAAAACCAAAGTCAAACCAATGCCAGAGCCTTTCCCACATGAAGCAGGGGTCTGATCTTCACGTAAATGGGAAGATTCAGAAGAAAAAGAAAAGCACTCAATTAAATTTGAATTTCAGGCACAGGTTGTTTTTTGTTGTTGTTGTGTCGTCATTCCCCCCCCATTAAGTCTAAGTTTGTCCCAAGTATTTATGGCACATACTTAATGGGGTGCTCTGTGATCTACTTGGCAGCTCATCTTACCCCCTTTTCTCAAGAACAGTTCTGGTGGGGAAGAAGAGGGAAGGCTTGTTGGGGTCCTGACCCCACCCCCATCCTGCCCCAAACTTGGCCACAGTTTTGGTCAATGGAACAAGATGGCAAGGTTGAGCAAGAGTTCTGGAAAGGCTCCTTCTGATAAACAGCGATGGGAAGGAAGAGGATACCAGTCTCGCTCCCTTCACTGGGGCACTCAGACTATGGCACGAATGTGAACAGCCACCTGGGTGTAGAGAGAGGTCCAGAGGTGGATTAAAGCAGAAAGACACACACCGGCTGGAGGCATAGCTCAGTAGCTGAGAGAACTTTTTGCTCTTACGGAGGACTTGGGTTCAGTTCTGAGCACTGGCATGGTGGTTCACAACCATCTGTAACTCCAATTCCAGGGGATTCAATGCCCCTTCTGACCTCAACAGATATGCATGCGCTACACAGGTATACATGCATACAATAATAAACACACATAAAATAGGTGTATAAATCTTTAAAAAAAAAAAAAAGACACAGTATGGGGTCACTGAGACTCGGAGGACTTGCCGTCACAGCCTGGCTGTCACCCGTGGATGTGGCTTATGGCCTAAGTCTTTATGCCCACTCCCTTTGGGTAATCTGAGCTTTCCAGATTTCTAGTCCTAGCTCCTGTCCCTTCCCTTCTGCTTGGGAACTGGACACCGTGGTGCTGTGGTGCGTGACTTTAATCCCATCACTCGGGAGGCGGAACCAAGGTGGACTCTCTGCAAGTCAAGGCCAGTCTGGTCTCCACAGCAAGCCCCCGGACAGCCAGGACTGCACAGAGAGACCCCGTTGAAGTTCCTCACCCTGGAATCCCCAAGAGCTGGAAGCTGCCTTCTTGGAGAATCTCACCCGAAACCCCACCCACAGGGAAAGACAAGCATAGTGGCTTCGGGTTTTACCTCTTCCGGCAATTAAGTCCGTTGAGAGCATCTCCAGAGTCACTTAACCTGTCTCTTGTCAGAGAAGGAAGGGTTCCCTAGTAACCTTGTTGGAGATGTAAACTGAGGCAGACACTAGGCCAAACAATTGATTACTCCAGGTACCCACACCCCCCAAAATGATTTACTTTCTCCCACATCCGTGCTCTCGGGTCCCACCCTCCCCAACCTCCCTCCGGAAGCATGCACTCACCCCTGCTCTTCCGTGGGTCTTTCGGATCACCTCTCTTCCTCTTCACCCTCATGCTTCAGCCTATATAAAAACATTGTTAATAAAATCCCCAGGTCTGCCTCACAAACTGGCTCATCCTGAAAATTTCAGTGTCAAAGCCACAAACCTCAATTGACTCAAGCCATGTCCCTAAAAGATCAGGGGAGCTCCTCAGGTTGCTGAGGGTGACGGTGGGGAGCTGTGCCTCTGTCTGCCCACCACAGAAACCCTCCCATGCGCACATTCGCATTTCACCGCTGGTATTGTCCTTGAAGCAACGATCTTAGTTTTATCATCAGATAAAACTTAGGTGCTTTGAATAAGACTGCCCCCAGGGACGCCTGTGTTTGAATGCTTAGTCAGCAGGGACTGGCACTATTTGAAAGGATTAAAAGGGCCAGGAGGTGTGGCCTTGTATGAGGAAGTGTGTCACTGGGGGTTGGGCTTTGAGGTTTCAAATGCACAAGCCAAATCCAGAGGCGCCCCCCCCTCTCTGTCATCAGATCAGGATGTAGCTCTTTAGCTACTTCTCCAGTGCCATGCTCCCCACCAGGATAATTAAATGCTTTCTTTGATAAGAGTGGCCTCGGCCACAGTGTCTTCACAGCAAGAGGACGGTGACTCCGACAAGATGCCACTGTCATGGGTAGGCCTGTCACAAGAGTTTTCACAAGTGACCTCACTCTGCAATTTAATGAGGGAGAAAGCAATTTATTTCCATTTTACCGAAAGGAAAAATGAGGCTTGTGTGATCAGATGAGTTCTCAGTGCCATTCAGCTTATTAATGGCAGAGCTGAGACTTGAACCAACACCCTCCTGATTCCTCAAACCATGCTTGTGTTATCTGTGTCATATGGCAGCAGAAGAAGGAATTGGAGGCTCGGGGAGATGACTCAGCGGGTGACGGTGCTTGTCATGCAAGCGCAAAGCACTGAGTGAACCCCAAAACCCACGTAAAAGCTGGGTGTGGTGGTGTGTGTTCAAAATCCAGCTGCTGGGAGGTAAGACAAACGGGTTCCTGGGTCAGTTTACCTGAGGCAGTGAGCTCTGGGTCGGTGAGAGACCTGGT
This sequence comes from Cricetomys ansorgei, assembly GCA_026225945.1. NCBI lineage: Eukaryota > Metazoa > Chordata > Mammalia > Rodentia > Nesomyidae > Cricetomys > Cricetomys ansorgei. The sequence goes on from JAMJFZ010001881.1 coordinate 12,452,740, forward strand.
TCAAAAAAAAATAAAGCTGGTATCCTGAGGGATAGCGATAGAGGTTGGTTTCCACAGGCACAAGCATTCACGCGCGCGCACACGCACACACGCACACACAGAGGGGATGATGATGATGATGATGATGATGATGATGATGATTTGGGACTAGGATGGGGATCTTTCTAAAAATGGGAGTTCCACATAGTTAAGGAAAGAGAAAGGCCCAGCGCTTTCCTTAGGCCTCCGCCTCTCTGCCAGCCTGCTCTGCCTCCAATTCCAGCTCAGTTATACTCATGCAGCCCTCTGAGGCCAAGCCTGTCAATTTCATTTCTCACCACTGAGAAAAAACAAACAAACAACAAAAAGCAAACAAACAGAGAAAAACTGTGATTTTCCTGAGACCACAGAGCCCAGGGATGGCAAGAATAGATTTCCTGAATGGACACCTCCTACCTCCAGGCCTGGACCTTCAGCATCTCCAGACACAGGTAGCTGAGGTGGCCAGCTCAGAAGCAAGCCTACTGGTCAAGGAAATGGAGGAAATTCCCAGCATTCTCGGGATGGCTCAGGTGTGGCCCAGCTGGAAGCCCTCTTTGGGGAGCCCTTGGAACCTCCTTCTGCTTTGCGTCTTTCCTCTTCCTCCCTCAGCTACCTCCAGCAGAACCAGAAGCCAGGGGCCCCTCCCTTGCTGACCACGCCCCTTGGCTGTAGCCAAGAGCTTTCTCTGCAAACAGCCCGGCTGCCATCCATCTCTGTCTCCAGGCCCCACACCCCACGGGGCCTTGACAGGGAACTGCTGACGCTGAGGAGGTTAAAGGTGCAGTGCCCAGCCTTCATCTGACAAATGGGTTGTGCAGGAGGGGGCTGTTGTTTTTTCCTGGCCTCAGAAGAGGGGCCTGTCAGGAAGATGTAGAGGTGGCAGCCTTGTGGTGCCCCCAGGAGGGCTGACAGACGCCAGCAGCTGCCGGGGCACTGGGGTGCCAGGCCCTGTGTTCCCACCACAGAGCACCCTGCTGCTCTCCGGCCCCATGCCCTTCCTGACCTCCCACCCTACCCCACTGTGACCCAGTGCCCACCCCTTCCTAGGGCAAAGGGCCAAGGGGGGCTCCCTGGGATGGGACCCTGAGCCAGATGTGAAGACAGCCGGCCAAGGATCTGGTTTCAGCTCGCCAGGTCAGGTCCCTAGGGCTTCCTAAAGAGCCGACAGCCCCATCTCCCTTCTAGCCTGCCCCTCTCTTGACTCCCTCCATCCTGCAGGCCTCACAAGGCAGTTCCTATGGAAACCTCTCCCGTGCTCTCCTGCCCACACCTTCCTCGTCCCTTTAGAATCAACAAGTAGACACGGGAGCCTCATTTATCCGCTGCCCTCTCTGCCTTTCATAAAAACAGTTTCATTCCAAATTCCAGGTGAACCAGCCTGGCTTCCTGTTACTACGATCTCAGCACAGAATGCTGAGACAGATGGACTGCGTTTGAGGCCAGCCTGGGCTACCAAGTGAATTCCAGGTTAGCTTGAGCTACATAGTGAAACCTCTTCTCCAAAACAAAATACAGGCCAGGGCGAAGGCTCGGAGGGTAAAGTGGGCAATACATGCATGTGAGGACCCAAGTTTGGATCCTCAGCACTCATGGAAAAGCTGGGCCCAGAGGTGGCGGGTGTGTCTGTAAGGCCAGCCTTGGTGTGGGGGCAAAGAGAGGCCAATCCTAAGGGGGTGCTGACCACTAGCCTGGCCAAATAAACAGTAAGCTCCAGGTTCAGTGAAAGCTTACCTTCAATGAAAGACATTGTCTCATAAAAAATAAATAAATAAATAAACAAACAAATAAATAAATAAATAAAATAAAAGCAGTGGCAGAGCATGGTGACACACACCTTTAATCCCAACACTTGAGAGGCAGAGGCAGGTGTGGATCTCTGTGAGTTCGAGGCCAGCCTGGTCTACATAGTGAGACCCTGTCTCAAAAATAAATAACTAAAATAAAATAAGGTGGGGTGCAATGACTGAAGACATTTGGCCTCTCCATGCACGTGCAAAAATAGTCACACACACACACACACACACACACACACACACACACACACACAGCTCACAAATAAATCAATTCAATAAAGTAAAATTCCCAGGCAGGTAGGCTGGTACAGCCAGTGCAGCCGCCCAGGTCCTGAAACCCTTCCCTACAATGCAGCCTAGTACAAGTTCCTCCCTCTCTCTGTGCTTCAAGCTTCCGGGAGATGGTTATAACAGTGCTGGCTGCTGGGGGCTCTGCTGAGTGGAGGGGGCTGGGAGGGGGGCGCTGTGGGTATGCAGCTAAGTCAGCAGGTGAGGCCCAGAGAGGTGAGGTGTGCTGTCCCAGGCAAATCAGGACTTAAATTCACCTGGTGCCTGCTGCTCCTCACCTGTCCTTGGAGTCTGGGAGCAGCCAGCAGGGTTCACCCTGCATTGCCCCTGCTGCAATGTCAACCCATCTGGAGGCTGAGAAGCTAGCCAGGCGCGGCCATAGTGCAGACTACAAGCAAGGTGAAATGGCGTCTGAGCCTGCCACCCTGCCACACACCACATGCACAAGCCCGGCAGTCCAGTGGGGACTCCCTTGAGACGAACTCCCAGTGGTTGGAGATCCCTGGGTTTCTGTCTCGGTGCCCAGGGTTCCAAAGATGCCTTCAGGGATTGAGAAAGGGAAGCAGGTGAGAGAGGCCAGGTGTGGAGACAGGCAATAAGTGGGAATGACCCCCTAGAAACTTCAAGGCCTTTAAGGGCCTTGGCTATGGAGACAGATCTCTTGGAGGCTCACCAGAGAAGAGTGTGGCTAACTGGCATGGAAGCTGGAGGTTAAAGGTGGCGAGGGAGAAGCAGATGCGTGCTTGCTCTCACCCCACCCCCCTCCCGTGTTACTGAGCGTGTGAGAATGGCACTTTGGACAGAGAGAAAAAGAAATTTTCTGGAGTGTATCTTTCTTTACACCCCACACTGAGCTGCCAAGACTCACCAAAAGAGAGAGAGAATTACTTTTAATCCCCCTCCGTTTTCTGCTCCCTCAGGGAAAGGTAGAAAAGTCTTTAAATCAACGCAATCAGCAAGCTTGTCTTTTGCACCCCATTTCCCGTTCACTCCCAGAATTTGGCATTTAGTGGATTCTGGATTTGACTAAAGGCTTTTTCTAAATCCAAGACTTGAGGAATTTTGTTAACAAGGCAATAAAAATAACTTTATTGTGTTACGGGAGGCACTCAAAAGACGTGTGTGTGTGTGTGTGTGTGTGTGTGTGTGTGTGTGTGCGCGCGCGTGTGCGCTCTCTCTCCTTAAAAAAAAACAATGTTTCTTTAAAAGTCTACGTCTGCAAATGCCATCAGATGTGGGTATAAGGTTTCTGATGATAATGTTGCCTGCTCGGGTTTTGGTTGGAGGGACCTTGTGTGAGTAGGTTGACCCCTCCCTCTCCTCTCTCACGTTTCACTTCAGAAATTTGTCACTCTCTCCCCACCGCAAGATTTAAAAGTGAGTCTAGGCAACCGGGTCCAGCCCTCTACAGACACTCACTCCGGTTCCCGGGAAGAGCTTGTCGGTGTGGGTGTGGGTGGGTCTGAGTAGGACAGTCAAAATGTTTAGTACCGTGGGCAACAAATACGCGCACAAGGAACCCCGTTAGTCAGCGTGATCCGGGGGGCAGGAAGGCAACCGTGAAGCCCTGGACAGGTGTGCACGCACATGTGTGTTGTTTGCCACGTGTTTGTGGACTTTGAGGCAAAACTTTTGGTTTGGTCCCTGGGGTAAATTTTCCATTCAACATTTTCCTCTACTGTTTAAATTTTTTTTTTAATTACAAAAAATCTGAATAGAAAAAAATCCAGTGTAACACCTTTGAACTAAGGCAAGCAGCGGACAGCAGATGGATCCGGTGGCCAACAGCTGCGTGAGGAACCCCCATCCCCCGGCCCCTGTCTGGGGCTGCCTTCGAAACCCCCACTCGGAAGGAGGCAGCGCCTCGGGGCTGTCCCATTATCCACCAACCCCGTTTTCCTTCCACCAAAAATCAGATTTCTCAGCGACAGCGGCATACCCCGACTTCTCTGCTTCCTGCCTGGCAGCCACCCCACACAGCCTGCCCCGGGCTGAGCGCATCTTCAACCAGCAGCATCCTGCTTTCCCACAGACTCCTGACTGGCACTTCCCCATCTCTGAAGCCGGGCAAAGGCTCAACCCCGGCCCAGCTGGGAGCGCCAGAGAGATGGGAGCCGGCAGCCCAGGCCTGGTGGAAGGCACAGGAGGACCGGGAGAGGACTACATGGTTCTTGGGAGCACTGCCGGTGAGACGGAGAAGAAATCCTCCAGAAGGAAAAAAGAGCGATCAGGTAGGTGGTGGAGGGACTTACCATTCCTTTTGTCACCCTGGGCAAGTTGTTTGCCCTCTCTGAGCCTAGAGGCCCTTACTGTAAACTTCAAAAAGCATTGTCTAACTTACCCAAATGTGGAAGAAGGCTTCTAGGTAGGAGTTGTTGAATTCTCTGGTAATGGGAGTGGGATTTTTTTTTTTTCCTCCAGCATTCCTGGGTCTCTGCAAGGAATCTGTGTGAGAAAATAACATGGGGTCAGGAAGGATCTCGAGGGTACACAGGACCGAGTCTCAGGGTTCACAAGAGTGAGGTCTGCAAGACACTTCCTGAAGCTAGGCTGCCTCTACCTCACACCCCAAGCACGCAGGAGCAGCCTGCAAATGGTCTCAGAGCTATAGCTGAAGCTTATCATTCAGCGTGGACCGAGGCTTAGAGGTTAGGGTTGAGTCTCTGGGCGTCCACCCTGGGCCAGGACCCGATATCAGGAGTCCAGAAGCAGAGGAGCAGGCCCGTGGCAGAGATGGAAGACATGAGGGGGAGACTGGGAGTGGGGTTTGGCAAACTGCCCAGAGGTACCGCCACACAGAGGTGGTGCCCAGACACAGGGGACAGACAGCTCAGCTCGGCAAGGTCTGGTGGGGCCTCAGGGAAGTCTGTGCTGCAGGTAGTCCTTTTTAGTGAGCACAGCAGCCTTGGGAAAGTCAGAGAGGCAGGTGCCAAGGTCAGCCAAGGCAGGGAGTATGATAAATATGTCTACTGAGGCCTGAAGCCCCAGAAGTTGGAAATAAGATCACAAAGCCTATCTCTCTCCCTGGGTCGTCCCCCCCCCACACACACCTAGTTCCTTTTTGTCTGGTCCCCAGCCTCCTCTCCCACCTTGCCCAGAAAATGCACTGCCCTACCACCCTCCTATATTCCTGATAGGGAATGCTTACTGGCCAGAACTTATAAAGGGTCTCCGTGGGCCTAATCAGAGGAGGCTTTGCGGGGGGTTGAGGGAAGGCCACTAATTGGCAAAGAAGAACTTTCTGGGCTTCTCTTCATAAGCCCCTTTGGCCTGGAGTATCTGGAGTACCCACCTTCTGCCTGGGCACTAGATCCTAGGTCTTGTCCCTGGAGAGGTGCAGGTTGTACTCTGGGAGAGGGGGACAAAGGAGGGAAGTTCCAAGTGGTGGGAGCTGATTTTTTTTTTCCCTGTGAGTCCCACAGGTTTGCAAAGTGGGAAATGCGAGTTTTGTTGACATCTCCATTCTTTATCTATGAGAAAGGGAAGAGTTTAAGGGGACACTACAAAAATGGGACGTAGTGGTACAAGACCATGATCTCTGTACTCAGGAGACCGAGGCAGGAAGATCTTCAAGTCCTGCCTTTCTATTTTGGGTGTGTATGTGTGTGTGAAAGTCTCTTGTCTGGCAAATCAGACAAACCAGATTTGAGATTCACTCTTAGAAGTGAAGTGAGCCCCTGGATTTCAGACTCCCAACCCCACACCTTCAGAAGCTTCTCCTGCACAGTCCTCATACGGTATTTGATCCCCAGGCTCGAAGCTCCTTCTGGATGTCCTGACAGTGGATGGTGAGGACCTCAGTGTATTCTTGTAGCTAAGGAGAAGGGCGCATTAGAGCCCCAGAGGTTACACTCAGCATGTGGGACCAGCCATTCTGACTAGCTCAGCTAGAAATCTGCTGAGTCCTTTGGGTGGATAGAGCAGGTGCCAGCCTCTCCCACAGAGGGCTGTGCAGCTCTCTCCTCAGCATTGCCCGCCACTCTTGCCCCGACTCTGTAGACATCTTGTAGCACCTAGCCTAGGAAGGAGGGCCAAGCACCAGGGGAGAGGGACTGGGAGGTTGCTGGGCTCAGGCGACTATCCCAAGTCTCAGCAAAACCCAAATGGACCATCTTCCCTTTTGGCGAGCAGCCAGCAGTGCTTTAGAGAGTGAGCATGCACATGGCTCATCAGAAAGTCAGCCTCTGACCTGGAAAGACTCCTCTCACTCGGGGCTCCTCCAGATCAGTAGCGGAAACAGACGGCAGGGGTGAGGCCCAGTGAGCTGACTCCCCCGACCCATGTGGCTGGTCATCGGGGAGATCTTTACTGCCCAGGTGCTTGTGTCTGCTGTTGGAATTTAACTGCAGAGGAAGGAGGAAGCAGGAGGGTCGGCTTCCCAAGAGCCTCATGGGGGTGGGGGTGGGGGTCACAGGCAAGGCTAGCAACTGGCTGCAGAATCTGGAAATCTCAGAAGAGACAAGCCCTCACTACCCCAGGATCTGAAGTCACCCCCTCATTCTCTGTTTAGTGCTTTTTGCTGTTGTTGTTTGTCATAGATGTCTATGAGGGGTCCTGGGAACCCAACCTAGAGCGAGCCTTGTACCTGCCTGGCAACGGTTCTGCCACTTAGCTACATCCCTGGATATTTGATTTTGATTTTTGTTTGTTTGTTTTGTTTTGTTTATTTGAGACAGGGTCTCAAGTAGCCCAGGTTGGCCTCAAACTTGCTATATAGCCAAGACTAGCTTTGAACTTCGTGATGCTTCTGTCTCTATGTCCCAACGTACTCGAACATTTCTTTATCTTGGTTGCTTGGATTCGGAGTGCCTCACCCAAGTCTCCAATGAGCCAGCTCAGGAGGGTTGGCTAGCCTTGACCACTGTGCTTCACTGTCAGGTGGATGGGAGGACAGGGTCACTGAAACTTTGGGAAAGCTGTTAAAGCTGTTACCTTCTTGCAGCCTCTACCTCGCAAGCTGAAAGATGAGAATGTAACAATGTCACTTACCACCTCGCAGTGGTTCTCAACCTGTGGGTCGAGACCCCTTTGGGACAGAGGTTGCTTAAGACTCTTAATCTGCATATCAGATGTTTACATTATGATTCATAACAGTAGCAAAATTACAGTTATGAAGTAGCAACGAAAATAATTTTATGGTTGGGGGGGGTCACCACAACATGAGGAGCTGTATTAAAGGGTCGCAGCATTAAAGGGTTGTATTTAAGGTTGAGAGCCTCTGACCTAATGCATCTGGGAAGGTTAAGTATAGTGATTTGAAAACTTCACATTGCATCCAGTGCATACTAAAAGTAACTTAGCAGTTGTGACTGGTACCAAGTCCGTATTTTCTGAACTAGCCTTCAGAACATAGGATGTGGGGGGTGTTGTGGGGGAAGTGGAGCTCAGTGGGTAGAGAGGTGGACCGTGCCTGAAGTCTCCAGGGCTTTGATCCTCAATACTTCATAAATAAGATGTCACAGTGAATGCCCGTAGTCCCAACACCTAAGAGGTGGGAGGCAGAAGAAATCAGAAGTTCAAGATACTCTTCTGCTGGATAGCGTTCCAGGCCAACCAGGATACATGAGATGCTGTTTAAAAATAAAAAAAAGATGGCTAATACTCCTGTATTGGTGAAACAGTAGAATTGATTTATTTCAATCTATTATTATTCCATTGTTTATTCAACCAATTATTTAATTGATTAAACAATTTGGTATTCTAGAGATAGTGTGGCAAATCCCTGGGTCGATGGGACATGTGAACTTCTTGCAATCTTTTTGTCCTTAAAACCCAGTAGTGATCAGTTAGCGTCTCAATCAGAGCTACGGAGATGTGCTGAGAGGTAGGGGAAGGAACGGATGTTACAGCCGTTAAACCTTGTCGCACATTGGCTAGCCCGGGAGGCTCCAGAGCGGACTCTGCGCTCCTCTCCGCTCCTACTCCCCACCTCGCTCCGGTGGAAGTCTTAACTGATTCTCTGCAGTAAAGGATCCAGAGAGCCAGGTGGCCCTCCCCCACCCTGAGAGGCCTCCTGAGACCCGCAGTGCAACCTTATCTTCCCTACCCCCAGCGCTGGCGGGGGTGTTAAAGACCCCTACTGGCAGGGACAGCTGCGAGGAGGCCACTGCCGGTTTCCCTAAACTGTCAGGCTACTACTGCAGTCGTCTTTAATTTATGGGAATGAGGATTTCTCGGTGACTTCCTGACCGGGTTCAAGGGAAGGTTGCGTGTGACCAGAACGGCTGCCGGCGGAGCTGCCCGCTGCCTGGGAAAATCAGCCAGTATCCCTGGGCGCCCCTCTCCTCAATGGCCCAAGAGGTGCCTTTCTCCGACTCTGCATGTCTCAGCCTCCTTCAGCACCTGCTCCTGCATCTCCCCAGACCCGAGTCTGCCTCCTAATCCTCTGCTTCAAAGTCTGATCTCCAATCTTCAATGCCCTGAACAACTACCCAAACCTTCATATTCTCTCTCTCTCCTCTTTCTCCCCCAACCCCAGTCTACATAATAAAATGTGGCACAGTAGCCAGGTGGTGGACGCGCACATCTTTAATCCCAGCACTCGGGAGGCAGAGGCAGGTGGATGGATGTCTGTGAGTTCAAGGCCAGCCTGGTCTACAGAGCAAGTTCCAGGAGAGCCAGACCTACACAGAGAAACCCTGTCTCGAGAAAGCAAGACAAATCAAACAAAAATAGCATCTTTACCATTTTGAAATGACCTTTTTACAGCAGCCAACCACAGATCAACTGTTGTAGAACAGATTTCCAGAACCTCTTAATCTTGCAAAATGGAGCTTCTCTTTGAAACAGGTCTCCCAAGCCCTGGCAGCTGCCTGCTTCTCAGTAAGAGTCTGGGTGTTATAGGTATCTCATACATCGGCTCACGAAGCTATTGTCTTTTTTGTCAGTGGCTTATTCCACTCTGAGGCTGAGCCTGGTATCGGGTCCATACCTCCTGAACCAGTCAGCCCTTAAGTTTAACTGACATTGTAACACATGATGGGGATCTCCTCTGTTTAAGGCGGAATAATATTCCATTGTGTGTTTGCGTCACATTTTCCTTATCTGTTCATCTGTTGATAGATATTTAGGCTTCTTGTATCCATAGGCAATTGTGAACAATGCCTCAGGAAATGGGTGTATACATACCTCTTTGAGGTTGTATTTTCCCTTATTAAAAAAAAAATTCAGATGTATTCCCACAAGTGAAATTGTTGGACCATATGATTATTTTATTAATGATCTATTCTATGATCTATTATTTTTTTAAAAGGGATTTGTGTGTGTGTGTGTGTGGTGTGTGCATGCCTGTGTGTATGCACACATGTGCCTGTGTGTAAGATGGCCAGAAGAGGGCGCCTGTTCTCTCAGACCTAGAGTTACAGGCAAGGTGCTCAGCTTCTTATCTGGGTACTGGGATTTGGACTTCAGTCCTCATGACTGCACAGCAAGTACCCTTATCTCTCCAGTCCCTGTGTTTAGTTTCCTGAGGACCCCTCAGACTGTCATAGTGTGCCATTTTGCAGTCCCCCCAATAGTGCATCATGACGTTTCTGATTTCTTCACATCTTAAGCAACACTTCTTATTTTCTGCTTTTGTTTATTTATAAACCTTTGTCCCTCACACGGGAGGGACACAGGCATGACAGAGCACGTGGAAGCTGGAGGACAATTTGTGCAGTCTGCTCTCTCCTTGACCATGTGGTCCAGGGGAACTCGGTCCTCAGTCTTGCAGCCAGTGCCCTTCCCGCTGAGCTGTCTCCCTCACCCTGTCTCTCAGGTTTTGTTGTCTGTGCTTTGGGGGTTTTACCAAAGAAGTCACAGCCAAATCCAAAGTCATAATGATTTGCCCTCTGTTTCCCTCTGGTAGTTCTGTATTTCTAGGGGCTGTATTTAGGTCTTAACCATCTTGTTCATTTTTATTTGGTGTGAGGTGAGGACTCAGCACCATTTTGTGAATGTGTGTGTATGTGTGTGTGAGTGTGTGTGTGTGTGTGTGTGAGTGTGTGTGTGTGTGTGTATATGAGTGTGTGTGTATTAACTTCTGGCCTCTCAAACCCATTGGTCTGTCTTTATTTCAGTTGATTATTATACCTTTATAATAGGTTTTGAAATTAGGAGGCCCAAGGCTCCCAGTTTTTTTCTGAAGATTATCTTGACTATTTGGAGTCCTTTGACATTCCGTTTCAGAAGAATTTGAGATTTGTTTACAGTCCAAACTGTCAATGGGCTTTTGATGGAGATTGTATTGAATCTTCTATGGTGCGCTGCATAGTGTGAACATTTTAACAATATTGCCTTCTCGTCTGTGAACACAATGTCTTTCTGTTCATTCTTATTTAGTTTCATCCAGCAACACCTGTGGCGTTCAGAGTATAGACCTTTGGCCTCTTTAGTTCAGCTTATTCTTGCTTTTTTATGCTATTCTTTCAACTTACCCTTTGGATTGTTCCTACATTTAGACACAAGTGACTTCTGTATTCTATTTTACAACGTCGCTGAACTTATCGGTTCTCGCTTGTTGAACCCTTAACATGCAAGACCATTGGCGTCTGTCACAATAATTTTACCTTGTTTCACTTTTTAAAAAAGACTTCTAATTTTTTTGTGTGTTTGTTATGGGTGTTTTGTCTGCCTGTGTGTCTGTGCAGTATCTGAAGAGGCCGGAAGAGAGCATCAGAGTCCCCGAAGCTGGAGTTCAGTTAGTTGTGAGCCATCATGTTGGTGTTGGGAACTGAACCCAGGTCTTCTGCAAAAGCAACAAGTGCTTTTAACATCTGAGTCATCTCTCCAGCATCTGTTTCACATTCTGACTTCTTTTCTGCCCTGATTCCTCTGGCTAGGGCTTCCAGTGCTGTGTTACTAGATATGACATTGGTGGGAACTTTACCTTCCCCCCCCCCCCGCCCCCAACAAGGTTTCCTTGGGTATCCCTGACTGTCCTGGAACTCACTATGTAGACCAGGCTGACCTGGAACTCACAGAGATCTGCCTGCCTCTGTCTCCCAAGCACTGGGATCAAGGGTGTGCGCTACCATTCCCAGCACGAACCCTTCCTTGACTCCCTCCTTGCACACCTGGACTGCCACGTCCTGAGCTCCATGGTTTCCTCAAACCCAGTTAGTTGGCCTCGCATCCAGAGTCACAGATGCGTATGACTCTACATCTTCCCCTAAAACAGACAGATCTAGAATGAGGTCAGATTCCTCTATTAAGTCTCCCTGGTGACACATCTGTGCATAGGAGGCACTCCCTTCAATGTCTGCTCAACTGCAGCCTGGCATTCATTCATCCATTCATTCAATCGTTCTCTCTTTACTGTCTTGCCCTGTCTCTGAGAGCATGCCACTCCTGGCATGAAAGCTTCTGTCCTGTGACATATGTGTCTGAAATGCATCTGGAAGTCTCGCTTATGAGGGGGCTTTCCAAGGTGACAAACTTCAATCCTAAAACCAGCCCAGAGTCAAGGTGCATTAACACGTGGGCCAGCCTGACAGAAGGACCCTCGGTGGGGCAAAGGCTCAGATGAAGCAAAGCACCCTTCTCTCTTCACACTCTCTCCCCGAGGCTGACTGCATCCTGAGTGGCCATGGATAGTGATCTGAGCTCCATGTCAGAGCCTTTGCCATCTGCTTTCGGTCAGGCCTGTTGGTCCCTGGGCTCACCGGCGAACTGCCGAGCTGGGCAGGGTGAGTTTTGAGAGATGCAGCATAGCGTTTGCTCTTCTTATTCTATCTAAAACCCAGAATCCCCAGCAAGGAAGGGGCCTTAGGGCCCTCTGTGGCCAGTGTGAGAGTTGAGAGCGACTCTGTCCTTTGCCAGTGTTCCTCTGGGTGTCCCTTGCCTCAAAGTTACAGTTGCTGCCCCTGCTCTTGCTCCGAGAAACAGACTGGGGTTCAGACGGGACCTCCAGCCTCAACCATGCCTGAACTCAGAGGCCTGAGCTCAAGTCCCACACCTGCTCAGGTTCCTGACCAGGCAAGTTCAAGAGACAGTGGGTTTCTGCTGAGGCAGCAGATCCCGTTGAGCATCTCGGGTGGAAAGGCCTAATGAGCCCATTGGCCGTGAGAAGGCCAGCCAAGGGGCTACCTTAGGGCTGCCCACTGCCTTGCCAGGGTAGGGCTCAGGAGTTGCTTGCCCACTGGCCTATCATTTTGGCTTGATTAAATCAGGGACACCTGGGTGCAGGCTGATTCAGAAATGCTCTTATGTTCCCTGCAGGCCCCAGAGGCAGCCCCTTCCCCTAGATCCCTCTTTGCCCACACACCAGCCCTTCCTATCCGTCTCTCGGCCTATGGCCTGGACTCACTCCACCCTTGACTGTTCTGTGCTATTTTCCTGTTTTCCTTGCTCTCAGTGTAGAGGAAGCGTGTGGGCAGTAGTCCTGGGTCCTGAAGCCCACATTTCCTTTGGTTACAGCAAATGATGACATCTGAAACTTAAAAACACAAAGCTGAGGACTGCCTGTGCCTTCCTAGTTTATCCCAAAGGCTGTTCCTCAGGCTGGGGATGCAGTTCACCTGGCTTGTGAACACCTGGGTCTGCTCTCTAGAAACACACATGTGGGTGGAGGTGGAGTGGACACATACACATTCGTAGATGCTGATGACCCCACCTCCTATGCCATCACCTTTCCCTCCCTGCACCTTGGGCTCTTCCACAACCCCCACAGCCTCTCACGGCCCAGTCCTCCTCACTCCGCCACTACTGCCCACCCCACTGTTCTACTGCGGCAGGGACTCTCAGTAAGACTACCCCGATCAGGCATTCCCATTTCAGAAGGATCTGCTGCCCCCTCCCTGCTGTAAATTCCCTGGTCCCACCACTGGGCTTCATGACTACTCTTCATGCACCTGCAGGACCATGATGGGGTCTAGACATTGGGATGGTATAGCTCCTGGTGAAAAAGCCAAGCCAAGCCCAGGAAACCAGGAAGATTGTAGCAGTTGATTCAGTGCAAAAGACTGGCTCACTCTGGCTGATTCTCTGACTGCCTCAGACTAAACTGCTCTGCTTGGCTTCAAACTGACTAACTCTTCCCATCTGATACTGACTTCTTCTGCTGAGCTGCCTCTATGTCTCTGTGTCTTTCCCTGAGCTCTCATTGCTCCATACTGCCTCAGTCAGTCCACTTCATTGCCTGTGTGTTTTGTCCCTGTCTGCCTGCTCCAGACTGCCCACCTCATACTGCCTGCTGTAACCGACTGCTGTAACTTGATTGCTGTAATTCCTCAGCTCTGCCTTCTGTGTCTGCTTCCACACTCTGTTTCTGTCTTAGGGATTAAAGGCATGGAGCACCACTGCCTTCTAAATACTAGGATTAAAGGTGTGTCTACAAATCCAGACCACACAGGCCTCTGAATGTAGCCCTCTGGAGTATATAGACCCTTCCTAGCTTTCACACATGCCTATTCCTCTACAGAAGATCCTATGTGTGAACACTCAACTGGCCTCTCATTGCCTCTGTCTGATTCCTACCTACTTAAGGGACTTTGCACTCTCCTTCTGAAGTGAAGGTGTCAGAGTCAAGGAATATAGCTTCAACACAGCCCATTAAATCTCTGACTCCTCTTTCAGAGGGCATGCCAAGGTATTACCTCAAATAGTCAAATAGTCCCTTCTTCTCCCCTACCAGGGGAGTCCCAGGGAGATAGACCTAGACCCAGACCCAGAGTACCTGGAGTACAGGCTCTATGCTCACCATTCCCTGGGGTAGTGTGACAAATGGCTGTTGCCTTAAACTAACCCAGGTCCCTTAGGCAAGCCATGTTATCCCTGGGTTTTAGTCTCCTTATCTGTTCAGTGGGCTCTTGTGTGCTTTTCCTGCTTCACAGAACAACAGGAGTGAGGCTGGGGTGCTGCTCAGTGGGAAAGCACCTGCCTAGCATATAGGAGCCCCTTGGCTCTATGCACAGCACTACGATGGAAAAAAATAAAAATACTAGTAAGAGAATGTAACAGGAAGCAGCTTGATCACTGTGGAAAGGCTTCTACCAAGGAGACCTAAGTTCTGGGCCCATGCTGCCGCTGACTTGCTGTATGTCCACAGGCAGATCATTTGCCCTCTCTCTGCTCATCTGTAACATCAGCAAGTGACACAAGACCATCCCTGGGTCCCCTTTTCTTCACCATTCTGTGATCCAGGGGTCAACAGGAAAGCCCAAAAGAAGTTCCCATCTGGGAGAAAGAAATCCTTTATCCACTGTGAAATGCTATTTGAACATCGAGCATAATACATTCTGCCTGGTCTGTTAGAAATTATGCAAAATGGTACAGTAGAGTTGGGGAGCAGAGGTACAGCACTCCAAAGAGGCATATTCCTCTGAGTCTGTCTGACCCCCTCTGTTGCCCTGATAAGGCTGTCTGCTAACTTCAGGAAACACTGCCAGGCCTGACAGCTACTTCTGAAATGATTTCCCCAGGCTGATGTAAAAGCTCATGGTGAGAACCACAATCACACACACATCCTGTTTGCATTTCTCTGGGTACTACTGCGTGTCCCCTGTGGTCCTGCTTGATCTGAGGGCTGTGCAGAACAAGGGGCGGGCAGCTCTTTGCTAACCACAGACGGGGTCGGCAGTGTGCACGCCTCATCCCTCCACAGTCCTGAGCAGTGGATGGTTACTCTGTCTCAGCGCCCGGAAGCACGTACCTGTGGAAGGCTTAAGCAACGACGGTTGATACTGGCCACAACTGCCGACCTACCAAAAAGGGGAGATGGGAAAGAGGAGCTCCAAAGACAGATGCTTGAAAGACATCCTTAGCTCATAGCTGTAATCCCCATTCTTAGGGAGCTGAGGCAGAAGGTTCAACGTAAATTTAAGGACACTTTGAGATACACAGTGAGTTCTGGGACAGCTCATCCCCTGTCTCAAGGAAGAAAGGAAGGAAGCAAGAAAAGAAGGAAGGAAGGAAGGTAGGTCAAGTAAGTGTACAGGTAGGCATTCATCCTTTGCACACAGATCTGGACATGCGATACCCTCTGATCACCTTCTCTAAGTCTGTGAAATCATCTTTCAAACATCATATCTAACAGGATCTCTTCTGCCAGTTCTTTCTGACACATTCACCCGTGTGCCAAGCACCACCCAACGGGTTAACATGTCGTCAATCTCAGTTTGCCTTTTGAGTAGCCTTATGCTCCCGGTGGCTGAAGATATTCTTGCTTTGCAAATGAGAAAAATGAGGCTTGGAGAACTACAGAGAGACTCGCCTGGGCTCAGGAAGCCCCTCCCTGAGGCCAGTACCTGCAGGTGTGGAGCCTCAGGCTTTCCACTGAATTTTCAGACACCTCTGCCAACACACTTCCCCTACCTTCCTTCCTGGGCTGAGGACAGGAAGCGCTGCATGCAGGAGAGAAACTCCCCGGGTATTCTGATCTTTGGGATAAGGGCCATGGAGAGATGAGAGGGGGCTTTATGACAAAGCAATGAGCAAGACATCAGACTGACTTCAGGGAGTAAGGAGGATGGCCTGAACAGGAGTGTCTAAAGCTGAAAAGGGCCTCCAGGTCCTCAAGGTCAGGTGAGAAGAAGCAAGATTAGGGGAAGCAGAGGAGGGTGTTGGGTCTTGGGAAAGAACTCAGACATCAGTTCTTCATGGGAATGAGAATCCCGTCCAATCCTATTATTTTATATATGGGGAGACTGAGATCCAGAGAAGGAGGGTGGACTTTCAACAAAGATACACTGTATCGGGAGCTGGAGAGATGAATTAGAGATTAAGAGTACTGGCTGCTCTTTTAGAGGACCTGTGTTCATTTCCTAATGCCTACATGGAGGTAGGTTCACAGCCTTCTGTAACTTTAGTTCCAGGAAATCTCATGTCTTTTTCTGGCCTCCGTGGGGACCAGGCGCACACAGTGTACACACATACATGCAGGCAAATCACCCACATATATAAAATAAAAATAAATAGATAAAGACGTACTCTATGTCAGGGGCATGTGACTCCCTTGGGTGCAGTACTGTGTGCACGATCTGTGAATCTGAGCCTGTGAACTCTACACCTCAGGCTGGGAGAAGCAGGGAAGCCCTCACACAGCTTGTCTTGATAAAATGTTTCAGGCATCCTCATACTGTTGCAAGACAAACTTCCACCTCCATCTCCTAGCTCCTCCTCAGACTTCTGGCCATCTCCTCATCCACAATGGTGACAAGAGTTTGTCCCTCTCTCTCTGGGAAGCTGATGGGGGACACAAGTGTCCTCGTTGTGGGTGGAATGGAGGACTGAAATGTTAGAACCCAGATCAGGACAGTGGAACACAGGAGAGGGCCTGTCTCCGTGGCAGGGCCCACACAATCTATCCAGACGGGCTACAAAGCGGTCCCCTCCCTCTGTCCCAGCTCTTCTCCCTAAGGATTATGCTCAGGACTTGGGAGCACAGGGAGTTGTTCTGTGGAATATGGTGTGGGCCGCTGTGCATACAGAAGCAGGCCTGGGAGAAGAGGAAGGTAGATGTGGATGGAAACCCCAAAGAGGTGACCCGAGGAACCCTAAAGGTAGGGACAGCCTTAAATTCCAGTGCTCTGGGAGGCAGAAGCAAGAGGATCTCTGTGAATTCGAGCCCAGCCTGGTCTACAGGGTGAGTTATAGGACTGCCAGAGTTACAACGGAGAAACCCTGTCTCGAAAAAACAAAAAAAGAAAAAAAGGGGGTGGGGGAGAAAGGAAGGAAAGAAAGGAAGAAAGAAAGAAAAGAAAAAAGAAAAGAAACAAAATAGCTTTGGAAGTAGGTGCTTTATTTTTTCCAGTTTCTTGTTAAAGAGTAGAGTCAGGATTGAATCTGCAGTGCAAGTTCCTGGCCCATCCATCTACTCCCCGCAGCTGTGACAAGAGGGGCTGGGAAACCCCTGGGCTCTAGGGACAGAAGTCGTGGACACCCTGAATCTCAGCGGTTCCCCGGCTTCCTGGCCTCACCGGCTGAGATGTGCTCCGAGGCGGGGGGGGCGGGGGGGGGCGCTTCGCATCCGCTGCGTGACCCTCCCTCCCCGGCCAGCGGCCAGGAGGGTTAGCTGCCAGGGGACTCCTGGGGGACCCGCCCTGCGGGTCCGCATTCTTCCGGCCCAGTCCACGCTCCTGCATCCGCCGGGGTCTGGGCCCGCCTTCCCCGGCCGGTAGCCAGTGGCCACTGGGCAAAGAACCCCTGGTTGGCTCATCCTTCCTCTGGCCTGCGGGTATGTTCAACACCGGCCCCATCAGGAGCCTCAGGCCGCCACCCCTCTGGGCTTGCCCTTGTGTTCCAGCCGCCCTGCTGAGCGCTTCTCGCCTGTCCCAGGCTTCCTGAGGACGAAGGGATGGCCGCTGAGGAAACTGAAGTACAAACGGGTTGCCTGAGAAGGGAAGCAGCCAGAAACAGAGTTATGAGCTGGGTCTAGGAGATGAAGTGGGGTCCCCAGCCATCTCCACAAGTTGGCTTCGTAGCTGAGGGTATGAGCAGTTTCCCTTGCCTGACACCTTCCACCCAACCTGCAGGTGGCTTTGACTCCTGGCCTCTGAGGACCAAGGACCTCAGCTAGGTGTGGGCCAGTTATCTTGTGGGAATGACAAGGGTACAGCTCACAGAACGCATTTTCCCCAGCCAAGGTCTCTGAGACTAAAAAGAGGCCCGGGGAAGAGAAAGCCCGACGTTATACCCCGCTCCCCAGGCAGGGAGGGTTCCTGTGGCAGCTGGCTGTCCAACTTTGCTAATTGTAGTTAATTGTACAGGGGAGTTAGTCCCCTGCCTGTGGCCTCTCCAATACTACTGCCCTTAAGGGAGAGACACAGCCACCTGCTCTTCAGACAAGGATACCTCATTAGCCTATGCCGACTCTCTCCTCTGCACCAGACTTGTGAACTCTTCAAAGATCTCAGATCGGAAAGGTGTATAAATCACACTCCTAGATGTGAGTCCTACCTCCACTGCTTAGCGGTTAGGTGAAATTGTTCCTGCGTTTGGTCTATAAAATACGGTCAATACTGAAACTGCTCAGTTGGGTCATTGTGAAGAAGAAGAGATAAATGCAGGTGCAGACACTGTTTCCTGGTTAGGATTGAGCCCCTGTGTCTAACAGGAGCCCTATCCCCAGGGTTCCAGAAAGTTCTCCAGACTTGGCCTTCTGGGGCAGACTCCAGTGTATGTGACCAGCTTCCCCATTTTGGCGATGCTGCTGGGACCCAGGGAACAGTCCAGCAATCTGGCCTTAAAGCAGCGGTGCATAAACTTGACCCTGCACTAGAACGATCAAGAGGGCTTGTCAAAATAGGTTGCTGAGGGGCTGGGCTGGCCATGGTTAGGTTGATAAAGTGCTTGTTGGAAAGCACAAGGATCTGAGTTTAAGCCCCAGCACCAATGTTTAAAAAAATATCTGGACATAGTGATAAATGCCTGTAATCCTAGGGCTGAGCAGGTAGAGACAGGAGGATCCCTGGGGCTTCCTGGCCACCAGTCTAGCCCAGTTGGCCAGCCCCAGATTCAGGGAAGGACCCTGTTTCAAAAACTAAGGTAGAGGGCCCAGTGAGCTGGCCAAGTGGGTAAGGATGCTTACTGAAGAGTCTGACAGTCCAAGTTTAATCTCTGGAACCACACAGTGCATAGAGAGAACCAACTCCCAAGTTTCCCTCTGACTCCTCCCCCACTAACTAAATATAATTTTTTTTAAAGTTGAAGGTAGGAGAACGATACAGAAAGACAGCTAATGTTGACCTCTAGCCTCCATGCACACACACATACGAACATGAGTGTGTGCACACACACACAAGAAGTTTCCCATCCTCCTCCCAGGAGTTCTGACTCCACGCTGATTTCTATTTCACACACGTTTTCAGTCGCAGCTGATGCTGCAGATCCCTGCAGGTCACGTGGCCAGTAGCTCTCCCTTTTCTCTGCCTCACCGCTGAATGAGACAGACCAGGCATGGGCCCCAGGGCCAGAAACCAAAACACCCAAAATACCCTGGCAAGGCTGTAGGTGCTCCTCTGCCACACCTCCATCCCTGGGAACTTTCAAGAGTCTGTCTGTCTTGGAGTGTGGGGACTTTTGAACTGCAGGCTACTGATGCCTTCCTGGAGGGAGGCTGGGGCTAGAGACTTAAAGAGCCCAGCACAGCTTCACGTGCCTTGGGAAGGAATAAACCTGGTGGGAGGGGGAGGCAGAGTGCACTTGAGGCTGGGACTAAAAATATTTCTTAACCATCTTAGGGTCAAGATGCTAGAAGGAACCAGGGACACCACAGCTTCTCAATGTACTTTAAAAATGAAACAGACCTTGACAGGCGGTGGTGGTATGCACCTTTAATCCCAGCACTCAGGAGGCAGAGGCAGGTGGATCTCTGTTAATTCTAGACCAGCCTGGTTTAGAGAGTTCCAGGACAGCCAGGGGCTACACAGGGAAACCCTGTCTCAAAGCCGGGGGGGCGGGGCGGGAAATGCCGTCCAGCTGTTTACAGACTAAAGGAAGGGAACTGAGTCCCCTGGGCTCACTCATGTCTCCCCAATTTGGGGCCTTCTCTTCCCAGACAATCTGGAGAACCGAGGAAAGCCAGAAGGTGGTAGCAAGGCCCGGAAGGAGAGGACCGCCTTCACCAAGGAGCAGCTGCGGGAGCTGGAGGCTGAGTTTGCTCACCATAACTACCTGACCCGGCTTCGTAGATACGAGATCGCAGTCAACCTGGACCTTTCAGAACGGCAGGTGAGGCCCAGGCGCTGGTCCGCGCTTTACTACAGTCTGTTCCCTTACCATCACCCCAGCCTGGACCCCCTTCCTTTCCTCTAGCCAGCCTGTCGGTCTCAACCGCAGCTGTACCTGCCAATCAATCCTCCCAGGGAATCCCACCCATGGACTACTGTAATTGGCCTAGGATAGAGCTTGAGCAGCACAGTTTTTCAAAGGTCCCCTGGTTCTTCTCATGCGAACCAGGATTGGAATATCTGAGATCTGATTTCCCCCAGGCGTGAATCAGCATTTGCCTCGGATTCACCTAAGGCAATTGTTTAAATGGGGAGTCTGAAAGCCTGGTGTTGTGGCATCCACCTGTAACCTGAGCACTTGGCAGGCAGAGGTAGGAAGATTGTGAGTTCAAGGCTACCCACAGCTAGCTGAGGCCAGCTTAAGAAACTGTCTAGAAAGAAATCAAAAGATGAGCTGGGAATGTAGCTCACTGGGAGAGTGCTTGCATAGCATGCAGGAAGCCCTGGGTTTAATCCTCACCCCAAACAAGGCATGGAATCATATGCCTGTAATCCCAGCACACTGGGAGGCTGAGGTCAGAGGATCAGAAGTTCAAGGCCATCCTTAGCTACATAGTGAGTTTAAGGCTAGCCTGGGCTACAAGAGATCCTATCTTTTTAAAAAGATAAAATAAAATACAGACTCCAGGGAACAGTTTTGCAGTAATAAGGAATGGGACTGGGATTCCACATCTGAAGTAAGTTCTCACCTGACACAGATATGCTGCTGGGTCCTGGGACACAGAGGGAAAGTTCCATGGTCCTTGGTTTGGGCATTTTCTTGGAAAAGTGGTAATAACAACATTTAACAGCAGTCTTTTGTTGCTAAAGCACTCTGCAAGAGTATTGGATTTTGAATCAGAAGGCTTAGATTCAAACCTTGCCTCTCCCATGTCCCGGCCCCTGTGGCCTCTGGGTTTCCATCTTTGAAATAAGATCATAATCCTAATGTCACGTGGTAATGAAGGTCAGACTTTCTAAAGTGTGTTGAGCAGAGCTCTGTCGGGTGCTGAGGGATGAGGCTGGCGGGGATCTGTCCTCAGGCCTCGGGGGAGTAGCGGCTGGGAGATTGGGGGCCTGTTGCTGAGGGGTGGGATAGTGCATGTGAAAGGGAGGGCAATGGGGAGTGCTTTTCAGAGACTCACCACCTCCGTGGGATGTCTGGAGACACAGCAGGTCTGTGTGTTCCCCTTCCCTCTCACTTCCTGGATCCTTAGGGGATGGAGAGCAGCGGGCGAGGGCTCCAGATGGTGGACCGATTTAGCTGGAGCAGGGTGAAGGGTCCCCTTGGCCCTGGAGTGAACCGATCCCTTTGCTTCCCCACTCAGGTCAAAGTGTGGTTTCAGAACCGGAGAATGAAGTGGAAGCGTGTAAAGGGGGGCCAGCCTGTGTCCCCACATGAGCAGGACCCGGAGGATGGGGACTCTGCAGCTTCTCCCAGTTCAGAGTGAGATGCTCCGAAGACCAAAACCAAGAAAGACTGCACCCCCTTTCCTACTCCCTCTACCCAGTCCCACCTTTACCTCGTCTGGACCCACCCAGGGCAGCCTCTGCCCGTCTTGTGTTGACCTTAGATGTGAAGTTGCCCTGTATGTGGGAGCCTGAGTTTCCCAGAAGAGGTAAGCCAGCACTACTCCATCTCACAGCCCTTTTCCCATGGCTTTGGCTCCCCACGCTCTCTGAACTCCACAACACCTACTGGACTGGACAGATCTACAAACAGCGCCTGGGACGCTCATTACTGGGTCTCTCCACTGCTACCCATACCTCCTGCCATTCTCCTCCTACATCAAGGTCTCCCCTGGATCTGGCCCCCATCTGGACTGTGCAGAATCCCTTCCTTGGTACCAGCTGGTGACTTGTGAAAGCAGAACCCTCTTCAGATGTTCACACCATTGAGTCAGAGGCTAGAAAGTAGCTCCTGTGTCTAAGGATGCGGACGGAGGACAGCACACGAGTTGATGGACGAGGACCTAGACATGTGGACCCTCTGGAGTAGAAGGTTCTCAGGGTACAGCGTCCTCTGCTCTCTGAGGACTCGGGCTGCAAATGAGGACAGGAAGACAGTCCCTCTTCCTCCATGGGATGGAATTTTATAGCCTATTCCGGGTATTCCCCAAAGGCTGATTTGTGGGGGGAACCTCCAGGTTCACACACATGTGCAGCTCAAGCCTCAGATCCAACCTCTATGGATGCTTCCGGGAGGACTGGTGGGCAAACAACCTTGGGCAGCAGCAGCCTTTGGAGAGACCCCTGTGTGCCTCAGTCCTGGATGCTGGGTCTCCCAGGCCCTGCTGACGCTGCAGAAGGAAGTCAGCAAGTGTCTGTATTTCTTGCATGTAGATTTGATCATGGGTGTTTAAAAATAGCCCCAGTTCCCCACCCCCCATAAAGACAAAGGCTGCGGGAAGTGACTGTCAAATGAGAGGGCAGGTTAGAGCATGTATCAATTTTCCCCCTAAAGCAGACTTCATATGTTTTGTTTTGTTTTTTACCCTAAGATTACATCAAGCTAATTGTGCAAGGTCAATTCACTTTGTAAGAAAACTCTCAGAGAAATAAATTGACAAAAAATGCAAAGTATCCAGCCTTTTCTTTACAGAATTTGGAGTCATGGCTCTCATGTGTAACACTGATCCTCATCTAACGATTACCCAGACAGTGTCTAGAAGGAAAGAGCAAGGAGAGACGTCACCTAGACCAAAGTACCCTACCAAGGGTTCTCCAAAAGGTGGGGTACAAGGCTGGAGAGATGGCTCAGTGGTTAGGAACACTTGCTACTCTTCCAGAGGATGGAGTTCAGTTCCCAGCACAGACCTCAGGCAGTGCACAACTGCCTATAACACCAGCACCAGGGGGATCCGATACCCTCTTTGTGGTGCCTATGGGCATTGCATCCAAATGTGCATATACCCCCATCAATCAATCAATCGATCAATAAATAAATGTAATTGAAACACTTTTTAAAACTCTGGACTGGGAAGACAGCTCAACTGATAAAGAGCTGGCCTACTGAGTGAGTTCCCGGCCAGTGAGAGACCTTGTTGCTGATCTTCCAGAGGGAACCCAGATTTGATTTTCAACTCTACATGATAGCTCACAACCACATGTAACTCCAGTTCTAGGGGACCCAACACCCTCCTCTGGCCTCCGTGATCTCTAGGCACTCACACGGTGCACATACATACGTGCAGGCAAAACACCCATACATAGAAAATAAAGTAAGCAGATGGACAGTGCCCAGCAAATAACACCTGAGGTTGTCCTCTGGCCTCCACACGTGTGTGCACCCGCACATGTGCACGTGCGAAACCTGCACACGCACACAGGAGAATTTTTTTAAAAACTGTAGCAAAATATGACTGGCAATATGGCTCAGTGGGTAAAAGCCCTTGCCACCAAGTCCGACAACACGAATTTGGTCCCCAAGACCCACATGTTGGAGAGGGAGCTGGCTCCTGCAAGTTGTCCTCTGACCTCCATATATATGCACACACCATGGCACGCACGCGCATGTGCGTGCACAGACACACACACAAATGAATAAATAAATGAAATAATTTTTTAATTGTGTAAATGTGGGCCAACTATTTTTCAATAGGAGAGGCAACGCCAGATACTAGCCAACAGCGTTCATTTCTAAAACAGAAACAAAACAAAACAAAAAAAACAAAAACAACTTCCAGAGTTGTAATTCCTCAGAAACTCCCACAGTGACTAAGACTATGGAGTGGAGCCGTGATATGAGGGTTTGCACACACACATCACCTGAGAACTCTCCGGTTTCTTTCCCACGCTCCCTGCACCTGTCTCCTCGCTCTCCAGCATTTGACTGATCAGTGCAGGGTGAACTGTAGCTGGGGCCAACTGCTCGACATGCTGAGGCAGGAGGGTACGGAGTTCAAGGTCAGCTTTAGCTACATCAAGAGTTCGAGTCTTAACAGGGCAACTTGAAAACCTGCCTCAGAAGGAAAGGGAGAGAGAGAGAATAAACCCCTCTGCTGTCTCTCAAGGACAAAGCTGAGCCAGGGAAGCAAGGCCACCCCTGGTGACCCTGTGACAGGAACCACTGACTGTGATCAGAGATGGTGAAACTGCGGGAATCCAAACAACTGAGGCCTGGCAAACGGTACCTCTTCCGTAGTGACCTTCTCTGTCCTTGAGAGAACATCCGGAACAAGCAAACATGCAGCTGCCCTTCTGACAGAAGTGGGGAGATGAGAGAGTGAGATGGAGGGAGAGAAGAACCCATTTCCAAATGAGAGCTCCTGGAGCTGGAGGGCTCCAGGGCTTCGGGATGCTGCCCACCTTTGGCTTTTCCGACAGTGCCTCTACCCGAAAAGAAAACCAGTGCCGGGTTTGATCCACTCTACCCGTCCAGACCCCAAAGTGCTGCCATCCTAGTAACCAGTTGTACTGAGCAGGCTTCTCTAGAGGAACTGAACTAATAGTGTGTGTGTGTGTGTGTGTGTGTGTGTGTGTGTGTGTGTGTGTGTGTGTGAGGGGGGGGGAGATGGAGAGGGAGGGGGGAGAGAGAAAGAGGCTGAGAACCCTGAGGCCACCCAGTCCACATGTGGATGCTTTAGCAGTCCTAATCTTGCACTGAAGGCACAGAAGATTCGTTCAGTCCACGTAAGGTTGAACTGATGTCTGTGGAGGATGATGATGGCGGCAGCAGCAATAGACACACAGGCAGGTGACACCCACCACCCCGCATGAGCCTCTTTCTATCTGGCCTACCCGTTGAAGGGCACTGCCCACTCTCAGGGTGGGTCATCTCACCTTTGTCAGTTCTCTTTGGAAACTCACAGACACGCCCCGTGTTGTCTAGATGATCCCAAATCCCAGTAGTTGACAATCAAGATAAGCCCTGGTGCGTGGCTTGGATTTCTACTTCCTGGTGGAAATCTTGTTCATAAGAGCTACATGTTTGCCCGGTGTTGGTGGTGCACACCTTTAATCCCAGCACAGAGGCAGGGGCAAGCAGATCTCTGCGAGTTCGAGGCCAGCCTGGTCTACAGAGTGAGTTCCAGGACAGCCAGTGTTACAACAGAGAAACCATGTCTCAAAACAAAACAAAACAAAATCAGAAAAGAGCTGTGTTCTCCGGCCATGCAATGCAGAGGAGCCTGAGCCAGCTCAGCCCTCCCTCCCAGGCACTAATGAAGCAGGTGTCATTGTGTGCTCTCCGGGCCACCGCACATGTTCCTTTGAGAAGGATGCCTCTTCTCAAATCCCTTTCCCATAAACACTGAACCTATGAATATGTTTATACACCTTCAAATACACCCAAATCCAAGTGTTCCTCTCATGCTGTTATGCCACCCACAGCTGCTCTTTATCTCTGTCTTCGTGCCTTGTGGTTGTGCATTTGTGATCCCTATCCCAATTTATCATCCTTCCATTGCGGGGGGGGGGGGGGGGGGGGGTGTTTCTCTGACCATTTTATCCCTACTAGTGTGATGTCTGAAACACACTGCATCAATATATAGTAATTGAATTGATGGATAGACAAATAGGTGGACAGACGGATAAATGAATAGATGATAGATGGATGGACAGAGTGATAGACGAACTGCATATGAATGAACAGATGGATAGACAGACAAAGGGATGGATGGATGGATAAATAGGTGGATGGATGGATAAATTAATGGATGGATAGATGGATGGATGGATGGATGGATGAATAGATGGATGGATGGATAAATGGGTGGATGGATGGATGGATGGATAAATTAATAGATGGATAGACAGATTGATGGATGGATGGATGGATAAGTGGCTGAATAGATGAAGAAACTGCTAAATTGGTGGTATTGCCTGGATTCTTGGCTCCAAGACAAATGGACCACTTAATGGAAGCTCTGACCCAGTGGTCAGTTAGATGAAGAGACACAGTCCAGACCTTCAGGGATCACAAATCTCACAGATTATGCCCTTGAGGAGGGGACACCACCCTGATTCTACCGCCCAGAACTTTCTCTTGGCTGTAGTCACGGGACCAGGATTCCCTGCCAATCACTCGCCTACCTCCCCAGCTCTGTCTGAAGCTAAGACAAGACATTTTTCCCCCTTGACCTAGGGTTGGCAAAGAATCAGCTCCCAGGCCTGACCCCTGCCACCAGCAAGCCTCAGGGGCATGCCTGATAAGAGGCTTGTCAACCATTTCCACACATCTGGAAGGGTGATGCTTCATAGCTTAAAGGTGACATCAGGGTTGGGAGTCATATCCGATTGAACAGAGAGAGACATGACCTAACTCGTCTCTCACCATGATTCTGGCCGCGAGAGCTTGTCTTTATTAATTTCCTAACTGGAGCTGCTGGCTCAGGATTCCAGGCTGTCTCCAGGGCTGGGGCCCATGGCTGAGCTTAACTCCATCGTGGCTAGCAGGCAGCAGGCTGTGCTGGGACCGAGAAGGGCACCCACCATAGAGTCTGAGCTCTTCTTGGCCAGCGTTGGCTTCTTCTACCACCTAACAGATGTCCTGTATGAGGAAAGCAAACAACCCACACTTTCTGAAGAGTTCCCGGATCACATTGCAGGTTCCCTGGTGACTACGGAGATGCCTTTCTTTGTGCTCTTAAAGGTGATTTAAACCCAATTTTCCAGGAACACAAATCCTGTCTAAAGCACCCAGTGCAGCTGGCTGCAAAGCTACAGGCCTGCGTCTGAGTCCGGGGCTGTCTGGGGAGCAAGTTGGCTTTAGTCGTTTCCCTTCCACATTCTGCACTGTAAGCAGAGAAATCTGAATTCTTCCTTGCCTTCCTCCTCGGCTCCCACCTTGTGTATGTGCGAATTACACCCCCCCCCACACACACACACCCACCCACACACACACACCCCAGCCTCCAGGCAGACAGGCTTAGGGCCAGCACAGGTTCTGTAGAAAGGAGCTGTGTGGTCTCCATGAAATCACTGACCTTCCCTGAGCCTCAGTTTCCCTATCCCTGGGCCTGCAGGAGCTGTGGTACTTAGAGATCATACTTTATAGTTACAGTGGTGGAAGGATGAGATTCATTCATTTCACAAGAGCATTTCTCCAGTGCTGACAACCAGTCAAGTCCTGGGAACAATGAGTGGAGGCAGTCAGCCTGGCCCTGGGACAGCAGGGTCCCCTCTGTAGAACCTAGCACAGTACCTGGCTCAGAGAGAGCCTTCAGTGGGAGTTCCTCTCTCCTCTCCTCTCCTCTCCTCTCCTCTCCTCTCCTCTCCTCTCCTCTCCTCTCCTCTCCTCTCCTCTCCCCTCCCCTCCTGTTCCTCCTCTCCTCTCCCTTCCTCTTCCCTCCCCTCCTCTCCTGCTCCTCCTCACCTCCCCCAACTCCCTCTCATTGCTCTCTCTCACTCTCCCCCTATTCTCTTTCAGAGAGGAGTTTTGCTGAGAACCCAGCCTATGGTCTCAAGAAGCAAGTGCTCTCCCCTGAGCTGCCACCTCTCATACACCAACCATATTCATTGGAGAGGCTGCGAAGGCTGAGTAAGATTCAGACATCAGGGAGGGGAGGCAGGTGTTTAACATTCATTCTATTCATTCTCTGTGTGACCTTTCCCAAGCCTCCTGCTCCCTCTGGGTTAATTTTCTGTCCTTAGAACCAGAACATTCTAATCCCTTGAAGTGCTTTGAATAAAATGATAAAGTCTTTGTGACAAAAAACGTTTTCAAAAGATTAAAAAGCAAAGCAAAAAAAAAAAAAAACACCGCTGGTCAGTCATTGTGTGCCTTTGATCCCAGCGTCAGAAGGCAGAGGCAGGTGGATCTCTGGGAGTCTGAGGCCAGCCTGGTCTTCAGAGTGAGTTCCAGGACAGCCAGAATTACAACTGATAAACCATGTCTAAGAAAGAAAGGAAGAAAGGAAGAAAGAAAGAGAAAACAGTTTTCAGGGCCAGAGAACAAGTTACAAGCAGGGCAGGAGAACCAGGAGTGCAGATTTCAGTAACAAAGTAAAGAGTCAGAACACAGTTACACCTCCTCCCGTGAGTGCTAATAATAAATAAATAAATATGAAGCGCAGACGCGCTGCTGAGAGGAAGGAGGGGCGTGATGGAGATGCTGGATCTGGACCTTTATCCACTGTGACGGCCCAAAGCAGGACCTGTGTACCCTGTGCACTGTGGCCACACACGAATTCCATGTGCCCCATGGCCCGCTAACCAATAAACTGCCCTCCCCCAACCAGAGCTGTCACTTAGACCTGAGCTCAGTGGAGCGTAAGGAGGGGAAGCGTCTATAGTGATGTCCCTTGGTAGGAACGAGAGAGTACAGGCCCAGAGAGTAAAGGCCCTAGAGGGACCTCTGAGGAAGCCTGTCAGCTGTCACACTGTTAATGTCTTCTCTCTCTCTCCCTGTCACTTTGCTCTGTCTTCCCCTGGCTCTGCCTCTAGGACTCCATGTGCATCTTTCTGGAGTGATCAACTTATAAAAGATCTCCCCAGTGGCATAGAGACCCCGTATGCGCCCTGCCACATGGGTGAGTCTCCCTGCAGATGAGGGAAGTGAGCCTGAAGCTTATGTCTCTTCTGGGAGTGGGTGGGGGGCCCTGATCTATTTTAGATGCTTCTTAAAGGCCTTTTGGAGCTCCAGTCAGAGCCTTGGGGTGCCTAAGAAGACTGAGAGAGGATGGGGGAGGATAGGGGATCCCTCAGCCAGGAGCAAGCTCTCTCAACTCAAGAATCTGTGACCCTTCTAAGGGTTGTGGCACAGGATGTGGTCCCTTCATCCCCCAAATCCCCTCCCTGAGTCCCCCAGAGGATCTCTGCAGAGCAGATGCCAAGGGTGCAGAGGAAGGGATACAATGCCCTTCTTTGTGGGGGGATCTGGGCCGGGAGTCAGGGAGGAAATTAGACAGTGCTCTTGACAGCAGGTCTGTCTGGGGTGTCTGTGAAATATGGGCCAGAAGGGTTCCTTTTCCCGGGGCTAGTCATGGCTGCCGACCACCCCCATCCTGCTCTGGGCAAAAAGGGACATAGCTTGTTTGGAGAAAAATGATATATGGTGCTCAGCTTCCTTTCCTCCCCTCTGGAGGGGCCGGAGGGGGCTCATGGCTGCTCCTGGTAGGTATATGTGTATTGTGTGTGCACACACACACAATGAGTGTGCGCCTGTGTGTGCACCTGCACACGTGGGTGCACTGTATGGCTGATTTCTGTGTCTGTGTGTTTCTGCTCACTACATGGTCAGAGAAAAAGGTTCAAAACATTGGGCCAAATGAACAGATGCAGACCAAGGCAGTAGGGAGACAGCTTACCATGCAAGCGTGAGGGTCTGAGGTCGAACCCCCAGAACCCATGTTAATCTGGATGTAGTAGCATATGTCTATAACCTCACTCTCTCTATGATGCGCTCGAGGGCAAAGGCGAAAGAATCCCTGGGTCAGCTCCACTGGCATACTCAGTGGCAAACAACAAGGACCAAGACCTGAGGTTGTCTTCTGACTTCCACGTGCATGCCATAACCCAAGCCATGGCATACATGCACCCACACGTGTGCATGAGAATCCATACATGCACATGCATCATAGACACACACATAAACAAACAAGTAAATAACAAGGTGGCACCCACTTTTAGCATTCTCACCTTTACATAGACCTGGCCAAGGACCCACCAGAACCGGGGCCCATACAAGATTATTTAGAGAGATCTGGCATAAAAGGATGATGGGGTGGCAGCTGACTCAGCACCCAGTCCTCTCATTCTCTCTTTCCAAGCCATCCCTCTCCCAAGGTAGGAATTGTTTTCAGGGCTGGAACACAGCTCCTGTCTCAGGAAAGCTCCCGAGGCAGCTGTGGCCTTTGGCGCTTCCAGTGGCCCATGAACCATTTATCTTCAAGGGAGGAAGTGGGAGATGTCCTCACAGACCCACCTCTTTTATGGCCAGCCGGATCTCCACATCTGGGCCACAGCTGGCTGCTGAGCTGCCCATGTAGATCCACTCTCCCTAAAGGACCAGAAGAAAGAGAGCTGTCAACAAGCACCCTCCAAAGACACCTCGGTTCTCCTTCAGACTTGAACCCTAAAGGGTCAGCCTCAGTTTCCACACAGCTGAGCCAGGGCTGAGAGCAGAGGCAGCCCAGTCTTCCAGGAGGAATGATGAAAGACTCAGGTATGGAAACGTTGAGTGGTCCAAGGACTGGCAACTGAGGGAAACTCCACTGCTGCTGCTGACACCAGGGATGCCGTGGGCACACAGAGCCAGATGGGCTCTTGACATCACAGCCAGGGAGAGGGTCTCCCTGCTGAGGTGGGGTAGTCTCAGGAAGAAGCCAACATGCTGAGAGTGGGAGCGACTTGCATAGGGTCACATGGCGACTGGGCGGTGCTTCAGGTTGTGTCCCTGTAGCTAGGCAGGGCCCATTGTGGGCTTCCCAGGGAGCCATATGCACCTACAGCAAACCAACAGGCTAAACATGATTCCATGTCCCCACCGGTTTCTGAGACTTCAATGCTTCCTGTTGGTTCACGTGTTCGTTCTCCTGGCCCGGCTGTTGGAAGACTGGGTCTTTGGACAAGCCCTTCATTCTGCTCTGTGTTGTCATTCAGTTTTTCCTGTACCCAGGGAGTCAGAATTCTCTCCTGGGAGCAAGTCTCTCCCAGAAAGAACCCAGATAGCAGGGTCACTCCGGGGAAACAAATAATGCGTGCTTGGCTTTAGGGTCGAACAGATCCAGTCTGATTCCCAGCTCCGCCTCTTCCTGCTGTGAAGCATCCGAGCCATGGTTTGGCGGCCCCAGTTTCCTCATCTGAACTGACTCCCTATGACTCTCAGTTGCTATGGCTTAAGCTCTAACCAGTTCTCAGGAGTAGGGAGCCGGGCATGGAGGGCCTTTATTCCTCTGCAATTAGGGAAGAAGTGTCATATGAGAAATATCTGGGAGTCCGGAAGCAGGTAAACAAAACCTCATGAGCTCTGGCAATCAAAGGCCCCAGAAAAAGTGAAACTTCAGCAAGGTGAGTCCAGAAGAGGTGGGCTGACAAACGGGCTGAGGCCCTCAGGGGAGCAAAGACAACGGCTTCTTTTTGAAAAAAGTCAATGCCAAAGCAGAGCGTGGTCATTCGTACGTGTACTCCCTCCCGGCAGTGAGCGGGGAGAGGCAAGAGGAGGCCAGGTAAACGGCCAGCTTGTACTAGATAGGAAATTCAAGGGCAGTCTGAGCCACACAGTGAGAGCCTGTCTGAAAAAGAAAGAAACAGAAAAAAAGAGAAGTAGGCGGCAGGAAGATGACTCAGCCAGTAAAGTGCTTGTGCAAGCGTGAGGATCTGAGTTCAGATCCCCAGCTCCCACTTTAAAATCCAGGCCCACAGCCAGTCGGTGGTGGTGCACGCCTTTAATTCCAGCACTCGGGAGGCAGAGGCAGCAGATCTCTGTGAGTTCGAGGCCAGCCTGGTCTACAGAGTGAGTTCCAGGACGGCCAGAGTGACAACAGAGAAACCCTGTCTCAGAAAAAAAACCAAACAAAAATCCAGGCCCAGCAGTGGCACATGCTTGTAATCCCATGGCTGGCAAGGTGGAGACAGAAGAATCCGTGGGACTTGCTGGTGAGCCAGTATAGCCGAA
This sequence comes from Cricetomys ansorgei, assembly GCA_026225945.1. Taxonomy (NCBI): domain Eukaryota; kingdom Metazoa; phylum Chordata; class Mammalia; order Rodentia; family Nesomyidae; genus Cricetomys; species Cricetomys ansorgei. The sequence goes on from JAMJFZ010001881.1 coordinate 12,484,086, forward strand.
TCGGTGAACTCCAGGTTCAGTGAGACAACTCACATATGAAATGAAAACAAATAAATCCCAACAAATGGAAAAAGCAAAGTGGAAGGAACTGGTGAGGTGGTTCGTCTGGTAAAGGTACTGACCACACGAGCCTGACGACCTTTGACCCTCAGATCCCCACCCCCAAAGGCTGGATATGCAGGGGTTACAGCTCAGCAGTTAAAGGCATGTACTGTTCTTGCGGAAGACCCGAGTCGGGTTCCCAGCGCTCACAAACACCCGTAACTTCAACACCAAGGGATCTGCCACCCACACAGACACACACAAACACGTAATTAAAAATAAGATAAACCTGAGGCTGGAGAGACGGCTCAGCATCGAAAACGCTGGCTGTTCTTCCAAAGGACCCAGGTTCGAGTCCCAGCACCCACACGGTGGCTCATAGCTCCAAGGAATCCAACACACTCTTCCAGCCTCTATGGGCATGAGGTATGCATGTAGTACACAGACATTTATGCGGGCAGAGTACATATAAAATAAAAATTGAAAGTACAAAGTTTTAAGTTTCCGTAATTTTATCACTCCTACATGACAATTGTTCAAAAATGAAATAAAATACATCACTTTTCAATAAAAAGGCAGCTGTGAAGGCAAATATCTACAATTCCAGTACTCCTATGGGAGGCAGAGACAGGAAAATTACTGGGAAGCCTGCAAGGCAGCTAGCCTGGGGTACAGAGCTCAGCAGCAGAAGTAGGAGTCTCTGTCCCAACACGGCGGAAGGCAACAACTGATTCCCCAAAGTGTTTCTGTGATTTCCCAGGTGCCATGGGTGCCATGGCATGCATGCATGTGCACGGGCTGTGTGTGTGTGTGTGTGTGCACACACACCTTTTTTTTTAAAGGTGGAGAATGATTTAATAAAATTCCTGACAAGACCCTCTGGCCTCCACATGCATGCTCATGCATGTGCACACACATCTACACACACAAGTGCACACACATAGCATGTACATATACACGCACAACCAAGTCCACATCAGGAAAAGCACAAGCCTCCCTGCCTAACAAAGGAATCTTTAGAGAGAGGGGAAAAAACAAGCCGTGCAGAGTGGAGAGGACCTTGGAGATCATCCCGTCCAGTCCCTTTGGCTCATGGGGAAACTAAGGCCCATAGAGATTCATGACCACACAAGAAATTCAAGACAGACTTCTGACTGTCCCCAGTGCTCGGTACATCTCCACTGTGGCCGCTCCTGGGCCAGGAAAGTGCCTCCGTGTGGGAGGGGACCCTGTGGCGGTCACTTGGAGGACAGAAAAAGGAATAAGAGGAAAGTCTGGATGGACAACATTTAAGGCCTGGGCTCCCCCTCTTCTGACCAGGGCCTGATGTCCTTTCAAGCAGTCTGATCCGCCAGCAGACGAGGCTGGCCAGCACTGAGGGTCCCTATCTGTCTAGACTGTGTTGGCCCATTCTGCAGAGAAGCTAGACTCACGGGGGGCTGGGGCAGGCAGGATGGCCTTGGAGGTCCCCGACAGCTCCGGAAGTCTGCACACAGTCTCTGGAAGACAAGAGAGGTGTTGTCTGTGCAGAAAAGCCATTGGACATTTCCGTGTGACGGTGACACAAACCATTCCTTCCTCCGTAATCACCCCTCACTGCCGCGCTGGCTCGGGGCAGACGGCCTGCAGAGAACATGGACTTTATTTTAAAATCCCTCTTGAATTTTTTTTTTTTTTTTTTTATATCCCTGTGAATGCCTGAACTCCCAGGCAGAGGAAAGCATTTGAGCCTGTCCTTGAGTGTGCTGCTGGTGATGTGATGTCCCAGACGGGACTCTGGATGGGCTCAGCCTCAGGAACAAACCCCCGCTGATGTCATTTGAAAGAATAACCCCCCAGTTTCCCCATCTCCCTCTGCTGGATGCACCTTATCAAATGACAGGAGAAGCCAATGTTTGGTTAAGTGGTTCGGAGGTTAATTCTCAACAGATGGGAAGAGAGTTTTCCTTTATTCCCCTACCTTCCAGGGGATCTGGTCAGCTCTGGTTGGATATATGAGGATGGAGAGGGAGGATGGGGAAGGGGAATTCTTCCCATCGTATCCTTAGAATCCACTCCCACCCAGCCACCGTTGGCCCCTTAGGATCTCGGACCGAGTCTGCAGTCTCTGTGGGGCCCCAGTGTGAGCAGGCCCAGCTGAATGCAGCCACGACCTCTCTCTAGATTTCAGCTTTTCCATGGCTCCAGAATATTCTGTGACCTCCAACAACCACCCATTCCCGTTTCCTCCTCCCTCTAACAATCACTTATCTGCTGCCTACATGTACGGGTTATAGATTTACCAATTCTGGGTTTTTCATATAAAAGAAATTAATTATAGAGATGGGGGAAAGTGCAGTTAATAAAAAGATTGCCACACAAGTACGAGGCCCTGAGTTCAATCCCCAAATCCAGTGTTAAACAAAAAAACAAAACAAAACAAAAAAAAAACTAGGCGTGCTTGTCATCTCAGTGCTGGAGAATGGAGACAGGTGGATTCCTGGGGCTCGCTGGCCAGGTAGTCTAGCCCAATCGGCAAGGTCTGGACCAAGTGAGAGACCTCGTCTCAAATAAGAAGGTAAGATGGAGAGATGGCTCAGCAACTAAGGTGCTCTTCCAAAGGACCCAAGTTCAGTTCCCAGCACCTACATCAAGGGGTTCACAGCTGCCTGTAACTCCGGCTCCAGGGGATCTGGCCTCCTCAGATACCAGCGTACATGTGGCACACACACACTATAAATAAAAGTACCTGAGGGGCAGCATCCAAGGTTGACTTCTGGCCTCCACACACATGTGCATACACATGAACACACACAGACACAGACACACACACACGTGCATACACGTGAACACACACAGACACAGACACACACACATGTGCATACACGTGAACACACACAGACACGCACACACACATGTGCATACACATGAACACACACAGACACAGACACACACACGTGCATACACGTGAACACATAGACACACACACATGTGCATACACATGAACACATACACACAGACACACACACACATGTGCATACACGTGAACACACACACACACAGACACACACACAGACACGTGCATACACGTGAACACACACACACAGACACACACACACATGTGCATACACGTGAACACACACACACAGACACACACACACATGTGCATACACGTGAACACACACACACAGACACACACACACATGTGCATACATGTGAACACACACACACAATTATAAAGCATATAGCCTTTTGCATCTGTCTACTTTCACTTAGCTGTGTGTGTGTGTGTGTGTGTGTGTGTGTGTGTGTGTCACATGGTCTCACTATGTAGCTGTGCCTGACCTTGAACTTGTGATCCTCTTGTCTCTGTTTCCTGAGTGGAGAGGATTAAAGGTATGTGCACCGGTCCCAGCACGGCACATGGTTCTGAGGTCATTCACTCTGTAGCGTGTATTAGCACGCCATTCCATTTCATGGCAAGGAAATACTCCACTGGGTTTATGTAGCGCATTGTATTTATCCACTCGTCTGCTGATGAACACGGGTTGTTTCTAGTCTTGGTCGACAAGAAAAAGTATTCTTGTACAAATTCTGGTATGGACATAGTGTTACCTCATTTAGGAATGTACTTCAGAGTAGAATTGTGGCTGCTCATAGTGGCACATGCCTTTAATCCCAGCACTCAGGACGCAAAGGCAGATGGATCCCTGTGAGTTCCCGCAGTGTGTGAGGGTTCCGATTTCTCCCTCTCCTTGCAAACACCCTTGTTTTTATCATTGTGGTTGGTTTTCGTTGTATCGCTCCCATGGCAACAGAGTAGACGTGAAGTGCTCCACCATTTTCCTTGCTGTGACGACACACCTGACAAGTAGCAACTTAGGAAAGAGTTTATTTTAGCTCACAGCTTCATGGCAGGAAGACGTGTAATGCTCCTCGGGGCAGGAGTGTGAGGCTGCCTGCTCCTACCTCGGCAGACCAGAAGAAGGAAGGCGAGAGATAGAGAAGGACAAAGCATGGCCCGGTGATAACCCCCAAAGCCTGCCCCCCACTAACCCAGTTCCTCCAGGTAGACCTCGCTGCCCAACGATTCCTCTCTCCCACATCAACACCACGAGCTGTGACCAAGTAGTCAGAGACGGGAGCCTATGGGAGGCGTTTCATGCTCAGACCATAGCGTTTCTGTTCGGCTGCCCATCCGCTCAAGTTCATTCCCGAGCTTTAAAATGGATAACCTTCTTGGTGTTGAACTGTAAGTCTCCTCCCAATCTGTAAGTTCCCTCTCGCTTTCAATGCTGTGATGCACAAGTGTTTCTAGGTGTGTGATGTCTGATTTATATAATCTTTGTTGCCCGGGCCCTTTCTTCTATGTTTTGACTCTAATCTAGGCTGCATGTCTGTATAAATTTAGTTTTTGAATGTATCATAGACTTAGAATTCACACTGTTCATTTGCGTATGGTTGACTCACCATTACTCATGGATAAAACTGTTTTACTCACCAAATGGTCGTGGGAATGTATATTATTATATATGCATATCATTGTATATCATTATATACATTGATACACGTATATACAATGACATACATTGTATGTCAATGTATATCATTAACATACATATACATTGCCCCCAGATTTCTCAACCTTCTGCTGTTGTCCAGCTGGTCTTGAATTAGAGGTCCTCCTCACCTCAGCCTTGCAAGTGCTCAGATTCCTGACACGTGCCACCATGCCCAGCCAAGACTCTCAGTTCCGTCCCCTTGGTCTGCGTGTTCATGTCTTCATGTTAATACCTCGCTTTTTCCCTATTGGCTGTAGCTTCACTGTTAAGTTTACAAGTGTGAGTCTTTCAATTTTGTTCCTTTTTTTTTTTTTTTTCTTGTTTCAATATTGTTTTCACGACAGGAAACCAATTACAATTCCATGCGAAGTTAATGACTGGAATGTTCATTTCTACAAAAACAGCCGTTGAGACTGTGACAGAAGCAGCATTGAATCTTGTGTTTGTCGGTGTTCTTCAGAGCCAGGAGGAGACAAAGATGGATGACAGATATGTAGATAGATGATATATAGGTAGGTAGATAGGTAGATAGATAGATAGATAGATAGATAGATAGATAGATAGATAGATGATAGATAGAAGGGTTCATTAGGTGGATTTTACTATATGATTCCAAAGGCTGAGAAGTCCTACCTTGTGTTGTATGCAAGCTGGAGAAGCAGGGAAGCCAGCAGTGTGGCTCAGTCCAAGTCCAAAGGCACGGCCTGACATGTGACATGTGAATGATGCAAATGCAAGTCCAAAGACTGGAGGACTTCTGGTGTCCAAGGACAGGAGAAGGGTGTCCCAGCTCCTGAAGAGAGAGAACTGCCCGCCACTCCTTTGTTCTTCCAGCTGCTCAGCCCACTCAGATTGGCGGGGGGAGGGGAGGTTGTCTTCCTTACTCAGTCCACGGTCTCACGATCCAAACTCTCCTGGAAACGGCTTCACAGATGTACCTAGAAACCGTGCTTTACCTACCAGCTCTCTGGGTGTGCTGGCTAGTTTTATGCCAAGTTGCCATAAGCTAGATTCATTCGGCAAAGAGTAAATCTCAACTGAGAAAACGCTCCCACCAGATTGGCCTGTGGGCGAGTCTGTGGTGCATTTTCTTAACCAGTGATTGATGTTGATGGGCATATCCCACGGGGGACAGTGCCACCCTTGGGTGAGTAGGCCTACATGGTATAAGGAAGCAGGCTGAGCAAACCATGGGGAGCAAGCCAGTAAGCAACACCCCTCCATGGCCTCTGCTCCAGTTTCTGCCTCCAGGATCCTGTCCTGACTTCCCTTTATGAAAGACTTTGATAGAGACATGAAAGCTGAAATAAAGCCAGGCATAATGGCACAAACCTTTAATGCCAGTGTTTAGGAGACAGAACCAGGTGGATTTCTAAGAGTTCAAGGCCAGCCTGAACTCTCAGCTAGATGTACATCATGAGACCCTGTATCAGAAAAAAAGCAAACATGAGCTGGAGCATTGGCTCAGTGGTTAAGAGCACTCGTTGCTCTTGCAGAGGACCTGAGTTTGATTCTCAGCACACACACGGTGGCTCACAATCATCTGTAACTCTAGTTCCAGGGCATGCCACACCCTCTTCTGACCTTAGCAGGCATCATGCATGCATGTGGTACACATACATGCATGCAAGCAAAACACTCACACACATAAAATAATAAAGTGAGGTGAAATAAACCCTTTCCTCTCCAAGTTGCTTTTGTCCACGGTGCTCGATCACAGAAATAGAAACTCTAAGACTCTGGGTATCCCAGCCAACTCAGGCCTAAAATTAACCAGCACAGATCTAGAGACTACTCAGGGAGAGTATTGCCATCCTAATGATGATAAGCCATCCAATCCAGAATATCAAGTGTCTTTGTTTAATTATGTCTTCCATTTCTTCAAGAATGTTTTATAGTTTTCGCTGTACAAACCTCCTGGCTACTCATTGCCGGACAAGAAAAGCTTGACTGATGCTCACACACAGATCTCACTCCTGACACTCTGCCCGGTGAGGATCTGCCTGCATTTTGTTTGGAGGAGGGGGGATTAATTTAGGATATGGCATTGTGATTTGGGGAAGAAATTCTCCTTTTGGGAATGTACACCAAGCTGACTTGGTGTGTGTGTATGATATGCTCACAGATGTGCATGTACACGTGCATGCAGATAGAGACCAGAGATCAACACTGGGTGTCTTCCTCAATTGCTTTCCTTGGTTTTTGAGACTGGTCCCTCGCTTGGCTCACTGACTCGGGAGATTGGAGATTGGAGATATACATGTATCTCCCTGTTGATTTCATCTCTCTGGAGAACACTGACAAATGTAAGAGTCAATGATTTTTCTATCAAAATACTAAATGGCCAGCAAGTCCCAGGAATCCTTCTGTCTCTGTCCCTCAAGAGCTGGGAGACAGGCACAGAGCTGTGCCTGCTTTTATGTGGGTTCTGGAGATTTGAACCCAGGTCCATGTCTGCTTGCATGGCAGACACCTGATCATCTGGGCCATCTCCCCAGCCCCCCGGGATAAGCCACAGAAGTTTATTTGGCTCACAGCTCTGCAGGCCAAGAAGCCCTTGAGGGGCTGTGCTTGGTGAGGGCTTTCACACTGTACATACCATAGTGGAAGGCAGAAGAGCCACAGAGCATGAGAGCTCATGGGGTGTGCCAACCTGGGTCTTCCTCTTCTTATAAAGCCACTCACACCATCATATGGGCCCCATTTTCATGTCCCCCCAAAGCCTAGGCGTTCAAGGAGCTGTCTCCAGGATGGCAATATTGGGGAGTCTTAGAACCATTAGTGGTGGGTCCCAGTGAGAGTCCTTAGCTTCCTGGGACTATACTCCTGACAGGAATTCTCACACTCTGGCCTCTTGCTCTTCCTGTCGATTCCTGCATGTGTGTGATCACGTGATGTGTGCACACATGTATGTGTGCACCAGGGGATGTGTGATCTTCCTGAAGAAGGCAAAACAACAGTAGCTGTACTGTGGAAGCTAGGTCAGTACCAGAAGGAAACTGGGGTTATTGGAGTTACAAGAGCTTGTAGTTGACCACCGAGTTGGAATGAAGAATGAGAAAGACAAGGAGAGCCTCGGGTGCCATGCTGGTGCCTGGGTTCTATCCTGTGGCTGCTGTAGAACTCTGAGGGGTAACATAGTGGACACTTGCTGGGTGGAGTGTGGGCCCAGGACAGACACACTGGAGTCTGGGAGGCCACAGTGGAAGCTGGGGTAAAGCCTGTGGATCCTGTGGGAAATGAGGAGACCTGTGCTCAGGCAGCAGCTATCTGCGATAGGTCGCAGGGGTGCGTGTGTGTGTGTGTGTGTGTGTGTGTGTGTGTGTGTGTGTGCAGTCAGGGAGGTGAAGTCAGTGTCACATGGCCCAGAGAGCAAGGGAGGGGAAAACGGCCTCCTGGAAGCTTCCCAGGTTTCCAGCTGTTTGCTCTGGGGATAGGATGGATTACTCTCCAGCTCCTCTATCCTACCCAAAGCCCCATGGGGACCCCCAGGGCCCCCTCCCTACCGCTCTGCCCCACTTTCCCCCTCCCGGTGTGCTGCGCTGAGCAGCTTGTCTGCAGTCCCTGAGAATGAAATCATGGAACAAAGGGATTAACATCACATTTCTTCCCTTCTCTACAATGGAAAACTCTTGTTTGTTGGGAGAAGGGTGCTCCCCCACCCACGCACAACCCCATGAAGTTATAGATTTGAAACTGGAGCTCTCAGGAACTGCCACTCTGACGGGCCACAACTTTCTTTGTATCCTTCCTTTGGCATAAGTGTTCTCCCAGGAAGTTCCCAGCCTAGAGCTCCCTCCATGACCCCTTCTATCCATCTGACCACCCAGTGAGGGCACCCACAGAGGTCCCTCCTAAAAGAGAAGGAATTATCACAGCAAGACAGCAGAGAGAAGAAGGAAAACCAGATAAGGAGGCTTTGGTTTCATGACGAGTCCTGCCACTTCCCGGCTACCCACACATAGACCAGCATCCGAACCTCCCAAGCCCCGAAGTCCGTCACCTGTTTGTTGCTTTTGTTCAGATACGAGATCCTGTGTAGCCTAAGCTAGCTTCGAACTTGATACATAGCCAAGGATGGCCTTGAACTCCCGGTTTTTCTTTCTCTACCTCTCCAGTGTAGGGATTACTGGTGTGCATCTAGGAAGAGGAGACTGCAGAAGTGTGGGGCTGTTTCACTCCCCCGGAGAGTAGGTGAGGGATAAGTAGACACTTTGTGTGTGGGTGGGGGCAGGGATAGTGTACTGGATGGAAGTAAACACAGAGTGGGAGGGTTGAGAACTGTTCCATTGGAAGAGTGCTTGCCTGGCATACATGAGGCCCTGTGCCTGATTCCCAGGACCACATAAACCAGGCATGGTGGTGCACACCTATAATCCCAACCCTTAGGAGGCAAAGGCGGGAGGATCAAGGAGTTCAAGGTCACCCTCAGCTACACAGAAAGTTTGAGGCCAGTCTGGGCTACACAAGACCCTGTCTTAAGAGAAAAGAAAAGAAAAGATCATGCCCAGGGTGAGTCTTTCTCTGTACATGAAATAATTATTGTCAGGCCTGGGTATCAGTTACCTGTGGTCAACCATGATCCAAAAATATTAAGTGAAAAATTCCAGAAACAACCCTAGGTTTTAAATAACCTTTATGATAGTCCATTGTTACAACTGTTGTATTTAGTTCTATCTGTCACTCTTGTACCGTGGCGCATTTATAAACTGAGCTTCATCACTGCTGTGCACGTACAGTAGTCCGTAGAACATTCGTGACTCGGCACAGCCTCAGGAGTCTGCTGGGCATTTGAGAATGAGTCCCCTGTGGATAAAAAGGGACTATTGCGAGCCTAGCCTGTCGGTGTAACCATGGTAACTAAATGAGATTATATGGAGGGAGGCGGGGGGAAGAGGGGCCTGGAAGCTAGGACACCTCAAACAATTGCATCCTCTGGGGTAGAGAGCACAGATGGAGACCCTTCTACACGTATCTAAACAAGAACCAAAAGTCGAGTTTGACAGACATTTAAATATGTCTTGGAAGCACGACCTACCAGAAGCTTTGGGTCCAACTAAGGCAGTTCTAAGAAGAAAGTTTATAGATGTAGGTACTTGTACTAAAAATCAGAAAGAACAGAAAGAAAGTGTGAACAAAATCAAAACTAGAAAGATTTCTAGTAATCTAAGGGTGCTCCTCGGGGTCCTAGAAAGACAAGAACGACCCAAACCGCGAGAAGCAGCAAGAAATAATTAAGATCAGGGCAGAAAACAATGAAACAGACAAAAAACAATGCATAGGGCCTGAAGAGCTGACTCACTGGTTAAGAGAGTGTGTGGCTCCTCCAGACGACCAGAGTTCAAGTCCCAGTACCACCACCCACGAGGTGACTCACAGCTGCCTGTAACTCAACTCCGGATGATCCAGTGCCCTCTTCTGGCCTCTGAGGGCATACGCACTCATGTGCACATACCCTGTCCCCCCAACAAAGACGTATGCACATAATTAAAATAATAAAATATTATTAAAAGAACAATGCATAGAGTCAATCAAAGTTGATGATTTTGGAACATATATCTTTACAGCTCTCCTCCACCCTTAACAGACAGATACTCTATGATACTTGCAAAGCCAGGTTTGAATTTGGAGTCTCTGGATCTGTGGGAGAGTGCAGCATGAGGCACCACAGCCTGGGAAGGAGCAGCTTGGGCTCCATCCTTATGGCCCACTCCTCTCTTCTCTTCCCACCCCACCAGGACATGGCAAGGGCTTCCTGAAGATGTACAGGCAGCTCTAGCCACCCCAGCACTGATGTCTATACACACACACACACACACACACACACACACACACACACACAGCAAACATCTGGTGGCCAGAGGTACACTATGGGGCATCTTGGGAAGGTAGATTTAAAGAGAAACACCATTATAGCTTCCAGAAGAGATTGTTTCTGGGGCTCCTGGGGCTCCTGGGGCTCCTGGGCAGGAAAGGCCAGGGACCTAGGATTGCCCAGCATAGGGAAGAGATAGAGCTACCTCAGCAGATCACATAGGCTGCATGTCCTGTGGCAGGATGCCTGTGGGAGGCCTGGACAAAGACTGCACGCTCTGTTTGATGCTATAAAGTTCCTGAGTGGGAAGGATTATTCTTATCTCATCCCTCCCCCAGGTTGTGGTCATGCCCCCCCCTTTCTCCACTCCTGTTATATTTTCTTTAGGGAAACTTGGGGATAATTCATACAGCATCAGATCAGAGGCATGGAAGAGTAGATGTCCTTGGGGACAGATGCACCAGGATGCCAGGAACTCTTGGGTCAGGTTCAAGGCTCCTCGGACCTGAGAGCTGCTAAGCCTCTCCCTTCCCTCATCGCTGGAAGACTTGGGAACTTGTTATTTATTATCTGAGAGCAGAGGCTCCTTAGAGCCTGAGCCAAGAGCACAGGCAAAAACCTGCAGAGTGCTGATCCAAGCTCCGTGAAGAATGAGTGCAGGCCAGGAGAGCCTGGAGATGCCTGCCTGGACAAACAAGGCCAGCTTAGAGCCCTCCTACACTACGACCCCAACACCCAGCAATGTTGCACACCCAGGTCCTGATGAGATCACAGAGAGCCACACAGAGACGCCAGAGGTCTAGGCCAGGGGCTGAGCGAGAGCAGCTGCCTGGACCTGGCTGAAGCAGAGGTGTGCATTCTGGGAAACATGAGCATTTGATGCCACCTCCCAACTGAAAACTGAAAGTCTTCCCTTCTCTGGCCCTCTATTTCCTCGTCTATAAAATGGGAATAGAGTTATATTCTTTTCAAAGTAAAGATTTGGTTATATAAAGCCCTGTACCTGGGACAAAGAAAGGAGTCAGTGGATGGTACCCTATGGTGATTATCACCATGGTAACAGTTCCTGGAAGATTTCTCTGAAATGTTAATTGAGGCTGGAGCCATGGTTCAGTGATTATAAGTACCAGCTAAGGATATGGGTTACTTGTCTTTTGTCACGGTAAAACACTCTGACCAAAAGCAACTTATGAAAGAAATAGTTTATGGCTTTTGATTCCATAGAGATACCAGTTCTTCCCAGCAGGGAGGCATGGCAGCCAGCATCAGGCATGGCGGCGAGAGCAGGAGGCCGAAGGATCGCCATCAGCCACAAGCATGAAGCAGAGAGAGGAAACTGGAAGTGGGGTGTGATGGCCAACTCTGGTTGTGAACTTGACATCTGGGATTAACTAAAACCCAAGCATCTGGGAACAATGCTTGTGGGGATTTTTTCCCAGGTGGATTATTTGAAGTGGAAGACCCACCCTGAATATGTGCCACACCTCCTGGTGGCAGTCCGCAGAAAGGCCGTGGGAGAAGGACGCTCTGGGTTTGGCCGGCTTGCCCTCACTCTCACCGGCAAGTTCATCCGTCCTGAAGCACGCCTTTGCTGGTGTTAGAATGGACTTCTTCAAGATTCCAATGTGGACTGAAAACCGACAGCTCTCCAGGGCCTCCCAGGGACTCCAGCACAGTCTGGGACTTCTGAGACATCCGGTCTCGTGGACTGAGAACTGTCGGATCCTTGGTCCTTCTGTCTGGGGACAGCAATTGTTGGACTACTCAGACCACAGCCTGGAAGCCACTCTGATAATTCCCTTTATTTATATCAGTTCCTTCTATCAGTTCTGTCGCTTTAGAGAACTCTGACTAGTGCACGGGGCAAGGCTATAAGCTCTCAAAGCCTGCTCCAGGGTATACTTCTTCCAATGAGGCCACACCCCCTCCCCAGACAGTGCACCGACTAGGGACCAAGTGTTCAAATCCTCAGGCCTATGGCAAACGTTTCTCATTCAAACCACAGACCATGTAAGCCTGACGACCTGAGTTCAATCCCTGGAAATCACATTTTTTTTTTAAAAAAAATGGATGCATTGGCACCCATCTGTAATCCCAGCTCTGTTACCCGGATGGGAGGCAGAGGGAGGAGAATCATCAAGAAGCTTCCTGGCCAGTTAGCCTGGAGTACACTGTGCAGTGGCAGAAAAAAATAGAGACCTAGGGAGACCTTACTCAGCGAGGTGGGAGACAGGAACAACCCCTGGATATTTGTCCTCTGACCTCCACGTGTATTGTGGCATGCTTGTGCACACACGTAAATAAATAAATAAACAACATGGGTGATTATTGTGTCCCACACTTGAGCCTTGCCGCCATCTTCCTCCGGATGTCTCTCGTGAACTCTTACTCTCAGCACGCAATTTGCCTGACACAAACAGCAACAGACATGGCTGAGTACCTACTGGCCAACACAGTCCAAAGCACAAAGAAAGCTCAAAGCCCATTAAATCCTGTGTGTGGGGGGTGGGTGGTGATTAATGGTGTGTGATGTGTGTGTGTTGTATGTATGTGTGCATGTATCTGTGCATGTGTGTGCACACGGCGGCCAGAGATTGACACCGGGCATCTCTTCCCACCATTCTCTGCCTTTTTTATTTTTTTAAAATAGTCTCTCACTTAACCTGGAGCTCGTCGATTCATCTTGGCTGGCCGGCCGATGACCTTCACGGATCCGCCTGGATCCAGTCACCCGACCCACTCGAGGTGAGTATAGACGCTGGTCCTCATGTTTGCCCTGCAGGCAGTTTACCGGCTAAACCATCTCCTCAGCTTCAGACTCCTTCTGAGGGGAACTCTGTGGCTCCCTACTAGCTACTAAGAAACCTGGGGCTCAGGAGGGTTAGGGAAGTCGAGTCACGACACTCAGCAGGACACAGGCAGTCCGGTCCAAGCTTGCCCTTCCACCTTGAACCTCTCTTCCTCCACCCACGCACCCCTGCAGTAGCCACCAGGCAGCTGCATTGACAGACACCCGGGTCCCCCTTAGCAGCTCACAGCCCACTCTGGTGCTCCCTGCACTCCTAGGCTTTAGAATTCATGACTCTGCCTCAACATGTTTGGACTTTGTGACAGGGGTAAAGTCCCTCTCTGTCTAGATTTGCAGGAATCCGTGGCAGGAAACAAAGACAAACGGCTCAACTAGGGAAATGACCGTTCCCGAGACCTTTTCCCTTCTTTCCCAGGACACTCACGCACTTGCCTCCTGGCAGCCTCGTGATCTTGCAGTGACACCCACAGAACTGTGACAGCTGACCCGTTTCACAGATGAGAGCCCAGCTATGCACAGGGACGCATGTACACCTGGGACCCACAGTCTGTGGTCAAGGAGGCAAAACCAGGACTTGAGCCTACATCTATCAGCCTCTACAGACCCTGCTACTTAGACTTTTTTAATCAACAGCACCCTCTGAGGGGCCCCCAAAACTCCTCTGCCACTTGGGCCATCACTGAAGGTTGGGACGGGCTGCACACAATTTGCTCGGGGCTCCTGCTTGCTTTGCCTCTTGGCTCAGGCCTGCAATGCTACATTAAGTGTTCTTTCCTGGCTTATTTGTGGGCAGTCGAAGTCTCCAAATTGCCATGAGCAGAGGCACCTGGCTCTCCGGGGACAATTTCTGAGTCCGTCTCTCCACCTTGTTTATTTGTAAAGTGGGAACACAGACACAACGGGTGTATGTTTTACATTAAGCCAAATAGGGGCTTGTGGCGTTTCTGTCTGCACTTGAGACATGTTTATACTGCAGGGTCCATTATGAATCTGGTTAATATCCTTCAAATTCTCCGAGTCCTTCCGTCCCTCCAGCCAGGAAGTGGGTAATGTGTGCACAGGGAAGAAATTTCCAGGCACTCAGACCTTCAAGCAAATGAGGACTTTTTTTTTTTCTTTAAAGGGGTGGGGAGTGGGATAGAAGAGGGGGAGAAGAGAAAAAAGAGAAGAAAAATTAAACTCTTCCTGTCCAAAATGGTTGTTTCCACTGACCCTTTCCTCATAGGTAGTTGCTTGGGTTCTAGAGAGATGCAGAGGCAGGGAATTGCCAGGAGGAGAGAGAGGGACCAGGGACAACAGGATCCCTTTCTTTGCCCTGGAAAGGCTGGCATGGGGCTTGACAGTGAGCACCTCCTTCCCTGGGGATAAGAAAGACAGGGAGACCTGCAGCCAGGAGTCCAAGGTCGCCTGAGGGCTGCCATTGTTGGCCGCTGCAGAGCCTAATCCTACTGGGCTGGAAACAGGCTTCCCTCAGGACTGCTCCCCGCTTGCTGGCAGCTCCCTGCTTATTGGCAGAACACACAGGTATTATTTTAAGGAGAAAAATGAGATTTCTGTTATTGCTATATTCCTCCTGTAGAAATGGTAGCTTAGCCCAGGCAGGGCTGAGCCGAGAGGCAGCTGGTGCCAAAGACGGGTGAGCTCATCGGATGAGGGGATGTAGGTGTTTCCAGAAAGCACAGCGTGGAGGAGACCTCCACGCTTGGGATCCCAAGTCCTTTGCTGAAGTAGAATCCTATATCCCCTTTACTAGGTCAGCTGAGCCCACCCCCACTTGATCCCTCTGTCTTCTTGTGTCTCTGACCAAACAATGTTCATCGCTCACCATACTATCTTGCAGCTAGATCAGAACAAATGGGGGAAATACCTGGCACCCAGTAGGTGCTCATTCAATACACCCTTCCTCTCTCCCTTCATGTGGAAACAAAGGGTGTTATATAATTAAGGAACCGTGAGCCAGGAATGGTGGGGCACATCTGTAATCTCAGCATTCAGCCCGGGCCATGTGGGCTGCATAAGACCTGTCTCAAAGAAGAAAGAGCTGGGCGTGGTGGCAAGGGATCATAGTGGGAGGTAGATGGATCCCTGGAGCTCACTGGTTAACTCTCCTGACCCAATCAGCAAGCCCAGGGAGAGACTCTGCCTCAGAACAGAAAGAGGAGGGGGGGGCGCAGTGAAATGACGCTAGTCATCAGGCCTGACAACTAACTGTGTTTGATTCCTAAGATCCACAGGGTGAAAGAGTCCCAAGATCTACATGACAAAATCATCTTCCACGAGACACCCCTGACCTCCACATGTGCAGCATGGCACCCGTGTGACCACACACACACATGCGCACAGTTAAATAAATACATGTAATTTTTAAAATTTGTTTTTGAAAACAAAGATGAGGGAATGGAGAGACTCAGAAGTTAAGAGCACTTGCTGCTCTTGCAGAGGACCTGAGCCCGGTTCCCAGCGCCCGTGTCAGGGGCTCACAAGCCCCTGTAACTTTGGCTCCAGAGAATCTGACCCTTCTGCCTTCCTCAGGTACCTGGACACACACCCATGGATACACATACACACATACACACACACACATACACACTCACACCACACACACATACACATTCACACTAACATCACACACACACACCATCGACACATACAAAGTCATACACATACACATTCAAACACATCACACACACTCCATTGACACACACAAATACACACACAAACACGTACACACAAAAAGAAAGAAGACGAGGAAAGAAAAAAGTGGAAAAAAAATTGTGAGACTTTGAATTTACAAATGTCAAATTCCCACAGGACTCTGGGAAATATGGAGACAGGGTTATTTGTTGGTCTTGTCCCCAGATTCCTGGCAATAGCCTAGGAATGACACAAGCCATTCTAAATTAAGCCCAGGATTGAATGAAGAGGAAGGCTCCAGGGCGTTGGGGAATTTTCCTGCTCCTTCCCGAGAAAGGATCGGCATGGCCAGCAGCCAGGTCACAGAGGGCAGGAGAGCAGATGCCGGTTGGAGAGGAGCAGCCTGGGAAACCCGGAGCAAGGGACTCCGGGAGGTGGCCACCAAGCTGCACCAGTTGGAAGCTCTACAAGGTGATCGCTCCACGGAGTGAGTCACATCTGCTACAGGACACAGAGCTCTGGCATTTAGCTACTTCACGCCAGGCCCTGAAACACCCTCCAACCAACTCCGATTTTCCAGCCATGAATCACAGGCAGTGTTATTAACAACAGACCCTCTGGAAGCTTCCTATGGAAGAGACAAATCCTTCTATTTCTGTATCAGTGAAAGAAAAAAAAACAAAAAAACGCCTGTTCCATCATCTGTCACTGTAACTTTCTAAATATTGTCATTCTTGGGCCAATGAGGAGGCTCAGCAAGCAAAGGCGATTGCTGCCAAGCCATCGGACTTGAGTTCAATCCCAGGCCCCACCTAGTAGAAGGAGAAAACTGACTCCTACAGATTGTCCTCTGACTTCCACATGTGCGTCACGGCCCACCTGACTCATTAAATGTAATTTTTAAATTTTTAAGCAACCGTTAAAAATGTGTCGATTTGACGGGTCACGGTGGTGCACACCTTTAATGCCGGTCCTTGGAAAGCGGAGGTGGGCAGCTGGATCTCTGTGAGTTTGAGACCAGCCTGATCTACAGAGTGAGTTCCAGGCCAGCCATAATGAGATCATGTCTCAAACAAAAAACTTTAAGTCACTGTTTGTCATTATAACTCTAAATTTCATATTCTCTGATTTCCAGTCCCCTGGGTTAAGAATCCCCCATCAGATGGCTCTGGCCATGGCCGCTGTGGTGCACGGCGCTCTACAGTGTGAACCTGAGTGGTTTAGGCTCCTTTTCTTGACTTCCCTCGACTACTACTTGTCATAAGTTTTCCTAACCCATCTCATCTCAACTTTGCTAGGGAAAAGTCAAAAGGGACTTGAGGCCACACTTCAGTGAATGGGGAGAGAGGACGGACTAGAGAGGGCTGGGGTAGGGATGTCACGCAGAGGCGAGGGAGGGCCTGTGAGAGGCTGGGGCGCAGGCCAGGATCCAGGAGCGAGTGAGGACACAGCTCAGGAGAGGCTTCTGCCGTCCTCACACTTGGGTCTGGGCTGAACAGGCGAGCAAGCAAACTTCAAGAGCTCATGTGGGAATCCCACCATTCCACCGTGATCTCCCTCATCCCCTACAGTGTTGTCCTGGGGCCAGCAAGATGGCTCAGTGGGTAGAGGTGCTTGCTGCCAATACTGACAACCTGAGTTCTATCCCAGGGACCTGAAACATATGGTAGAAGGAGAGAAGCGTCTCCTGCAGGTTGTCCCCTGACTCCCACAAGTGTTGTAGAAGTTTATTTTTAGTTATGTATGAAACAATTGCTTTGTGCACTGCTGGGTGAGGGGCTGCCTAGGTCTTAGAGGTTTGTACTGTCTGCAGGTGTTGGATTTATGTGGGGCGGGGGGTGTTTGGTTGCTAATGATCTGCACATGCGATAGTGTTCAATAGAACACCCGAGGAGTTCTGGACCAATACAAACACCTGAGCTCAGACGTCTGGGGTTCCACTGTGGAGTACGGCACTTGCCATGACTGCGGTTCCCTCTGCTGAGGTCTGGCAAAGTTTGTGCCTGTGAAAGCACATCCCTGTCTTTCTGAGCCACCACATAGTTATACTACTACATACAAGCTCACCCTGACACGTGTGTGTGTGTGGGGGGGGTTATCAATGCAACAATAAATAAATAAATGTAATAAGATTTAAAACCTATGAAGCGTCACTCTCATTGTTAGGGTTTTTTATTTTTACATTTTATTTACTTGATGTGTGTACATTTCTTGCCACAGTATACTCGTGGCAGTCAGTGGAGAGCCTATGGAAGTTGGTTTTTCCTTCTACTGTATGGGTCCTGGGGAGCAAGCTCAGGTCATCTGCCTTGCCAGCAAGCACCGTAACACAGGAAGCCATCTTGCCAGCCAGTCTTCATCTTTAGAGCCATGGCCAGGGCCACCTCACCAAGAGAATCTATGCTCAGCCCAGGACAAGCACCAAGGAGGGGAGGTAGCTTCCCATTTGGCTGTCATCTAAAGGTGATTGGCACCATGTCATGGGCCACAACTGAGCCACTTGGCCAAACTCAACTGCAGAGGATGCTGGGAAATGTGTTCACTAGTGTGTATCAAGTTGGAATGTTCTGCTTCTAAAAAGAAAGTAGCAATGGAAACAACTGGGGACAGTTGTCACTTCTTGCCATAAACCTCAAGAGGAAAGTGACAGCAGGGTCTGGCTCTCCTCTCCTTGAGACTGGAGGTGGAGGAATGAAGGAAGCCTGGGGCTCGTCCAAGGACGTTGTAATCTGTTGCTGTTTAGCTCTTGACTCTCGCGGATCCACAGTGACCTCGGAGTAAAAGAGTGGGTGGAATATATTTCCCTACTCCACTGACATTGGGCCTGCCTGTGGGATGTGGCAGAAGTGACAGACTCGGTGCTGAGCCAAGCCTGAAAGGCCATCGTATGTTTCCACTTGAGTCACTATGAGAAGGCCACATCCCAAATAGCAACTCGCCCAAGAAAATGAAAAAAAAAAAATACCCAGGACATACCTGAATGTGGTCTAACTACGCGCCACTGGGCCCTGTGGAGCCAGCCGGCTCTCGGCTTCTCGAGTGGAGAAAACACCAGTGTTGTTAGCCAGTGTTTGGGAGTGGCTGGTTATGGAATGTCATTGCATGCAAACTGGCATGCACGGACACTACGGCACTCTCCCTCATCCTGCGCCCAAACTTTGACCTCCACTTGTGTTCTTGAACTCATATAGTCACCAGTCATTTACAAGATGGCTGTCACATGCCAGGAACCGGTACAGAGGCTGTGGCTCCAAGATACTAGTGGTGCTCTGGGAAGAGACAGACACAGAAATGCACAATGACATCATAACACAGTGCATCCTGCAGTCGGGATCTGAGGGAAAGCTTAGTTCCTTTTCCTTCCAGCCCCGCCTCACAGCCCTCCCATTCACCCAGACCCCTGAAGCTGGGTCCCAAGTGAGTATCAGACTTCAGGAAGTCCTGGGGAAGTAGCTATGAGTGACAGCCTGAAAGGACAGGCACTTCCTGGATGACTTCTAGAGGAATAAAGCACATGGCCCTCCGTGCAGAGAACAGTCTCCTGGGGACAGTGATACATCTCCCTGCAAAGCTGATGAGCCTGGGTTTCTAACTAGGTTGCCTTGGCCAATTAAAGAATGATGTGGCTTCTAGTAGCCATTTTTTTTTCTCTTCCTTTAGCAACAAGTCCTAGAATTTCCACTGGGACATAGCAGCTCAGTAGAGATTATGTTTCCTGACTCCCTTGCAGCTAGGTATGGTCATGTGACTATTACATTCTTGACAGACCAGAGAACAAAAGTGCCATGTGTACCTGCTGGGTAAAAAGCTGTCCATTTCCCTGTGTTTTTGTGACCACCTGGAGAGACAGAATCGAACCCCATCCAAGATGTGGTTGAGATGGCAGATGATGTCACCAAAAGATTACAAAAACATTTATTTACTCATGTAATAGGGGTTCCTGGATTTCTAGGGGATGAACAGGGACTGGCTTGTAAACTCAGTGGAGGTTGGGAATAGAGCCACTGCCACCAAAGGAGGGAGCACACAGGAGTGCTCATCAACTTGCCAGAATGTGGGGTACACAGGAAAAGAGGGGTGGGGCGTGAAACTGTTAGCAAATACCAAAATGGAGTTGGGGCTTTTCCTATACCCTTCTTCTATCTTGGATGAGAGTGTAGAGGTGGTATACAGCCACCTGCAGCCATGCAGACAAGGACAGTTAGCACACTGAGTGGCTACATGACAGACCAAGAGCGACGTACCGAGGATACTAAACAGCAAGAGATAAGGAAGCTTGGCCTCCCAACCCCCTGGAGCCACTGTGTGAACCCAGGTACTTAGCTCTTGAACTGTTACAAAAGAGAAGGGCCAACCAGGCATCTCTGTGAATCAAACCTACATTCTGACATCTAGGCCCTAGGACATGTGACACCCTCAGAACACCGTGGAGAAGGAGCACTGGGTCGTACAAACTCACTCGCCCACTTTCTCTGCAACCCAGTTGGCACCTGCCATGTGCCTGACATTCCATTTCCCGTGTAACTTCTTAAAGTTGCATCTGCCTGGGGTTAAGTCACGACTAAAATTACAGCGAAGCACAGTACAGACTATACTGCCCAGCCTCCCTACAGCTAGATGTGGCCATGAGACTGTTAGGCTCAATGGGAAGCAAGTAGACGTGCCCAGAGCCCTCTCTAGGACATGAAAGCTTTGCCCACACTGCTAGCCAGTCATGACTGTGGGCACATAATGGTGTTTTTCTGTGCCTTGGTTTCCATAACTACCGAATGGGGACAGCAGCGGAGCCTTCTTCCTAGAAGCCCCCTTTGTTCCTAATGTTCCATAAGTACAATGGGATAAGTATGGCAGATGATGACAAATTGAGAACTTTGAAATAGCCAGGGTGTCCCCAACACAAAGAAATGGCTGGCTGTGTCATTACCCTGAGCTAAGCATTACACATTGCATACGAGTGTTGAAATGTCACAACTGAAGCCCATAAAGTACATATACCATAAGCCAGACTTTGTGGGACAGTCCTGAAATCTCAGCACTTGGGAGGCTGTGGCAGGAAGTTTGCAAGTTCAAAGCTAGCCTGGTCAACTCCGTGAGACCCAGTCTCAAAATGAAAGCTAACAATAGAGCTCAGGATACAGGACAGGGTAGAAAGAACACTTACCTATCACGCACAAAGCCCTAGAATCAGTTCCCAGTACCTCTTTTTAAAAACATTTAGTTTATGTCTATGAACATTTGGCTACATGTGTTATGTGCACATGTGCATGTCTGGTGCCCTCAGAGTTCAGAAAAGAGTATCAGATCCCTTAGAACTGGAATTATAGATAGTTATCAGCTGCCATGTATGTGCCAGGAACTGAACCTGGGTCCTCTGCAAAAGTAACAAGTGCCCTTAACCACTGAGCGATCTCTCCGGTCCCTTCTGTATCTCTCTTTAACAAAATCCACAACTATATATCAAATATAAAAAAAAATTAAGCCATCTTGGAGGCCTGCAAGATGGCTCAGCAGGTAAAGGCATTTGTTGCAAAGCCCGATGACTTTAGCTGAATGCCCAGGAGCCACATAACGGAAGGAGAGAATTAACTCCTACAAGTTGTCCCCCTGGCCTCCGTGTGCATGTTCTGGAATGTGCACACATGCACGCATGTGCATGTGTGCGCACGCACACACTCACACACACACACACACAAATAAATAAATATCTAAAAGCTGCTCTGCTCTCGTGGGATAGTGAAGCAGGCACGCCAGTCTGCTTTCCCTGAGGTTTCATTGCAACTAAAAGCACAAGTACGGTATTTAAAAGTAAAAGAGTAAACCCTACAGGTCAGTTTCGTAGCTTTTTAAATTTTGCTCTTAATACTTTTTCAAGATTTTTATTTTATTCTACGTGTATGAGTGTCTGGCCCGCGTGCGTGTATGTGTACTGTGTACGTGTCTGGGGCCTGTGGAGGTCAGAAGAGAGCATCAGAGCCCCTGGGACTAGAGTTATAGATGGCTGTGAACCACTATGTGGGTGCGGGTTGCTGAACCCGGCTCCTCTGCAAGAGCAGCCAGTGCTCTTAACCGCTGATCCCCCCCACCACACCCCCACTGTCTCATAGCTTGGTAGACACGGTGAAGTGAGAAAAAGCCAGGAGAGATGATCAGCAGACCAAACTGCAGTAAGTTAAAGCCAGTCAGACCCTCAAATTGAGAGATAGCAGTAGATGGGGAAGTATGTGCTGGGCTCACAGAGCGAGCCCACAGGTCCCCGGGACCCCCGGCCAGTGCCTCCCATCGGTACTTTAGGGGACTGCTATGAATATTCTGTGCTGGGAAGGAGCTGAGAGCCTGATAGATTCCACAGGCAAGCCCAGAGGAGAGTACAGTCCAATATGTGCAATGTCACCAGGGCAGACATGTCACACACCTACGGTGGCCTAGAGGAGGACACTTCCCAGAACCAGCCAGCCAGCTTGATACTAGAAGTTGTTCAAAGCCACAGGCCTGAATAATGCTATTCATTCAGTGTTCTACCGAGCCAGAGACCTGAGCCCACTACCCTCCACCTAGGGCCTGCTGCCTGCCTGGTAGGGGCCTAGAGATAGAGAGCCCGCCTTGGCTCAAGCATGCGCAGGGTCATACCTAGTGTACCAGGTTGAAGTGTCAACTCGCTCACTTACCTCTGTGTGATCTGAGCAAAGCCCTCCCCCTTCTCCTCGCCAGCCAGATGTGAGCGTTGGTAGGAATAAATGACACAATGCCTGGCCTATCACAGCCGAGCCCCACTCCCTTTCCAGCACTTTGTAAATCGAGTCCTATTTTTAAAAGAGCTGGAAACCTGGCTGCTTCAATAGTTTCTTTGATTGGGTAATGATTTCATCAGTAAGCATTCCTGAACTCCAAATGCCTGAAAGTCCAAATGGCAGAAAATCAGAGACTCTGAGTTGGAAGTACTCTGTCCAGCCTCCATCCAGAACCTTCTCTACCACTTCCCCATAAAGCACCAGCTTCTGCTCAGATACAGCCAGTAACAGAGAGCTCACCACCTCCCCAGAAGTTCCAACAGCCCACCTGCCATTTTCTGTGTGTTCTTATGTGTACAGGGGCACATGCGTACATGGGTCCACACTGAGACCGTAGCACCATGTGTATGCAGCTGCCTGAGGAGGTCCGAAGGCATCCAGATCCCCTGGAACTGGAGTTACAGGCAGTTTGTGAGCTGGTTGTTTTGGACGCTGGGAACTGAACTCAGGTCCCCTGCAAGAGCAGTAAACATCCTTTTTGTAAATGATTTGTTTATCTTTATTTTATATGCATTGGTGTTTTACCTGTATGCACGTCTGTGTGAGGATGTCAGATTCCCTGGAACTGGAGTTACTGACAGTTGCTAGCTGCCCTGTGGATGTTGGGAATTGAACCCCAGTCCTCTGGAAGAGCAGCCAGTGCTCTTAACCACTGAACCACCTCTCCTGTCTCCAATAAACACTCTTAACTGCTGAGGCCTCTCTCTAGCCCTCACTTTTTTTTTTTTTAAAGACAGTCTCTTCTTACTAGCCTGGAGCTCTTTGCCACTCCTGAGTCTTTCGTCTTCAGCATATCTCAGAGATATGAAGGCATGTCTCAGAGACCCAGAGCCAAACATTAGATAGAGAGAGTCCACATTGGAAATCTCCATCGGGTCCCTCCCCTGGGAGCTTGGGGAGCCTCTTGGAAGATGGGGAGGAAGGGTTATATAAAGAAGCCAGAAGGGTCAAGGACACCAGGAGAACACGGCCCACAGGATCAACTAAGCAGGGCTCATAGGAGCTCACAGAGACTGAAGTGTCAATCACAGCCCCTGCGTGGGTCTGCGCTAGGTCCTCTGCATACGTATTATGGTTATTAGCTGGTGTTCTGCGGAACTCCTGAGAGTGGGACTGGGGCTGTCTCTGACTCTTTCACCTGCTCTTGGCTTCCTTTTCCTCCTACTGGGTTGCCTCGTCCAGCTTGATATGAGGGTTTGTGCCTAGTCTTATTGCACCTTGTTCTGCTGTGTTCCGTTGATATCCCTGGGAGGCCTGCTCTCTTCTGAAGGGAAACAGACGAGGGTGGATCTGGGAGGGAGGGGAGGTAGATGGGTGGGGGAACTGGGAGGAGTGGTACTGTGATCTGGATGCATTATATAAGAAAAGAATAAACAAAAATAAAAAATAAGCCAATAAAGAAGAGCATCGTCTCTTTCCTCCCTCCTCAGCATCCCCACACCGTTCCCTCTCCTGCCTGGGGTACACAGCTTCTCAGGGGCTTCCCGGGAAGCCTGTTTCCTACACCCACACCCTCACACAATCTCTACCCCTTTGCGTGTGAGTAGGACCCCGGGGCTCATTTCTGACCAATAGAACAGGACAAAAAATAATTAGATGTCCAAGATCAGCTAACTGAATTAGTTACTTCCCCCCGTTACTGAGACAACTACCCAACAAAAGCAACCTAAGGAAGGAGAGATTTGTTTTGGCTGACAGAGTGAGGGTACAGACCACAGGGGTGGGGAGGGCCGACACAGCTGGGCACACCGCATCTGCTTTCAGGAAGCAAAGAGAGGTCCGTGCTCAGCGCCCTTTATATACAGTCCAGAGATTCCAGCCCGTGAAATGGCGGCACCCACTTTAAGGGTGGCTCTTCCCACTCCAATTAACCCAAACAACAAAGTCCCTAACAGACACTCCCGGAGACTTCTCTCCAAGGGGACTGTAGATCTGGACAGGCTGGCAATCAATTCAAACCGTTCCGGAGCCAGGAGACTGTGACTTCCATCTTCCAGGTGTATTCGCACTCTCTTCCTCTCTTTCTCAAAGCCCACATTTTGGGGGATGCCAGCTCTCATGTTGTAGCCAAGGAGACAATGTCTCTGGCCAACAGCCATGACAGTAAGCGTCAAAGCAGACCTTCCTCCCTGAAAGAGTCTTGATATGACCACAGCCCCAGGCAGCAATTTGGCTGCAACTTAAAAGACCCTAAGCCGAGGACCTAGTTAGCTACACCCCAATTTCTAACTCATGGAAACTGTAAGAGAATGCCTTTTTAAGACACCTGGTTTGGAGAGAATTTATTACTCAGTAATTAATAACTAATCATAGCCTGCCACCTCATTTCTCCAGAACTTTCTAGAACCTTCTCTATCCTTTCTCTGCCTATACTTTAACAGGCCCAATGTCTGTTCTCAAACATGGTGTCAGGATGCATCACAACACTCTAGACATAGTCATACAGTGAAGCTACTCCCTCCTGTGTGAGAGACACTGCCTGTTATCATCTGAGGTGCTTCTGTCATTTTTATGGGTGCATCTGTCTCCCTGATAATTTGCTCTGATCTTTGGTTGCCTAAAACCTCTCTGTGTCCCATAGGCTACAAGGAAAACCTAATCGCCCACCATCGTGAACTTGTGCCAAGTGATTTTATGTATGGATGTTTGTGCATGTGTTCATCTGTACACAGGGATGCACGTGCGTGTGCGTAGAGGCCAGAGACTCACCCCAATGCCGTTCCTCAGGCACTGTCTACCTTGGGTTTGTTGTTCTGAGGCAGGGCTTCTCGCTGGCCTGAATCTTGCAAAGTAGACTAGGCCGGCTGACTAGCAGTCCCAGGGATCTGCCATCTCCTCCTCCCCGGCGCTGGGGTTACAGCTGCTCACCACTGTGCCAGACTTCTTCACCTGGTTTCTGGAGATTGAATTCAGGTTCTCATACTTGAAAGGCAAACACTGAGCTATATCCCCAGCCTGCCCAAGTGACTTTTAAATGTAAATATAGGACTTCACAGCAGCTCTGAGAAACAGCCTTCTGCCTGCCCTTGCCAGGAGAGCAGCCTGCAGACTTATTTCTATACATACCATCCAACCCCCAACCCAGGAGAGCAGCCTGCAGACTCATTCTATATGTACCCCACAACCCCCAACCCCCAACCCCCAACCCAGGAGAGCAGCCTGCAGACTCATTCTGTGTGTACCCCACAACCCCCAACCCCCAACCCCCAACCCAGGAGAGCAGCCTGCAGACTCATTCTGTGTGTACCCCACAACCCCCAACCCCCAACCCCCAACCCCCAACCCAGGAGAGCAGCCTGCAGACTCATTCTGTATGTACCCCCTGCCTTGCCCCCACCCACCAACACACATAACCCAGCTCTGGACTAGTTAGTGTGTGAGGTCAAGTGTCCACTCAACTCTGAACCATCCTGTTGCCTAAAATGATGAGCAAAAGGGCCAGATGTGGCTCCGTGACAAGAGCACCTGCCTAGAATGTGTAAAGCTACGGGTTGAGGGCCAGATATGGAGAAAGGTGTGGCAGAATACACCTGTAATCCCAGCATTTAACAGGCTGAAACAGGAAGATTGTGAGTTTGAGGCTAGCCTGTGCTACATGGTGAGACCCTTTCTCAAAAAAACCAGGGGCGGGGAATATACTTCAGTAATAGCAAGCACAATGCTCTATGTTTGAACCCCAACACTAGGGGAGGGGCTCAGAGAGCTTTAAAACAAAACAAAATAAACAAATAATAAAAAAGTGTGTGTGTGTGTGTGTGTGTGTGTGTGTGTGTGTGTGTATCTCAAGAAAATAATATTTAAGATGAAAAATCTAGAATCATGATGCAATTCATTGCTGTGGTGATTGTAATCATCTAATACAACCTGAAAGGCCATCTGTAACTCTGGGCAAATAATCTGCCCACTTGGAGCCTCAGTTTCCTCATTTTTTTTTTTTTCTGAGACAGGGTTTTCCTGTGTAGATCTAGTTGTCCTAGAACTTACTCTGTAGATCAGGCTGGCCTCAAACTCACAGAGATCCACCTGTCTCTGCCTCCCAAGTGCTGGGATTAAAGGCATGCACCACCAATACCCCTCTGCTTCCTCATCTTTAAAACAACACTCGGGGGCTGGAAAGATCACTCCGTGGTTAAAAGCACACATTGCTCTTTCAGAGGACCAGAGTTTGGTTCCTAGCACTCAAATTGGATGGCCCACAACTGCCTTTATCTCCAGCTCCAGGGGAACCTGATGCCCTCTTCTGGCCTCTATGTGCAACTGCACGCACATGCACATACACAAAGACACAGTTACAAATATAATTTTAAAAAATAAATCTTTTTAAAGTTGTGATGTCACCGAGCTTAGGGAAAGATTTGATGGTAGACATAGATAGCATGTATGGTACATTAGCTTATGATAAACATGTGCTCAGCACACAAGGACCTGGATTTGATTCCCAGAATTGCCACAAAGGAAGGGGAGAGGCATTCTGTGTAAGTTTACAAAGCGAGTGATAAAATCAGGTGGCAGGAACCAGGAGCGGTGGTGTAAGTCTTTAATCCCAGCACTCAGGAGGCAGAGATGGGTTGTCCTTTGTGAGTTCAAGCCAGCTTGGGCTACATAGTGAGACCTTATAAAATAAAGAAAGGAAGGAAGGAAGGAAAGAAGGAAGGAAGGAAGGAATGAGGTGGCAGACATATTGTTATGGAGGTATATTTAAATTAACTCTAGTTTCAAATTAGTTCTGCCTAGTACCATATAAACTTTGGCCAGGGGTCTCTTTAGCTCATGGGGTAACTGTGAGGGACGGGAGGGGCAAATGCTGGCTAGTCTCATCACTAGACTTGTAGGTGCTGATGGTGTGACTGCCATACTGCTGGACACCTTCTTGCCTGGCATGCTCTCCTTCTTTTGAATTATTTCCTTGGGACAAATTCAAACTCCTTTCTCCAGCTTGTCACAGTTGTCAGCTCCAAGAAAAGCAGGTAGCCATAAATCCCACAGCAGCTGAGCCAGGGATGGAGTCGTGTCAGCTCCCCTGCTAGGAGCTGCCTGTAGTGAGTGACCCCTAGCCGCTCCTAGCCGAGGTCCGTGTGCCAGAGATTACATCATCTGGAGGGTGGAATCATCAGCGGTGGGGTCAGGGGCTGGGGGCTGGCGGGAGACATGTGCTCCCTTGGCACTTCTGTCTCCATCTGAGGGGGAGAACCGGTCCAAACTCCACATGCCAGCTTTCCCCCATAATCCGCTGGGACCATTCCACAACGTTCACATGGAAACGCACAGATTGCATCTCTGAGTGGCCCAGAGGGGTCTGGGGTGACGGGTGAGAGTCCTCAAATCCACCGTGAGGAGGAGTATAGGAGTGTGGAGGGAGAAAGCAGACAAAAGAAAAAACACTGAGCACAGCATAGGCTTCGCCCCAACCTGGGTTCCAGAGGACCCTAAACCTCAGGCTTACATGCACTATTTCGTGTATATAAGCCAGACGTCAGCTAGCATGCCCCATCTTTGGGTTCAAATAAAATCAGTGCTGACCACTCCTACATGCGCCCCTCCCGAGCGTCCCAGGGAATCCTGAGACCTAACGACCATCCTGGTTATCACCGATTCCATAATCACCCAAGTTAATTCATCTGGGGATCATCCTGCCACCAGCAGGTAAGACCCCTGTTCTGCTGCTTTAAATAGAGCTGATAGAAGTTGGCGCCCCTCCACGATTCAGTACAGTAAAATTAAAATATTTAAAAGCAACTCACATAAAGTACATTGCAAACTTAAACAGCAAGAGGAATAGACATCCTCTGTGTGTGTGTGTGTGTGTTTGTGTGTGTGTGGTCTGCATGCACAGGTGCATACGTGTGCACACATATATGCATGCACATGGTAGAAGCCAGAGGTTGACATTGGGAGCCTCTATGCTTTTTTTTTTTTTTTTTTAAAACATCGGTCTCTCCTAAACTAGGAGCTCAGTGTTTCAACTAGTTTGGCTCTTGTCTCCCCCCATTCCCACCCCGCCGCCCCAATCCTGGGCATATACATGAACTGCTTCATACCCAACTGGGTGCTATGGAGCCAAACTCAGGCCCTCAAGCACTTTATACACAGAGCCACATCCTTGGGCCTCTCACTTGGTGGCGGTGGTGGTATATATATTATATGTGTGTTGAAAAGAATTCCTTTCTATTCCTTTCAACATCTGATTAGAGAGAGAGAGAGAGAGAGAGAGAGAGAGAGAGAGAGCAGGCTGGGTACGGGTAGCACATGTCTTTAATCCCAGCCCTCAGGAGGCAGAGGCAGGAGGATCTCTGTGAGTTAGAGGCCAGCCTGGTCTACAGAGTGAGTTCTAGGACAGCCAGAGCTACATAGTGAGACCCTGCTGAGAGAGAAGACTTTTCTCAGTTCCACGAATTATTAATTTTATTTATTTGTTTACTTTCGAGGGGCGAGCGTGCCTGTGCCGCAGCACGCGCGCAGGTCTGTGGACAGCTCGCAGGAATCAGTTTTCACCTTCCGTGTGGGTTCCAGGGATCAAACTCGAGTTATCCAGTTTGACAGCAAGTACCTTTACCCACCGAACCACCTCGTGGTCCGATTCCATGCTTCTGGAAGTGTTGTCACATGTAAATTCCCGGTCTGCCCAGCCTGGGAGATAAGCACTTTGACCACAGCCTGGCTCAGTTCGATTGCAGCCTCAAGCAAGGAGTCAGGTGTGAGGCGGCTGGGTCATCTTTCCAACTATGGGGAAGAAGCCCTTCGCGGGGTGGGGTGGGGGGCTTACACCGAAAGAATCTGAGGCAGGAGATCCACTTGAGTCAGAGAACTGTCTCCCTGTGAATGACACGCCTTTGAACTTAGCTTTCTTGCTTTTCTTTAAAAACTGGGGATGGAGAGATGATATAAGCATGAAGAACCCACTTAAAGCAACTGGGCATGGCGGCTCTTGCTTGTAACCCCAGAACTGGGGAGGCGAAGACAGATGGATCCCTAGGACTTGTCAGTCAGCCAGCCTAGCCTGATCTGTGAGCCCCAGGTCATAGTGAGAGGCCTTGTCTCAACCAACAAGGTGGACAGCTCCTGATCGCTGGTGTTCACACGCATGAACACACAGGCATGTGCACACACATGGAACAACACACGGACATGAACATACACACAAAATTAAATAAGAAAGAAATTGGAGTTGAGACCCAATCACTGACCCTGAAAAGACTGCATACAGAAGTGGAGGTGCTCTTATCTGTTCCCCAAGAAGACAGCGCCATTTGGGTATTGAAGCCCTGGAGGAGGCCTCGCTTCCACGTTTGGCTCAGCTCAGAGTGAAGCATGGGTGGTACCTGCAGGGCAATGAGGTGGTCCAGAGTTAGCCAGTCTCTTCTCCCCAGTCCCCCTTGGCTCCACTCCCACCTGCATCCCTGTCCTGCAGCCCCTGGCCCCATCAGGTTCTTTCCCAGAGACAGCTTCTTTCTCAAAAGGAACCCAAATGCTCAAATCATTAATATTTTAATGTGTATGTACCAGGCATACCCAGTCCAAAAATTCTAAACTTTTGAGTCCCAACATGGCCTCACAGATGGAAAATCATATACCATACAGCTTGATTTTGATGTTGGGCACCCTTTAATCCCAATGCTTGAGAGGCAAACAAATCTCTGTAAGTTTACATATTAAGTTCTAGACCAGGCAGGGCTGCACAGTGAGTCCCTGTCTCAACACAGAAACAAAACCTTATTTCAGTCCAGCAGCATGGTAGGTTCAGGTGTTTGCCACCAAGTCTGACAACTAAGCTGGATCACAGAACCCATATGGTAGAAGGAGAGAACCAACTCCCACCAGTTGACCTCTGACCTCCACACGTGCACTGTGATATGTGTGAATGCTCCCAACACACACAATAATAATAATAACAAGTTAAATTTAAAAAAAAAAATCTTGATTTGGGGCCAGCAAGACAGCTCAGTGAGTTAGGAACTTGCTGCCAAGCCTTAGTACCTGAGTTCAAGCCCTGGGACCCACATAAAGGTGGAAGAGTTGTTCCCTGACTTCTACATGTTCGCTATGTCACACACACACACACACACACACATACACACACACACACATACACACGAAACAAACTTATTAATTTAAAAAATGTAAACTCGGCTTCTTGTGCAGAATTATTTAAAATGTTGTATAAAATGAACTTGCGGTTATGTACGTAAGCTACGTATGAAACAGAAATGAATATTCCCCAAGATGCTTTACTGTACAGTCACAAATATTCCAAAATTGCGGGCGTGGGGGGAGTACAAAATAGTTCTTGTCCCAAGCATTTCGGACAACCAGCCCACAATCTGTATATGGTTTTTCCTATGTGTATTTTTTTCCAGGGAGAGGGTTGGTAGCCTTCACCAGCTTCTTAAAGAGTTTTTGAGACTTGGAAAACAGATAGAAAAAAAAAAAAAGAAAGAAAGTAGTGGGAAATGGGAGATGAGAAGAGGGGAAAGGGGAAAGGGAGGTGGGAGGAGGGAGAGGGAAGGGGGGAAGAGGGGAGATGGAGGGGGGAGGAGGAAGGAGCCACATTTCCTGAACAAAGCGGAGAGTGAGCACTGCCAGAGAGAAGCCAGGACCAGATGCTAAGGGCAGTTCACAGACTGTTCTAGCCAGAAAGGCCCCCAGGGCCCTGTGAGCATTCTCAGTCTCTGCACCCTCTGTTCAAGCAAAATCTTAGAGGAAAACCCAGTCTGGAAAACAGACAAGCAGAGGCAGGAATGAGACAGGAAGAGGGGAAGCTTCACCCTCAGAGACACCTGGGAGGAGCAGAGAAGAGCTCAGTGCAATCCCTGAGACTCCTCATGTGCCTTTAGGAGAGCCCTTATCTAGCTAACTCAACTCATTTTACAGATGGGGAAACTGAGGCCCATAAAGAAATGAACTGACCGTGTTGCTAGCTAGTTTGTGGCATCCTAGGGACCAGACCACAAGACCCCACCTCCAAGTTTCCGGCATTCTCTCCACCTAGGAAAAAAAGTAGAAACTGCATTTTCTGTCCCAAAGCCCAGTACACTCAGTCTCTCCCTCAGCCCACATTCTGGACCCTGCCTTCAGGCCCTTAAAAATGTCTCTGCTCCAGCTCTGTGACCCTCCTGGCTTTTCTAGGCAGCCACAGGAATCTCACTACCCCAGATAGTTCAGAGCTGCTGGATGCTTGAGTCACCTACCAGGCTGGTCTCCTTCATCAGTGACCAGGGGGGAGACAGTGTGAACCTCAGCTCCCCACAGCGAGAGCTGCTAGAAGCTGAGTCCCAAGATGTCTCGCTTTACAAGGATGAAATTTCACGACTTGTGGGTTTTAATTAAATTTTTTATTTTGTGGAATCTCAGAAAAAAATTCCTCCCTACTCCTGGAGCTCACTCATTATTAAAACGATGAGGGGGTTGCTGTCCAAGCGTCCAGAATGAGACCATATTTTAGCAGAGATCCGGCTGCCCTGCACCCTTGAAACCCACTCCCTGCTCCAAACACTGGGGCCACCCCCATGACTCCACAGATCAGATTTTGAAGTCTAGGGCTTATTGCTTTCTGAGCCTCTTGGGATGTAGAGGATTATTCTGGACTTAATCCTTTAATAATTTTTCCTCCCTCCTGTCTGAGGTTTGGCTTTCCGGCTGAACTCAGACTGGGGAAAAGAGCTTGTGTCCAGCCCCACGGACCCCCTGAATCTGCTGTCCTCTGTTACTGTCAGGAGGAGTTACGCAGAAAGCTGGCCACTTCTGGGACATGTAAAGACAAAAGCTTAAAGTCTACATTCGGGCTTGAAGTCTGGCCCTAGGAAGAGGTGACTCGTGACACACCCCGCTACTGGAACCTAGTGTATTGTCTCCTATTAAGTCTTCATTGAAGCCTGGGGGAGGGGCTAGTGATTCCCATCCCCCCATTTTTTTAAGAAGCAATGGAGGCTTGGTGACAACCTATAACTTGTTCGAGTTATATACAAATGGTAAGTGGCAGCACGAGGCTTAGAACCCTCTTCCGCTGGGCTCCCTGAGCTGTGGTAGAACACCGAAGGAGAAGCAGGGGTACGCTGCAGAGGTGATTAAGACATGGATGTGCAGGACATGTTGATTCATGTCTAGAATTTCAGTGTTCGAGAAGCTGACGCAGGAAAATCATTGCAGGTTCAGGGCCAGCCTGGGCTAGAGTGAGACTTTGTTACACAAAAATGAAATAAAAGCAAAACTAAAGAAAAGAAAAACAGGCATGACTGTACCTCCAACCAAACTCAGGAGGATGAGACAGGATAAGGTCCTCCTCGGCGACATGTTAAGTTTGGCAGCTGTTGTGGGCTACCTGAAACCCACCTCCAAAAATAAAAAGACACAGGGTGTCAGAGACCTATGGACAGCTACTTAGCTATAGATCAGATAGATTTTTTTTTCAGGGTTGGGGTTCAAACCCGGGCCCTCGCACACAGCCCTCAGATTGGCTTTGATAGGTGTGGTTCATGAGTAAAGAGAGCTTCTATTATACAGAATTACCGGACAAACAGCACAACGGTGGGTTTTGTAAGGTGGGAACAAGGGCACAGAGTAGAAAAATAGCTTGATTTCTTAGATCAGTTAGCTTCAAGTCGCTCTTGTAAAGCAGAGGTGACTTCCTTAGGAGGTTGAGAAGATCAGCTACAAACCCCTGCTTTTGGAATGAGCCCATCTGCATTGGGATCTATCTGCCCCCTTAAAGCTCTGGTTCGATTATGCAGAATTTAGTATGGTCTGGTCAGTTGGAGCTAATTTTGGAACTCAGCTCAAACAACTGCCTGCTGTGGTTTCTGTTAGACAGATGTGTCCTGTCCTCGAGACGTTCATAATTTGGGTGGAGGTTGAGGTCTGGCCCCAAGAGGCTAGACCATTCAGTAGCAGGAGACTGGGCAGGGACTCAGAACTAATTCAAGGGAAGGAGGTATTTATGGGGGAGGGCTCAGTTCATAAAGTCCTGCCTATAACCCATAAGGAGGTAGGGGCAAGAGGATCCCTAAGGTCTGCTGGCCGACCATTACAGCTGAATCTGCGAGCTTGCGCTAATCAAGAGACCTTGCCTCAAAAACATAAAATAAAGTAAAATAAAATAAAATATAACAAGATGAGCCTTGAGGTGGTAGTGTATGCCTTTAATCCCAGTACTGGGAAGGCAGAGGCAGGTGGATCTCTGAGTTCAAGGCCAGTCTGGTCTACAGAGTGAGTTCCAGAACAGCCAGGAGAGACCACAGAAAGACCATGTCTTAAAAAACTGAGGAGGAGGAGGAGGAGGAGGAGGAGGAGAAATCAAAAGAAGAGCCATGTATTCTTTCATCATCTGGCCTTCCCAGGTCTTAAGAGGGAAAAATCAGGTTGATTTTGATGACCTGCTTCTCCTGTGGCACCTGAAGTACCAGCCCTCCCATTTCAGTTTGCCTGGAGACTTGCATAGATCTGGACCAAGAGGGTTGTGCTCATCCACCTCAATGGCACCTCGATGGGATAATCCCCACTCACAACCCCATGAGCCCTGAAAGCCAGCCCCCCTGCCCAGCAGCCTCCTCTGGGAGAAGATGGGAGCTTCCTCCAGGCTTCTACTGAGCTCGGCAATCAGCCAGCCTACTCTGAATCCACAACTCATTTAATCAACAAACCTCTAGTGAACAGCTTCACCGTGCACACAGCTGTCCAAACCATAGGCCTACAGAGGAAAAAGACAGTCCCAGCTGTCCCCAGAGGAGGGCACAAGTAGGTTGCAAGCCAGCAGGATACGTGTTATCGAGGGAGATGGCTGCCAGGGGTTGCGGTAGCATCTGTATCCCCTGAGATCTTGTTAGAAATACCCATTTGCAGGCCCTAATTCAATGGCTCCCAACCTTCCTAAGGCTGCAACCCTTTAATACAGTCCCTCATGTTGTGGTGACCCCCAACCACAAAATTATTTTTGTTGCTACTCCATAACTGTAATTTTGCTACTGTTATGAATCACAATGTAAATATCTGATACGCAGATAGTCTTAGATGACCCCTGTGAAAGGGTCGTTGGACTGCCAAGGGGGGGGGGGGCCGCAGGACCCACAGGTTGAGAACCACTGGTCCAAGTCAGATGCTCCAGAAAGTGGGAACAAGCCCACCAATCAGCGCTGTCGTAGACTATCCGGGTGATTCTGATGTGAACAAGTATCTGAGCTGTGGAGAATGACAGAATGAACTAATGGAGAAAGGCTTCCTGGAGGAAGAAGCTCCTTCAGCAAACAAGGAGCCCCAAGTGCTGTGTATGCAAAAGCACGGAGCGGGAGGGGAGTTCAGAGGCTGCACGGCAGACGCCTGTAGTGGTGTGTGCCTGTCTCCCAGTGCTCGGGAAGCTGAGACAGGATCTTGAGTTTGAGACCAATCTGGACTACACAGTGATACCCTGTCTTTTAAAGGGGGAAGGGGAGACAGAAAGAAAGAAAAGGCAGACAGGGGTAGGGGCGGGTAGAGTGCTTGCCTAGAATAAAGCCCTAGGTTTGATCCCCGGGAGTACCAGCCAGTTGTAGTGCGGGCCTATATACCCAGCGCTCAAGAGATGGAGGCAGGAGGATCAAGAGTGCGCTAGCGTGTAGCTGGGTCAGTCGAGTGCTTGCCTGCCAGGCATGAAGCCCTGGGTTCACTCCCTCGCCTCATAAAATGTAATGGCGCCTGCGGCACATGCCTGTAACCTCAGCACTTGGAAGTTGGAGAAGGGAAGATCAGAAGTTCAAGACCATCGTTGGCTACAAAAGGAGTTCAAGGATAGCCTGAGAGTCTCCAGACCCTGTCACAAAACAAACGACAAAATACAGAGTGGCCCTGGGGCAGATGACGGACTAGAGATGAAGAGAGAGGCTGGGGTAAGTAAAAGCAGCCACTGAAGAGAGTGTGGGTGCTCCACGAACCCTCCCTGCAATAAACAGACCTGCAGAAGTCAGGCAGGACAGATACCCCAGCCTCCCTAGGGCTCGGGAGCCCCCCACCACCACCACCAGCCAGCACCTCCTCCTCCTCCTCCTCCTCGGGTTGGTTAGCCAAAGCTGCATGACCTCATGTGTTATGGCTGCAGAGGAGGCCAGATCCGGTGTTTGTATTGAAATTAATTGGGGACTCACGGATGATGGAGACTTTAAGGAATGCATAGGCCCCCCATGTGATCTCTCAAACAATGGTGCCGCTTACGACCACCGCAACCCCCCAAAGGCCCATATCTGTACATCCGCAGCCCTCCTCCGTGAAATAATAATCACAGGCAGATTCACAATTTCAAAATACTAGGTGGACACCCGAGGGGACTTGCGTTGGGGAGGAACTTAGTCAGCTCCCGCTCCCCAGAGCTATTTTATTAGCCTAGGAAGCAGAGCCCCCGTTTTTACCAAGGCAGCAACTTGTCAATCAGGAAAAGCCCACTGCTCACCCCCAGACCTGATTTATGGTGATTCAAAGGAGAGATGCTGCCAGGAACAGGCCAGGGCCAGGAAAGTTTCATCTGTCTGGAATCCGACAGGAAAAATGAGGCTGGAAATTTCAGAGGAAGCTGGGATCTGTGCCGGTCACAGCGCCTCTGTTTGTGTTCGCTCAGCTGGCTCCTGTTAGCAGCTAAGGGGCCACGGAGGAAAAGCAGCAGGCCAGGTTTTTCCATCTCTCCAGAACCTTGAGCTTGATCCCCAGGCAGCAGCTGCTTCTGTGACCTCCAACCCCAAACAACAAGAGCCTTCGCCAGGCTTTCCCCAAAGCTCCCAGCTCTGGGCTGTATCTTAAATCAACATCTTTGGGGTTTTTTTTTTTTTCCTTTTACCATGAAAAATAATAGCCGAGTGAGTCTATCTTTTGGGATTGTTTGTTTAATCAGACACTTAGCACGCTCAAGAAGCAGGGTTCAATGTGAAAAGTAATTAATTCAATTTTGTTTTAATTTCCTCTGTTGGAACGGCCAGGCTCTCCAGAGTTGGCCTTTATTGTCCTCCTTGGGCTTGGGGGCACCAGGATCCCAGACCTCCAAACCTGATGTTCCGACCTCTGGACTGAGGCCAGGGGTCAGAGCTCTGCCCCGGATTTGGCCGAGCAGCAGTGAGGAAAAGATTTTTTTCTCCTGCAGTGTTTATTCCGTTCATTCATTCGCATATTCATTTATGCCTGTGCTGTGCCGGGCCCTGTGTGGAGGGCATGGGATAGGGGCCGAGTGTAGAATAAGAGCACGCCTGCCCTCAGGGGGGTCACAGAGGCCAGTAAATAAATAACCAAACTGCAGAGACTCAGTGGGATAGTTGAGGTAAGCAGAGGGGGTACCAGGCACAGAGAAGGTTGAATCTGCTTCAGAAGGCAGGTGAGCTGGGGGCTGGGCTGTGTTGTAAAAGAAAATCAATAATAATAATAACATTGTTGTTATTTATTGTTATCAATATCATTACGATTGTTGTGATGATGATGACGATGGTGACGATGGTGACGATGGTGACGATGGTGACGATGGTGATGATGATGATGGCAGGCGAAGGCCAGTGAAATAACCCACATGGCGGAAGGAGAGCTCTTGACTTCACAACTTGCCCGCAGAACTCCACGCTCAGGCACCTACACGTACAAACACCGAGGAAGTAGACTAGAGTTTTAAAGTAAAAAAGGCAGGCAAGGAGTGCGGCATACAGGAAGGGGCCAAGAGCGAAGCGAGAAGCAGGGAAGAGAAGGGTGTACGTACAGCCACAGCGTGGGATCTGTGGGCCAGAGGGTCGGGGGCGAGGACTGCTCACTGCAAAGCGTGGGATCTGCTGGGGCAGAGGGTCGGGGGCGAGGACTGCTCAGGCAGGCTGTTTGTTCTGGTTTGAAAAGGAAAACATAAAAGAATTATTGGGCTGGAAAGATGGCTCTGTGGCTAAAAGTACTGGCTGCTCTTGCCGAAGACCCAGGTTTGGTTTCCAGCACCGCATAGTGGCTCACAGCCGTCCGTAGTCCCAGTTCCAGGACCTCGCACCGCACACACGGTACACAGACATAGATGCAGACAAAGCATTCATATATATAAAATAAACGATTTTGTTTTGTTTTTGTTTTTTGAGATAGGGTTTCTCTGTGTAGCCCTGGCTATCCTGGAACTCACTCTGTAGACCAGGCTGGCCTCAAACTCACAGAGATCTGCCTGTCTCTACCTCCTGAGTGCTGGGATTAAAGGCGTGTGCCACCACCTCCCAGCTGAATATTTTTTAAAAGACAGAAAGAAATTACTCATGGCAGTTGTTAAAGATAGGAAGCTAAGGCGGGAGGTTTGAGAGTTCAAGGCCAGCCTGGACTATACAGTGACACCTTATCTCAAAGCAAAAACAACAAGATGGTAAGGAAGCCCACAGTCAGGGCTGCTACACTGGGCTTTGTCAATAAGAGAGATCAGGTTCAACTCAGAACACGACAAAGATGAGGGACGAACAGGGCAGAGTCGGTGGGGGGAAAGTAAGTGGAGCCATCAGTGGGATTCCTGTTCAAGGTGAGTCAGGGCGATAACATGCCTGATGCCCTGGCGGGGTGAGAGACATGATCAGCCATCAATCAAGTGGGAGAGTTTTGCTAACAGGACCCAGAAGAACTCTTGCTATATATGTATATGACTATACGGCACAAGGACAAAGCCAAGGTCAAGGTTTGGTCAAAAGAAGGTCCCAGAAGACCCTCTCTCAAGTTTGATGTGATTTCAGGCAACAGGGGGTTTGTGCAGAGGGCAGTAGAAAGTTCAGCTGAGGAACAGCAAGACAAGGTATGAGGGTACCCTGGGTGGCATTGTGGAAGCTGGGGTCAAAGGGTAAGGCTGGAGGTGAGGGACCAAGCAAGAGAGAGAATGGGAGCTGGTTGGCTGGGCAGGGGAAGAGGGGGAGAAGGTTTAGAAGACATTCAGTATCACTCAGTATCCCAGTTCTGGACCTGGGCATGGTGCTGTGTACCATAATCCCAGCACTCAGGATGCTGAGGCAAGAGGACCACAAATCTAAGGCCACCCTGGGCTACCTAGCAAATTCTTACCTCAACACACACACACACACACACACACGAGGTAGGGAGATGGCTCAGACAATATAGTGTTTGCCATGCAAGCATGAGGACCAGAGTTAAGATCACCACCAGGGTGGTTCACCTGTAATCCCAGCGCTGGAACAGCAGGGCCAGGAGAACCCCTGGGGTGTGTTGGCCATCCAGCCTAGCTAATTGGTGAGCTCCAGGAACCAGGAGCCAGCTTGTAGATGCCTGGACTCAAGGTTTCTAAGACGCTCAGCAAAGGCTCTGAGACACCAGTGAGCACTTACCTCAGACACTCTATGGAAGGGGTGTCCTGCCTCAAACTCAGAATCCAAGCTATACACTGTAGTCGTACGCTGCTGTGGTGGCTCAGTGAGAAGAAGCCCTGCCAGACCTCAGCAGAGGGAGCCACCATCCTGGCCAGCAGCATACTGACAGTGGAACCCCAACGTCTCAGCTCAGGTGTGTTGATTCTTTCAGAACACCTCAGGAATTCTACTGATACCATGTGCAGATCATAAGCAATTAAACATCCCACACATAAATCCAACACCTTCAGAAGATACAAAACTCAAAGACCTAGGCAGCCCTTTTTCCAACAGTGCACAAAAACAATTATTTTAAACACAACTGAAAAGAAACTTCCACAACAATACACTATCTAATATAATTTTTGAAAAGTCAAAATTAATGAAAAAATCCAACTTGGCGTGGTGGGGCATCTCTGCAATCCCAGCACTTGGAAGGTGGAGGCCAGCCTGGGTTACAAAAGACCTTGTATTAAAAAACATAATAAAGCCGGGCGGTGACTTTAATCTCGGCACTCGGGAGGCAGAGGCAGGTGGATCTCTGTGAGTTCAAGGCCAGCCTGGTCTACAGAGTGAGTTCCAGGACAGCTGGAGTTACAACAGAGAAACCCTGTCTTGGGGAGAGAAAAAAAAAAAAAAAAAGCATAATCAGACGGGGGCTGGAGATGGCTCAGTGGCTAGGAGCACTGGCTGCTCTTCCAGAAGTCCTGAGTTCAATTCCCAGCAACCACACAGCACCTCACAACCATCTATAATGGGATCAGATGCCCTCTTCTGGCACGCAGGTGCACATGCAGACAGAGCACTCACAAAAAATAAATAAATCTTAAAAAAAAAAGAGAGAGAGAGAGACAAACAGACCGAAATTCCACAATGAACAAAATATCAGAATTTTGAAGAAAAAGAAGCTCTAGCCCTGCCCCATATACACTGCCCAGTCCATCTCCCCAATCTCCCCAATCAAGCTTAGCTCTTGGTCTCTCAAAAAAAACCTGATTTTAACAGACACTTGACCCATAAACAACTGTCCTTTTTCTCCTTCTCTTCCCCTCCATCTCTTCCTCCTCCCCCTTCATCTCCCCTCATTTACTATTCCTCTCCTCCCCCTCCTCCTCCTCTTCCTCCTTCCTTCCTCCTTTTCCTTCTCCTCCTCCCCCTTCCCTCCCCCCCTTCTATGGTGCTGGTACTTGAACTCAAGGCTTCAGTTACTCTAGGCAAGCTTGACAAGTCAACTACAACCCCACTCTTTAATTTTATTTATATTTATTATTGAAAAAAATTTGGCTGTGCCTTACATATCGGACCCATGAAGGCCCCTTTACTGCCCCTCTTCCAATATCAGAACTGGCCAAAAAGCCGTTTCCTGGATTCCAAACCCCAGTGAAAGAGCAATATTCCACAGAAACAGCTCACATTCAATTCGGCTGGAAATCACCGAGACTCTGTGGTCCACAGCCCCTAACAGAGAGCCCCAGAGAAATCAATGCCGGCCCTTTGAGTTATCTTGTTTCTGTGCACCTGGGAAGAGTTAGTCCTGAACTCAGCTGCTTTCCTTATAAATGGAAAGAGTAACGTTTGGTGCTTTTCATTCCGTAAAAAACAAAGTTGCCAAAATCCAACCTAGGACCTTTGCACAACCAATTCTCCAACAGCGTGGGTACCATATGCCAACACTCCTGGAGCAAACAGATAAACAGGATATGAGACCTGTATTCCCAACACTGTAGCCTATCTCCATGGATTAAAAAAAAAAAATTTAGGCCCAGGGACAGAAATCATTCTGGGATGGTTAGCTTTCATTATCAACTTGACATAACATAAAATCACCTGGGAAGAGGGTCTCACTAAGGGATTGTCTACATTGGCTTGGCCTGTGGACATGTTTGTGGAAGAATTAAGTTAATTGATGTGTGAAGACCCAGCCCATTGTGGGTAGCAGCATTCCCTAGGCAGGGGGTCCTGAACTGCTTACACAGTGGACACACCAAGCTGACTGCAGATAAGCAGCACGCATGCATTCATCTCTCCGGGCCCTTGTCTGCAGTTATGACATGACCAGCTTCCCGCCGCTTTGACTTCCTCGCAGTGATAAACTATAACCTGTACTTGGGAGCTAAAATAAACCTTTTCTCCCCTAAGTTGCCTATGGTCAAGATATTTTATCACAGCGAAACTAGAACACTTCATTTGCTCATTCGTGGTTTCTCTAATAGTAAGTATCCGCTAGCCACCTATACACGTCAAACAAACCCAGGCCATTGGTCAAGTCAGATGTGATCTTTGGTCTCAAGACATATCATCCTGGGGACCGGAAAGATTACTCAGTGGTTAGAATCACTGGCTGCTCTTCCAGAGGACCTGGGTTCAATTCTAGCACTCATAGGGCATCTCCCAACAGCGTAAAACTCCTCTTCTAGGGTATGTGGTGCCCCCTTCTGGCCTCCAAGGGTACCAGGCACACACATGGTACACAGACACACACGTAGGCAAAATACTCGTACACATAAAACAAAACAATTAAAAAGAGAGTTATAATATGGTGATTTCAGATGGGCATGGAAAACAACTATAGTACCATATGCTAGACACTCCTCAGCAGTGAGGTAAGTTGGGGTTTAGGAAGGTCACCCATTTAGCTGGTGGTCAGGGGAGAGTTTTGCCCAAGTAGGGATTTGAATTCCATACAAGTAAAACTGTGGCAGACAGATGGCTGAGCACTTTTCAGACAAGGACCTGTGTGTGCTGGAGCCAAATGTAAGAGATAGTGGGTGACCAGAGGCCAAGAGGCTGAGCAAAGTGTAATTCAGCCTAGACTGTAAATGGCTTCTTCATAATGCAAGATAAAAACTTGGCCTTTATTCTGTTGGCAGTGGGAACAAGGCTTTGGAAGCCTTTAGACATAAGATGACAGGTTTTGATCTATTCTTAAATTTGCTTTTTTTTTTTTAATTGTGTGGGTGTGCACATGCTACTGTATGTGTGTAGAAGTCCGGGGACAGCTCTCAAGAGTCTGGATTCTCCTCTATCCGGTGAGTCCCAGAGATAGAACTCAGCTTGTCCACCTTGGTAGCAAACACCCTTACTCTCTTAGGGTTATTACTGTGACAAGACACCAGGACCAAAAGCAACTTGGGGAGGAAAGGGTTTGTTTCAGCTCACCAGTCCACATTACAATCCATCATCAGAGGAAGTCGGAGCAGGAAATCAAGGCAGGAACCTGCAGGCAGAAACCAAAGCAGAGGCCACCGAGAAATGTTACTCAGTGGCTTGCTTCTCATGGCTTGCTCAGCCTACTTTCTTATAAAACTCAGAACCACCTTCCCGGGGGTGGCACCGCCCACAGTGAGCTGGGCCCTCCCACATCAATGGCCAATCAAGAGAATGCCCAAGAGGCCAATCTGGTGGGGATACTTTCTCAGTTGAGGTTCCGTCTTGCCAAATGACTCCAGCTTGTATCAAGTAGACAGAAAGCTAACCACTGAGCCGTCTGACCAGCCCTTTGATCTGTCGGTTTGCTGTTGTCATTGCTGCTGCTGCTGCTGCTGCTGTTGTTCCATATTTCAAGACAGGGTTTCTCTGTTGTAACTCTGGCTGTCCTGGAACTCATTCTGTAGACCAGGCTAGCCTTGAACTCACAGAAAACCGCCTGCCTCTGCCTCCCGAGTGCTGGGATTAAGGCGTGTGCCGCCACCGCCACCGCCAGGCTCCTTGATCTGTTTTTAGAAAGTACTGACTGACCGAGAGGAGGAATTGACGTGGGAAGGCTCCCACTGGAATATTTCACTAATGAGAGGAGAAATTGTAAAGGCCTGAATCCAGGCGGCGCTGGAGGGGGCAGGGGGCAGAAATGGCCGTCAAAGACGTTTATGCTAAGAAGCCACAGGAGACCGTGAGTAGAGAGCTGGAAAGCTAGAAAATGGAGGAGTCTGGACCAAGACCCCGTTTGAAATTCGGGCACCGTGGTAAGAGAAACCCGCTAAGGAGGCGCGAAGGGGGAAAGCCGAGCAGCAGAGGGTGTGCCAACTATGGATGTGAAAGTTGCTCAGGTAAAATGACCCGTTGAGAAATGATGGGCTCAGGATTCAGGGCTTCGGGCATGCTCAAGCCGATCCTGGGCTGTGTGGGCAGAGGGCACAGGGACCCAGGAGCTGCCTGGGCAGAGAGTCACGAGAAGAGCTCAAGGCGGGAGTCCGGAGAGGGTGGGTGCAAGGAATGAGCTTCAGGCTGGAGAGAGGGCTCCGTGGTTAAGAGTAC
This sequence comes from Cricetomys ansorgei, assembly GCA_026225945.1. NCBI lineage: Eukaryota > Metazoa > Chordata > Mammalia > Rodentia > Nesomyidae > Cricetomys > Cricetomys ansorgei. Next base: position 12,527,270 of record JAMJFZ010001881.1, read on the forward strand.
CTACTGCTCTCGTAGAGGACCTGAGTTCACTTCCAGCCACGATGGGCAGACATGACTGCCTGTAACTCCAGCTCCTGGGATCCAGGGGATTCGATGGCTCTCTTCAGGCCTCTGTGAGCACCTACAGTCACGTGGCACACACTCACACTAATGCACGCGCACATGCGTACATTTAAAAATAAGTAAATAAAAGGAATGCACTAAATAAATACAACCGAACATCATCCAGAGCCAGCCGAGGAGATCAGGAAGAGAAAGAACAGAAAGAGGGCGGCTAGGAGACCTGACACATGGAGAAGAGGTGTGCACGTGGCAGATGGGAAAGGAGAAAAGACAAAAGCCAACCGCAGCTTAGAGATGAGCTGGCTGTAGGCGAGTTTAGTTAAAGGAATTTCAACATCGGCCAAAATCTGCATTTCCATTAAACCGTGTTGGGATTTGATCCCAATTCGAGGTATTAAGAAATGGCACTGTGCAGAGGGACTTTAGGGAGTGATGAGGCCATGAGGCCCAGGTCCTCATGAGCAATGTGTTCGTTCATGATTAATGGGCTTATCTTGAGAGTAGTTGTTAAAACAGTCTGTAAATCCAACTCCAGGGCACCTGGCATCCTCTTCTGGTCTCTGCAGGTATCTGAACACATGCACACACACACACACACAACTGGAAAATAAATGCAGGGGGGCTGGCTCAGTGGTTAAGAGTACTTGCTGCTCCTCCAGAGGACCTGAGTTCAATTCAAGATGTCTACACAAGGTTCACAATGGTCCATAACTCCCGTTCCAGGGGATCTGACACCCTCTTCTGGCCTCCAGCATGCACACAGTACACATACATGCAAGCCAAACCCTCATACATTTAAATAAACCTTTTTAAACTTAATAAAAAATGTTCTAAGCTTTTCAAGTTTTTAAAGGTTTTACTAAAATTTTTAAATTAAAAGCCTATTTAGCTCTGTCTCTTGATTACATACCTCTTGCCATTCCTGCCCCAAGAACCGGGATCTGGATCAGCCTTTATTCAGTTCTATCTGCATTTTGTGTACGTGCGCACATCTACCTGATGGCACATGCATGTGGAGGCCAGACGTCAGCTCGAGTATGTCCCTGGGAAGATGACATTCTCCTCGTTTTTGAAGGCAGTATCTCTCACTGTTCTGGAGCTCATGGACTGGGCTGGGCTGGCAGACCAGTGAACTCCAGGGACCCACCTGGTCGGGAATCCCCAGTGCTGGCATTAAAAGTGCGTGCCACTTCTTGCTTCCGGGGGGATCCAATTCAAGTCCTCACATTTGGGCGGTGATGGCTTCACTAACCAAACCATCTCTCCAGGCCAAGCCTTTTTTTCTTTGTCAATTACCCAGCCTGTGGTATTTCAAGGCAGCAGCAGAAAAACAGCATGAACTTCCACATCCTTTCCCATGGAATACTAAAGTGTAGAGGGATCCGTGAGAAGGGAGGACACAGAGGAAGTAGACAGCTCTGAGATGGGGGAGAGGTGGCATTGTGTGGGTCAGAGAGAGAGAGAGAGTGTGTGTGTGTATGTGTTCTGTGTATTTGTGTGTGTTTGTGTGTGTGTGTGTCTGTCTATCTGTCTGTGTATGGTTCTTTGTTTGTAACTGGAAGTTACATTAGACATGACTGAAACTGGGAGTTACTGGGCACCTCCCAAGTGGGTTGACAGGACTGACAAGCCCACCCACACCCATGCCTCATCCCAGTTTCTTCCAGAAGCTCTGTAAAAAGCCCCTGGGACTGGACTGGGGTGGCAAGACAGCTCAGGGAGTAAAGGCAACCCAGCCACCTGAGCTTGAGCCCTGGGATTCACCTGGTGGAAGGAGAGAACCAGCTCCTGCAGGTTGACCTCTGACCTCCACGTGTGTGCTGTGGCACACACACACCCCCCCCAATAAGTAAATAAATAAGTGTAATAAAATTTTTAAAAGAAAAAAAAGAAAGCCCCTGGCCCAGCAGCTTCATGGTCCCCCTCTTCCGGGACTGCTCTGCAATGCAGGAGCTCTGTCTTCTCTTAGCTCCCACCTAGGATCCTATAACAAAACTCCTGTCTGAATTCACTCTCCCATGATCCATGAAACTCGCCCTCTGTATTCGAAAGACAGGAGCCTGGAGTCAGTGACTCAATGGGAGTTTTGCGTGACCACAAGCTTCTGGCACCCTAAGTCTTGAGTGCAAGTCCACCTGCGGCTAAGAAGAATGCACTGCACTTAAAGGCTCCCCCCCGACCCCCATTCCACTCCCCACCAGGCATCTTCCTGAAGCAGGTGTGAGGCCTGGAGAGATGCAGACTTGGAAGTCTAGGGTGGGCCCGGACCTCGGCAGGGTGCCCTGTCCTCAGTAGAGGGGGGCACCCAAGAACCTCTCTGTTCTCAACTTCCTTCTCATCTTCCAGTCTGACTGCCCTGCCCCTCCCCAGATGGACAGCCTGCAGAGGACTCTCCCAGGAGGCACGGCCTTGCTTTCCAAAAGTAATTCCAGAGCCAAATTCCAAATGCCTCGCCTCCCACATCCTCTGCCGGCTCACCAGTCCCCAGCTGGCCCACCTCTTGAAGCTGAGAGAATTAGAAACCAGCAAGGGCGGAAGATGACATCAGCGGACTTTGTCCGAGACCTACAAAACAGAGGGGGGAGCCATCTATGGAGAGGCCAAAGAGCCCGGGACCTTAACTGACCCTCGGCCTACCTGCATTCCTGCTTCTTCCTCTTCCAGCCCTTCGGGCCTCCAAAGACTTAGCTCCACAGGAAGATCCTGCCTTCCTTACAGCAGGGTAGAATGCTCACCTCCCTTATTAACAGAGCATCTGGTGACATTATAATTGAAAATTCCATTCTAATTATTTCAGTTGGTCAGAAAAGCAAGCCAGACCAAGAGCAACCGTGACACTGTGCTGCTGCAGACTGAAAGATGGGTAACCAAGGAGAGAGAGGCAGAGGCAGCAGCAGGAGACAGGCTGTGTGTGATCCATGGACCAGAGAGGTCTCAGCTCAAGTGCACAGCTCTGCCTTTCAGGGAGGCAGGGCTAAGGGATCTGCTCATGCCTAGAGAGCCTTCTCCTCCACAGATCTGTCCCAACCCTACTTCCTTTTCTACTTTTTAGTTATGTATAAAATAATTGTTTTGTGCACTGTTGGGTGAGGAGCTGCCTAGGTCTTGGCGTTTTGTATTGTCTGTAGGTGTTGGATTTATGTGAGGGAATGTTTGATTGCTCATGATCTGCACCTGCACATGCTATCAGTAGGTCACCTGAGAAGTTCTGTATCAATGAAAACACCTGAGCTCAGACACTCAGGGTGCCATTGTCCAATACCATGCCTGCCATGATAGTGGTTCCCTCTGCTGAGGTCTGGCAGGGTTCACACCTATGAATATGCCCCCATCTTTTCCTTGGTGAGCCACCGCAGCAGTGATGACTGATTTCCTCAGTCCTCCACTGGCCCTCCACAAACCAGCGGTCAACAAATGGTAATGTTTGGATGTAGAAGATGATCTCAGGTATTGTGGTATTCTCTGTAATCTCAGCACTGGAGAAGCAATGGGAGGAGGATCTCTGCAATTTCCAGGTCAGTTTAGACTATATTGTGAGTTCCAGATTGCCAAAGCTATGTACTGAGACTTCACCTCAAAACAAACACACACACACAAATTTTTTAAGGGTTGAGGAGTGTGTGGGTATGTAGCTTGAGTGCTTGCCATGTAAATGCAAGGCCCTGAGTTCAGGCCCTACCCAGTACAACAAAACAGGCTGTCCTTTCAAAGAGACATTTCAAGGTCAGGGGAGATGGCTCAGCAGTTAAGAGCACTTGGAGCTTTTGCAGGAGACCCCTGAGTTTAGTTCCCAGAGCCCAAGCAGGGCTCCATTGGGATCTGATGCCCCTTCTGGCTTCTATCTGTACTGCACCCACATTCACATACACACACATTATACACAATTCAAAACCAAAAGGAAAACAGTGTTTCACTCCCCACCCAGCCTGTGGCGGTGTGCAAGAGCATGGGAGAAGCCAAAGAAATAACCACAGTGACAATACCTAATCAGAATAAAAAGAAAACCTTCTTTTCCTTACAATGAAATCATTCAGATTATTTGGAATAAAATAATTGTATCACAATTTACTTATTTAAAAAAAAAAGTGACATTGGGAATCAAACCAATAGAGGCTAAGTAAGGGCTCTACCACTGAGCTACACCCTAAGCCCTGTGTGTGAATTGTTTAAATAAAGCAGCATCTTTAAAATCACGTGGGCTAAGCCCTGATGTCGAGCCGTTCACCATAATCCCAGCATTCAGGAGGCTGGCTGAGGCAGGAGGATGATCAGTTTAAGGGCAGTTTGGGATACACTGTATAGTAAGATCCAGCCTCAAAAACAAAACAAAACAAAACAGTGCGGTAAGTCAAGCCTTTAATCCAGTACTTGGGAAGCTGAGGCAGGTTGATCCTCATGAGTTCAAGACCAGCCTAGGCTTCATGGTGAAACTTTGTCTCAAATAAACAAATCAATCAATAAAATCATATGGACTAAAGGTCGTTAGTGGGGAAACTGGTGAGATCTAACGGAAGAATTCTGTTCTAGCTTCATTTCTGTTGCCGCAATAAAATACATTGACAAAAGGCAATTTGGGGCCAAAAGTGTCATCTTTGCTCACAGTTCCAGGCGACAGTTCACCCGTGTCAGGAAGTCAAGGCAGCAGGAACCTGAAGTGACTGGCCACATCCGCAGTCAAGAACAGAGAGAACGTGAATGCGCGCTTACTTCTCCTGCTCAGCTCTCTCCCTACGTCAAAACCAGGGGATGGTGCAGGCCACACTCACGCTGGGTCTTCATCACAAAAAAGGCTTGTTCACAGCCATCCTGATCTAGCCAGTTAAAACTAACCATCATCATTTATTAGCGACGTAAGTTCTCAGATTTGCCCAAAGTACCTGGTTGTGTGGGTTAGCATGAGGAGGAGCTGAGTAAACATTCTAAATGCTATATTCCTGTACAGCTAGCGAGTTCATTTTTAAATATTGCCATACGCGATCGCTCGTGCCTGTAACTCTAACCCTTGAAAAGCCGAGGGAGGAAGATCAATAAGAGTTCAAGGCCAGCCTGGACTACAAAGAGAGTGCCTAACCAGTCTGGATAGAAGATAATTATGTGGCAGCTTCTGGCTTCCTGCTCCCCAAGCTCCTCTCAACCCGGTCCCATGGCCATGACCATTTCCATCCTTGGGTGGAAGCCCCTAGGAGCACCACGAAGACCAACTGAGAGAAGAGGCAAGGTGTGTGGCCCTGGAGCTATCCAAAGCACAACTGCAGGCATCAAAGCCCAGGTTCCACAGCCCTTTCCAGGTCCACCGGCCTCTTGTTCATCCATAAGCGATCCTAACGGCAAGGCTAAGCGGGGAGCTCGGCCCCTTCCAGACTGCTGTGTGGGAAAACTGATGTTGAGCGGTTCAAGATGCCTAAGAGAAGCTTGGGAAGAGGTCAGCAACAGATCACGTGCCTAACGTGTGTACAAGGCCCTGGGCTCATTCCCCAGCACCTGCTCGGCACTCAAAAGAAAAAGTGTAAGATTCAGAAAGACACACGGCCTCCTCTGTTAAAGGGCAATGAGGAGAATAGACAGCTTCCTCCCCCACGCCCACAGCTTGCGGGGCCTGCAAGAGGAGTGAGCGTGTGTACAAAGCCCACCGGGTCCCATCGGGAAAGGCTCCACCTAGAACGTGGCCTGGGCCGCCGGTTGTTTCTTGTCAGCCAAAGATAGCTCTGTCTCACTCTGTGGTTCGAGGCCCTGAGGAGTAGAGAAGGAAAAAGAGGGGGAAGGGACTTCCCTTCCCCCCCTCTGCACACTCAGCAAATATCAAGTGTTGTAGCATCATAAACTCATCGTCATCCTCACCATCAGCCTCTCCCCGCCCAGCGGGAGGCCGGGTCTCTGAGGGAGCCCAGGGTAAAGAGAGAACAGGCCTAGGGGACTGGGCCTGCTTCCCCATCCTGGCAGCCTGAAAGGCCACAGGCCCTGTTGACACAGCTGGGGAAGAAAGGTTTTATCCCTGCCTCATCAATCACTTCTGCACAGGAGCTCCAAGGCAGGGGCATCCCAGGGGCACTGGGCTCTCACAGGGTAGGGAGTGTGTGTGTGTGTGTGTTGGGGGGACAGAGGGGTGTCCTGGCCTCAGGCTCAGGATCCAAGGCAGCTCTGAAGAAACAGGGACCATGGGAGGAGGTTGCCCAGGCCCCAGGGACCCACAAGCAGGGGATTGCCCAGTTCAGGATGTTTGTTCTCAAGAGTTGCAGCCTTCCTGCCAGGAGGCGAATGCTTCCAGCCTGGCCCGGTAACCTCGAACACACGGGTCCCCAGAGAGGCATATATTTTCCTCTTTCCCATTTAGCCAAATGAGTGTCAGCTGCTTGCCATGGGGCTCCTTGACCCTCCCTAAACTCTACCCAGGAGGCGGGTGGGGGTGGAATGGAGGTGAGGGTCCTCAGTAGGATAGTCTGAAGACATCTAGGGTCACCAAGCATGCTAAGAGCAACTCAAAACATATGACTTAGCTCTGCGTACGGGAAGAGACAAGATGAGGAGTCAGGGGGACCATATGTCCACCTCTCTCAATCGGAGCACAAACATGCACTGAACACCCAGGTGCCGGGGACACAGCACAGAGCAGAGAGAAGCGCCAAGCTTTCCTGGAGCTCACCCACACCCAGAAGAGGGCAAATGGTATCTCAAAGAGGCCAGGAAGGGCAGCGCCCTGAGCCCAGGCCTGGTTTGCAGAACTGCCCTCTCTGGTTCACTCTTTCTCTGTCGTTGGTCACCCTAAAGACCCCTCCAAGATCTGAACCTAGATTCCGAGGGTGGGCAGCAGCTAGAGGGCACGAGAACTCCTCTGAGGCTCAGCTTTCCTCCAGTTCAATCTTGAACCCTACAGAAGAGCAGGTGCCCACGTGGCCCATGGGCTCCCTGCCGTCTCCACCACTAGGGGGCGCACTCTACCGCTGCCTCTCGCCTTTCAATCTCCCTCTCGCACTCTGATTCTTCACCCCTCTCCTCTCCTCCCTCCTGCCTGCTCCGCATCCCGTTTTTCTCTCTCCCGCTCCCTGCCCCCCTTCTTCCTGTCTCGTATTTTCCTACCCAGGAATCAGACCCCAGACAGTACCTAGGAAGTCTGCGGCCTTGCCTAATAGAACCGTAATAGTCCTCGGGGAGGCGTGATAATGACATCCTCCTTAAATAAAAGGACTTAATGGAGATTTCCCAAATTTGAAAACCACATTTCCACTAGCAACCTACTCAGTGAGTGCTCAGGAAAGCAACTCCTGGGGAGCTGCTGTGGGGCGCGGGAGAGGAGGCTCAGAGTCTGCGCAGAGCTGTGCTGCTCTCCCTGGCAGGACAAAGGACCCATCAGAGGGTCCAAACCACAGAGGTGGGCCGGCTCAGTCTTCTCCTACCCAAAGAGCAAAAAGCTCAGACTCAGCAAATCCTGTGCGACCCACGGTGAGCTGCTTCCCTCTCTGGATCCCAGTGGTCTCAGCCGAACCGGGTGTAATCACCTCCCGTTGTGACGCAGTGAGGGTGAAGGGTTAGCACGCCAAGCTGCACACAGAGCCTTCTTTTTTTATTACATTTTATTTTGTTCTGTGTATGGAGAACGCATGCCCCAGTGAAGTTGTGGTGGTCACAGATCATCTTGTGGGAGCCCATTCTCTCCTTTCCATTATGTGGGTCCCTGGCATCAAACTCAGGTGTCAGTCAGGCTTGGCAGCCAGCACCTTTACTTTGCTGAGACATTTCACAGGCCCAGGAATCTTCCAAACAGGTACTTCATGGCAGGGGTCCTTGTCTTCATTAAGAAGCAACAGCAGACCCCTGTTTCAAAACACCAGTCAGCTGTAGTAGCATACCTACTGTCCAAGCCTTATGAAGCACGAAATGACCTGTCTACATAGTGAATTCCAAGCCAGTCTAAGCTATATAATGAAAGCCTGTCTCGAAAAGATTATGAAAAGAAAGGGCTGTGGGTGTCGCTGGTAGGAGTGCTTGCTAGCCTGATGGAAGCCCTGGCTGTTTCTCCCTCACTGCATAAAGCCGCGCATGGTGGTTTTTGCTTGTAACTCTTGCATTTGGAGGTGGAGGCAGGAGGATGCGTGAGACATTGGGGAGAGGGAGACAGACAGACGGACAGACAGGTGGAGGGGGCCTGTTCCTGAGTCCTTGAGGTTGGGGGGGGGCGGCGTGGTGATGGTTTCTCATAGCCTCTGAAACTAGATGACAAATATTCCATAATCAAGGCGCAGACTTACAGTTCAGGTTTTGTGGACTCTGCGACAGCTTCGCACACAGTCATATGAGCTTTTGAGGGCCCCACGTGCTTCTCTGAAAACTTAAATGCTAAGATTGAACCCGGGGTTCCCAAGCTCCTGTAATTCCCTGCCATTCCCTGCCCTGCCCTGCCCTGCCCTGCCCTGCCCTGTCCCCAGTCAGAAGATGGATGCCACCGATAGCGATGCTGGCAGAGAACTCTGCCAACAACGTCCTGTGATCTTGGGTAGAGTTCTTCCCCCTCTCTGGCCCTCCATCTTCCCTGTTAAAGACACATGGGATCAGGTGGTCTGTGAGGGTATCCATATTCTAAATGAAAGTTTAAACCGGAGTGAAATTCTTCCTCTTCGGGCCTGGCCGCCGCTGGAGGTGCCGTGTGCTTGCCAACACTGCCACCTGGTGGCAGCAACACTCGACTCCAGTGGAGACTTCTGGGTGGTTAGGGGGCTCGCTTCTCACACCGCCGAGAGTGACTCTGGGTTTTTATTGTTGTTGTTAATAACGTTATTAACTTTTTATTTTATGTGTGCATTACGTATGTGCACATGCATGCAGGTGCCTGTGGAGGCCAGAGGCATCAGATCCCCTGGAACTGGAGATGGCAGCTATTAGCTTCCCAAAGGGAGGGAGGGAGATGCCCTAGGAACTGTACTCATGTTCTCTGCAAAAGCAGTACACTCTCAACCACTGGGTCATCTCTCCAGCCCTACATTTTTGTTTTAAACCGCTCTTTCTGGCTGGGGTTGTGGCTCAGCGGAAGAGGGGTGGTCTTAGTATGTTTGGGGCCCTTGGTCCTGGATTCATTGCACCCCTGATACCACACACCCTCAAAGAAACTGCTGACAGTTTACAACATAGGGTGTCCATTTTTTTGCAAATAAAATCCTATCTTTTAGGCTGCTGAGAGGACTCAGTGGGTAAAGGCACTTAGAGCCAAGCATGGAAACCTGAGCTCTAGCTGAGGAACCCACGAGGTGGAAGGAGAGAGCAGACTCTCACAAGTTGTCCTCAGATCTCCACATGCCTGTTATGGCACACGCACCTGCCCCCACCACACACACACACACACACACTAAAATAAAAGTAAATGTAATTCTAAAAATCCTAACCTTTTCTATGTGTGTGTATGCACATGCATGTGTGCTCATGTGTGTTGAGGCCAGAGGTCAACTTCCAGTGTCATTCCTGGAGCTCACTGATTGGGCTAGGCTGGCTGGCCAGTGAGCTCTGAGGATCCTCCTTTCTCCGAGGCCTTGGTGCTGGGATTATGGGTGCAAGCAGCCGCTGCTTCTGCTGTTACAGGAGTGCTAGGGATCAAACTCAGGACCTCATGTCTGCACGGCAAACACTCTACCAACTGAGCCATCTCCCCAGCCCCACGATCTGATCTAATTCCAAATCCCTACTGCGTGCCAGTTATGATGCTAAACAGGCTGTGCTGCACACACCTTGTCAAGTTTGATCCTAAAGCAACCCTGGGAAAAAGGCATTATTGACCCTCATTTTACGAACAAAACTAATACTCATGAAAGTGAAGCGGCTGGCTCAGAGTCACACAGCTAAATCGGTAAAATCACCCCGGAACCCTGAAGCATCTTTCCTGACTCTGCTGCCTAGGAAGGAGCAGCTCGTTTTTCTCGGCAGTGTAGGTCTTCGTCTTCACAAGTCTTTTGAGTTGAGAGAGGTCACTGGTGACAGGAATAGGAGGGGACAGGTGAGACATTACAGGGGTTCTGGGCTTGCCAGGCAGACTCGGGTACATCAGAAGCTTTTTGGATATTCTCTGAAACACCAGAGAAACCACTAGATCCTTTAAAAGACATGAGCTTACGATTCACAAGAACCAAAAACTCAACTCACACGCCTGTGTGTCCCTCTGCTAACACAAATGGGAAGCTCTCCCTCCCCAGGCTAGAAGCTGCCTCCAACTGAGCTGGCCAATGAAGACAGCTACCATCGGTTCTCATCGTCTCAGGACAGTATCTCCCATCTTGACAAAGAAACAAGATGATCCCAGCTCTAAAGATTGTATGTTAAAGTTGCTTATGGATTACCTCCATGAATATTCTAGAACATCTTTCATAATTCTCCCCCACACACACTAAATGTGACCGCTCCCCTGCCAATAGCAGCTGGTACCCCACGACTAATGCAAGTGGCAACCCGAGAGAAGGAAAGAGAAAGTTGCAATGAGGACTTGCCCTCTTCTGGAGATATTACCTGGGATTGTAACTTCGCTTTCTGTGTTACTTTGGGCTGTTTTTTGTTTTTTTTTTTTAAGTTATTTTTGTTTTAACAAGTGTAAACTTTTCTCTGTTACTCTGTGCTTTTTTTTTTTTTTTAACAAACTTGTTTTTGCTTCGCTACGTGTAAACTTTTCGTACACAGTTTGAAAAGCATCATCTAGCTTGTTGTGAAAGACCTGTCCTTTTGAGGCAAGCAGTTTAAAAGATATTGATTGTGTTGCCTCTGGGTTACTCTGAACGAGTTTCATTAGCTACGGGAATACCTTGTCTTCTGCTATAGGACGAAGGTCGGAACGCTTAGAAACTGCACTCATCTTAAGCCTGTCACCATAGCACTTGGAAGCATGAAGAGTAGGAGTTCAAGGTCATCCTTGACTGTACAGTGAGTTCTAGGCTAGCCTGGACTACATGAGACCTAAGAATAGAGGGGGAGGGACGAGAATCCCATTGTATTCTTTGAACGCCTTGACCACTTGCAGCATAAACAACCATCCATGGGCCCTAGAAATGCCCTGCCTGGACCAGGAAGCTGCTGGTCGCTATCCTCTGGTTCACTGACATGTGGGTAGCATAAGTACTACAGCCGCAGGAGTCTATCCCTTCCAAAGGAGACTGTAAAGCAGTGAGAAAATATGCACGGGACACAGAAGAACAGATTGAAGCCTCGAAAGGCTCTGTGCAGTGGCAAAGGCTACAGCCAGAGCACAGTCAAGGTCTTGTTGCCTGCAGCCCTTGGCCCAAAACCAACTGGGAATCAACATGCAGCCTGGGGCTTTTCCAGGACCAGGTGATAAGAGCTGTTCTCTTATTCAAAACTTTCCAGGTTCATTACAGCTTTCCCAAGAAACCTGCCAGCCAGTCACAATGTCCCTGGTCCCCACTTTACTAGGTGACGGAGAGCTGAAAGCACACACTGAGGGAAAGCCCAGTTCTTTGGGAACCATTTTCCTTCTTTGTCAATGCAAGAAGAGGAAAGGCCCGCTAGCAGGCAGGGTGGTGTCAGCAGCCTGGCTTAGGGTGAGGCATTTCCCCACCTCCCGACACCTTAGTCAGGATAGCTGTTAGAAGTGGGAGAATAGAGACCTCTATGTCCATTTTATGTTTGAGACAGGATCTCATGGAACCCAGACTGGCTTCAAAATCACCATTTAGCCAAGAACTTGAACCTCTGATCCCCCTGCCTCCACCTCCTGAGTTTGGGGATAACTGGTGTGCACCTATCAACCCAAGTTGTCTCTCTGGTGCTGGACTTGAACCCAGGACTTCCTTCAGGCTGGTCAGGCAACTCCATCAGCTGAGCTACATCTGTAGCCCAAGAGACCTCCAGATTCTCTCCCAGGTGGGTAATAAGGTATCGCCCTTCAGCAGTACCCCAGGCAAGTACCACAAACGCCTACTAGCCACCCAATAGGACCACTCCCCCACCAAAGAGAACCCCACAGAGCATGCTCCTTCAATACCCACTGAGGGGACCAGAAGCTGCAGGCGCTGCCGGTATCCGGGCTGGGACAGACAGGTATCCGTGACTCTGAGCCTTGAGTGGAGAGGGTTAACAGAGGGCTCTTGGCTCCATGGCTCTGTTCCAAAGGGTCTCCGTTAACACCAGAGGTCTCCTGCTATCTCACTCTCTTTAATAGATTTTTCCCATTGACGGCTCGGTTTATTGACTATCATTTCCTTTGCTGCAGGGGAGCTATTTTCTGGGTCACTGATCCAACCAACTTAAAAAGGGCTGCATTGATTGGGTTTTATTGGTGGTGAGTAGCACAGATAGGGGCTGGCTTGCTCCTACCTGCTAACAGCTCCTTTGTTTCCCACTCCCAGCCCCCACCCACCCACTCTGTTGACTTATGGGGGGGCAGGGTGAGGACAAAGTTGAAGCACTTAGGTGGTGGCCTTTGTGGAGTAATGGGGAACTTCTGGCTGCCTTGGAGCTCGCTGTAGCATCAGGGTAAAGTCCATTAAGAGGAAAGAAGAGAAGCCTGCGGAGTGTCAGGAAGGATGGGCACAGGGGAGAAAGTCGCTCAGTTTACACAGCACCACGTGCGGGGGTTGTCACGCGTAATTCCTTAGTGACGTGTACGGGTGACAAGACTCTTGAAGTCATCCTTCATTTGATGCTACGACTCTGAATGATAAATAAGACAATAATTGTTGCCACTTTGTGCATGAGAGATAGAAGGTTAAAAGAAGCCTACCCAAAATCACACACACACACACACACACACACACACACACACACACACACACACACACAGAGTGAGGAATTCAAAACTAAACCTAAGACTTTCCAGCTTCAGAGCGCTGGTTGTTCTATGCCGAGAGCTTAAGCAGCTGACAGGTGTGAGGCCATATTCACACTTAACGTAAGCAGGTGATTATTTATATCTATGCAGGGCCCAGCTCACTAATAAGACAAAGGGGGAAAGGGTCTAGAGCAGCAATTCTCAACCTGTGGGTCGCAACCCCTTTGTGGGTTCACGGGGACCGCCTAGGATCATCTGCATATCAGATATTTACATTACGATTCATAACAGTAGCAAAATCACAGTTATGAAGTAGCAACAAAATAATTTTATAGTCGGAGGTCACCGCAGCATGAGGAACTGTATTAAAGGGTCACAACATTAGGAAAGTTGAGAACCGCTGGCCTAGAAGAACCAGAGAGACCTTAAAGATAACTAGGTCAATTCCCTCACTCTTATGAGTAGGGGGAAAGGAGCTGGAGAGACCACCCAGAGGTTAAGAGCACTAGATTCAGTTCCCAGCATCCACATGGTGGCTCACAACCATCCGAAGGATCTGACCCCCTTTTCTGGCCTCCATGGACACCAGGCACACACGAGATACATACACTTCCATACATGTAAACAAAGCATTCACACACATAAAACAAAAATAAATAAACCTTTAAAGAAAATAAGTGGGGGAAAAAGTGAGCCTCCAAAATGTAAAATAACAGGCTGGGATATTGGTTCAGTGGTTCCGTTCTTGCCTAGCCATGTATGAGGCCCTGGGTTCAATCCCCAGCACAGAAAGAAAAGAAAGAGAGATTGAGATTGAAAGGGGGGGGAACGGGCTGGGGGATGTCGCTCACTTGGTAGAAAGCCTGGGTGGCATTCAAGAAGCCCTGGTTCCATCCTCAGCTTGGGATATAAACAAATGCGGTGGCGGTGGCCATAATCCCAGCATTCGGGAGGGGAGGCGGAGGCGGGATGATCAGAAGTTCAAATTCATCTTTGACTACACAGATAATTCAAGGTTCACCTGGGATATGAGACCCTGTCAAAAAGGAGGGGGAAGGAAGGAAAGAGGGAAGGAAAGAAGGAAGGGAGGAAGAGAGGAAGGAAGAAAGGAAGGGAAGGAGGGAGGAAGGGAGAGAGGAAGGAAGGAAGGAGAAATTATGTGCCCAAGATCAAGTAACACTCATATGCATGAGCCTTCACTTATTAACATGCTGGGTGCTTGGAATCGTTCCCTAGATCTTAAGTGGAGAACAGAGAAGCCAGTCACCCGCAGGAGCACTCATCTGTCTCAGCCGCTTTGATCTTTATCGGGGTCACTTATGGGACTTTTCCTCCCTCACCCTCCCACCCGGGCCTGTTGGTACATGCAAGGCTTTGGGTCCCTCTGCCAGAGCTTTGCCTTGGTGGCCACACGGGAATGCCCCTGCAGCCTCACCCTGTACAATACAGAAAGGACAGCCTTGGCCATCCAGAGTCCTCCTGAAGCACAGGGCCACCCTGTGCAGAACACGAACGAACTGCAAGAACGCAGATCGGCAGCACGGGTCGGGATGGACACCTGCGTGATGACTTCAGCGTGCGGGGAGTGAGACGGGAAGGGTGGCGCGTGTCTGTGAATCTGTGGAGTTCATCCTGATCACTCTGTTTGTGGGCTCATGTATTCATTCAGCAAGCTTCTGTTGGCCCAGCACCCCCATCTGTGGTGAGCACCGTCCTGGGACCTGGTGATTCACAGATGAACAAGACAGTCTCTGCCCAGAAGAAGCTTGTGGCTGGATGCGGGTCAGAATCATGTGTACAAAGAATTTCAGCTTGGTGTGGTGAGCACCACAGTCAAGACACAGGGGAAGGGAGAGAGACGGAGGAAGGGAAAGAGTCAGGAGAGAGAGGATGAGAGAACAGGGTGGGCCAACTGGGAGAAACCCGCAGAGGCATGGCCTGTTCTCTGAACAGGAGCACTCAAGTTCAGGGAGGGAAGGGAGGGGCTCCTAGGGAAGGGAGGAGAGAGCCGCAGAAGACCAGGTTCGGGGGGGGGGTGGGGTAGTTAGGAAGTATAGGCAGAGAGGGTCTAAGCCTGAGGTGGAAGCACAGAAATGTCTTGTCGAATCTGCCAGATAAGACCAAGTCTTCTGCACGGGAAGGTCCCACAGCCAGGCCGTTACTCTTTGGGCCTCCAAAATGCTAAGCCCAAGTGTGGGATGCCCACGGTTTGTGGGAGAGACATTCTGCCGCAGGGGCTGTGACATGGCTGCCTTTCAACCTCCATTCCTCGCTCTCTCCCTCAGTCCCCTCTAATGCAAAATTTGTGTCTCGCTCCATCTGAATGGGAGAGTTACATCATCCAGATTAAATAAATTAAATGAATGTCTCCTCCTGGGCAGGAAGTTTGGCACATTTCAGAGAGAATTCCAGCAAGCCCTCCAGAAACCCACAGATGGCCCGAGAGCCGCCCAGATGAACAATGGCTATAACGGTCTGCAGGAATGACCAGAACCCATTTCCCTGCTGTGTTCATCTGCAGCAGACCGTGGGTGTGAGCTGTTAAAAACCAGGGTGGCTGCCAGAGGAGCTGAGAAACCAGGGTGCTTGTGACAAATCTCGCACCTCTGCATGCCACACTCCACCCGTGAGCCCACACGGATCTCTGAGAAGTTCCAAACCCAAACTCTGAAAAGATACGGGAAGTTTGTGGACCCTGTTTTAAAGTGGCTTTCACATATACTGTCCACTTTCACACACATGCACACAGACTTCACACATCATACACACAGCACACTGGATGAGAACCTGTGCATATTATCGAGGGGGGGGGAGAGGGAGAGAGAGACAGTAAGCTCAATTTGTTCAAAATAAATCCAGACTCAGGAGATCTTGGACAGCTTGTGATCTGAATGACCCTGGATAAGCCACCTCACCCTCTACCCCTGAACCTCTTTATCTCCCATAATGGCGTGAGAATGAGCATATAGCATAGCTCAGGGGCTGGGAGATGGTTCAGCAGTTAAGAGCACTCGCTGCTCTTGCAGAGGACCCAGGTTCAGTTTCCAGCACCCACATGGTGACTCTCAACCTTCTGTAACTCCAGTCTCAGGGAATCAGATGCCCTCTTCTGTCCTCTTGGGGTGCCCGCATACATGACAGATATACATGCGTCCACATGGATTAAAAATATGAATAATTTAGAGAAAAAAGAAAACAGCATAGCTCCTTTGAGTATTTGCCATGCATCAAGCAACTCTCCTCTGAGACCGGAGCTCAACAAATTCTGGCCACCTACCTTCGTGCCCGCAGCCTGAAAGCTAAGACTCAGTCTTCCATTTTCAAATGGTTTGAAAAACAATCAAGAGAATAATGCTTCTCGACACATGAAATTTATATGAAACTTGAATGTCTGGATCCATAAATACAGTTTTGCTGGAACAGAGCCATGCTCATTCATCTATGTCTGTGGCCACTTCCGGGGGAGATATGACAGAGACCTCAGGGCCCAAAGCCGAAAATATTTACCTGCTGGCCCTCTAAAGAGAAAGCTTGCCAAGTCTCCTTTCCAGTGGTACCCACTCCCATCCTGATGCCTAGACTCAGGTACTCTTTGTAATTCTCCCCACACACACACCCCTGTCCCCCCACCACCCTGTCCTTCCAAGCTGAGATACACAAAGAGTAACCCAGCAAGGACGAGGTACCGGACTTGCTGGCTCTGTGCTGCTCACTCCTGGGACTTGCTCCCCTACACGAGTCTCTAAGGCAGTGCAGAGGGCATCACGGACTTGCACACTGCGGAGAAATCCTGAGAATGGGGCCTCCATCGCCACCTCCCAGGGGGCATCAGCAACTGAGTCTCTCCCTACTCATCCTCAGACCAGAGTACCCCAACTCTCCTCTCCCCCACCACACCGAGCTCAAAGACCACCTGGTGTTAAGTGGCTTTTGTCTTTCTATTGTATTGTCTCATGCACCCCACACTGGTTCCTCTATGCATCACTAAGGGGGCACTGAACTTCTGAGCCTCTTGCCTCCATCTCCCCAGGACTGGAACTAGATGCGTGTGCCAGCATGCCGGGTGTATGCCACGCTGTACATCAAACCCAGGCGAAGCCACTCTACCAGCTGAGCTACATATCACTGCCCCTAGCAAGTGATCTTCTAAAAATATTTATTTTTCTAAAAATGTTCACCTAGGATGAGGAGGGTTGAGTTACCCTCTGCTATTTTGACTGGTCCATACAAAGCCCCGTCTTGGCTTGCTGCTTTCATACATGCACACACACTGATTCCCTTTATCCTCGAACTCTGTTTCTGTATGATAGTGTCTGTTTGCTGAGCGCTTGCAAAATGAGTGGTTACTTCATTCGTAAGCAGATCCTTTATTTACATAAACAGTCTCGTGTTGTTCATCTTCTGATTTCCTACTGTTTTCCCCTTCACATTTTTGCTCTTTACTCTTCTTCCTTTGAGGTACAGTGTGCATACAGCGAGGTGTGCAACTTCCCATTGATTTATTTTTAAATTTTAATTTAGAGCTAGAGGGATAGCCCTGAGGTCCAGAGCATTTGCTGCTCCTGCAGAGGACCTGGGTTCAGTTCCCAGGACCCACACTGTAGTTCACAACCATCCGTAATTCCAATACCAGAGGATCTTCTGACCTCCATGAGGGCACTACACAGGAATAAGCATGGCATATATATATATATATATATATATATATATATATATATATATACACACACACACACAAGTCACTCATGCACATAAAATACAATTTTAAATATTTTATTTATTTATTCATTTGGCTATTTGGTTTTTCAAGATAGGGTCTCTCTGTGTATCCTTGTCTGTCCTGCAACTCACTCTGTAGACCAGGCTGGCTTCAAACTCAGAGATCCACCTGCCTCTGCCTCCCGAGTGCTGGCATTAAAGGTGTGCGCCACCATCGCCCAATTAACTTTTTAAAATTTTTAAGTGTGTGTGTGTGTGTGTGTGTGTGTGTGTGTGTGTGTGTGCCCATGCCCATGTGTTAGGGTGCCCACAGGTGCCAGAACAGGCTGTCAAATCCCCTGGGGCTGGAGTTACAAGTGGTTGTGAGCCCCTGATGTGGATGTCAGACATCAAGCTCAGGTCCTCCAAAAGAACCTCAAGTACTATTAACCACTGGGCCGTCTCCCCAGCCCCTGAGCCCCCTTTAAAGCTTGGTGATTTTTACATGTGTCCAATTGGCCTTCAGTAATATGGGTTCCATATCCACAACCCCAACCAATCACAGAATGAAGATATTACACTTTTTTTAATGTGTCTCTACCGGATTGTACAGACTTTCCCTTGTTTTCTCCTAAACAACAGCTGTCATTGTATTGGACACCGTAAGGAAACTGGAGATTGCTTAAAGGTGCAGCATACACCTGAGTCCTGTCCAACATTGCACCCATGCTACACAGCAGATTGTCGGTATCCTCAGGGGACCCTGAAACAAATCCCAGGGCACAGCTATAAACACCTGTGCTTATAAAACACCTGGATTTAAAAAAAAACAAAACTGGGTAGTGGTGGCACAGGCCTTTAATCCCAGCACTAACTTGGGAGGCAGAGGCAGGCGGATTTCTGTGAGTTCAAGGCCAGCCTGGTCTACAGAGTGAGTTTCAGGACAGCCAGAGTTACAACAGAGAAACCCTGTCTTGAAAAACCAAAAGGAGGAAGAGGAGGAGGAGGAGGAGGAAGAGGAAGAGAAAGAAAAGTAAAAAACAAAACAAAACAAAAAAAACCCCAGCAGTTCTAGCAGCAACATAGAGTATTTGTATCTCTTCTCAGTCACTAAACAATCCTCCTTCCCCCCACCCCATCCCCATCCCCGATGTACTTATTATACCAGATTTTATCACCACTCATTGGTTAAATCTGTCCTTTTGGTGTGGGGAGTCAGAGGGGGGTCTGAATATTCTCCTGCTCACTGAGTAACTAAAGCTGGCCATGAACCTCCCAACTCTGCCCTTTGCCTCCCTGTGTAATCCTCCGGGTTACAGGCATGTGCCACCACACCTATTTTGAATTTGTTCTAGAACTTCATCTCTACCACATCATAACCAGCTCCTCGTTCAGGTCTTGCCTCTTTCCATCAGCCTGCCTAGGAGATTCTTCTACATGGTCGTGGGCAGCTGTAGTTGGTTCTTTTCAGCTGCTCGGGGACTAAATTTGGGCAATCTCTGTATAAGGCTCTGTGTGCATCAAATCTGCCGCTGGCTGTGCTGCTGGCCGCATCTCAAAGCATCCGCCCGGCTCACTGATCCACTCTCCGAGGGAAGGTTCCTCGGCTGGTCAGCTGCAGCCTGCGTACCTGTCTCTGGGACGCATAGCAGAGCTGCTGGGGCACAGGAAACGGGCAGACTGAGAGGGACAAACTCCGTGAGCGTGAGCGTATCCACAGAAGCAGAGAAGTCAGAGAGCACGGGAGGGGTTGCTCTGGTGCTCCTCCCCTGACCTCACCCCCCCCCCTTCACACCACCCCTCCAGGAAAACCTTTCAGCTCCTCCTCCACGCCCTCTCGCAGGACCTAGCTCTTAGCTTCCTGAACATAGCAGCCACCACCGCAGCCCGCACCATCCCGCTGCATTATAACAAGACGATAATCAATGAACCGCTAACTCTATTGCCATAAAGGAGTGAGCCCAACCTTATATAATTCTTTTTAATTGTTTTCTCACATTACAAGGTTTTTTTTTTTCTTTTTGCTAAACTTATTCCGCCATAAGTTATGTCGTTTAATTTCTCAAAGTGCTAATAATTTAATTGCTTCCTTCCTGCAGACAAAGTGCCTGCGCTGTCTTCCCTCCCCAGCACGGAGATTATAAAACGGAGTTGGCAGGAGTACCTAAGAGGGGCGTCCTTTTGGCGGCAGGATTTGCTAGGAAGCAGCTTTTCTCAGAAGTCAGTATGTGGGACTGGGAATTTGGCTTGGGACTTCAAAGGCCCAGCTGAGGCTGCCCACTAGCTCCAGGGGGGTTATCATAATCACAGAGGAGGGGAAAGGAAGGCTCTGAGATCAGAGTGGCAGGTGAGGTGAGGTAGAGGGGGAGCTTACAACACCCCACTTCCCACTTTGGAAGGCTGTCAGAGAAGCTGGCCTCGTTCACAGCTGTGGGGAATTAGATCAGATGGGGGGGGTGTCCCCTGATGGTGACATCTGATGACAGCAAGTGGACTCTATGGCCTCTGGCTGACAGCCTGAGCCACTCTAAAGCGGCTGGCTTTATCTTCGCACCCAGGCTGTTGTTAGTGCTGTTTTCCAGGTGAGTAAAGGGAGACAGAGAACAGTTAAGTCCAGCCAGTGAGGTAGCTCAGTGGGTAGAGGAATTTGCTTACAGGCCATGGAGCCTGAGTTCAATCCCTGATCCCACAGCGGGAGAGCCAGGTCTGAGAGTTAGTCAGCCTCTGACCTCTGCTCATACTTGCACTCACATGTGCAAACACGCACACACACAAATAAATACATTTTAAAAACTTTTAAAGAAAGGGAGTTAAGTGGTCCAGGTGGGATCCCAGCACTCGAGAAGCAGGAGCAGGAGTACCAAGCATTTCTGGCCAGCCCGAGCAGAGCAGTAGTCTGAGACCCTATCTCAAGTCAAAAAGGGAGCCCGGGCGAGGTCAACAAAGCATTTGCCACAGCAAGGCAAACAAGGATCTGAGTCCTGTAGTTAGGACCCATACAAAAGAGCCAGGCGTGGCGACACACTTGTAACCAGTGATGGGGAGATGGAGACTAGGAGCAGCTCTCGGGGGCTCTCTGGCCCACCGGCCGGCCTAGACGCCTGAGCTACCTCCAGGCCAGTGACAAAGCATGTCTCAAAAAAAACAAGAGGGCTGGTGCATGAAAAACAAAGTCTGAGGATGTCCTCTGGTCTCCAGATCCAAGTACACGCGTGTGTGCCTGCGTCTGCATGCACACACACACTGCACACGCACACACACAGATGTGTACATATACACAAAGCCAGAAGCAGAAAGGGAAGCAACGAAAGCTAACTTAGGCTGTCGCAGTTTGCTGGTGACACAGTAAGAATTTAGCCTCCAGAGCCCATATTGTCATCAGCAACACAATCGTCTGCCACTGTCTGGACTGATGACTTCAAACCTGTGTGGCAAGAGGGGAAGGATATAGGCCTGGGGTCAGGATCCTGGGTGAGCTATTCTCGACGTTTCCAAAGCCGTCCTCTTGCTCCCTCCTGCCCAGGGTCTGATCCCACCAAGCTGCCCCACCCACCCAGTACCTCGGGGTACACCCACATCCACCCAGAGTCTACAGGTCTTGCTCTTCAAGAGGTTCACAATCCTCAGCCCTACCCTCAGCATCCAAAGAGTCGACACCCTCCGATTTCCCTTCTGCCTCTTGCATCTTTGCAACCCTGGCTGCTGTTTTTCCAGTCTGGAAACATTGGTATTGTTTCTTTCATTCTACATGGCCTGATTAAAAATAATAATAATAATAACACCTTTCCCGAATCCCAGAGTAGAGTCCCCTGTCACAGCTGCCACGGCTCTTCAGAACATCTGGAGCACACTTCTCCCTGCTCCTGGTCAGTGGGGCTGCTGGAGTGAGCTTACTCAGGTGTCCCCTCTTGTGACTTACCAGCTCGGTGACTCTGGGAACATTTTGTAGCTCCTCTGAGCATGTGACGTGGGGGATAAATGAGTAACACGTGTAGAACGTTTCGTCTGGCACACAGCGAGTGCTGAAAGTTTCCCTGTTGTGACCGGGCCGCCGCCCCCATTTCCTGCCGGCACCTGCCATCTAGCAGCTGCTCCACGGAGAAGTGAGTGAAGGGACTGGGAGGTGGCTCAGAGGTTAGGAACACCGGCTGCTCTTGCAGAGGACCCAGGCTCATTTCCCAGCACCCACGTGGTGGCTCACAACCATCTGGAATTCCAGCTCCAGGGGATCTGACGGGCTTCCTCTGGCCTCTGCCGGCATCAGGCGTGTACACGGTGCATATGCGTACATGCGGCAGGCAAAACACTCATACGCATGCAAATAAAGAAAATCTTTAAAAATAAATTAAGTGAAAGGGAATGTAACTCAACCGGTCAGTGCTGGCCTGGGTTGAATCCACAGCACCACAGAAGCCAGACATGGTATCACGGGTGGGCTACCCTGTCTCAAAAAAAAAAAAAAATGTGCAGCCCATTTCTGCACCCAGCCACTCTTCTGTCTAAGCTGAGAAAATGAGTTACGCAACTCCAGGAGGGTGCAACAGGACCTTAAGTTTCCAAGCTCCCCTCCCTTCCATTCCCAAGGAGACTCCTACTGCCAGCAGAACACCTACGTACCAATGACACCTCTGCACTAAGTCGCGACCCAAAGTCTCCATCCATCCTTGGCAGAGAACAGCAGAGGCCAAACGGGGTGCTAGCACTAGGAACTATGAGACTTCCAGGAAATCCACCTTAGCTAAGCACAGGGAGCTCAGAGCCACTAGGGCCTGGAGTAGCGACAGCTCTTCCAGGAGTGGGAGTGGCTTCCACCACCCTGGGGTTGATGTGCCCATCCCCCAGATGGGCCTCTGGTACCTCAGACTTGAGTTAGGAAAAATGTTATTAGTGAACATAAGTCTGCCAGGCCCACCCACCTCCTTGACTAAACAGGAAGCATCTGACAGGTAGAGGCCTGCTTTACATCCCCATAGACAATCTTCCCCAGCACCCACTCTCTCAGTCCTCCGCCCACAACTATTCATTATGTACCGATGTAGGTGCCAAGGACCCAGGCTGGAGGCCTGAGGTTCTTCCTTTTTTTCTTTTTGGAGTGTGCTCATGGTGTGTGTGTGTGTGTGTGTGTGTGTGTGTGTGTGTGTGTGTGTGTAAGTGCACACAAGTATATATGCACATGCATGTGTACATATGTGGAGTCTAGAAATTGACTGTCTTCCTCTATTGCTCTCCACCATATTTTTTGAGACAGGGTCTCTCACTAAGCCTGGAATTCACCAGCTGGCTAGACTGGTGAGCGGGGACCCTCCTCCCAGCGGTGGGCTTACAAGCATTCCCTGCCGTTCCTTGGTTTTCACCTGGGTGCTGGGGATCTGAACTCAGGTCTCTGCGCTTATTCAGCAAGTATTTTACCCACTTGGCCCATCTCCCTAATTCTGACGCTCATCCTTTTGAGGCACTAGCTGCAAAATCTCCAGAGCACCTGACGGAAGCTTGCTTCACTGCGTCCCAGAAGACAGCCTAGGTCCAGCCAAGGCTAGCAAGGAGAAGCCACAGTTGCACATCTACGAAGAGAATGACTACTCTTCCTCCTTTCCTTTCGTGCTGGTGTCTGAGGACACATGGGACAATCACAAGCCTGACCTGGAATCTCCAGGGAGGATCCAGCCCAGGCTGCACTCAAGGGAATGTCCCTGTTGCCTGAGTTCTGGGACAATGTCCAAAGCCACTGATGTGTGCAGAGTTGGGTAAGCAGACCTGGATGTCTCTCTCTGCTCTATGGCCAGCCAACAATAGGCTTAAAGGTCACAAAGATAAGATGCCACAGATATACCTCTTAGGCAAGCACCCCATAGGCTTTCAAAGTCCTGTCTCCTCCCTTCCTTCACTCCTTCCATAACACCCTGGAGTCTTCCCTTTTTGCAAACTGAACCTCCTGAGTCCCAGCCTTCTGTCTTCAGTTCTGATAATATCTCTTCAGTCTGGGATAACCTGCTTTCAGCACCCCCATCCCCACCCCGTTCAGTCTGTCCTTCCTCAATGCCCACTCTAGTGCCGCCTTCTCCTGAAGTTTTTCTATGATCTTTCCAGTAAAGAGGAGCTTTCTCTATCTCCCAACTTGGAACACCCGATTCAAGTCTCCCCTAGGCTGTAGTTCAGGGCTTTGGCTTCTGAACTCATACCCCATGGGTTGATAGGTTGGCTGAGCTGGGTGGCTTCCAGGCAAGTTTCCTCTCTTCTTCTTGTTTCTTTGGTTTGGCTTGGTTTTTATAATCATTGAAAAATATAGCTGGCACAGTAGTGCATGCCAGTAATGCCAGCACTCTGGAGGCTGAGACAGGAGGATGGAGAGTTGAAGGCCAGTTTGAATAAGAATGGCCCCTACTGGCTCATAGATGTGAATGCTGAGTCCCTAGGGACAGGTACTCTTTGATAGGATTAGAAGGATTAGGGGGTGTGACCTTGTTGGAGGAAGTGTGTCACTGGATGGGATGGGCTTTAAGGTTTTAAAGCCCACACCAGGCCATTCTCCCCACCCCTACCCCCAACCCTCTCTCTCTCTCTGCCTATGGATCAGCATGTAGCTCTCAACTACTGCTCCAGTGCTGCCTGCCTGCATGCCACCATGCTCTCTGCCATGATGGGAACAGACTAAACCTCTGAAACTGTAAGCAAGGCCCCAGTTAAATGCTTTCCTTTACAAGAGTTGCCTTTGTCACAGTGTCTCCTCACAGCAATAGAACGGTGAGTAGGACAGCCAGCCTAGGCTACACGAGACCCTGACTCTAAAAACCCAAAGAAAGAAGGAGAAAGAAAGAGAAAGGGTCAGGGAAAGAAGGAGAGAGGACGGGGAGGGAGCAAGTCGGCTACAGAGACAGCTCAGTCAGTAAAGAGTTCGATCCCCAGAAGCCATGTAAAAAAGCCAAGTGTGGTGATGCATGCTTGCAATCCCAGGGCTTTGGGAGTTGAGAGAGGGGGATTTCAGAGGCTCACGGCCCTGGCCTACTTGGTCTACTTTGGAAGTTCTAGGCCAGCGAGAGACCCTGACTCAAAAACAAAAGAAGAAAGAAATGTAGATGGTGCCTGAAGGACAACATTAAAGGTTGTCCTCTGGTCTCCATATTCACCCATTGGCATTTACTACTACACCCAGCTCTTGATCTGTTCCTGCCAAAGAGCTCACAGTCCTCGGCCTCGTGTATTGACAAAGAAGAAGCTCCCGTCTGGTTGGGAGGTCCACAGTAGCCTGTCTATGAGTGCAGACCATCTTAGAATGGAGCCGTAAGGAACTGAACAGCAGGGCTGCCTCCAGGAAGGCACAGCAAAGCCCCGAGGACGGGAGTGAGAAAGATCATGAAATTTCACTGAAGGGCCAATGAGATGGCTCCGCAGGTAAAGGCTTTTACTTAGAAGTCTGATGACCAGAGTTTGGACTACAGGAACCATGTAAGAGGTGAAAGCAAAGACTGACCAGGACGCTGTCCTCTGACCTACACATGTGCACCCCCAATCACACACTAATAATAAAATTAATTAAATAGATAAGAAAAGAGACGATTTCACTGGCTCTGAAGATGTGACTCAGTAGGGAAGCACTTGCCTTGCATATCTGAGGCTCTAGGTTCTATCCCCAGGTTACAAAAATAAATAAAATCCCAGCCAGGAAGAGGTGGCGCACAACTTTAATTCCAGCACTCGGGAGGCAGAGGCAGGTGGATCTCTGTGAGTTCGAGGCCAGCCTGGTCTACAGAGTGAGTTCCAGGACAGTCAGGGCTACAACAGAAAAACCCTATCTTGAAAAACAAAATAAATAAATAAATAGATAGATAGATAGATAGATAGATAAATAGAAAGAAAGAAAGAAAGAAAAAAAAAAGAAAGAAGGAAGGAAGGAAGGAAGGAAGGAAGGAAGGAAGAAAACTCCACTGGAGAACATTGTAGAACATGAGTTTTTTTTAAAGCAGAATAAATGTAGATTTATTAAGGAAAAGTGAAAAAGAACCCCCCTCCCAAGAATAGGGAAAGGTCCAAGGGAAGAACACCCTGTTGTATGACTTAAATTTGGGTCCACATGGATGTCTCCCCTACTCAGTAGGTAAGTGGTTCGCACGTGCAACTCTAAGCACAATATGAAATGTGAACTCAGGGGCACCTGTTTTCAACTCTGCGAGGACAAGAAAAACAAAGGTCTGGTTACCAAAAGGACAGAAGGAAAAGTAGAGACCCAAATGTAACCGGTCGTGACTGAGGGTCCAGGCTGAGACCCTACGAGGGGCCAGAGAAGCCAGAGAGAACTGCAGGAGCGAGGGCACCCCCTGGGACATTGGGGAGGGACTGGAATCTGCATGGTGGGGGGGGCTGGAGGGACTGGGGGAGGACTAACCACTTTTGTTTTTAAATTTGAGACAGAGTTTCATGTAGCCCAGGCTGGCCTTGAAGTTGCCTGTATCTGGGGCTGGCCATGAGCTACTGATCCTCCCCAGGTATGTACCATCATGCCCAGAGTGAGCGGTGCTGAGGATGGAGCAGGTGCTGGGGCCGGAACACAGCAGGGCTTCGTGCATGCTGGGTAAGCACTCAACCAACCACTGTGCTGTTAATACATCCCTGAGAAAGGGGCAGCCTTTAAAAGGAAGAGCCCGACATTCCCACCCTGTGCTGCACCAAGGAAGCGAAGCAGGGGAGAGAAGACTGCAGTGACCACGTTTATCTTGGCCACTCACTCATTAAGGGGGCTTCGGGGGCCCCCAACCTGAGCCTCTCAGATTCTTTGTCAATAAAATGAAAGGTTCAGACAAGAGAGATCTGAAGAATAGCTCCAGCTCATTTGGTTCTATGATGGCTGCAAGAGCTTCTGCAGATGTGCATAAAATAGATTTGTTTTAGCAGTAGTAAAACCAAACTGAAAGTCAGATTTATCATTTTAATTAAATATACTTTACACTCTTAATTTTTTTTTTTACAGAGCAAAAATGCTCTCCCCTCCCCATCAGCTTTCCCTTTGTGGGAGACATTCGTGTCTGCTGCACAGTTTAAGAAAATATTGAAGTACCCCCTAAGAGGATACACAATTAACAAGACCTTAGCATGTAATCCTTAACAGAGAAATGAGACTGACTTGTAGGAGGGAAGACGAAATTAGAACTATCAAGCCGGTAAGCGTTAGGCAGGGCCAAGGTATCTGAAGACTAAGAATCAGGTCAAACTGCGCAATATAACAAGATCCTGCCTCTAAAAGTTATTTAGAAATTGAAACAACAAAACTATGGGGGTTTTTTTTGTTCTTGCTTTTGTTTAAAATTTGCTATTGCCAGACTGAGGTTGTAGCTCCATTCATAGGTTTCCCTAGCATGCATGAGGCCCAGGGCTCAACCCTCAGCACTGCATAAAGCAAGTGTGACATCACATGCCTATAATAGCAGCACTCAGGAGGGGGGAGACAGAAGGATCTGAAGTTCAAGGCTGGGGGCCGGAGAGATGGCTCAGCAGTTAAGAGCACTGGCTGCTCTCCCAGAGGACCTGGTGTCCAACCCGAAATACCCACATGGTGGGTCACGACATCTCTAATTCCAGTTGCAGAGGATCCAGAGTCCTCTTCTAGCCTCCACAGGCACTGCGTGCACATGAAGCAAAGACATACATGCAGGCATGCACATTAAATTAAAAAGTTTAAAACAATAATATTTAACATATAAACTTTATTTTTAAGCTTAGGGTCATCCTTTGATACATAATCAAATTCAAGGCCAGCTGGGCTACATGAGACCCTGCCTCAAAAACAAAACAATAATAGTAATAGTAATAATAATAATTAATAATCATAATAATAAACAGCCAGTCTGCTATCTTCCCTACCAGTTTAGAATCACTAACCTTTGGGCTGGTGGAAGATGAGACATAGACCCTGGGGTCTGGAAATGAGAGTTTGGTCCTCTCTCCCACTGAAGGTGGCACAAGGCTAATTGCTCTCTGAACTTAAGAGTGCTCAGCGATAATGTGGAACTCCAGATACCCACTTTGCAGGGCACAGGGGAAATGAAACAAGATAACATGCGTGGAAAGGCTCAGGAAAACAATGAGGTTTAAAGCTCACATACACATACCTTATTTTTAGAATGTCAAATTGAAGTCATGAATGGCTGCCCTCCACCTGGCTAGACACTGTGTCCTCTGCGTGTGCATCCTCCTGATGTTCTTCTCCACCTGGTCCCGAGGACTCACTGGGAGATCAGCTCTGCCCCAAACTTAACCAACGACCATTGCTATAAACTACCTGAGGAGTCTAGGCTCGGGTGGACAGGTGAACATGCACAGGATAGATCAATTGGCGGCCGCAGCCAGCCCCCTGAGCCGAGGGAGAAGCTCCAGTGACTCGTGGACTGTTGAGGGCTGGAGGTGACAAAGGGAAGAGTTTCTGTTGTGCAAGAAGAAAAGACAGACACACAGACAGATACACACATACATATCACTGTTCCCTCCCCCACCCCCCAAAAAATCCAGGGTTTGCCAGCCTGGTCCTGGTCCTGCCTTTAGCTGGATAAATGCATAGTTGTCCATTATTTCTGACAAGAACAAATATAGACACTCTCGGGGAGCTGAGTACAGACTAAGTGGAATAACAATGCTTAATCTGTGAAGAGAGAAACTGCCTTCCCTCAGCAGAGCCCCGCCCAGCGGGAGCCTCTGCCCCTCATAACTCAAGTCCACACTTAATTAAAAAAGGGGAGCGTCCTGCATGCAGGCCAACTGGCTCCAATTCCATCCTGATCCTTCAGACTGCTTGCATTCGTCTGTCCGTTTGTCTCTCTCCCACCAAAAGGGAAAAGAATTGAAAACAAACAAACCAATGAAACCCTTCTATCCTGCAGTCTTCTGGGAGGGCTCATCAGCTGAGCTTCTAGAAACCAAGAGGTGGAAATCTAAATGGACAGGGAGAGACAGGGCAGAGCCAAAAATAAAGACCAGAGATTTTCGTGTTCAAGGGAGTCCGGGGCTGCTGCAGGCAGTGGATGGAAAGCTGGAGTCACCAGCACCTTCTAAAAATAGAAACTGCTTTCCTCTGGCCACCACCAGTCTCCGGCCTCCTGGCTCAGGCTCTTTCCTCCTAAGACAGTGTTTCAAAGAAAAGGAGGGCAGCTCACACTCTGCTTTGTTTTTAAAATATGCTTAAAATGGGGCCAGGGAGATAGTGCTTTAGGGTGAGGCACTTGCTGGCCTAGCCTGATCACCTGGATTTGATCCCCAGGACCCGCACGGTGGAAGGAAAGAGGGCCTGCGGACTGTTCCTCGTCCCCCACACGCATGCTGCAGCAAGCACGTGCCTCCAAATAAATAAACATGTGCGATTAGCAATTTTAAAATATTAAAATGTGGGGTTGAATAAATGGCTCAGCGAGTCAAGAGCGGCAGAAGCACGGGGACCATTCACGTATAAGCCCCGTGGGCACGGTGGCCTGTCTATAACCCCAGTGTGAGGGAAGTAGCAGTAGGGGACCCCTGGGCAAGCTGGCTGGCTACACTAGCCAAATTGGCAAGCTCCAGGTGCAGCCAGGGACTCTGCTTCAGTGAATAAGATGGAGGGCGATCAAGGAAGACACTCATCTCAACTTTGGACATCCACATTTGCAGACACATATATGCGCAGGCACCCATATACGCGCGCCTACACGTACGCGAACATCCGCACCCACGATACACAATACACACAGAAAGGAAAAAAGGAGAAAAAAATTAAAATATTGCTCACCTCTTTTATTTAGTGGGTGTGTGTGTGCAAGTGCGCATGTGCGTGCTCAAGTGCGCATGTGCGTGCTCTTGGATGCCCACCTATGGAGGTCAAAGGACTACTTTGGGGAGCTGGTTCTCTTTCAACCATGTGGGTCCTAGGGATCAAGTCACCAGGCTCAGCAGCAGGCATATCTACTAAGTCATCTCACCCAGGCACTCACTAGATTTGCAAGTATGAATTATAGGTCCCCAAACTATGAACACTGAGAGTCCTGGGAATGCTGCAATTGTCGAACGTGGATGAGGCGTCTCGGGGGAACTACCTCAGACTACTGACGGCAGAGGAGACCCCTCAGGAGTCATTTGGGTTCCTCCTGATTTCTTGGAGGCTCTTGAGGACACCCAGCCCTGCATGACCAGAGGGACAGAGTCCTCATCTCCAGGACTTTTATTCAGGGACTGCTGGCCTCCACCAGGGAACCCCCGGAAGTTGGCAAGACCTTATTCATCCCCCTCCTTTTGGCCATTATATCTCCTGCTGACTGTGTAGAGAGCCCTTGTTTAGTAGAATCTCCAGAGAGAGTGTGTGTGGGTGGAGTATGCACCTGTAATCAGCACTCAGATGGAGCAGAAAGATCAGGATGCTACACAGGAGTCTGAGGCCTGCCTGAGTGACATGGGGTGGGGGTGGGGACACTCGGGCTAGTGGAAGGTGAAATGGAACAAGCGGAGCGGCTTTTTTACCCTCCTCTAAGCATGTGCTCCGGTAACAGTGCATTCTTAGTCCTGTGAGGACTAGGAGGTAAAAGATGCAAGAGCCATGTTTCTAACCTGAAGGGTGGGGGTGGGGCAGTGACCCTGTTAGAAGCCACAGACTCTCTCTTCAGTGAAGTGAACACAGGAGCACGCACACACTGATACAGGCAATTAGTTTCCTGAGGTGCACATCCCATTCATGGCAGGAGGAGGTTGAGGAACCCCTGCAGTCTAAAGGAAGCTGAGCGAAGTGGGCCACGGAGAGCAGGACAAAAGGCAGTCCAAGAGTGACACTTTTTTTTTAAGCGGGTACTGACCTGTCGCCAGCATATGGGAAGGCTCTAACACAGCCCCCACCCCGGACTCTGCTCTCTGGCTCATTCTCCCTGGTGAATGTTCCATCCTGGGAGACACCAAAGGGAGCCTATTCATCTCATCCCTGGGCTTCACCTAGTTGCTTTATCCCCTGAGTTCTCCCTTTAAGTGCCTGAAGCTCTGCTTTTCAAGGTTCTATAGGAGCCAAGCCTAAAGACATTGCTGTCTCTGCTAACAGGCTGGACAGGTTACCCCAGAATGTCCCCAGGTAATACAACACCGAGGACCAAATCCAGCCCCCTGCCATTCATTCCCCAAAGCCTCTGTGGGCCAGTTGTAGTGCTGCTCACCTGTAATTCCAGCACTCCAAGAAAGCACGAGGCAGGGGATCACAAATATAAGGTCAGCCTGGGAGACCTAGAATCTGTTTCAAAAGACCAAGCCGTAAGTAGACAGAGACAGGAGGATCCTTTGCTACATAGGGAGTTCCTGGCCAGACTGAGTTATAAGAGACTGTGTCTCAAAAAGGGAAAAGAAGAGAGAGAGAGAGAGAGAGAAAGAGAGAGAGAGAAAGAAACATGGGCTGGAGAGATGGCTCATCAGTTTAGAGCACTTGCCTTTCTTCCAGAGGACCTGAGTTCTGTTCCCAGCACCCACACCAGACGGCAGCTTCAGGAAGTCCCATGCCTCTGGCCTCTGTAGGCACCCTCAAATATCTACACATACACATAAATAAAAATAAAAGTTAAAAATAAATAAATAAAGAAAATAGGAAAAAAATTATAAAGGCTATGTGGGGAGAGCCTGCCTCTCTGACGGCTCCAGCACCTGCTCACTGTTGTACTGGGGCACCTTTCTTCTTTCCATGCCTGTACTCCGGGTCTCCCAGCTCCCACAGCAAACTATGGGCTGCCTTTGTATGAAAATTTACATATCTAAAGTCCACGCTTATATTTTATACTTTAGACTCCTAGGAAACAAGTTAGAGTCCAGTCCCCCAGTGTACTGGAGGTAGAGGGCATTTACCTGCCCTACCTCTCGTGGAGGTACATTAGGGGAGCCAGGAAGCACCCCGAATCTGAGTGCTGCAGGTGTAGGTCAGGCTTGGGGGTGTCCTCCAAGCAGCCTCGAGTGCTTCCTCAGAGCGAGTTCCTTTGGAGTATCCTCAATCCATGTGTGGAGGCCCTTGGGGTTAGTGTGCATTTGGGAGGCATCCATTGTCACCTCGTGTAAAGTGAGATGAGGGTGGCAGGTGGCGGAACTGAGCAGGCACACAAGGCTGGCTCCATCGATGTCACTTAACCCACAGGATGAGTTCCAGTCCGCTCCCCAGGCCTCTCTCTTCCTTCCTCTGCTCAACTACTCAGGCCCACTGGAGAAGAGGTGAGGGTGTTCCCTTTAGAAATGTTGTTCTTAACCCTAGTGTTCAGTCAGAGACCAGGGCGAGTGGGACAGCTGCAGCTGCAGTCTGTTGTCTCACTGGGTCTGCAGGCTGAGCCAGAGACAGGGAGGTAGGTTCCTCTGGTCTTTGCCAGGCCTGGGGATGGGGGGAGGAGAGGAAATACTGACTAGCCAGGGCCCTCCAGAGAAATGGAGGGACTCAGAACCAGACAGGCAGCCCTGGACAGGCCTCGACTAGAGCACCCACTCAGGGACCCACCTGAACCTCTGTGAGACCACATCAGAGCTCTCTTCCTAGAACTGCCTGTCTTCCTCCCCCACTTCTCCTGGCCTAGGAACTCACACCCCTCCCTAAACTGGCTCCATCCGCCCCAAGCTGGGATTTGCTTGGGCTTGCCTCTCCTTCCTTGGGCAGGGTGCCTGCAAAACTCCATTACTTTGCTTTTTATTGTAGCTATTCACCTGACAGGCATTTTTTGCAATTCTCTCAAGAATGAACAAGGCTCAAGGAGGTCCTACAGATCAGTCCTCCTCTGGGCCCTGCAGAACTCCTTGTATGTATATGGGGGTTTCTATAACAAGAAACAGAATGAAAGATACCTCACCAGAGATATGGCCTGACCCAAGCTACCCCTGGAGGAGAAGGGCAGCAGGTTTAAAGCTTTAAAAAAACAGTTTGGCAGATAAGAGGGGGAGTTGATGCTTCAGAATGAGCCCTATACAGCTGCCAGGGAGTTGATGTTCTTGTCCTAGCTCTAACTCCTCCAGGCTAAGAGAAACCTCGTGTATCATTTCCTTCTGAGAACCCCCATTGCCTCATCTGTAAAGTAGGGGTGTTTGACTAGATAGATGGATTTTGAAAGCAACCCCATGGGCCTGTGGGACCTTCTGGTGCCAGCCAGAGCAACCCAGACCCCCAGGGAGGTAATCTTTCTCATAGCTGCTTGCTTGTCACCTAGCACTGTGTCTGACATAGCAGATATTTATTGAATGGAGTAATGAGTGAAATGACAGACACTATGGTCAACTTCTTAGACAAAACTGAAACCCGTCCTATCCTTTGATCTTCAAGTCACTTGGGATTTCTTCTTCTTATCATCAGATGCTTGCCTTCAGGTAAGGAGTAAGATGGCAGAGAGGGGAACATCACCTATCCTTGAGTCTCTTGTTTCCACAGCAACGAATGACAAAGCAGGTCACAGTGAGGAGAGAACTGTGTTCATGCCAGTTCACATTTATTGAGCACCAACTGTGCATCTAGTGTTTTCACACAGCTTAATTCGCTTAATCATGGTCTCAGAAAGCTGCACAGAAGACAGTGGCAGGTTTCAGACTCTGATGCCCAGCAGTATTGACTAGCTGAGTTACCTGAGGTGAGGGGCAAAGGTCCCTTTCTTAGCTTTCTTCCATTTTCATTTGTAAAGTAAAATGGATAGCTCCACAGCACCAGGTTATGGGAAGGAAATGAGCACGTGGAGGCAGAGCGCTTCATAAATGCTAGTTATTATGGTTCCTCTGGGCACACAAGCCCGTTTGCCTCCCCTTCCCCCCAGGGCACACAGACTTGTTCACACTCCCACGTTTATACAGCTGCACAGAGGTGTGTGCTAACGCCAGCGGGAGGAGCTCGGGACTCCTCAGACCCAAAGCCCACGCCGGAACCGGTGGAGAAACTGCCGGGTCCTCAGCTTCCCTCTTTTTCCTCAGTTCTTTATGAATGAACTGAGACCGAAAGTAGTTTATTTTTTTATGAATGGAAGTACAAGATGTGAATGAAGCCCGGAGCCAGCCCCTACATTCTGATTGGCCTCTGTAGCTGGGAAACTCCGCCCTCAAGCCAGGCTAGGCGAGTCTGCGGATTGGCGGGCGTGCCTGGCCCTGGGGTTTCATTCACAAAAGTCAATGAAACAAAGGGAACCAGTAGGGGGGCGGGGGTAGAGAGAGAACTGAGGCCGAGGCAAAGGAAATGCACCAATCAGCTGCTCCCATGGGCTCACAACCGTCTGCTGCGCCCGGAAAACAAGCCGGGGCTCTGGGGACCCGAGGCTCAGGCTGCCTCGCTCCGGCCTAGCCCCGCCACCTTAGTGTGTCACCCCTCGGGCATGCTGAGCATCCCCCCGCGGCTCCTGCACAGACGCCCCGGCCTCAGGTGAAGCTGCAGAAGGGGAAGGAAGGGAGAATGTCTGTGATTCTCCCACACACCACACTCACTCTGTTGGGGCGCCCGCTTCCGCACATTCCGGGGCGGGGGTGGGAGGCGTCGGGATTCGGGGCTGGAGGGGGCGCCCGAGTTATGGGCGTGCGAATGGTGTGCGCCTTGCGCGCGCGCGCGCACACACACAGACACACACACACACACACACACTCACACGCGCGCACACACACGTCTTATGTAACCCAGCCCGGGCTGAACAGGGCTGCAGAAAGCAGACACGCCGACCCCAGCTCGCGGGAGCAGGTGGGACCTCCTCTGGCGGGAGGGGAGTGGCGGTGGCGGCGCTCGGCCGCGCAGGTCCCCGCGAGTCGGAGAAGTTTCGCTGTCCGACACGAAGCCTCGCGATCGGCCCCTCCCCTCCCCCCCCTGCAGCGCTCCCGGGACCGTGTACGAACTGCCTCCCCCCTCCCAGGTCTCTGCCTCCGCGCGGGGCCCCGGCCGTATGGCCGGAGGGAGCGGCCGGATGGAGCGGAGGATGAAAGGCGGATACTTGGACCAGCGAGTGCCCTACACCTTCTGCAGCGTGAGCGCCGCGCCGGCCTCCACGCCCGCCCCTGCCTCGCACCCCGCCCCTATTCGCCCCGTAACCCCCTCCCGGGGGGTCTCGGTGGGGTCCTGGGCGGCCTGGCCCCTGAACTACCCCGGGACCCCGCCCCCACCCCCAAGCTAGACTCCTTAGGGTGATTCGGGGGCATTCTCCCCCCTCCTTCCAGCAGAAATCTCCCGGAAATGGGAGCTTGGGCGAAGCGCTGATGGTCCCTCAGGGGAAGCTCATGGACCCGGGCTCCTTGCCGCCTTCCGACTCCGAAGGTAAAGAGTCAGACGAACTGCGACCCTTCTCCTCAACCCACACACATCCCAAATCCCTATCCTGGACCTCCCCAACCCGCGTTTCCCCCAAAGTCAAACCACCCATACGACTCCGATGGTTCTTCTCCGTCCCTCATCCCCAGTGGGGAGGCTGTCACCCGGGCTCGCCAGGTCTCTCCCCTCTCCTCTCCACCTCATCACCAATTCCAATATTCACCCATCAGATCTCTTCCAGGACCTCAGTCACTTCCAAGAGACGTGGCTCGCTGAAGGTGAGTAAGTTTTGTTGCCTTTCTAGAATTAGAAGTGGGACGTGGGGGGTCTTCTCTGTCTCCAGGAGTTCTTCAAACCCCCACCCCCCCCCAGTCCCTAACCACTTCGCCCTCCCAGCGCCCAGTGTGGACACTTATATCGATATTTTCTCTGCCCTGAGCCAGCCTTGTATAACTAGGCCTGGGGATGAATCAGACTATTGTGTGGGGTATTTGCTTATTTGAATGGAAGTTGGCCCTAGGCCCATTTTTCCTGGTTGAAATTTTAATTTGCAAAGTTTGTTTGGCAGGAGGCTCCAGGCCTAGGTGTAGTGTTGGGGTGTTTAAGTGTTGAAAGAGAGCAAAGAGGAGCAGGAGGAGTCATTTGTTACCTATCTTCTGGAGTTGCTCGAACACTGGTTTTTATTCCCTTCCTTTCACTTCTTCCCGACTCCAAGGGCCAATTTACTGTCCAAGCCAAAATAACAAAAGTTTCAATAATTCTTTTCTTGGCATTTTGGCAAAGAAGACTCAGGGCTGCCTCCCCAAATAGCCTTGATTATAATTCCAGTGGCAACTGGTCCTCCCTCCATCTCTCCTGAATACCTCCACCCCCGGCAAATGCCCCCCTTCCTGTATGCTGGCAGAGTGGTTGTGAGCTGGCCAGGATGGGGTCAGTGGCCCAGCCTGGGCTGGGTGGGGCAGTGTGTCCTAGTTGGATCCTACTTGGTGTGTTTTGGTGAGGTTATTTAGCCTGAGGGAGTTGCTGGTGGAAGGAGGCATGGTGACTTACGGTTCCTGAGACTCAGGAAGGCTAAACACCCCCATTAGCTGACACCTCCTTTGTATTAATAATCTAAAAACCTAGAAACCAAAAGTGAACTTTCTTAAGGTCTTTTCTCTTCCCCATTCCTCTACCTGGGCACCTTTCTTTTGGAATTTAAAAGCTCAAATCCACCTCTCCTAGGATTCTCTATGGGAACGATCGGGTGAGAAAGGCAAGACCACTGAGTAAATCTGTGGAATGAAGTGAGGTCTGTCTTGGGGTCTCAGTCTCTCTCTCTCCCTCTCTCTCTCTCTCTCTTTCTCGCACACACACACATATATATTATTATTATTATTATTTATTTTTGTTGTTGCATGTAGTCCATCCTCCAAAAATGTGGGATGGGGAGGGTTCTGGAGTACTGCGTGTATCTTCCTCTGCTGTATACCCTGAGTGCCCGTGCCCACCTCCTAGTTACAGGCAGAGCTTTGCTAGGTGGGCAGACCCCTCCCCAGGTTCTGGAGCTGAGGAATGCAGCATTTCCATGGGCTCTCAAAGACCTCCTTTCTTACCACCTGATTTCCGATTTGGGTCTGGCTCTCTGGATACCCCCTTTCCTGCCCATCAGCTAAGGGTACCCACAGTGAGCAGCTCCCAGGTGAGTTAGGAATGAGCTCAGGGTGGCATTTTGGCAGTACTTCGCCTGTTTGGATGATAAGGGGAGGAAAATGCTTCCTTCACCCAACCATGGAAGCCCTTCCCCTTGGTGGTGATAGTCTGAGGATAGTCCATGTGTCTGTGTGTGCCAGTGTGACAGCAAGTGCGTGCGTGCGTGCGTGCGCACGCGTGCATGCCTGTGTTACATACTGCTGCCTTGGGAGTCCCTGTACATTTAAATCCAGTGGGTGGGGAGATGGGGGTGGGGAATGCGGGGGTGGGGGGGGGCTAGGATCTCCTTGGTTCCCTCTCCTTCCTCCTGAGGGAGCAGCTCAGGTTCCCAGCTGGCGATGGATGGCCAGGCCTGAGGGGGGGATGCTGAGGCCACTCGCTCCTCTCTCTGCGGAGACAGATGCAGCTGCCGGGGTCCTGTCCCCCTGCTGCAACCCAACATCACCCCAATCTCCTCTCCTGCCTCTTCCCACCAGGTCAGTGGCTCCCCACATTCCAAAGGGGTGACAGGGAGGGATGAGCTCCTTTGGAAACTTGCCAATGGTGGGGGACATCAGGAGGAATGGGGCCCAGAGCCTAACCTCCCCTCACTCAGCGTGGTTTCTTCCTTCAGCCTCAATTTGGAGAGAAACAGTGAATTCTTACAGTGTGGGTGGGGCAGTGAAGATGGGGGGGGGTGACCAGGCTGGACCCAAGCAGGGAGAGAGAAGAGGATATGGCTTCAGGCATGTCGGCTGCTGACTGAGCTTTTGGGGTGAGTGTTGGTGAGGCTTTTTTGAGGTAGCATAGACATCTTTGGGGTTGGGATTTTTCTGGGTAGAAGAGGGATGAAGCGAGCCGAGGAGGGTTGTTTGGTTTTGGGGTGCCTGTGATCGGTTGAGATTTTGGAAAAAGGATCAGGCTGCCACAGAGAAAAACCCAGGCTCAGGCAGATGGAACCAAGATGTGGCTGGTTATGTAAAAGATTTGTGGCTCTGATAGAGGGTTCCTTTGTGGGATTGTCAGGAGCCTTCAAGAACCACTAGGGACAATGATTCTGTGGTCTCTTTGGTAGTTAGGAACACTGACTTGGGCTGCGTATGTCCTTTGTATGAAGTTGGGGGGGGGGGTGTCTGTGAATTCCCAGAAGACTTATGGATAGATTTGTGGTCCTTGATCTTGCTGTCCTGTATGTAAAATCGCTGGGGTTGTACCATATATGAAGATAATGCAGACTTTTCTAGGAAGATAACGGCGTATAGCTTTTGTCAGAATTTTAAGCGATGGATCTGGCTTCTTCCTCCCACAAGAATTATTGCAGCCAAATGCTTCTCCAAGGGTGACCCTCCCCTGGCCCTTTGGCCTCCTAATCTGTAGTTCCAAAAAGAGACCCCCGTGTGTGAAGGGGAAGCACGGAGGATGCTTTCACCCATACATTGTCTCAGGGTGAAGTACAAGGAATTTGGGTGAAAATGTGTGGATGCACTTGGTGTCTCACAGAGCCTTTTGGGGATTGAGGTTAATCCTCAGTCCTCTCTCTAGTCCTTCCTAGTGCAACGCCTCCTCCATCTTTCTATTTTCTCCCCTTTCCAGAAGGTTCCTGGGTAGGAATGTCCCTTCCACAGATAGAAAACTGGTTCCTTCCAATATAGAGGCTGCAAGGGTGGGGGCAGGGTGAGGGTGAGAGCCCGGGCCAGCGGTGACACAATAGAGCAGAAGCCCCAGAGACTGTTACCATCCGCGTTTATGGGGTACCGGCCCCCCACCCCTAAGGATGACCGCCCTTCTGAGGGATACATAGCAGCTAGCTCGTGGTCGGCTTCACTGCATAGCTAGTTGAGCTTTCCATTTCTTCTGGAGCCCATCTTTGGGATCCTTTCGCTCCCTGTTGGAGGAACAGTCCCTAGATATTCTGTGTGTGTGTGTGTCTCTGTGTGTGTGTCTCTGTGTGTGTGTCTCTGTGTGTGCATATGAGTAAATTATACTGGCTTCACACACACACACACAATCGCCTTAATCATCCGCCATGTCCCCCCCATACCCAGAAAGTCCCTCTATAGTGCCAGTGGAGCTGGGGGCAGACTCTGGCACACTGGCTCAGCAGTCAAAGCACAGCCAAGTCAACAAATAGAATGGTGCGTCTTTAAGACCAAACATGGTAATTAAAATTTCTCCTGCTCTCCAGGAACGCGTGGCTGTTTCTGTTCCTATTTCTATCTTCCTTGATAGTCTCTGGGTGACCGAGGGCCCTCTCGTACCCCTCTGGGAGAAGGCCAATATTGGGAGAGCTGAGCACAGACTGAGGTTCACTCCCCATCCTGGGAAGAGGCTAGCATCAGCCCGTTGGTGGTATAATCTGTGTGCTAGGGGGAGATCTCTTCTGAGGGTTCTGGATAAACTTTCAAGCTTTAGGCAGGAGGAAAGGTCAGACGACCCACAGGGCTCTCTAGCCCAGTGGCGTCAGCAGGAGATGCCCCCAGTCCATTACCTCACTGGAAACCGATGGTTAATGAGGCCCCAAGAGGGGCTCCAGAGTGCGTCAGCTACCCCCTGCCAAGTCCTGCACCCCTCCCTTGCCCTCGGGACCCTCCTTGCCTAAGTAGCAGGAAGGGAAATATTGTACAGCCTGCTGTTCCTGCCACCTTCAGGGTGTCTGCCACCTCTGAATGGGCCAGAAGGAATGAATGTGTCCTTTCCTTTAACTGGTGCTTTCCAGTCACCAGTCACTATTGCAAATGTGAATGCCTGGCCCGCCTCTGGCCTATAGAATGACTTTCCAGATTTGAGGACTCGGAACCTGTGTGGTTAAGAAAGCTGGGTGATTCTTCAGTCAGGTTGGCCGGGGGACAGCCGCTGTGGGATTGTGTGTGGGCTTCCAAAAAGCTGGGGATTTATGTATATTTTTGCAGAGGGATGTAGTGACCCACCGATGTGTTTGTCCACTTTAGAATTGTACACTGATCTAAGTCCTTCTTAACTACCGAAGACTTCTGGTTCTTAAACTCTCTCACCTCAATCTCTCTGTCTAGAAAACAATCATCTAAGCCAGACGTGGTGTCACCTGTAATCATAGCCCTTAGGAAACCAAGGCAGGAGGATGGTGAATTTAAGGCTAGCCTGGGGTACCTAGTAAGACTTATCTCAAAAAACCAAGGGCTGGGAATTCAAAAGAACCTTGATTCAGCCCCATCCATCGCAATAAATGAATAAATAATAGAAGTCAACTACAAACCTACATCCATAAGCACTGCTCACCTCTGACATTTGAGGCAAGCTCTTGATCCCAGCCTGAGCATCCTTGTAAGATGAGCTTTTCCGGTAGTGTGCCAGCCCTGGTGGTAGCTGCTATGTGGTCACTGGTAGCTGCAGGACAAGGGAAGGACTGACTGGGTTAGGGTCTCACTGCTTTGGGCTCCCCAATCTGTGGCACTAGCTCCTGCCACCCTGAGGGCAGGTCATGGGACACTTATTCAGAAATAAAAGCCATCCAGTATCTGGTCTGAGGAAGACCCAGTCCTAGGCGCTAGAGAGTCATCTAAAGAAGACAAAGCCCTCGTCCTCACAGCTTCACTTCCTGGCGGGGAGGTGAACATTAGCACGTTGATATACATTAACAAGATATGGTCGGGTGGGGGGAGAATCTACCCAGAAAGCCAAAGGGACAGTTTTGCTCTGAGTGGTCAGAGAAGGCCTCTAATAAGCTTGGCAGGGTGCCCATCTGTAACCGCAGAATTCAGCCTGGGCTCCATGGTGAGATCCGGAAGAAAGCAGGTGAAGATCTTAGGGGGAGGGGGGTGCAGCTCAGCAGGACTTAGGGCAAAAGGAGACCAGGGTGCTAGGGAGTAATAGCAAGAAGAGGCAGGCCTGAGAGATGAGCAGAGAGGGCCAAGGGCAAGAGTTTAAATTTCACATTTCAAGTGAGAGCAAAGTGATTTGGTTTCTGTTGTACAAAGATCACCCCGCCAGCTGTGCGGACTGTAGGGCCTGGAGGAGGTGAGCAGGGAAACACAGGCTCCTGTGGCCAAGATCTGAGGCTGTGAGCTCACATGGGATTGGAGTGTAGCACGTTCCCCTCGCCGTACACGCCTCCCCAGCCACTCCAAAGTCTGAGTCTTTTATCTTGCAATTTCCACCTTGCCCCGTCTGAGAGCAGTCTCCGGGAGTGGTGTCCAGTCTAGGCCAGGAGCTCCATTGTCCTACTTCAGGCCCTCTATTGTCTTAGACAATCGGGAAGTCCTTCTTTGTGTCTATTCTTTGTGCTGTAATCCTTTTTTTCCCTCCTCGATAGAGAGGCAAAGGTAAACAAAAGCATGGAGTCCACTGGGCACAGAGATGCAGGCTAGGGAAGCCCTCCTTTCCACCTGCCACACATCAATGATGCGACCCTGTCTCCAGCTTCCCCTGTCCTCTCTGACTCGCTCTCCACACCTCTGCTTTCTCCTCTCCTCTAGCCCCATCCCAGTTGTCTCCAAAGCACCTGGGAAGTGATTTGAAGTGCACACTCCTGGGCCCTTCCCAAATTCAGAATTTCCTCATCTGATTCCGGGTCCACAGGATCCCACAGTTTGTAACTCCTGCCCGCCCCTGCTGGCACTCTGCTGTGAGCCCTGAAAAAGCCCTGTAAACTTTGAAGGGCAGATTCACCTGCATTTCAGAAAAATGTTGGGACCAGGAATAAAACATCTAGGCAAAGACTGGAATTTGCTCAGACAAATTCTGAGTCCTCTCTGGGGTCTTCATGGATGTAGGGAGCTGGGACTTGGGGTGGAGTCATCCTGGGTCTAAGGAAAGTTCTTAACCTCTTGGGGGCTGGGGAGAATCTGCAGGGTGGTGACAGTGGTGTTTTCCTGGGGCTGCCATTTTACACAGTCGCACCCCAGATTTATCTCTGGCCTCTCTCTGCAGCTCAGGTACCAGACAGCGATGAGCAGTTTGTTCCTGATTTCCATTCAGAAAACTGTGAGTAGCAAGTGCTGGGTACAGGGGTGGGGGAGAAGGGGGTCAGGAAGTGACAGGAAGTGAGTCATGGGGACAGTCACCCAGAGGAGAGCAATTTGCTCTCACCTATAGACAGGGTGAAGGTTAGGGCTCCCCATCCTGGAATAGGGACACCAAGACCACTGCAGTGACTGGGAGAAGATGAAGACCTTAGGTTCCCCTCTGGGGTCCTAACCATGTGACCTGAAGCAGATGCTTTCTCTCTCCAGCCAAAGCAAGGGGCTTGAGATAGCTCAGTGGGGCCCAGCTCTTCTGTTTTGTTATTCTCTTCTCTTCACCAAATCTGACCCGTGTCACAAGTGTCACTGTTGAGAAATGACGCTTGGCCAAGCATGGTGGCCCACACTTGTAATCTGGAGGATAGTGAGCTTGAGACCTGGATATATTGCGAGACCTTGCCACAAATAAGAAAGAAAAAGAATGCCAGGTATGGAACAGAGACAGGCGGATCTCTGTGAGTTCGAGGCCAGCACCAGCATGGTCTACAGTGAGTTCCAGGACAGCCAGGGCTACATGGAGAAACCCTGTCTTGGAAAAAAAAAAAAAAAAGAAAGAAAAAGAAAGTATGAGAAAAGATGTTTGGGTACTGCTCTCAGCTGTCCTCATCCATGAAATGAAATGGACACAAGAATGGAAACCGCAAAAACCAGAGCATTCCAGGGCATCTGACTGAACTGTAGGAAGCCTGACGTCACTCACACCAGGGCTCAGCCACAGGGGTAGCTGGACTTTGAGAACCCAGTCAGAGCCCAGAAAAGGCCAGTGTCCCTCAAAGATAATTAGGAGCATGCATATGTTACTCAGCTGACATGCGAATGGGCTGATAGCCAGACTCCCTCAGAAAGCCAAAGACTGCTCATAGCCCCAAATAAGAAAACATGTCCCCCACTTGGAATTTTCCAGGGCTCTCAGGAAAGCCAAAGCCCCAGGGTCTGAGGTGCACTCTCTTATGAAGGTGTTTCCGAGACTGGGGGTGTGCGTGTTGAACTCTTAGATGGTTCCCTTGGTTAACACCAGACATTAGCCTAATGTATAAAACCAGACATAACGAGAGCAGCTAAAATGTCGCAAAACGTCCAACTTTAGTGCCCAGAATATGAGGGCAGGAAGGGAGGAGACTGCACCAGTAACCTAACCGGTCCTGAGAAAGCAGAGGTGTCAGAAGCCCTGTCGGCCTCTGTGTGACACCCTGGCTTTGCTCTGTCCTACCCCACAGTAGCTTTCCATAGCCCCACCACCAGGATCAAGAAGGAACCCCAGAGTCCCCGCACAGAACCGGCCCTGTCCTGCAGCAGGAAGCCACCACTCCCCTACCACCATGGAGAGCAGTGCCTTTACTCCAGGTGAGCCCCGGCCCAGGAGGGCATGGGGAGGTCTCCATGTCAGGAGGGGAAGGCTTCCATTGAGGGTTGGGGCAGGAGAGGGCAGCCCTGGGCGGAGGCAGCAGTACAGGTGAAGGTTGGACCATGGAGGGTTTCCTAGCTTCTATAGGTAGCTCTAACAAGTATTAACTCCTCTGAGTTAATACTTCACGTCCTACTCAGACTTGGTCTGGGCTTCGGGGAGGTGTTGTCAAGCTGAGGCTCAGTTCCAGGATTAAGAAAAGGAATTCACTTGGGCCAGGCGGTGGTGCTACACACCTTTAATCCCAGCACTCGGGAGGCAGAGGCAGGTGGATCTCTGTGAGTTTGAGGCCAGCCTGGTCTACAGAGTGAGTTCCAGGACAGCCGGAGTTACAACAGAGAAACCCTGTCTCGAAAAACCAAAGCACTCTACGGTAGAGTGCTTGCCTAACTATATACAAGGTCCTGGATTTGATGGTCAGCACCGTATAAACCTGGCAGGGGGATTACATGCATGTAATCCAAGCAGTCGTAAGGTAGAAACTGGAGAATGGAGTTTGAGGTCATTGTTAGAGAGTTTGAGGCCACCCTGGGCTGCATGAGACCCTATCTTTAAAAAAAAATAAAATCCTGGCACTGGGGAGGCAAAGGCAAAGGTGGATCTCTGTGAGTTCAAGCCCAGCCTGGTCTATAGAGTGACAGAGCTACACAGAGAAACCCTGTCTCAAAAAACCAAAAAATAAAAACTAAAAATAAATAAATGAATGAATAAATAAATAATTTTCCCCTAGCTCCTCTACTCCTGTA
This sequence comes from Cricetomys ansorgei, assembly GCA_026225945.1. Taxonomy (NCBI): domain Eukaryota; kingdom Metazoa; phylum Chordata; class Mammalia; order Rodentia; family Nesomyidae; genus Cricetomys; species Cricetomys ansorgei. The sequence goes on from JAMJFZ010001881.1 coordinate 12,570,819, forward strand.
ATCACAGTAATCACTTCCTGGGGGATGGAGGGGACACAGATGCTCACTTAGCTTCTCTGCTCCCTCATCCCTATCTCCCCCTCAACTCCAGTGCCTATGACTCCCCCAGACAAATCACCATCAAATCCCCCGCCCCTGGTGCCTCTGGACAGTCGCCTCTGCAGCCCTTTCCCAGGGCAGAGCAGCAGCAGAGCCTCCTGAGACCCTCCAGCTCTTCCCAGTCCCACCCTGGCCACGGGTACCTCGGTGAGCACAGGTAAGGAGACAGATCCACAGCACTGGGGGCAAGATGGGATTGGGGGGGGCAGCAGGCCTCACCATGCAGTCTGGGCTCAATTCCTAAGTTCTCTGTAGAGATCTAGCTGGGAGAAGATAAGAACCAGGGAGATGCTGTCTCATTATCCCTCCAGAGCCCTGTCCACAGGCTCAAGAGGGCCTAATGGAAGATTCTCTTTTTCTTCTCCATCCATCACATCCAGCTCCGTCTTCCAGCAGCCCCTGGACATGTGCCACTCCTTCACATCTCCTCAGGGAGGGGGCCGGGAACCTCTCCCAGCCCCCTACCAACACCAACTATCGGAGCCCTGCCCGCCCTACCCCCAGCAGAGCTTCAAGCAGGAGTACCACGACCCCCTGTATGAACAGGCTGGCCAGCCAGCTGCGAGCCAGGGTGGGGTCAGTGGGCACAGGTACCCAGGGGCGGGGGTGGTGATCAAACAGGAGCGCACAGACTTCGCCTATGACTCAGGTAAGAGGCTCTCTGGGGGGATTCGGGGCAGTTTTTCTGGGATTGCCAGTTGGGGTGGCAAATACTCCGATGAAGAGTGGAGTTAAGAAAAGGTCCTTCGAAGGCTTGTGCCTTTCCATGGTCTGTATGACCATGACCATGATAATGACCATTCATAATCTAACTCACTCATTCATTCCAGCCAACAGTCACATAAAACGATGGGGTATATAGACCATTGTCCTTATAGCTTTTGACAGTATAAAAGCATTTACTTCTGTGGTAGAGGTTTGGGGGTGGGGGCCATTAACCCACTGAGACCAGAGTACGGTGGGTGCCTAGAACAGGAGCATGCAGTTGGAGGATACAAAAATGAGATTGCCATTAGTCCTTGTCTCCACAGTGGTTTGAATATACGAAGGGAACGGAGCATGTGTACACATGTAATCCAAGCACTTGGGAAGTGGAGGCAGCATGATTGTCAGCATCAGCATCAGGGCTAGCCTGGACTAGTGTCTACTTTAAAAAAAAAAAAAAAAGAATGAGCTGTGGTTGTTCATTCCTAATGGCCTGGGCTACATAATGAATTTCAGACCTTTCTGGGCTACACAGAGTGAGACCTTGTCTCAAAATAAATAAGTAGATAAATAAATACAGAGACGACAGTAGCTGCAGAGCTGGCTGGGATTTTAGAATTTTTCTTTTTCCTGGTGCCCACAGTATTTCAGGGTCGGGCTGCACCCCAAACCCCTAGCCACTCCAAGGAGAACAGGATAGGCGCTTCCCTTCCTCAAACCCTGGCTGTAAGCCTGAGCCTGGTGGTGAGGTGGCTGGCCGCTGCCGGAGGGAGATGCACAGAGCTGCTGACCTTCAAAGACTGGAGACCGGAGGGGATCGTGTTACTTGCCCTTGAACTCCTGCTCCTCCTCCCTCCCTTTCCTGAATGGAGTCAGGAATTCCATTCACAAAATGGAGGCATGAATGAACCCTCCCTCCCGCCTCCTCCCCTTGTGGTGTCGGGTGTCAACGGTTCATTCATAGGTGGGAATGGAGGGGGCGGGAAGGGTGGGAACTTGAAGCTTGGCTTCACACAGTCACCCAGCCTAGGTGGAGCTGGGAGCTTTCAGTCCTATGGCAGGGATCACAGTAGAACGTGCTTGGACCTGAGAAAAAATAGCCCAGTGTCCACTGCCTCTTCCACAGACGTAGGCATCCCCCACCCCCACCCCCACTCTCTCTCTCACCGTTAACACACACGCACGCACACACACACGGGCACACACACACGGGCACAGAGGTACGGGGCTTGGAACCTGACCTGCTGACCGGACATGTGCCCATTCCGAGGAAGTCTTAGGCAAACCCTTTCCAGCTCCCGGAGGTTCATCTCTCACCCCCTCCTTCCCCTGAACTCACAGGAAACAGCTGCTCCCTGGAATCTTGGGCCTTATGGAACAGGCTGCCTAGCCCCAGCTGCTGCCGCCACCCAGGCCCTCTGCCCCAGCCCTCAAACTGAGGGCCTCAAGCTTCCAGCCCCCTCTGAGTGAACCTCCCCTGGGATGGTGGTGGGGAAAGGACAGTCGCTGGACACAGACTAGCGGCATGTTCTTGATTATCGGTAGGGCTTTTCCTCCCCTGCTCCTCAGCTTCACCTCAGCCACTTAAACTCACACTTTCTCCCCTTCCCCAGATGTCCCTGGGTGCGCATCAATGTACGTCCACGCAGAGGGCTTCTCTGGGCCCTCTCCAGGTGATGGAGTGATGGGTAAGGCACCCCCCCTTCCTTCCCGGATTAAGGCCTCCAAATGGGGGGAGGGATCCTTGCTATGGGGGAAGAGTCACCCCAGTCAGGAGTCCCTTTGGGTTCTCTGGGGGTCTCCAATCAGTGAACCCTCAGATCTGAGCAATCCCCAACTTCTTCCACAAGGTTATGGCTATGAGAAATCTCTTCGACCATTCCCAGACGATGTCTGCATTGTCCCTGAAAAATTTGAAGGTCAGAGAAGTGACTTCATAAGGAGGGTCACACACTGGGACCTTCAGGAATCACAGTTCATTGTTGGGAGAGGTTGGGGAAGCCCGATGGGGGAGGGGAACATGTACCTCACACCCGTTTCCACTTTCCCAGGAGAAATCAAGCAGGAAGGGGTTGGAGCTTTCCGGGAGGGGCCACCCTACCAGCGCCGGGGTGCCTTGCAACTGTGGCAGTTTCTGGTGGCCCTGCTGGACGACCCAACAAATGCTCATTTTATTGCTTGGACAGGCCGGGGGATGGAGTTTAAACTAATTGAGCCTGAAGAGGTGGGTCTTAAGTGTCACCACCCCTACTCCCCAGCATCTTTGGAGCCTTGAGAGGAGAAATGGGGGCCCTTGCCTTTACCACCGTCCTCAATCCTCCTGACCCAGTTCTTGCCAACCCTGACTCAAAAGTGGCGCTAGTAACAAGCCTAGCTTATCTCTGCACCGAGAACCTCAAATGGTCTTTCCACCCTACCCCATTCTTCCTCGGAGATGGCATCTCCACCCAAGTATCTTGTCCCCAGGTCGCCAGGCTCTGGGGCATCCAGAAGAACCGGCCAGCCATGAATTATGACAAGCTGAGCCGCTCACTGCGATACTATTATGAGAAAGGCATCATGCAGAAGGTCAGGCTAAGATTCTAGCATGGCTGTGGAGAAGGGGCCAAGGGAGGGTCAAAGGTTGAGAGAGGGTCAAGGGTCAAGAGAAGGAGGGAGGGAGAGAGGGAGGGAGAGAAAATGTTTCTCAGGAGGTGTGTGGCAACAGAAAATGTAAATCCCAAGGCTCCCCTGTAAAGTTGCTGAACTGTGGTGAGAAGTCCCTAAGCGTGCAGAGATAGTGAGGAGCCGTGGACAAGGACTGGAAGGGAGTGGGTTTCAAGAAGAGCCAGTGCAGGAGGGGAAAGGGTTGTAGTGCGTTTTTGTTGCCCATGAGAAGGGCAGGATCCTCTCAATTCTCCGAGGCAGGTATGCGTGTCTGGCCTGACAGCTCTCTCTCTCTACAGGTGGCTGGCGAGCGCTATGTGTACAAGTTTGTCTGTGAGCCCGAGGCCCTGTTCTCTCTGGCCTTCCCGGATAATCAGCGTCCAGCTCTGAAGGCTGAGTTTGACCGGCCCATCAGTGAGGAGGACACAGTCCCTTTGTCCCACTTGGATGAGAGCCCTGCCTACCTCCCAGAACTGGCTGGCCCTGCTCAGCCTTTTGGCCACAAAGGTGGCTATTCTTACTAGGCATCAGTGGCTTCCCCTTGCCATGGTGGGGCTGCCCAGTGTACATATCAACAGATTTGGTGTTGGGGAAACCCTCATTCTGATGCCCACAGAAGTCTGTGAGGTCAGAGCCCCACTATCCCATCTGTTACCCCTGACCAGACTCAGCTGCTAACCAGAGTCTGTGAGGACAGTGGAGGCATGTCAACTCTCAAGTTCACTGTGGTTCACCTCCGCCCTCAAGAGTTCGGCTTGGCCTCTGCCCAGATCTTGCTCGGAGGCCCAGTTTCCCACCTGTACCACAGAGAACTAGTATTTGTTCTGTTCTGGGGACAGACAAGGGGCTTCCTAACTTTATTATGGCAGCAGGGCCAAGGGGGTTCCCAAAACACCCCACTTCTCCAACTGTGGGAGACAGAAGCCTGGGCTCTGCCCCAAGCTGGGGTCCTGTGTTCTTGGTGCTGTGCTCTGGGAGGCAGGAGCAGGTGGGAGGCAGCTGGGGTGGGTGTTGGGTAGGGGCAGGGATGGAAGAGGTCCTCCTCCAAGGGGCCTCTGGCTCTCCTCTGCCCTGGGCCCACCTCCACCTCATCTGCCAGACCTTAATAAAAGCCTCTGCTTCCCGTTACGTCTGTTTGCTCTTTGATTCTGTGAGGCAAGGACCTATGGTGGGAAGAGCTATGGCCAAGAAGCAGATGACCAGAGTTTCAAGTCTGTCCCCACAAGGCCTTACGTGAGTTTCAAGTCTGTCCCCACAAGGCCTTACGTGACGACACATGATGATCCCCCGTTCCTGGGTTCTAGCTCAGCCCTCACTTGTAGATCTGGAAAATAGTGATTCATTTCTTGCCATCATTTTCCTCTAGAAAACAGACTTGGTGAAATCTGCTCTTCCCTAGCTGGGATAATGTGAGGATCCTGAAATAAGGGAGAGGGTACTTTTTAACCCAGATGGGGTTCCCTGGCCTCCCACTTAGCATGGTTGGCTTATATCCCTAAGAACGTCCCCAGGTAGAGATTTTGTCTGTAGCTTCTGTAATCATAGCTGCTCCCGTGACCAGGAACCCATGTTTAGCCCAGCTGCTCCCCCTTCCTCCTACGCAAGCTCCAGGCTGCTGCTCTTACTGGTCAGGGACAAGTGTTTAGAGAATGGAAAAGGAGAAAGGTACCCAAGCAAGAAGCTGCAGAGGAGGGGGTGAGAGCAGGTTCTGGGTAGGTCAATGAGGGACTAGATCTTTGAGGGGGTGGCAGTGGCAAACACCCTCCTAACATCAGTCCTGCCTGGGGTAAGAGAAAAATAACAGATGGTGTGACTTGGAGCTGTGACGGCATTACTCAGGGACAGGAGGGGACAGAATTCTATTATCTAGAGCCAGCTTTCCAGGACTTGGCTCACGTAAAAACAAGCCTGTTCAATGGAAACTCAACTGTTACCCACAAAGAAAAGAGACCACTTTTTCCTAGAACACTGAAAATCAATGTACTGACTCAAATTCAGAACAAGAGACATAAAACCAATTCTGGAGAAAAAAAGTTTTAGGCCCAGCAGGATGACTCAGCGAGTACGGGCGCTTCCTGCCAAGTTCCATCCTCAGCATCCATGGTAGAGAGAACTCCCAGGGGTCTTCCTCTAACCTCCACACACATGCACACAGTGGCATGAAGATTCCAGCTCTGTGCATCATCATCTGGGCTCTCGATCTGAGGGAATACTGCCTTAGGAATGAATGACAGGTAAGAGCCTGGAGCGATGGCTTGATTATTAAAAGCACTCGGTCCTCTTCCAGAGGACCTGGCTTTCATCCCCAGAACCAACATGACAATTCACAATCATTTGTAACTTAATTCCGGGGGATCTGATACCTCTTCTGGTCTCTGCAGGGCCCAGACATGGCATACAAGTGCTACAGACATGTATCCAGGCAAAACACCCATACACATAAGATACTTGTTTTGTTTTTTGGTTTTTTTGGTAAAGGGACAAAACTAGTCTGGTGATGCACATGTGTAAACCCAGCACTCGGGAGGCTGAAGCAGGAGGACCACCATGAATCCAAAGGTAGCTTGAGCTGTAGAGTAAGACCAAGTTTCTAACACACACACACACACACACACACACACACACACACACACACACGGAGGGTACAGAGAGAAAGCAGGGCCAAGGGCCCCACTGCCCACTGTTAATCTCCCTCCTAATCTCAACAGACTTCTTGCCCTCCCAGCAGCCTTGGCCTATAGCTGAGGTGGCTATTCTGATGGGCAGTTAGGTCAGATCCAGCTACTGTCACAGCAGAGAACTGACTCCGGCTCTCAAGCAAAGTGAAGGAAGATCTACAGACACATCGACCATCAGCCCGATGGTCCTGACCTATTAAACATCCTTTCCAGGGATGGAGCTCGGTGAAGAGGACATGCATCCATCTCCAGTGAAGAGGGGAGAAGGGAATGCACAGAGGGGGGGAGACCAGACATTCTAATGGAACAATGCAGGGGTGATATGCGTACTTGTCAACTGTCAAGTGTTTGTTCAGAAGCTCAGGAGTTGGATGCTGGGTTCCTGTGTCTGTTTCATGTAGGTCCTCACAGGGTGACACAGGACATGCACTGCCCTCAGTTCCTGTCACTTGGATTCTCAGACTTGCTGTCAGGATGGCTTCTTTGCCACCAGTTACCCCACACTGTCACACACTGAAAGACGCTGTAGTGTCTTTCAGTGTCTGGCCTGTATCATTCAGCAGTTAAATCATTTACTAACATTCAGAAGTTACTAACATGGGAGGGGCTGCAGGAGGGATGCCGTGGCCCAGGACGAGCCCAATACCCCCAGGCCTCCTCAGTAAGCTCTGGTCTGGCTCAGCAAGAGCTGATTGGTTCATGCACAGAACCACTGCAGATACTCTGACAGGGGCACTAGAAAACCCCTAACAGGAATGAAGGCATAGGTCACTCCCCAGAGCACAGGTGCTCAACAGCACACACCAGCTGAGAAGGGCTATGCTCACTTTCTGCCGGCAGTGAGGGGAGGGAGGATCTGTTCAGTCCATTGAGGACGTCAGGAGAGAAAAACAGAAACAGAACACAAACACTGTCATAGCGTCATTACTTGCTATGTTTCAAAGAGAGCGCGTGACAGGAAGGGGACAGAGGGTCAAGAGAGCGTTGTGTTCAGATGCAGCATCCGTAACCACCAGGTGCCAGACTGGAGCACTCTGGCACAGACTTGGTTAATCCGGGGCCATGTGCTGCCAAGGCTGAGCTAGCTCCAATGGTGCTGACAGACAGACCGGAGGTCTGGTCTGTGCAACATGCTGGGCCCAGAGAGGCCTGGGCTCTGGTGTTAGGACAGTCTACACCATGTGCTTCACACTCGACTCAGGCTGAGAGCCTGACATTTCGGCTACCCCTTCCCGCAAGAAAAAGTCATAATAAACCATTGCTTCCTTAAGAAAATAAATATTTCCAGGAGGTAAAAATCTAAGCACAGAGGCTGGGGAGGGGCAGAGAGTGGGTCCAACACAGTGCGTAGTGTCACAGTCCGTTCCTGCAACGTGAGCTGGGGTGTCAGGGTCCTGTGTCTGTCATGCCGCAGACACTCCCCCTTCCCAGCCCAGGATGCCCACCTTGTCCAATTTTTTTGAGGCGGTGATTTTGAGACAGCATTTCTCTGTGTATCCTTGGCTGTCCTGGAACTTGCTCTGTAGGCCAGGTTAGCCTTAAAGATCTTCTTGCCTCTGCTTCTTGAGTGCTGGGATTAAAGGCCCTGGCCAAAGCTCAGCTTCAAACCTGTTTCTATCTTACACTATAGTCAGGTTTGGGAAGCGTTCAGTTTAAGACAGGCCATCACAGGACCAGCTTGTCATCGTCAACCAGAGGAAGCCATGCTGCAAGAGAGACAAGTGGTCAGCCTGTCATTCAGCGCCGCCGGAAGGCACGGGAGATTCTCCAGGCATTCGGCTCCTCATAGCGATTGTAGAGAGGCTCCAGGCGCTGCTGCTTCTTCTGCTTGCTTAGCTTGGTGGGGTCAGAGACCTTGAAGAAAGCTGGAGCAAACTCCACCAGCCACCGGGGGTCGATGGTGGTGACCTCACGCATGTATTCCTTTGTGGTCAGCACCAGTTCGTGGTATACCACCCTGTGAGAGAGACAGGACTCAAGCCTTGGACCAGGCCCCACTCCACAGCCAGCCTGGTCCCCCGAGGGCCACAGCCGAACTGGCATTTTGTTCTGTCACTTCTGCCTTGCCCCTCAGGAGACTGTGGTCTTTTGTGAAAGCCATACCCCAATACCGGGAGCCTATCCCTCCAACACAGGACTGCCCGCAGGGAGCCTGCTTGTCCTGTCCCTGATGTGTACCAATTAAGTGACAAGGGGCAGCTCCATCCCTTCTCTAGCCTCAGTTTCTTGCTCTGTAAAATAAACAGTGGTTTCTCAGACGGTTCCCACAGTTCCTAAGATCCTGGAGAGGGCTACACAGATTACCACCAAGGACACGGAGGGCCACGTGGGCAAGGCCAGGGAATTTAAGTCAGTTTATCTTGGAAGTTCTTAACATGACTCCAAATTTTTTAAATGCTGACCTTAAAAAAAAAATGTAGTACTGGGCATGGTGGCACACGCCTTTGAGTATGCACGTGTGTTTGTGTGAGCGTAAGGACACATGTGGAAGTCAGCGACGGCTGTGTGTGAGCGTAAGGACACACGTGGAAGTGACGGCTGTGTGTGAGCGTAAGGACACATGTGGAAGTCAGTGACGGCTGTGTGTGAGCGTAAGGACACACGTGGAAGTCAGTGACAGCTGTGTGTGAGCGTAAGGACACACGTGGAAGTGACGGCTGTGTGTGAGCGTAAGGACACACGTGGAAGTGACGGCTGTGTGTGAGCGTAAGGACACACGTGGGAGTCAGCGACATCTCTGTGGAGTCAGTTTTCTTCTCCCATCTTCCTGTGGGCTCTGGGAGTCAAACTCAGACCATCTGGCTTGTACAGCAAGCACCCTTCCCCGCTGAGCCATCTCACAGCCCTGTTGTTATTGTTTGAGACTGGGTCTCCACGTCTAGCCCACACTGGCCCAGACTGAAGGTGACTCTCCTGCTTTAGCCTCCCGAGAGCTGGGGTTACAAGCATGAGCCCCCACGCCTAGCTTAAACTTTCAAAGACCATTCTGGGCGATGGTGGTGCACATCTTTAATCCCAAGACTTGAGAGGCAGAGGCAGGGGAATCTCTCTGAGTTCGAGGCCAGCCTGGTCTACAGAGTGAGTGCCAGACCAACCAGAGTTACGTAGTGAGGCCCTGCCTCGAAGAAAAGAAAACCAAACACTTTAAAGACCATCTCACTAGATGATTTCCAAGGTCTTTCCGTGTTTTCATTCCTACGATTTTACTTCTTTTAAAGGGCTGTCTACGGGCTGGAGAGATGGCTCAGGAGGGAGGAGCTTGCCTTGCAGGGATGAGGACCTAAGTTGGATCCTCAGCACCACACTGTAATGTCAGTGCTGAGGAGGTGGAAACGAACGACTGTGGGGCTCACGGCCAATCTAGTCTAACTGGTGAGCTCCAGGCAGTACAATTATCATAAAGGGAGGAAGACCGTTTCCTGAGGCTGACACCTGAGGCTGTTCCCTGCCTCCACACACATGCAAACGTGCACCAGTACACACATAAATGGACACTAAGGAACAAGGGGGAGTTTGTCAGTGTACCTAATTTGGGCTTCGGCTACTCTAGAAATACAGTCAACTGAAAGTAGGGGTGGTAGAGACTTAGAGGTTCTCTCTGCCCAGAACTTGCCACCTACCATTCCGGCTGTCTGTTGAAGAGAGCGCTGGATGGGTGAATATAGACCACCTGCTGGTCAATCAGCGTCCGGTAACCCTCCTGTGGGTCCTTCTTGGCAGCATTCCGGAAAAACCCACTGCAGATGGCCTTCTGCACTCGGACCGTGGACTTACCACAGGAGACCACATCCAGCTTGTGCCTATCAGAACAGAAGAGCAGAGAAGACATGAGCCCGCCATGTGCGCCGGCTGCTATCTGCTCAGCGTTCCACCCCAGGGTCCTCACACTGGTCACCGGGACCTTCCCTGCAGCACGCTGCAGAGGTAGCAGCAGACACAGGGGGCAGTATGAAAGGACCAAAGCAGACACCAGACACTTGGCTCAGGCAAGATTCAGCCCCAGACTAATGATCCAGAGGCTTGAAAGCAAAGCATTCTTTTTTTCTTTTAAAGATTTATTTTTTATTTAGATGAGTGTTCTATCTGCATGTACACCTGTATGCCAGAAAAGGACATCTGATCCCATTATAGATGGCTGTGAGCCACCATGTGGTTGCCGGGAATTGAACTCAGGGCCTCTGGAAGAGCAGTCAGTGCTCCTAACTGCTGAGCCATCTCTCCAGCCCAGAAAAGCATTGTTAACTAAATTATCTTTCTCTTAGGAAGTTTCTGAAGTGATTCTTAGCCACACTCTTGCCTAGGGAGATAGCCTACAAGTAAGATGAATACATCAGAGGAAAAGTGTTCTATGAGAAACAAGCACACAGTTGTCTGTAACTGTGTAAATACATTTGGAGGTGAACAGGCACAAGACCCAGGGAGACATGACAACCCAAACACCAAAGTCATGACATTCCTGACTGACCTGTCCATTATGCCTAACATCTGCTTGCGAATGTCCTGGGCCCGGCGTAGGGAGCGAGCCTGGATAAAGTTCTCATAGCACCATGGGTTGGAGAATTTGTTGTTCTTCCAGGAGTTGTACACAGCCAGCAGGGTAAGATGGTCCCCTTCTGTCTGATGGAATTTGGCCTTCTTCTGATCTGCAAGGGCTTGTTTATCCTGCCAAGCAGTGGAAGGAAAAGTCATCTCTTACCTAAGTGAGCAGCTAGCACAGAGATATATGGGAGCCCTACGGGCCTTGTCATAGCAACCCCAACAGACCACACAGCACAGGCCGATGCCACTACACCATCAGGACATGGGGGTGGGCACCTTACCTTGGGTCGGTAGAAAACATTCTGCACCGACAGCATGGACACGATAGTCAGCATCTCTTCGCTGCAGCCCAGATGCACAGACATGATGAGCATTTTGCAGAGCATTGGCTCCAGAGGGAACTCCGCCATCTACAGGGAGAAGAAGAAACTACAACTGCTTCCCAGTAGACGCACAAGGACTAGCCATTTTCTTTGCTAAATAAGTTCTCAGTGTCTAAGAATATAACTACTGTTGAAGAGAATGTTGCAGATACCTTTTATCTGTTTTTGAGACTATAGGGAGCTAGTTCCAGGCTACCCTGGGCTACATACAGATGAACCTGTTTTCATGTAACAGCAATAGTAAAAGCAATCATATAGTCAAGATTAGATTCAGTAGTATATACTGAGTAAAATTAACTGTAAATAGTCTTTTCTATTAAGTAGAAATATTTTAAAGTGATCATACAAAATTCAAGTTAAAAAGCAACACCTCAAACTGGTAAGGTGGCTTGGCAGGTAAAGGTGCTTGCCACATTCTCCTGGTGACCATGTTCAATCCCCAGAACCCACACGAAGGTGGAAAGAGAACTGACTCTCCAACCTGGCGCTTATGACCAGCCCCAGCATTCACACACCAATTGTCACCATCATCAACCTTACGTAGAAATAAACACCTATTTCTTGGGGGTTTTGGGGGGGGGAAGGCACCTAGGGCCAGGTGTCGTGGTGCCTGCCTGCAATCCCAGCACTTGGGAGGCAGAAGCAGAAAAATCAGGAGTTCATCCTCAGCTACACGAGCAGTTCAAGGCCAGCCCCCTCCCCCAACCCCTGAAGAGCATTTACTCCTGCACAAGGCCCCTCCAAGGCCTCAGCACTAGCTATTGCAAAACCAAAGGTGGAAGACTGACCAGGGAGCCTTCCCCAGAGCACCACAGGTCCCTTCTGTCCCTCACCCTGCGGCCCAGGCGAGTGAGCAGGCCCTCATCATCCAGGGCCCCCAGCGTATACAGCTGCTCCATGGCTGTGATCAGAGTTTCCATCGGTGGGGCGTCCATGAAGTCAAAGGACAGCAGATCATTAATGCCCATGGCCTAGAAAAGAAGGTAACAGGAAGATGAGCCTCACCAGTTAAAACAGGCAGTCCCTGCTATATTCTCTGCTGTTTCTCCAATGCAGTTAGTCAGACACAGTCACAATCAAAGTAACAGTAACCTCCAGTAATCTCTTATCACACAAAACTTTTTCCTGCCTCCACTTCCCAAATGCTGGAACTACAGGTCTGTAAATAAACCACCATGCCTGTTTTATTCAGTGCTAGGGATAGAACCTAGGGTTTCATGAATGGTAAGCAAATACTCTACCAATGAAGCTAAATCTCTAGCCACCTCAGGAAACTTTAAAAAATATTCCTTCCATGCTGGAGGGATGGCTCAGAGGTAAGGGCGCTTGCTGTTCTCCTGGAGTCTGGGTCCCAGGACCAACATGAGGCAGCTCACACCGTCTGTAACTCCAGGCAATACCCTGGCCTTCCAAGGCACCTGCACCCATGTGCAAACACCCACACGCAGACACATAATCATAAATCTTTAAACAAAACAAAAACATTCCTTTGAAATAAATATACATATATATTAAATAAGCAAAACGACAAATTTTAACTCAATTCAAAAAATGGGATGGGGCTGTGTGTGATGGTGCAGGCTTTTAATTCCAGCACTCAAGAGGGAGGGAGAGGCAGGTGGATGAGTTCAAGGCCAGTCCTACAGAGAATATTCCAGGTAAGCTAGGACTATACAGTGAGACCTTGTCTCAACTCTCCGAAAAGGGGGTTAGTAAACTTGGTTTAAGATCATTCCTGACTACACATGAAGTTCTAAGCCAACCGGGAATACACGAGACCCTGTCTAAAAACATCAAAAAAAAAAAAAAAAAAAAAAAAAAGGCCCAGTAATACGATCTGTCAGATAAAGCCGCCGGCTGTGCAAGCCTGACCACCTGAGTTTGATGGCGGATCCCTTCCTCCTTCACGGAAGAGGGAACCGACCCCCGAAGTTGTCCCCTGACCTCCACAAGCATTCGGCGCTCACTCATCTCCACTCACACACGCTGAAACAAGAGAAAAGTGAGAACACAGGAGCCATGGGCTCGTGAGCAAAGCTAAAGCTTTACATAGATGTTCCACCAGAGCGAGTCAACACTACAACAAGTCACTGGGGGTACAGCAGGACAGAGACAAAGGAAAAAACAAACAAACAAACAAAAAAAAAAACTGGAGACCTTGTGTATTTCTTACATCAATGTGAAACAGCCACTGTGGAAAACAGTCTAGTGATGGCTTAAGAAGGAAAGTATAGCCTGGCGTGGTAGTGCACGCTTTCAACTACAGTATTCAGGAGGCAGAAGAAGGCCAATCTCTGCAAGTTTCAGACCGGCAGGGGCTGGGGCTAAATACTTAACAAAAATAAAATGCTTTCAAAGGTTAAATGTAGAGTTACTGTATGACTCAACTTGTATATCTCTAGGTACATACTTAAAAATATCAAGAGGAAGCTGGTCAAATAGTTAAGAGTACACATTGCTCTTCCACAGAAACTCACAACTGCCTGCAACTCCAGCTCCAGGGATCCACCTGTCTGACCTCTGTGAGCGTCTGACTTATGTGCACACCCCCCCACAATATACACACAGAATAAAAAATAAATCTTTAAAAACATATTGAGGCTAGGCAGTGATGGCACATGCCTTTTGTCTCAGCATAGGGAGGCAGAGGCAGGTGGATCTCTCTGAGTTGGAGGCCAGCCTGGTCTCCAAGTGAGTTCCAGGACAGCCAGAGTTAGAGCAGAGAAACCCTGTCTCGAAAAACCAAAATAATAAAAAAATGAAATAATAATAATAAATATTGAGGGGTCAGAGAGATGGCTGAGCAGTTGAGAGCACTGGCTATTCTTCCAGAGGACCCAGGTTTAATTCACAACACTGACAGGGCAGCTCACAATCGTCTGCAGCTCCAGTCTCAGGGGATCCAACGCTCTGTTCTGGTCTCCTCAGTCACCACATACACATGGTAGATAGACAGACATGCATGCAGACAAAGCACCCATACACATATAAATCAATATTTTAAAACATATATTGAAAGCAGGGACTCAGATATTTGTTCCTAATTTTCACCGTAGCAGAAGTCTCAAGAGCCAGAAGGTAGAAATACGACAAATAACCACCTCAGATGAACAGAGGGAAAATGCACTGAACACTTGCAATGCAATATTGTCCTAAGACAGGCAGGAAACCCAGACACAAAAAGGACAACTACTGTATGAATTCACTAACGTATGTTACACGGACTAGGCAAATGCACATAGAATGTGGCACAGTTATTATTACCAAAGGCTAGAGAGTGGGGAAAGGGAAGTTAGCTAAAGAAGTAATGTAAGCATTCTGGGAACAGATCAATGTGATGGCTGTACAAAGCTGTGGCTGGACCCAATGTAGTGCAGTTAACACTTAAAGCTTACAACAGCCAAGCACACTGCACACATCTATAATCCTGGCACTCTGGAAGTAGAAGCAGGTGTATCACAAGTCTGTGGCCAGCCTGAGCTACACAGCAAGACTGCCTCAAAGTAAAAACAAAGACAAAAGAAGTTACAATGGCTAGTGGTGTAGTTCAGCGAGAGAGCGAGAACTTAGTGTGCTTGTGGCTGTAGGTTCAAAACTCAGCACCAGGGTGGTACACCCAGTGTACCACCAGTGTTCAAGGCAAGAGGTAGGCAGATCTTTGTGAAAGTCTGAGGTCAGCCTGGTTTACAAATGAGTTCCAGGCCACCCAGGACTGCACAGTGAAGCCCATTCCCAAAACACAACAAACAAGAAAATAAGGAGGAGGACAAGGAGGAGGAAAAGGAGGAAGAGAAAAGGAAGGCAGAAAGGAAGACAGACACAGAAAGCTTAGAGCAAGCTGCACATTTACTGTTATGCATATTTTTACCATGAGAGACAGCATAGCACCTCCGTCCTGTCTCGCACATCTGTGGAGTGCTTCATACCACGGTAGGGGGCAGGAACATAAAGATAGTGCCAACATGGCTCTGTGTATGGAAACCATGTTCACAAACACAGTATGACACGTGTATGGCACAAAACACGGCTTAACACACATAACAGCTAATTTGGTAAGGAAGCGACTGAATGATGCTCTATTCAAGTCTGCAAGTAGAGCGATGTTCCAAGACCCAAGCTTTCTACTCTTCCTCGTAAAGTGTCTGCAATCATAAGCACAGCAGGTATCCAATAACGGCCTATTGTGTGAATAATAACCATCAAGAGTTATGTGAGCAATCACTGTGCCACGGTGCCTTTGCCTGCATCAATCCACCTATCTTTCCAGCAAATACTATTAACGGTTCCCTTTTTAGGACAAGATCACAGAACAGAGGGCTGAGCAGATAACTGGCCCAAAGTCACATGGTCAAAGCAGAAATCTGGACAGAGGCCCCCCTGGTGTCTTCCAGAGACCACAGCGGGCTTTTCCCTGCAGCTCTGTTTTAGCCTCTCTTACATGAAATGAATAATAAATGACAAGAGAGCACTCCGCACTGGTGAAGTGCCAGGCTCCAAGGCAGCATTGGCGTCAGGGGACATGCCGTGAGTTGGGAAATGACTTACATAGCTCCTCCTGCCAAAAGAGGATGAAGACCCTCGCTGGGGACTGCGAGGGGAAGAGCACAATTCTGACTGAAAATCAAGGCCTGCAGGGCAGCTGGGACCCAGGCAGACTTCCCTTGTGAAGTTTCAGAACCAGCACATTTTTTATCCTTTTATAAACCAGAATTCAAGGCTGTAGAGATGGCTCAGCAGTTTTGCTGTTGTTATTCCAGAGGACCCAAGTTCGATTCCCAACACCCATGTCAGGTTCACAACCATCTGGAATTCCACCTTCATGGATTCTGATGCCTCTGCCCCGCCTCTAAGGTACCTGCACTCACATTCACATTCACATACACACACACACACAGGCACACACACACACATGCACACACAGGCACATGCACAGGCACATAGTTAAAAATAATAAAAATAAAGCTAAAAAAAGATTTAAAAACCAGAATTCAGGCTAGGCAAGCCTTTAATCCCAGCACTTGGGAGGCAGAGACAGGTGGATCTCTGTGAGTTCAAGGTCAGTCTGGTCTACAGAGTGAGTTCCAGGACAGCCAGGGTTACAACAGAGAAATCCTGTCTTGAAAAATAAAACAGACAAAAAAACAAAACAAAACAGAATTCATCCAACATGGTAGGACATACCTTTAATCCAAGCACTTTAGGGGTAGCGGTAAATGGATCTCTTTAGAGTTCAAGGCCACCCTAGTTTATATAACAAGTTACTTTGTCACAGACAGACACACACACACACACACACACAATGCAATGAAAAATAGATTTGGATTTGAAAGCAAAGTGGTTGGGGTTAAGTGTGTTTGTTTGCAGTTTGGCACTTGATTATATTTGCTAATTTTTTTTTAGAAAATGTACCATTACTAAAACCTAGTATAATCAAATATCCTGCTGGTTATTACAGTAAGAAACAAATGTGTATTCACAGGAGACTGCGATTTCAGCCCAGACCTGCACAGAGAGCTACTATCACAGACACTGCATCTCACTCAAAGGGACAGTTCTGTGAAGGAACCTGTGTAAGAAGGCTGTGAAGCAGAAAGTTCCCCAGGCAAGTCAAGGAGACAGTGGTTCTTACCTTGAGGGACAGCACTGTGCTGGCCAGGTTAGTTCTCTGGATCTCTGGCACGTTGGTGGTTAGCATTTCATCTCGGTAGGCGCGCTCTGTGTACAGCCTGTAACACTTCCCTGGGCCGGTTCTCCCAGCTCTGCCAGCTCGCTGCTTTGCCTGAGCCTAGAGGGTGAACATATAAAAGTAACAGCTGTAAACCATAGCTTAGCAGCTCTATCCAGGAAATCTGTTAGGGAGGGGATGGGCAAATGTTTTCTGTTTGCTTTGATGAAGCAGAGTTAGAGTTTAACAAAGATATTTTAATCCAGACTTTAAGCATGAGGGTTAGGGAAAGAGAGAAGCTCAGAAAGAAAAACCCACCAGAGCACTGGGGCAGGCTTCTCAGAGTCACCACTTCCTTTAGGACCATTTCCAACACTAGATATGCTCTTACTAACTCTCAGTACTTCTAGGAAGCTCGTTCCAGGGAGGCAAATACAAGGCAGGTAAACAGAAGAAATAGGGAGAGCAGAAGAGGCAATAAAACACCAGTCCCACATTATGACCAAAATTTAAAATATAGCTCAGTGGTAGAGTGCTTGCCTAACACACATAGGGCCTAAATTCAATCCTGAGAAACACACACACAGCAGCTAGCTATATGGTTCAAACAGAACTAAGCTAAGCATGGTGCTACACGCCTGTAATCCCATAAGGATGCAGAGGCAAGAGGATCCATGTTTAAGGCCAGCTTAAGCTATACCACAAGACTTTTTTCCCTTCTGTCTTTTTGAAACAGGGTCTCTCTGTGCAGCCCTAGCCTAGCCGTCTTTAAACTTGCTATGTAGACCAGGCTGGTCTAGAACTTACAGAGATCCTGGTAAGGCCCTGTCTTGAAACGAACAAGAGAGGGAGGGAAAAGGAAAAGAGGGAGGGAGGGTGCACCCTGAACCATAATGAATCCCAGAAAGGCCCTCACCAGGATTTTCAGCAGCGGCCATACCTGAGAAATCGGTGTCACCACAAGCTGGTCGATCCCTGTTTTAGAATTGTAAACTTTCTGCTTCACAAATCCAGGGTCAACCACATAGTAGATACCATCGATGGTCAGCGATGTCTCCGCGATGTTGGTGGCAATCACAACCTATAGATGAGAAAGACAGAGCCAGAGTGAGCTGAGGTTAAAACAGACCTCACACTTTCCCAAGGGATCTGCTACTTCCCTCTAACCCCTGACATTTAACCCCAGTCCAGGTCCCCAGTGTTCCGAGGGGAAGGTGCCTTCATCCCAAGGGCTCCTTTGGGAGTGGATGGTGTCTCAGAGGTGTAAAGCAGGAAAGGCCTTCTGCGCAGAGCCAATCTCATCTGGTATGAATAGCTGTATCTCTGTCTAGAGCAGATGATGATTACTATAATTTTAATTTTCTAGCTCCCTGGGAAAGCAGAGATTTCCTGGCGTCACATGTGCACACTGTAAAATGAGATTTTTCTTTCTCCCACAGAGACATCTGGACTACAAAATGGGTTATTCATATTGTGGAACAAGAAGGGGATTGGGTCTTTTCTCCCCATCATAAAAGGAAGCACAAGGCAACAGAGGAGTTTCATGGTTTGCGTGTGTGCAGCAGTGTATGTGTTCTAGAGATTATTACTCTCAGCTTGGCTGTGCCACTGGTTTCCACCCAGAGGTTCAGCTCATAAAACACAATTGCTTAAAAAATCATTGCTAGGAGGCACCAAAATGTCTCACATCATGCCAGTATCTTACTGGCTCTGAAAGGCATTTACCTGCCATGCAGCCACAAAGTCCCTGCTTAGAAACAAGTCCAACCAACAGAAACAGAACAGAGGAAGAACTCAGCATCCGGCCCTCCCGAACCCGCCCCTCCCATGTTTAACTCTTAGAACCACGTGCCCCCAGCTACGCAAGCCAGAAGCATGGGAGTCACGCCTGAGTTTTCGCTCACCCTCCACCCTCTACCTCCTGACATCTACTGTCTTCCCATCTGTCTCCACTCAGAGAGAAAACACACCCGAGTACACTGGTAAGTGAATGTTCACAGCAGACGTACTCATGGTATGTCCCAAGGTAGAAATAACCTAATGTCTACCAACTAGTGAACATTATCCAAACGCAGTACATCCAGGGTCTAGCAGGATGGCCACTTGCCACCAAGCCTGGTGACTTGAATGATGCTGGAAAGAGTTGATTCCTGCAAGCTGTCCTCTGACCCGCACACATGTGCCATGATGTACACATGCTACTGTGCCCAGCTGTAAAACATTTTTATTTAATTTAAAAATGATAAATAAAGGGGGAAGTGGATAGCTCAGTCAGTAAAGAACTTGTCTCAAAGGCCTCAAGACCTGAGTTTAATACCCAGCACCCATACCTGGCCTGGAGGCATGTGCTTGTGATCCCATCATTAAGGATCAGTGGTAGATTCCTGGCTGTACATACCCATGATTTCAGGGTATGAGGGAACAACCTCATTTTAGCCCCGTCTTACCTTTCTGCTGCCAGGAGGAGCTGGATCAAAGATTCGGGTCTGCATCTCACTGGGAAGGGCAGAATACACTGGAAGGATAATTAACTCTGGAACGTCAGGTCCCAGGGATTTCATTCTTTCATACAGGATCTCACAAGCAGTATCGATCTCTTCCTGACCAGTCAAGAAAACCAAGATATCACCTATGAAGAGAACGAAGGGTCATTTACCGTCTCTGTGGGGGTATTTTGTTTTGTTTCTTTTGAGGCATGGGAAATAGAACTTAAGAGTCTTGTGCATGTCAACTGAAACACATCCCCAGCCCTTCTTTCACCTTCTGAACATTTTGAAACAAGGGCTCACTCAGTTGTCCAGGCTAGCCTTGAACTTGAGATCTATCTGCCTCATTCTCCTAAGTAAGTAGCTGGGATTACAGTCCTGCAACCAGGCTTGGATCTGTTTTATTCTAAAAGAAAGCTGTATCGTGTTGTCCAGGTTGGCTTCTAGCTCAATCTTCCTGCTTTAGCCTCTTGGTAGCTGGAACCAGAGGTACAAGCCACCACACTCTGCTTGTGTGTGAAAGGCTACAGCAACACTAACAGCATTATATGTATAGAAAATACACATTCACATTATGAACTCCAAATAAACCAAGCTCAAAAAAACCCACAAAAATAAACCAAGAGGTTAGCATCCATCTCCGTTTAAATAAATACATTTAAACCTTACATAACTGTTTCAACATTTCCATTCTAAATATGCATGCCTGAGATTAACAAAGAGAGAACAATATTCAAATTGTGTTTTTCACAAGACTAGCAAAAAAATATACCCACAGTAGGATTTTGGCCTAAGAAAAAAGCCCTCCACCCCCACCCCCTCACCTGGTGGCTCTGTTAAATGGATCTGCATGACCGTGATCAGGCTGGCATCCAAATAGTCTGTCTCGGGTTCCTTTGTGTACAGTATTTCCACTGGATAGGTTCGACCTGGGATGGTGAAGATGGGTGCTTCATAGAAGTACTGAGAAAACTTCACCGCATCCAAGGTGGCTGAGGTGACAATCAGCTTCATGTCTTGTCGCTTTTGTACTGTCTATAGGGAATTATAAGGTTGCTTACTAAAAAGGACTATGCGAAAGGTCACAGGGCACTCAAACCTAGCCTGAGGAACCAGTGTTTAGCTAGTTACCTTCTTCAGCAATCCGAAGAGCACATCCGTGTGAATGGTCCTCTCATGCGCCTCGTCTAACATGATGATGGCGTACTGAGTGAGGTCAGGGTCAATCAGGCACTCCCTCAGCAGCATACCGTCTGTCATATACTTGATGACTGTTTCCGGGCTGGTGCAATCCTCAAATCGAATGGTGTAGCCCACCTACAGCGGGACACAAGAAGAAAATCTACCACGGAGTCCCTTTGTGAAATCATCAGACTGGCCCTCACACTCCTAGTAGAGAGGAAATTACTCAAGATCACAATGGCTTCCTCTTGTAAGTCTGCCCTGGACTAGATCCTGAATAACTTGATGACAAAAAAATCTCTCTTTAGGAGAAATCTGAAAAGTGGAATAATATTCTCATTTTATAGATAAGGCATCCGGGCCTTTCTAGTTTTCCTCTGGAATTCACACAGCAGCTTCTCCAACCACTTACCTCTTGACCAAGGCAACAACCAAACTCCTCAGATACTCTTTTGGCCACGGACATGGCCGCCACTCTTCTGGGCTGAGTACACCCAATCTTGCCCCTTGAAGTGTAGCCTGCCTCTGCCAGGTACTGAGTGATCTGTGTTGTCTTTCCAGATCCTGTCTCTCCAATTACAATCAGGATCTGATTGTCATGCACAGCCTGAAAGCAGCACAGTATAAACACCATTATTAAAATCTTCCACAGGGGCTGGAGAATGGCTCGGCCATTAATAGCACTGCACTCATGTAGAGAACCTGGATTTAATTCCCAGCATCCACACAGCAGCTCAGTGGTCCCAGTGCCCTCTTATTTCTGCAGGCAACAGGCACACACATGGTGCACAGTCATACACAAAGACAAAGAACCATGCAAGAAGGAGGATTTTATGAGTTTGAGGCCAACCTAGGTTACACAGTAAGTTTTACGTGAGCCTGAAATATGCAAGTGTCTCAAAAAAACCAAAAGGAAGGGCTGGGGGATGTAGCTCGATTGGTAGTGTTTACTAGCTCGGTCCCCAGCACTACGTGGTGGCACACACCCATAATTCCAGAACTAAGGCAGGAATATTATAGTTCAAGGTCATCCCCAGAAAGTTTAAGGCCAGCTGGAAAACATGAGACCCCATCATAAAAAATTTTTTAAAGGCAGGTGTGGTGGTTCACACCTGTAATCACAGCATAGGGAAGGCTGAGGTAAGAGATGGATCATCATTAGGGTCGACTTAGTTCAGCCTGGGATGCAGAGTGAGCTCCCAGTCAGGCTGTGCTAGCTAGAATGAAGCATGCCTAAAAAACCAAATAAACACAATAAGATGAGGAGCTAACAGTGCTTCAGCGCGAGCCTGAGCGTGAGCCCACGGAAAGGTAAACGAGATCCAACCACAGAATGTTCTCTGAACCTCACACATGCCTTGTGGCAAGTGCCCCGGCCCCACATCCCCCCCCCCCCACTCACACACACGAGCGCGCACACACACAAATAGATAGTGGGGAGTCTAGGGGTGTGGCTTGATCGGATCTGAGCTCCTGCACTCCAACATACATCCCACATAGAAAACACTCTCCACTCCATTGCCCTCCCACACCGGAATGGCTTCCCACCTGCACCAGCTGTTCCTTCAGTTTGTAGATGGGCAGGCTCTCTCTCTGCTCAAGGATTGACATCTGGGTCTTCTTTCCATAAGAAGCTTTGTTGCCCCCAAAGGCATGCTTCTTCCACTCAGGAATGTCATTGGGCATCATCCCAATCCCCCTCATGTTGGCTGCGATCTGCCTGCCCTCCGCTGGAAAGGAAAACAAACTGAGCACTGTCCTCAAGCTCCTGCTACCTGCCATTGTCCTCAGACCTAAGTGGCTCCCACTCCCAGACTGTGCGGTCATCACCCCCAAACTTACATTTCCATCATTCCATAAAAAACTCTTTCCCCCTTTGCCTTTCCTTGACAACCAGAGGACTCCAGCACCCAAGCTGGGTGGCTCACAATTACCTGTAACTCAGCACCAGGAGGGTCCAGCACCTCTAGATCTGTGGGTACATATCCCCCAATAACTTAAAATAACTGAATATATCTTTAATTATATATATGTGTAAATTTGAGACAAGGCTACATAGTAAGACCCTCTCTCAAAACACACACATACATTCCCCTCTCTCTCTCTCTCTCTCTCTCTCATAGTAAGACCCTCTCTCAAAACACACACATACATTCTCCTCTCTCTCTCTCTCTCTCTCTCTCTCTCACTTCAATCTACAATAAAAAAAAGCAAGTAAGTGCGCTTTGAAAGAGGCCAAAGGAAAGTCACAGGGAGCCTTTCACTAAAAGGTATAAAGGGAAGGGAGCTTGTTCTAAGAAAATGTGTGTGTGCATGCACATGTGGGCACATACACACACACCATGATCACCATCATGGTTGATGTGGGTGCACACGTGTACCAATGCGTGTACTATGTATGCGATATGTGCCGATGTCTGTGAACTCTGAGGACATCATCAGGTCTCCTTCAGGTGCCATCACCTTTTTTGTTTTTTGGAGACAGGGTCTTTACTGAGTGGGCTATGCCGGCCGGCCAGCAGGTCTCAGGGATGCACTGTCCCTGCCTCCCCAGCGAGGGATTACAAGCACAAGCACACACCACCATGCCAAGCTTTATTAGCATGGGTTCCAGGGCTTGAACTAGGTCCAAGTACTTACAAGGCAAGCACCTTACATTGCCCCAGCTCTGGAAGGTAGTCTTAAAAAAAAAAAAAGAAGAAGAAGAAAAAGTATTTCTAACTCTTTAATGCTATTTCATCTGTTCTATCCATCTAAATTGTTATCTAAGCTAACGTAACATGCCCAAAATCTCTCTCAGCAGAGACCCCCCTTCTGAGCATTCCAACCGAGACATCTCTGGCTACCTGAGACACAGTCCAAAACTGAATTTACAACCCTTTCCCACAAGCCAGTTTCTCATCAGCCTCTTATCCCAAAGGAACCATCACTCACTCCGGGGGTCACATTAGACCTGGAAGCTATCTTTGGTCACTTCCATTTCCCCATCCCCCATATTCAACAACCACGCTGCTCAATATACTCTTCTTCTCTGATACCACCATGTTCGGGCCATCGCCTCTCCCCTTGCTATCATAAAAGCCTGGTCACTCACCTGAAGCCTCTACCCATCCTGCCCTATTCAACTCCTCTGCAGAGCCCTCTTATGGTCCTTTGGAAATGTGCCTCCGATCATGCCATCCTTGTGTTCAGAACACTTTTCAAGATGCACTTGGGATTAGCCCAGACACCTAACAGCATCGACAAAGCTCTGGCTGCCGACCCTGCCTCATCCTTTGCTGCCCAGCACAGCACGATATCCCATCCACACAGACTTCCTAAGGCCTGAACTGCAAAGTTGTTAACACAGGCTACTACCCTGTCTCCACATACTCTCTAAATCTCCATGGAACATTAAGTTCCAGCCAATCATGGCAGCTCACACCTGCAATCCCAGTACATAAGAGGCTGGAGCAGGAGGATTGCTGCAAGTGTAGGGCTAGCCTGAGCTACACATCAGGTTTAAAGCCAGCCAGAACTACATAATGAGACCTGCTGTTTTTTAAAGATTTACTTATTTATGTATATGAGTCTATTTGCATGTAAAACTATATGTCAGAAAAAGTTATCATAATATATTATAGATGGTTGTGAGCCACCATGTGGTTGCAGGGAACTGAACTCAGGACCTCTGGAAGGGCAATCAGTGCTCTTAACTGCTGAGCCGTCTCTCTAGCCGAGACCATGTCTTAAAAAACAAACAAACAAAAAATAGGGAACAAGATAGCCAGTGGTTAAGGGCACCAACTGCTCTTACAGAGGACTAGGAAGGACTAGGAACCCGAGTTGGACTCCTAGCACCCATACGGCAGCTCACAATCACTGTAATTCAAGTCTCAGTGGATCCAATGCCCTCTTCTGACCCTCATGGGCACCAGGTACAAACATAGATAACATCCAGGCAAAACCCCATACACATTTAAAAAACAAAAAGAAAACCGAGGGCTGAAAAGATGGCTCAGTCAGTAAGAGCATTTACTGCTCTTTTAGAAGACCCAAGTTCGGTTCCTGGTACACATATTGGGTGTTTTACAACTACGTGTAACTCTAATTCCTGGGGACCCAATGCCCCCTTTGGCCTCCAAGGGCACCTGCATGCACATGGCATGCAGACATATATTCAAGTATACACACATATAAAGAAGACTGGACTATCTTTTTGTTTTTTGTTGCTGTTTTTGAGACTGGGTCTAACACAGCCCAGGGTGTCTCCAAACTTTCAATGTATCTGCAGTTACCCTCTTCCTTCCTTTTTTTTTTGTTTTTTTGTGTTTGTGTTTGTGTGTGTGTGTGTGTGTGGTTTTTTTTGAGACAGGATTCCTCTGTGTAGCCCTGGCTGTCCTGGAACTCGCTCTGTAGAACAGCTGGGATTAAAAGAGTGCGACACCATTGCCTGGCTTAGCCTTGAACTCCTGATTCTCCTGCCTGTCCTCCTAAGTGCTGGGATTATAAGCACGAGCAACCCCATCCACCTCATACTGTACCCTACCACCACCCTCACGCCCCGTGAGCTTCATGCATGCTAGGCAAGCGTCTACCACTGAGCTGTATCTCCAGCCCTTACACTGTACTCACTTTAGAATAAAAGTCTTGAAGTTGTTTAAAAGAAAACTTCTTCCACTCTAGTGATCTGCCCAAGGTTACTGAAACACCTATTCTAAACAACTGTTTAAAAACTAAAGCAGAGGCAAGTGTGGCGGCCCACACATTCCATACCAGCACTGAGAGGGCAGAGGCAGGAGGATGTCTGTGAGTTCGAGGCCAGTCTGGTCTACAGAGTGAGCTCCAGAACAGCCAGGCTACACAGAGAAACCCTGTTTTGAAAAACAAAACAGAAATGAAATAAGAATAAACATAAAAACTGAAGCAGGGGTCGGCTCAGCGCTCAGCGCACTGCTGCTCTTTAGAAGGGCCTGGCTGCTGCTCTTCCAGAGAACTAGAGTTAGGGTCCCAGGATCCATGTCTGTTATCCCCTGTTATAAGGTCCAGGGGATTCAACACCAACGCTTCAGAACACACACACACACACACACCATGTATCCACATAGAGACAAACACATACAAAAAATAAATCTTTAAAAATAAAAGCATCTATGACCAGGCTCCAGTGTTAAAAGGGAAACTGAGGCTAAATTTTCACTTTGTGTCTACAGCATCAACTGTTATATATACACAATGGTTCAGATTTATTCTTTAAAAAGGTGACAGTCCTGGGTCTTACCATCAGGCAAGGGATCAACCCAGTGTTTGTTGAGTCCCATGGGTATAGAATCCATCTCGGCTTCCCGCTGGGCCTGCTTCAGTTCCCGCCTTTCCTTGGCCAAGGCACTCTGCATCATGGCTGCTTGGGAGAGTGAGCCATCTGGGTTCTAAAACAAAGAAGAAAAAGCAGCATGCACTGAGTATCTAGGAAAAGGTGGGTGGTTAGCTGGGCATAGTGCTATTCACCTTTAATCCAGCACTTGGGAGATAGCAGCAGCTAGACCTCTGTGAGTTCGAGGCCAGTTTGGTCTACATAGTGAGTTTCAGACCAGCCAGGACTATATGGTTGAGACCCTGTCTACAACGCAGAAAAAAGCAGATAGCTGAACTACTGTCATCTAAAACGGGAGAAGGAATTAGGTTCGCACCAATGTATCAGGCTATATGGGAGAAGCTGGTCGTCTATAACATACAGATGATGTGAGAGTTTTGAGCTTGAAGATAAGAACCCTTAGAGACTGAGGAATGATGACACTTTTAAATGCATAAAGAGCATAAGAAAAAAAATGGAGCAAGGTGTAGCATAGATATCTGTGAGCTAGAACTTAGGAGGCTGAAACAGGAGGATTACTGTGAGTTTGAGTCCATTTGGGGTAACATAACACAAACCAAGCCAGCCAGAGTTATGCAGTGAGACCTTGACTCAAACAAAACAAAAGAAACAAGAAGAGGGAGACTGGGGAGACGTCTCAGAGAGTAAACCGCTTGCCCCACGAGTGTAAGGACCTGGGTTCGGATCCCCAGAGTCCATGCAAAGCCAGACACAGCAGTGTACATCTATAGTCCCAACACGTCTACAGTGAAATGAGAGACAGAGCAGAAGAATCCCTGAAGTTCAAGGGCCAGTTAGTCTTGTGCACTCAGTGGTGAACAAGAGACTCTGTCTAAACAAGGAAGGTGAGGACTGACACCACAGCTTGACATCTAACTTCTATATGTGAACTGTAATACAGCCACATGCCTGTATTCACACACATATACATGCATACACAGAGAGGGGCTGGGGGAAAGATGGAAAATAATCTACATAGTCCTAAGAACTAAAATTCAGACTAATATGAGTGTTCCAGTTAGACTTGGTCATCAGATCCATCATGTGCTTCCTTAAAGGTGAGTGGATTCTCCATCACTAACAAGGCAAGCAGCTATGAGACCACATGGAAAGAACACTAAGATGAGAGCAGTGGATTACAGCTGGGTGTGGTAGTCTACACCTGTAATCCCAGCACTGGGGGGGGCAGAGACAGGCAAAGATCTGAGAGTTCCAGGCTAATCAGGGCTACATAGTAAGACTTTGTCTCAAAAAAAAAAAGCCACCATTACAAACATCAAATTGCTGGTCTGGCAGACAGCATTTCTTGTAACTCTGGCTGTCCTGGAACTCACTCTGTAGACCAGACTGGCCTCAAACTCAGAGATCCGCCTGCCTCTGCCTCCCGAGTGCTGGGATCAAAGGAGTGCCCCACTACCACCTGGCCGCATACAAAATTTTTAAGGATTCTGGTTTGTATTCTTGCAGTTCTGCCCTCAAGGGCACCAAAGATTCAAGCCCTAACGACCTAAACAAAGCAATAATGGTAGAGCAAGCACCTTTATTCATCTCTGATTTCTTTCAAAACACAGTGATAAATGCAGACAAAGGTTAAACAGAACTGTGTTTACAAGATGTAGACCCTGGTTACCAGTCAGATGGCCTGAATCCTGCTTAAGCTGATACTGTTACTTTAAGAAAACAAGTTGGTGGCTATTTCCAGGTAAAAAGCCCCGTTCTTCTCACCTTAACGATTTTGATGGGGCTCATATCCATGCTTTGCTTGGTGTGCCCTCTCAGGAATGGAGGCTCCTCCTCAACCAGTTCAATTTCAAGATCCTCATCTAAAAGTCCACCAAAAATAATTCGCCATAAACAAGACAGAAACAGCCAATCATTTTCATTAAAACAATTTCAGGCTAGAAAGATGGCTCAGCGGGTACCTGAGTTCAATCCCTGGAGCCCACATGGTTAGGAGAGAACCACATACTGCAAGTTGTCCTTTGACAGCTGCGCGCACACACGCACATACAGGAATGCACGCATGTAAACAGCTTCCGAAGACTGGCAAGATGACGTCACTTGATCTCACTTTGATCCCCAGGACCCACATAGACAACCAACTTGGCAAGTTGTCCTGTTCCACATATGGGCCATGGCACACATTCACGTGCCCACAATACATACTGACATAACATATACACACAAAACAAATAATGACCTCCAGTCATTTCTACTTCAGCCCAAGAACTGATTAGAAATGTTTTTTAAAAAAAGTCAAGCCTGTGGGAAATACTGTTTTGATAGTCTAGGTGGTATCAAGACATTTGCCACTCAACTCCATTATGAAACAATTTCCCCATCTGAGATAGTCTCACGTAGCAGCCCAGGCTGGCCTCAAACTTGCAATGGTCCTGCCTCAGCCTTCTGAGTGCTGAGGTAACAACTGTGCACCATCACATCTAGCTTTTCTACATGTGGAGAAATAAAAGGTCACGTACACATGTACTAACAGGCCAATTTAGGAACTTCATAATAACCTTACTCAGAAAGATGAAAAGCAGCAACAGCTCAGTGCTAGGACCTGCTACCTGCTAGTAAATGCAAGGCCAAGCTCAAGGCCTAGCACCACCCAGAAAAAAAAAGTATAAAAAGATGAAGAGCCAGGAGTGGGGCTGTGGATCAGGAGTTAAGAGAACTGGCTGCTCTTCCAGAGGTCCTGAGTTCAATTCCCAGCAACCAATGGTGGCTCACAACCATCTATAATGGGATCAGATGCCCTCTTCTGGCATGCAGGTGCACATGCAGACAGAGCACTGATGTAAATAAAATAAATATATAAAGTCCCTGGCAGAGAATGAAAGAAATAAAAAGTAGCATTTAATTTAAAAAATTAAAAAAATAAAAAATAAAAAGAGCCAGGACATGCCTGTAAATCACTTGGAAAGTGGAAGCAGGATGAGTAGTTCAAGGTCATTCTTGGCCACATAGTGAGTTCAAGGCCAGCCTGGTCTACATAGCAAGTTCTAGGACAGCCAGAGCCACATAATAGAGACTTTGTCTCAAAAACACCAACAAAATAAATAAACCTTAAAAAAATATAAAAAGAATGGCATTGGGTCTAAAAAAGTAAAATGAATTCAGCGGGTACCCTGGTCTATCTAAGCATGTGCTGCTATCCAGAGATGAGTGCTGAGCCCAGGGAATGACAAATACCCACTCAGTTAAACTACAAGCAGCCAGTGCAGAGACGCAACTTGCAATCACCCTGCCAGCCCCTCATCCTGCTAATCCAAGCGGCAGGCTACCTTCTTCATCATCCACCTTAGGGAGAATGCCTGTCTCCTCATCGAAGTCTGGAAACTCTTCTTTGGAAAGCACGTTGGCAGCAATCATCTAGCGAAGGACAAAAGACAGCACTGAAACTAACATCTGTAGCTACGATCAAAACTCCTTTTCTAGAGTTAATCCCAGAGATTTCACAGCAGGAAACCAACTGCCTTCTTCTGGGACACAGCACATCAGATACAGATCAAGGCATACATCTCATCCCCAGGGAACCGAACATGGTGCTGAAGGCAGGGGCTCAGAGGTACTGTCCCCAGGAAGGGTCACCGGCGCCTTCCCTTGTCGCCACAGCACCCGGCACACTTCCGTCGCCTGGCATGTAGCCCTACACTTACCTGTATGAAGCCATCAATTACAATTACCAGGCACTAACTTGACTCTGCCCCTCATTAATCCCACACTGCCACCACTGGCACTGAGGCCCACTAGGTAGAATAATTTGGCTCACACAAGTAGTAAGTGAGCAGAAGCCGCCATGGGCAGCCGAGTCTAATCCCACACCCCTAAACCACCATGGTACACCCTGAATGACTCTGAGACCCAACCTGTTTGATCTCCCACTTTTCTGGGTCAGAGATTCGGGTGAGCCGCTTGCGCTCCAGGGAGTCATCTTCTACTTCAGGAGCACTGACGAGGGACAGGTGAGTGGGTCGGTCTGGGTTCCGCATTGACGTCTCCTCGTTGGTCTCCCCGACCAGATTTCGACGTCGGTTTGGGTTTAGATCTTCTCCTGTTTCCTGATCCACATCCTAGAGGACAGTAACAAGGGTGCTGCTCATTTGCTGGCTTCTGACACAGTCTGGGCCATCGGCTGTGGAGACAGACTGCACCTTTCACTCACCTTCATGCTCAGGCTGGTCTTGGTCCCAGTGAAGGACAGGACTTTGACCTTGACCCTCTGGCCTTTGCTCACAACATCGGCTACATTGGCTACTCGGCCTTCCCGTCGGAGCTCAGAGATGTGCACCAGGCCTTCCCATCGCTTCCTGAGAGAAAGTCAAGACACTCTGAAATATGCCTTTTCCTATTTCATTGTTAACATACCTTTCCCCTAATGAATTTCTACTCCTGATGGAAGTGAACAAATCAGTCTTCACAGGCCTGAAACCTTTGCCTTGGGAGGCAAGAAGACCATGAATTCCAGTCCAACTGGGATACACAGCAAGCCTGAGGCTACCTGCCCGAGCATGAGGACCTGAGTCTGGGTCCCCAGAACCCACATAAAAAAGCCACTGGGGCATGCACTTACCCACATGCAGGCAAAGTACCATACACATTAAAAGATAAATACATACATCATTAAAAACAAAAAGGAAGGAAGGAAGGAAGGTATGGTGTGGTACAGTATGTAACACATGCCTTTAATTCCAGTAGAAGCAAGTAGATCTCTGTGAGTTCCAGGGTAGGCCAGGACTACATGAAACCCTGTCTCAAGAACAGAACTAAACAAAACAAAAAAATAGATGCAGCAGTATATGCTTACAGTGGCAGCACTAGGAGGCAGTGATAGGATTCCTAGCACTCACTGCCAAGCTGGTCTAGTCTAATCAGCAACCCCAGGTTCAGTGAGAGACCTTGTCTCAGAAACTAAGGTAGGAGCTGGGTGTGGTTGTGCATGCCTCAGGAGGCAGAGGCAGGTGGTCTACAGAGAGAGTTCCAGGAGAGCCAGGGCTACACAAAGAACCCCTGTCTCAAAAATAAACAAACAAACAAACAAACAAATATTTAAAAAGTGCAGTTGGGGAAGACACCCAACATAACATCCGGCTTTTACATGCACCCTCGCACACAGGCACACACCCCCTCCCTCATGAACATGACTTATGCATAGAACACACACATAAGGAAGGAAGGAGGAAGAGACTTCAGCTCACAAAGAAGCACCAAGAAGTTGTCAATGAGAAAGTGTTAGCATTACCACTCCCCCGAAGTAATGGGGAGGGAAAGGTCAACTCTCAACTGTCCCAAATAGCAAAGGGTAGATCCTGCAGGCAGGGGAAGGAATAAACGGCTTTGGGATATTTCAAAATCAAAAAGGATCTAAGACTAGGAATGTGGCGGGGAACTTGCCTAGGATACTCAAGGTCCTAAATTCGAAGTACAGCACCACAAAAAAGCAAAACCCCAAAATCAACAAACAAGAGGCTGGACATTGTGGCACACGCCTTTAATCCCAGCAACTGGGAGGCAGAGACAGATGGATCTTGGTGAGTCTGAGGTCAGTCTGGTCTACATAGAGAATTCTAGGACAACCAGGACAGACAGATTCTGCTCAAAATAAAAACTAATTTAAAAAAAAATCAACAAAAAGTCCAGCTTTCTAAGAGCCCTGGCATATCTAAGTTGATTAAAGCTTAATCATTCACAGCTTTTTAGACTATACCGCACAGTAGAAGACATTCTGCCATCGCTGATGTGAAAGAGTACTAACCACTTACCTTAGGCCCTCCAGCTGCACAAAGCAACCAAACTGCATAATGCTGGTCACTTTGCCGTTGTAAATGTCCCCAATGGCAGGCTCTTCCGGGGGAGGGCGGTCCACGTGCTTATCTCGCCACCTGTCCAGATTCCTCTCCCCATACTTTTCCCGGTCCTTTCGGTCTTTGAAGGGGCTCTGACTTCTGCTCCTGGACCGGTATCTAGACTTCCCCTTAGTCCTCTCTCTGGTCCTGGAGTGTGATCGAGAGCGGGATCGGTGTCTCCGCTTATGGTCTCTATCTCTATCTCGCTCTCTGTCTCTGTCTCGTTCTCGGTCCCTGTCACGGTCCCGGTCCCGGTCCCTGTCACGGTCACGGTCACGGTCTCGGCTCCGACTCCTCTTCTTCTTCTTCGTCCTGTCCCTAATAAATCAACAAGTACCTGTTTGAAGACCAAATCAACTTAATTTCACCTCTCCATCCCCATGCAGCCAGCACAGTGCCACTATGCATAAGCCAAGCACCTACTAACTGCTGAACTGAACAGGAGTGTCACTGGCCACCACATCCCCGCAGGCCAGATACAGCTGGCCTCCTTCAGCTCCAATTTCTAACTCCTGAACACCTTAGCCTTTGTAGTTTAAATACTTTTGTAATGAAAACCCAAAATAGTACACAGCCAGTTAAGAGTCTACACACTTGCCCCTGAGTTTGTTTGACTGGCCCAAAAATTCAACTGACATAGTATTCTACGCATGCAAATGAACAGGACATGAGGACAAACCTGTGCTCAGTGTCTCTTTGTTTCTCTTGGCCTGCTGCACTGGGCATTAAAGCTTCCAGCTCTTTCAAGACATCCACAGCGACTTTCACATCTTCCTCATCCAACATAGTCTGCAGGGTCAAAGATCAGCAAAGTAAGGAGAAGGAAAAAAACCTGCCCACCTTCACAGGGTTTCTTTGTGTAGCCCTGGCTCTCCAGGAACTCTCTCTGTAGACCACCTGCCTCTGCCTCCTGAGGCATGCACAACCACACCCAGCTCCTACCTTAGTTTCTGAGACAAGATCTCTCACTGAACCTGGGGTTGCTCATTAGGCTAGACCAGCTTGGCAGTGAGTGCTAGGAATCCTATCACTGCCTCCTAGTGCTGCCATTGTAGCCTGTGGAAGTCAGAGAACTACTTGGGAAAGTCAGTTCTCTCCTTCTAACATGATGTGGGTCCTGGGGACCAAACTCAGGTTGTCCGGCACGGTGGCAAGCACCTCTGCCCGTTGAGCCATCTCTCAGGCCCCAGATATCAAACTTTTTAAAAGTAACATTTCTTCTGCATTCCCTTTGCTGCTCCCTGTTTAATTACTTTCCATCGTTCTTACTGCTATCCACTGTGTCACTGGCCATCTGGATTGGCACGGTCTGTATCCTGGACTCAGCCAATTGCTTGGTTTACATGGTTCCTTGACTCCCTAAGCCTATCAGCAACTTATATAGTGCTCACACTGTACTGGGTAACCTAGAATTGATGCAAAGCCTGTGAGAGGATGCCTGGGTGTTATATGCAAATATCACACCCATTTTGTTTGAGGAACTTTAGCATCAGATCATGTTTAGTGCCTGGGAGTTCTGGAACCAACCCCTGAAGATACCAGGGTACACCATTTGTTTACTGCCCTTCTCTCCCTCCCACTAGGCAGGCTACTTACATGCTAATTTCCTACTCTCCATCCCAAAATGGCATATAATCTGCAAAAAGGTAGAAAACCTTATTTGCTCTCTTTATTTACCTGATACTTAAGAGTAGTGCTTGCTACACAGTCTAGATACTCAATAAATTCTTTTTTAAATGAATTTTTTTTTTTGAGGCAGGGTTTCTCTGTGTAGCCTTGGCTGTCCTAGAACTCACTCTGTAGACCACACTGGCCTTGAACTCACAGAGATCCACCTGCCTCTGCCTCCCAAATGCTGGGATTAAAGGCATGTGCCACCACTATCTGGCCCCTTTTATATATACTCTTACTCAGGAAAAAAAATCATACAATAGACACAAAGTTATCTCTAAGGTGAAGAAAAGAGACAGAAGACACACACTTAGGGCAGACATTCCCCACATGGTATTCATACCCGAACTGAAGGGTTGTCTGGCTGGCAAAGGACAGGGAAAAGTTCCTTCAGCTTCTCTTTCTCAGTCTTAGGTTTAACAACTGGATCTTATTTCATTAAGGAGCAGGAAGAGGTTAAAAAAGAGAGAAACATATTTATTATATGTTTTATTATTCATAATATTTAATGTTATTTAATTTAATATTTAATAATTTGATAACGTTTAATTTAATGTAATATATTTGATTATAATACATTGCTGATATACATAAATAGTAAACAATAATAAAATATATTAATAATAATTAAATAAAACTCACCATATTTAATAAGGTTAATAAAAATAACTTCAACATTAGGTTTGTATCAAACGAAAAACAAAAAGTGTTTTGTACACTTTCATCACATAATCACTAGAGACAATGTAACTGTCTGAATCCACTAAGAAAGCCTCAACACGCTTTCTGCCCTTCAGGAGGGGAGGGAGCATGTCAGTCCTCACTTGAAATTTAACCAGATCATTCTCTTGCTTAGTAACAGCTAAGAGCAAAGTGCAGTTTACTACCCAGGCCCTTCTGGAAGCTCAGCTCAGCTGGAAGCCCTGCTTACCTTTGCTAGTAGAAGGCTTTGCTGGAGGCCGCATGGTTTGTATGAGACGCAGCAGGTTGCTAATAAGAGAATCCTTTGAAGAAAAGAAGCACAAGACAGAACTCATCAGCCTCTGATATTACAGCGGGAAAGGCAAGGAAAGCATGCACATGCACTTGAATGAGCTAACTTCAAGAGGAAAGCACAGAAGGTCAACCAGGTATGGCATGAAGCTAGAGTAGCTTAGATCATGCCCAGAGACCATTTTATTTCCCATCTTTTAAAACTGCCTCCAAAACCTAGACACTTGTTCCTGACTTCCTGGATCTCAGACCAAGAATGTAAACATCCTCAGAGACTTAATGACAGAGATCTTACTGTACTCTCTTAGGAGTATCACTGAAAACCTGTCTCCCTCATCACTGCCCCACAGCATGGCAACATTACACATTTAAATGTTTATTTAATTGGTATGTACACACTGTCTCCTTTCTGCTTGCAAACGCCTTAGTCCTATCAAGATTTAAATTCAGTAGCAACATCAAAACAAAAAGGAAAGAAATACTCTTCAGATATACATACTGTGAATTCTGCACCATTTTTGACCAGAGAAGTCTTAAAAGTATCAAATGTGGTATTTTTCTCAGCAAGACTGATCACAAATTCAGCTGTAAATGAAAAAAAATATATTAAAGGAATTAAAAATGAGATATCCAGAAATCAGTTTTAAGTATGCTAAAAACTAATCAGGTTATCCAACTGTCTTAAAAACTTCCATCTACAGCTGGTGCTGCACTCGAAAGGCAGAGGAAGGTGGATCTCTGTGAGTTTGAAGTCAGCCTGGCCTACAAAGTAAGTTCTAGGACAGCCAGGGCTACACACAGAGAAACCCTGTCTCAAAAAAACCAATAAGTAAATAAATAAATAGATAAAGAATATTTTTTAAAAAATTACTGGCGTATTTTTGTATGTATTAATGGGATGCTTTTATTGTACTTATTAGTTTTGCTGTTATTTTTAAGACATCAATACCCAATTCACACGCCCAAGCTACCCTCAGATTCTCTATGTATGACTTTGGAATTCGTTGCAGAAGTTCATTTTAGTTATATATAAAATAATTGTTTTACACACTGTTGGATGAGGGGTTGTCTTGGCTGTTTTGTTTGCAAGTGTTGGATTTCTGTGGGGGTTGTTTGATTGCTTATGATCTGCACCTGAGGAGTTCTGTATCAATAAAAACACCTGAGCTCAGATGCCCAGAGTTCCACTGTTAGGCGCTGGCCAGGATGGTGGCTCCCTCTGCTGAGGTCTGGCAGGGCTTCCACTAATGAATATGCCTCCCTGTCTTCTTGGCTGAATCACCACAGCAACATATTACTACAAATGGTGCGCTAGCATGGGGCATAACATCATGCCAGCTAATTCAACGTAGAGACAAGGAAGAAGAGAAAGAGACTCCAGACCTCACAGAGTCCGGTAAATTATGCTCAGAGAAGCTACCAGGGGATAGAGATTAAGGTATTAATGGAAGGCTACTGAAGGAAGAGGAAAAAGGAAATAAGCCTCTGTGAAGAGAAAAAGCTGTGAAGTTAATAAATGAGGAAAAAAGCACCTAGGTGAGAGTCGCAGAATTCTTAGCGATAAAGAATTTAGACAGGAGTAGGAAAAAGCAAGGTTCCTACCACTTTTCCTGATCATGGAGCCTACTCTCCCTCCCACCACTGGTGGTAGCGTAATGTTTCACAAACTGAAGTTTTCTGATAGCTGCATGGTGTGTGTGTGAAGCTCAAGATGTGTTTGACGTCTATGAAGACGGGTATACGTTTCCCCACAGTGGTGGTGAGAGAACACGCCAAACTGCCAGAATGTTTCAACAAGTGATTCTTCCCACTGCCCAGGACCCACCGCTGTTATGGAAGCCTCAGCTTGGAGCAAAAAGCTGCTTAGTTAAACTGACCAATTTTTTTTCTACAAACCTGTCTACAAGCGGTAACTCCACACAATAAAGGAACCCTTCCAGCAGACAAGAAACACCTGTGATGACACTGAGAAAAACACTTGCTAAATGAATCAGGACTAACAGTTACCTTCCCTGAAAACTAGACTCTATCTTAAAAATCTGCAAAGAGTTTCCTCGGGGTCAGCACACAGAAACTGTCTTCCAGAAATGGTCAAGGTTGCATCTCCCACTGGCAGCCAAACTTGGTACTGTGTTATCCAGGTGGTGCTGGTTTTGAAGGCATGGAGGGGCCATGGAAAGCAACTGAGGCTTGGCACTGTGAGAGGCCAGGAGAGGTCATTAGTGAAGGTGCAGCTTTAGTAGCAGTTGAAGGCCCAGAACGAAGGGGTGATGTAAAAAAGTTGAGGCTTAACACCATGAAGAGAGCCCAGGAGGCCATTAGTGAAGGTGCAGCCCACTTGCAGTTTTCGAGATGTCAGTACCATGGGACAACCACCAAGAGCAGCAGCAGTAGTATGAGCCAGCCAGACCCTGGAGAACAAACTGTGCTGCAGAGGGCAGAACCAGAGAAGTGATCCAAGCCCTTTGGAGGAGCCCAGAAGATCATGAATGAATTCCAGATAATTGGACATTGATAATGTTTTTCTGCTGTCCAAACACATTGTGAAAAGCTTGATAGATGTTTGGTATCATTTGGTCCTGTGCACTAGAAGCCTCATAATTGTTCCTCTTGTAAATGCTTTTGCTGGTATAGTGTTAAATTGTGTTGTAAAGGTAAAGCAATTTTTTTTATATACAGAAAAGGGGAAATGTTGTGGAAGTTTATTTTTAGTTGCATTTAAAATAATGGTTTTATGCTCTGTTGGGTGAGGGGCTGTCTAGGGCCTTTTGTATTGTCTGCAGGTGTTGGATTTATGTGGGGAAAGTTGACTGCTTATGATCTGCACCTGAGGAGTTCTGAATCAATAAAAACACCTGAGCTCAGAGGCTCAAGGTCCCACAGTCAATGGTATGGTGCTGGCCATGACGGTGGTTCTCTCTGCTGAGATCTGGTAGAGTTTACACCTACAAAAATACCACTGTGTCTCTCTTAGTGAGCCTCCACAGTAGGTATACGACGACAGGAATCACCCAGCCCCCACATCCAAAGGCTTGAAGTACAGGTGCCTGCCTGGCTCGCATTAACTTTTGTTGATATTCAGAAAAAGCCAAAAAACCACCCAACTTCACAGATGTAGACATAAAAATTCATAAACATAAAAAATTACAAGTTAATAACAGTGCCTACAGTTAATACTTCTTAGACTTTACTTGTCTGCCAAGCACTGTTATTTCCAAGATTTTTACAACAATCTAAGTAGATTGTCACTATTGTCTTGATGTTTGAAATAGCGCCCTAACCAGCAATTGACAAAGCCAGGGTTGGAACCCAGGCACTGTTGACCTCAGCCAAATTCTTCAGAGAAAAGTAGAGAGAAAAACAAATAATACTTAGCACACTACATTCAAAGGGTTACTCTCAAAGCTGGCAGTAGTACATTCACACTGATAATAGATTCATGTTTGTTTCAGATTTCCAGATTAGGGCCGCTCAAACTGTACAAAATAGGTACACTGTGACTGGGAGAAAGAGTGACCTGAAATATACTGACTGCAGGACATCTCAGATGCCATATGCTAACCTAGGAAAAAGAAAACAGCTCATTCAAAGTCCCAAATTTGACTTCTGTGGCCTCTTTGGGTTTGCTGTTGTCAGGGTTTTTCCGTCTAGGTGGTTTGTTTATATTTATTTTGGTAGCACTGGAGATGGGAGATTGAACCCTAGTGCATGCACTCTACCATTTCCCAGCTCTCCCTGACTGGCTAGTAACATTCCCCTTCCCTGAGGCCCTTAGCTTGATGACTTCAGACGTTCATTTAAAAAAAATCAGTCTGCTGGGGGGAGGAGCCGAGGGAGACCGCCACAGCACACCTTTAATTCCAGCACTAGGAAGGCAGAGGCAGGTTGATCTCTGTGAGTTCGAGGCCAGCCTGGTCTACAGAGCAGCCAGCGCGTTACAACAGAGAAACCCTGTCTCAAAAAACCAAAAAAAATAATAATAAAAATAAAAACCAAGTGACATTCGTTCACTCATCTTCTCCACCTACAACCATTTTCTCCTGTCACAACAAATGAAGCAGCCCTGTACCTATCAAACGGAATTGCTTCACACATGCCAGGATTCACATACACACCCTCTCATTTTCAAAGGGGCTCCATCTACGTGTATATGATCTGGTCTCTAGTCTTCCTTAATTTCTGTTTGTGTTCCCTCGTCATAGTTTGCCCCTCAACATCTAATGACGCGTTTGACAGGTGAGAATATGTGAATAAGCAGGGCGATGGTGGCGCACACCTTTAATCCCATCACTTGGGAGGCAAAGGCAGGCGGATCTCTGCGTTCAAGACCGGCCTGGTCTACAGAGTGAGATCCAAGACAGCCAGAGTTAACAACAAAGAAACCCTGTCTCGAAACAACAACAACAAAGAGTATCTAAATCGTCAAGAACACAGCTCAAAGCACAGATGCTGACGACTGCCTCCGGGTATCGAAGACCAAACAAGATAATGTAGTTGCCCATAGTATCTCAGGCGCTTCTAGGAACCATCAGCCCCAGTTACCATCATCATCTTTGTGGGGGCTGCTGCTGCTGCTGCTGCTGCTACTGTTAAAGCTGTTTACACCCAGAACTGAGAAACAAAAATCAAGCAAGGATGGACGCCCCACTCCTTCACTGGCAGCTCTGAGAAATGTTTTCTAACAGCTCGGTTTGGAGGGCTCTCAAGCAGAGGCTACCGCCGCAGGTCCCGGGAGCCCAAGTCACGACGACGACACATCGGCCACTGAAGTGGCTGCCCCCACGACCCCAACCTCAAAGGCCATAGGGACCTCCTGCAGCTCACCCAGATCCTTGTCGTTGATGCCCAAGTGATTGTCCAGCTCCGTGCAAACCTTCGACACCAAGGACAGATACTCGAGTTTAGCGAGCTCTTCCGCGGGGCCGGGCTCCGAGCCCATTAGGACCCCGGCAGTGGCCACCGCCACAGCCATGGAGAGAACTTCCCTTTGGTCCTCTTCCGGTAGGCCGGAACGCGAAGCTACATCCGGGTCGGCGCTGGTCTCTTCTGTTTACCGTGCCTTCAAGAACGTGTACCGCCGCAGTGTGGATCAGCGAGAGCAGACCGGAAGTCCTCGCAGAAGGGCTAGACAAACCGAGTTACGCTGTGCGCTGAATGGCGCCCTCTATCGGCGAGAGGACTCTCCCCACCCTCAGGTTCCTTAAGGTTCAAGCTCAGCGCGCTTCCGCACTTCGTCAGCAGAGGGCGACCGTGGCCTGCGCAAGCGGCCTCCGGAGATGCACTCCGGAATAGTCTGCGCCTGCGCATTAGAATCCACGGGCGGGGCAACCCACAGAGAGATGCGCCTGGGAAAAACAAAATCAACTTGTGTGCGGATAGTCTCAGTTCGTGGCCTCTTGTCAAGCGATCTCAAGTGACTCTTACACCGGCAGACAATAGATTCTGATTTTTTGGGCTTTTGTTTTACCATATTTTTTCAGATGAGGGAGCTCCTCTCCAACCCTGGCCTTAAATTTTTCATCTGTAACCTGGGATAATACGGTCTAAATAGCTTAGGTAAAGACTAAATGAAATAGCTGTGCAAAGTGGCTGACCACGGTAGGCAAGCTGCAGATGGAGTTGCTACTGCACCACAAAGCTGAGACAGCGTCTCAGGAAAGCTGCTCTCAGCACTCCTGTTGCCAAAACCCTCAGTCTTCTTGGAACCTGTTTCTCTAAATATCAGTTGTGTTGTGCGCCTGATGTCGTAAATCCAGGTGTTCAAGGCTGAGCCTTTAATCCCAGCACTCAGGAGACAGAGGCAGGTGGATCTCTGAGTTTAAGGCCAGCCTGGTCTACAGAGCGAGTTCCAGGACGGTCAGGGGCTACAATGGGAAACCCTGCTTTTAAAACCCTAAATAAATAAATAAATTCAGGTGTTGCGACTCTTGCCTTTTTCCTTTGGCAGAGCCTTACCGCGGAGGTGAAGGATTTTCTGCATCACAATATTCTATGTGAGAAACACTCCCCAAAATGAACAGCCTTCCTGTAACCATTGCACCATTATATCTTTGAACTTTCTCCAGCACCTCAGTGATAAAGAATTGCAGGCAAGCTAGGCTTGGTGGTGCTCTCCTTTAATCCCAGCACTGGAGAGGCAGAGGCAGGTGGATCTCTGAGTTTGAAGCCAGCCTGGTCTACAAAGTGAGTTCCAGGACAGCTGGGCTGTTATTCAGAGAACTTCTACATGGGGAAAAAAAAAAAGAATAAATAAAAGAAAAAACTTTAATGGAAAGAAATACATCAATATATGGTATATAGGCCTGAATAACTTGACAGCCTAAACACATGTTCAGAGAACTTCTACATGGGGAAAAAAAAAAGAATAAATAAAAGAAAAAACTTTAATGGAAAGAAATACATCAATATATGGTATATAGGCCTGAATAACTTGACAGCCTAAACACATGTTCATGGAATCCAGCCCCCAGCTCCCTATAAGACACATGGAAACGAATGCAGTTCAAAAACAAGCAAAGACCTGGAAAAGATGGCTCAGCAGGTAAGGGTAGAAGGAGAGCACTGACAGCACAAGGTTGTGCCCTCTGACCTCCACTCACGCCCCTGCATACCCACATTAGTAAGTAAGCGAGTTTTCCTGAGTGAACGCAGAGCTGGCGAGATCATTCTGCAGGTTTGCACCACAAGCCTGCACAACTGAGTTCCATCCCTAGACCATACTCAGGGCACCAACCCTTGACAGTTTTCCTCTCACTTGTACGAGTGCTCTTTGGCACATACACACCTGCCCTCACAGCAGCAGCATCGTCAACATTTTTTTTTTAGCGAATACAGCTGGACTTAGTGGGCACACGCTTGAAATCCCAGCACTTGGAATGTGCTACTTTGCCTGCCCTTCCTTCCTTCTTTTCTTCCTTTCTTCCTTCCTTCCCTCCTTTCTTCTTTACTTCCTTCTTTCCTCCCTCCCTTCCTTCTTTCCTTCCTTCCTCCCTCCCTTCCTTTCTTCCTTCCTTCCCTCCTTTCTTCTTTACTTCCTTCTTTCCTCCCTCCCTTCCTTCTTTCCTTCCTCCCTCCCTTCCTTCCTTCCTTCTTTCCTTCCTTTCTTCTTTCCTTCCATCTTTTCTTTCTCCCTTCCTCCCTCTCTCCTTCCCTTGTTGATAAGGCCTAGCATACTTGAGGCTCTGAATTCGATAACCCTAGTACTACAAAAGATTAAAACAAGCAGCCTATACTCAGTCACTACTCACTTCTTATTCATCACTTGTGTTGAATAAGAAAGTATTCCCATCCCTCCACCCTCCTTCCTTCCCTGAACTTGAACCCAGAGCCCTGTGCTTAAGCACTGAAGCACCTAGCCACATTCCCCAGCCTCGGCTTTTGTGCCTGTCCCTGGGCTGCTGTGTCCAACCCCATCCCCGGTTCTCACGTTATGGCTGCTTTGTCACGGGTGCTGACTTCAGGGTAAGAATTTGGGGTTGGAAGGAGATAAGAAGCAGAAGAGAAAGTGCTGAACCTCATAGTGGTCCTGTGGCCTGAGAGAGAGGAGATACAACCTAATTATGTGTAGCTAAAAAAATGACATCCTTGGGGAAATTGGTGAGGCTTTCCTGACACCCAAACAGATAGTGCTGCTGTGACCAACAGTGGCCCTTGGCCTTTTCTGCAGGTGTGAAACCGAGCTGTCGAGGGAAACACTCGTGTTCTAGAAGGCAAAATCAAAATTATTTGCTTCCAAGTGTGTGACTACCAGCCAGCACTCACTGTCTCTAAGGGAGAAATGTCTCAGAGAAAAAATGGCCTGACCCCACTAAAGAGCATTTGAAGTGTCCTGAAGACCAGAACTGACCTGAGACCTCTCATCCAGGTACTCATGGGGAGAGACAGACTCAGGAGGATTTGTCATTCCAACTTTCCCCCTCAAATTCTTCTCCAAATTGGAACCTATTTATCCAATTCATATTGAACATCTACTTTGTATCTAGGCACTGTGGTGTGTTCTGGATAGGACTGGAGGGACCTAAAAGAGAGTGGGAAACATCAAAAGAGAACTAGAACACTCTAAA
Source organism: Cricetomys ansorgei (assembly GCA_026225945.1). Lineage (NCBI taxonomy): Eukaryota > Metazoa > Chordata > Mammalia > Rodentia > Nesomyidae > Cricetomys > Cricetomys ansorgei. The sequence goes on from JAMJFZ010001881.1 coordinate 12,613,131, forward strand.
TGCCACAGTCGGCCAAGAGAGCGTTTGCCCAACTGTGTTTGTAACACAAGTCTGTCTGCTGCCTAAACACAAAGGCAGGTGATTGGAAGGCAGGGAAACACAAAGCAGGTCTGTTCCCTGTCATCTGAGGGCAGCTGGGGCAAGAGAGGGAGGAGCAGACCCCAGCCAGGACCATTTATCCTGTGCAATCCATTATTTGTCTGTCTTATCTTCTAACGGCCAGGCACAGCCTCGATTTTGCCCAAAACATTCCTAACCTAAAATTCCCTCTGTTCTTAGGCCATTGGCCTGCCATCGATAACAGCAGATGCTCTGGGCTCTAAATCCATCCAGGCTTTAGAGTATTAAGTAAAAAAAAATTCCTCCTCAGCAGGCCTTTTCTTGTATTAATCAGCCCCACCCCCATCCTTGGTTGTGTTTAAAATTTTTTTTTTTTTTACAAAACTCAAAAGTAAAGTGGAAAACCCAGACATTACAATGTGGACTTGCTGAGAAACCATGTGACTTTGAGTGTTTTCCCTCGTGTGCACGCCTTTAATCCCAGCACTCGGGAGGCTAAGGCAGGTGGATCTCTGTGAGTTCTGAGCCAGCCTGGTCTACATAGAGAGCTCCAGACTAGCCAGAGCTATATGGTGAGACTCTGTCTTAAAAATAAAACCAAATTATAAATTTCATATGTCTATGTAGGTCAGTAAAGTCAAAGAGGGCTGGGAAAGGGAGGGGAGGAGGTTGAAGGGTCGGACAATGGGCGATGGAACATTTCAGGCCTGGGAGCCGAGGAGGGGAAATAAGGACAAAGATTATGTGCAGATGCATGTATGAAAATGTTGCAGTGGAAACCTTCTCATTGCATGTTAACCAAAAATACAAGAAAGGCCCGGTGAGATGGCTCAGTAGGCACAGGCGCGCTCACACACACACACACACACACACACACACACACACACGCACGCACGCGCGCGCACACGCACTGTGTTTAAATCAACACTACAGGGAGAAGACAAAGTAACTACATTACATTAGGCTTCTTGCCTGGACCCTAACACAATTTAGCCTCCCCATCTAGAGACTGGCTATATTTGTAGCCTCTGGTTTTTGCTTGAGGTCATTTTCCTCAGGAGAGAGACAAAATCCAAGCCACACCAAAAAGTGAGTTCATGGGGAGAAGAGGAGAGGCTGAAGCTGTGTTGATATTCACCCAGGCAGCTTCCCAGAAGCCTGGAGCCAAGGGTCATTTGCTTATTTATTTAGGTGCTGGGGATTGAACTCGGGACCTTGGATGTTCTGAGTGTGACATCTGCTCACCCAAAGGTCTGTGATAAGCTTCGGGCTCCTGTCATCAGCCTAGAAGAGGCTGCTCCTCCCTTGTTCTTTCCCTGCCGATGGAGAGTAACTACGCTGCACGTCCTCCATCCCAAATCCCAGAGCACCTCCACAAAGCTAGCCGCAAGCTCTGTGGACCCCAGGTAGGATGCCTCTAGTTAGTGATGAGAGCTGCTGCCCCTGTGCCAGAAGAGCTGTGTCTCCATTTGGGGACTGCAGTAATTATGGTGATTTACGCCACCATAGTGAAAATTAGCAATCTGGTGAGGTAACTAAAAATGAATTCATCTCTTCCCAGAGTCCCCTCCACCCAGATGAGCCACCAAATAAAGCCAACATATGGGACAATTGAGAGGAAGCCAGAGTTTAGGGGCCCGGGTCCCCTGACTCCACGCCCCCCCCCAGGGCAATAGTGATCCTAGGTCCCTAACAACCATCCAATTGCCACACATCGGTGCGAGTCTGAGCCTGTCATAAACACCACCTTGTGGTTTAGCCTTTCAAACTCATTTGTTCCAGGATATGGCTGTCTTGCTCTGTTGTTTCATTATTTAATTGCAAATTGGCTGAAGGAGTGGAAAGGGGGAGAGAAGGGGAGGTAACCCTCTATTATGTGGGTACCGACTGGAGGAAAGATGATTTCTTTCCTTTTTGCCATGTATTAGCTTTCTCTGTGACCCAGAAAGACACTTATCTTTTCTCTCACAGCCCACTCCCTAATTTTAGTGTCAGTTGAATTTATACGGGGGTGGGGGTGAGGGTGGGGGGGGTGGGAGTGAGGGTGGGGGGGTGGGGAGACGATGAAGCCACCAAGCATGAAGATCTGAATTCACTCGCCAGCACTCACTTTTAAAAATTAAGAAATAAAATTCAAAAGCCAGTCAAGAGCAAAAGGGAGCTTGCACCTGGGTTCTCAGTCCTGAGGAGGCAGAAACGGGGGGAACTTGGAGCTCAACAGCCAGCGAGCAGACACCTAACAGTCCCCTCTGGCCTCTGCACGTGTGTGAGCACACACATACATACACAACACACAGATTTTCCTCATCTGCCCCCAACACCAACATGGCCGGGAAACGCTTTACCGTCCTTAATACCTTCTTCAATGGAGAATGAGCCGGTGCTGGTTGTTCGGGCTCCCACTAGGTTCCAGCTAGGATTTATTTATGTATTTACATATTTATGTGTTTATTTATTTTGTGGCTCTTGGAATCAAACCCAGAACCTTACAAATGTCGCCACTGAGCCACACTCCCTTATGGCCCCGTTAGTTAACGGTTTCCAACCACCTTAGCCTCCTGTAGCCATGTCCGTGCACATCCGCCAGTTTGCACCTCTTACAAATCCCATCCTGAATATGTCCTTTGCTTCTAGAACATCCGCAGACTCTACTGAAAGTCCCTACCCATCATGCCTTTCTCTTTAAAGGTTTGTCTGAGTCACCTCTCAGACGTCCATCCCAAAGCCTTGAATGCCATAAACATACAAACGGTATCCAAATTGAAAATTCCATGGCTTGCCCACAGCCACGTGGCTAGTCACAAATATTCTCTCACGTGGTCGAAGACAGACATTCAGAGGCTAGACTCTGTAGTGCTTCCCTTCTATTGTGCTGACAGCGTCATAAGGACACGGGCTTGTCAGGAAAGGGTAGCGATTTCAGAACACTTAAACTGCAATTTAGAAAGCCATTCTGCTATTTTAGTCTTTGGCATACCATACGCTATAATTACATCCGTGTGCCTGTAGCATGCAATGTAAATAAGACCAGCATTTTTTATATTGTCATGGACTAGATGCCTGCCTGATTCTTTACAGGCCAGGAAAACATTTAAAAGATCAAGATGAATCTCAAACTGAGCTTGCTCGGGCCCAGTTGAGAACACAGTAAAATCCAGCTAAAAGAAATCAGTGGGCAACACAGCCAATATCTGAGCGACATAAATGGCATTTATAGTAGAATTATGCAGCCAGCCTTTGGGTGCTTATGATAATTTATTATTAGTTCTGTAGGGACCATGTTGCCCAAGCTGGCATGGAATTCATTTAAACTTGGGTTCAAATGGTCCACCTGCCTCAGTCTCCCAAGAAGCTATGACTATAGACAAGCAACACTGAGCCTCATTGTCCATGACCCCACCCCAACCCACCCCACCCCACACAGAGAGAGTTTTAAGCCATAGGAAAAAGAAAGCGAATTGCTATTTATCAAGAACCTGTTTAGGCACAGGTCTGGATACCTTAGGTGTTGTTACTGCGGCCCTGGATCTGCAAAAAAGATACAGGGAGGATGAGTAGCAGGGACATTTGGCCAGACCATAAGTGATGGAGACTCTATTCTGGCTGCTTTTCATAAGTAAATTTGTGCAGAGTTGGGTTAAACCCTAACTGTATCCTCTAACTCCTAAGAACCATATTGTCCCACTTGAGAGGGCCTAAGCTAGTCATCAACCTGAAAATGCCATCTGGGGTGTGGTCAGGGAATTGTGCCCTAGGGCTAATGAGGTATCTTAGTGGCTAAATTCACCTGCCCCCAAGCCTGAGGACCTGAGTTAGATCCCAGGACACACATGGTGGAAGGTGAGAACTGACTCCTGGAAGTTGATCTCAGATCTTCACACTCCTGCACTAGCTCAAGTGTTCACACACACACACAGATATACACACATACACACACACATATACACACACATACACACACACATACATACACACACATACACACACACATACACATACATGCACACACATATACACACACATACATATACACACATACACACATACACACACACGTATACACACATACACACACATACACACACACACATACACACATACATACACATACATACACACACATACACACACATATACACACATATATACACATGCACACACACACACACAAACACACACACAAATAAATGTAATCAAAAAGTAAAACAACAACAACAACGACGACGACGAAGAAATTATCCCCTTGACTTCTTTCAATTTATTATCATTCTTGTTCACAAGGAGATCTTTTTTTTTCCTTCAGAGCACAGGGAAACATGCTTTTTGGGCAATATCCAGCTATTTCTGTAAACATAAAATAAAGCCCAATTAGAGCCACAGAGACGGCTACTCAGAAGGTAAAGTGCTTGCTGCCAAGCTAGCCACCTGAGTTTACTCCTAAGATCCACATAGTAGAAGGAGAGAACTGACTCCCCAAAGTTGTCCTCTGACCCCCTACACTGGCACTGTGGCTTTTTTAAAAGCTTGGGAGGCAGAGACAAGCAGATTTCTTTGAGTTCAAGAACAGCCTGTTCTAGTGCAACTAGAGGTACAAAGTAAGACCCTGACTCTAAATAAATAAATGTAATTTTTTTTTATTTTAAAAGGACCAATTAATTGTACATACTCTTCCATATTACAAATTACATATAACAGTATCTATTTTTTTTAGGTTGTATGGGTATTTTGCTTCATGTGTTTATGTACAATTGTTGAGCCTGATGCTCATGGAGGCCAGAAGAGGATGTCAGATGCCTTAGAATTTGAATTACAGATGGTTAAGGCCTTCTATGTGGGTGCTGGGAACTGAATTCAGGTCCTTTGGAAGAATAGCCAGTGCTCTTAACTGCTGAACCATTTCTCCAGACCCAAAATACTATTTTTAGTATTTAGTATTTGGCTTACTATAGCTTTAAGGTGCTTTTATGTAGTGCGTGGGGGGGGGGGCTGTCTATGCACGATGTGTGTACATGTATGTGAGTGTCTGTGTTCATATATCAGAGTGCAGGTGTGCATATGCGGATACGGAGGACCACCTGGTGTGCTGGTCCTCAGCTTCCTGTTTCTTGTTGATTGCTGCTGTGTGCACCAGGTTCCGTGGCTCAGGAGCTCCTGGGGATTCTCCTGTCTCTGCCTCCCATCTCACTGTAGGAGTACCATGATTACAGGCAGCACTACCTCACCCTGCTTCATGTGGGTTCTGTGGGTTCACACCCAGGTCCTTACCCTTTCATAGCTGTCTTCCTTGCCCCTTACTTGTTTTTGAGACAGGATTTCACCATGTAGACCCATCTGCCTTGGAACTTGCTATGAAAACCATGGTAGCCTGGAACTTGCAGGTGATCCTCCTGCCTCTGCCTCCCAAGAGTTGGGATTATAGGCAGGGATCACCAGGTGTAGACGGAAAAATTAATATCTCATCGGGGAACAGGAGACAATCACAGTGTGTAAACCCCAGCAACTGCCGCAGGGCGGAGCCTCTCACGGACTGACCCAGATCACGTGGCCTCTAGGTAATTTAGAGGAAAATCACTGCTGCCCACTGACACAAAGGCCTTATTGCTTAATGAATAGAACTTGCACAGTGCACCGACCCCCAACTTCAACTGGCTGACCTGATGCTATTTTACGGGCCAGTCAAGACTCCAGCCTGGCCTGAATTTTTTTTTTTTTCCTTTTGGTTTTTCGAGGCAGGATTTCTCTGTGTAGCCCTGGCTGTCCTGGAACTCCCTCTGTAGACCAGGCTGGCCTCAAACTCACAGAGATCCGCCTGCCTCTGCCTCCTGAGTGCTGAGATTAAAGGCATGCGCCATCACCACCCCATTCAACTTAAATTTTTAATATAGAGAGAAACCTGGGTTATGTCACTCAGGTTCTACTATGCCTCCACTAATGTCTTTTCTTTTCTTTTTCTTTTCTTTTTTTTTTTTTTGTCTGTTCTATGAATAATTAATAGGGTAATCTTGCTTTTTTTAAAAATAAATTTTTATCTTATGTGTATGATAAGTTTGGTCTGCATGTACATATGTGTACCATGTGCCCAAGGAGGCCATAACATGGCATGGGTCCCTTGAAACTGGAGTTACAAATGGTTGTGCACCACCACTATGTGGGTGCTGGGAATCGAACCTGAGTCCTCTGGAAAAGCAGCCAGTGCTTTTAATCTCTGAACCAGTTCTCCAGCCCAGCTTGCATCTTTTATTTTAGCTTAATTTAATTTAATTAGTTGGATCTTTTTTGTTTGTTTGTTTTTGTTTTGTTTTTCGAGACAGGGTTTCTCTGTCGTAACCCTGGCTGTCCTAGAACTCACTCTGTAGACCAGGCTGGCCTCGATCTCCCAGAGAGCACTGGGATTAAAGGCTTGTACCACCACAGCCCGGCTTATTTCTTTCCTTTCCTTCTTTCTTTCTTTTTCTTTTTTTCCTTTTATTTTAAATAGTGTGTGTGTGTGTGTGTGTGTGTGTGTGTGCGCGCGCGCACGCGCGTGCGTGCGTGCACACGCATGTGAACATAGATAAAAATACCTGCAGAGTCCAGAAAAGGGATCTGAAGCTGGAGTTACAGTTGTGAGCTGCCCATTGTGCTGGTAACAAGACTTGGGCCCTCTGCAGGAGCAGCCGGTGCTCTTAACCTCTGAACCATCTCTCGAGCATCTACATTAACTTTTTAGTTTGTTTATAAAATGAGGATTTACATCAAGGGCCACGTCTTCTAGGCAAGCCCTCTTGTCTACATCTGCAGCTTCAATTAGTTCCTTTTTACATCTGGGAGAATGGGTCTAGAGCGGTAAAGTGACTGCCTTAATGGGGCTGCCAGGCTCAAGGGGGACCCCACTCTCTGGTAGAGTTCCCAAGGCCTTAACTCTGAGTTTACCTGGGTGTGTGTTCATAGATCTGATTACTCGAACCAACACCCCCTCCACCTCCTTTACCCCCCTAATCCACCGTTCCCTACCCCTGCCTTCCTGCCACAGTTGACTGATGGGAAAAGGCAACAGACCCAGGTTAGGGCAGTCAGAGCTCTACTCCATAATTTCTTTAAATTGGAATCGAAGGAAGAGACAAGGTCACCTGTGATAGCTCAGCTGTGAACCACGAGACACAGAGCTACTGGAAGCCATGATTCTCCGGGGAGAAAGCTAGACAGAATAGCAGAGAGGAGGAGGAGGAAGGTTCAGAGTGTGACTCAATGGCAGAGCACTTGCCTAGCATTCACAAAACCCTGGGTTCAAGTCCTACCCTGCAAAACAAACCAAGCACCAGAAAGCCCTCAAAGTCCATTAGTCAGCTACCCCTGATTCTAGGAACCCTGAGAAGCTTCTACTCCCTGTCCACAGTAGAGAAAACCATCTTTATACACCAATAATTGTCCAGAGAAGCAGGTCTGGCTGGGAGGGTGGGACTTCGGAACCCATGCTCTATTTCCATCAGGAGACCAAGGTCACCAGATCTTGCCTCTGACGGTATGGAAATGAGCCAGGGCAAAGCCACCAACCCTAGCCCCTTCGACTTCATGGGAGTCACACACGGTTCAGCCCTAATCTGCACTGCCTGGGAAGCTGGTGTCCTACTAATGGAGAACATTTCAGGATGACTTGTGTGCCTCGGGGCATGAGTTCAGAAGGAAGTGCTATACTCCCAGAGTGTGACAAGCACAGGACTCAATCAGCCTCACAAAGACACACCCAGGCAAGCTCCTGCCGATGGGAAGGATGAGAGGGCAAAACAGGATGGGGAAAATCAGAGCAAACGGCAAAGTAACAGGCCTCTACACGATATAGCCTTTGCTGTTACGAAGCACTTTCCCACCTGTGGTTGACTCTACGGCAAGTCCGGAGGGACAGAAGGCAGGTAGGGTCCTGACCACATCTCACAGAAGAGTTAAAAGGCTCTTAGCACAAAGCCAGAGACACAGCAGATGCTTGTAAGTTTGTTCGTTCATTCCATGTGCTTCCAAAGCTCAGTGATCACTCAATGAAACGAGCAAAGAGGCTTCCTGACATGAAGCGACTCGTCGACTATGCCAGCTAAGTTGAAGATAGAGTACTTGCATGCCCAAGACTGTGGATTCAAGCCCTAGCGTGCAAGCGCGCGCACACATGCACAAAAGGAAATAAAACACATTTTTTAAAAGTCAGGCATGGTGTTACACTCCTATAATCACAGATCTTTGGGAGGTAGAAACAGAAGGATGAGAAGTTTGCAATATTAGGGATGGAACCCTGGGCCTCAGGCATGTGAGACAAGCTCTGCTCTGAGCTGCAGCCCCCAACCCTCTTTTTTTTTTTTTCTTGTTCATTTTTAAACTGTGAGCATTTCTAACCCAGTCATGAGGAAGTCCAAAGATCTTAATTCCCCACTGCATGAGAGATGGACCTGTCACGCCCGCCAGCTCTGCAGAATACCTCCACAAATAAACGCTTGCTGGCCCCAGAAACTAGATCTCATATTGGAAGATCTCACTTCTCAAGCAAATTTTATCAGGACCCTATGACTCAAGCGCGGAAATGTTCAAGGGGGAAAGAAGGATTATGGCGGGAGCTAGCAGATGACTGGGCGCAGAGCCCAGGCTACCTTTTGCTACTCTCTATGAAACATAACATTAATTGAAGGAGACAGCAGGGCAGTTCATCTCCTAAAATCCATGAAGATAAAAACCTCTGCCCTTTTTATTAGCAGGTAATTCCAGGAAGAGACAGTGTGAAGCCCCTGTTCTGTGCAAGAACATGATTCAGGCCTGTCATTGCTTGAGTGCCTTGCCACCAGAAGAATATAGGTTCTGAAATCTTATGCAGGAATTAGATCAAGATGTAAATGTAGGCAGAGGCGTAGCTGTCGCTTGGGGAATTTCCCCCAGCTAAAGCTGTCTTCTTGTATCCCCTGAGAGGCATCTGTCACTCACTCTCCTAGTACCTGACAGATGCTTCTGTCTTCTGGTGTTTAGAGAACCCCAGTTAAACTGAGGTTTTGATGTCATAGCAGGGAAGAGAGAAGAGTTAGGTTTAGGTATTTGCAATGTGCCTTTTACAGGCTTAATGCCCAGCCCTCTGACCCACAACCAGGAGGTCCCTTACACGGGACACTAATTTCTTCTGGCAGACTCTCCAGTGTCTCTCATCTGACCCATGTCCCACTTATGCCCATGTGATTATTACCATAGCACCCTCTGGTATCCCTGGGGAAAATCCAATGTGGGTATCTGCTAGCTTTTCAGATGGAAGGCACACTGCAACATACAACCACAAAAGAAATGGAGTACAAAGATTTTGACTTACAAATCCCAGGCAAAGAAGGACACAGAATTGAGGGCAATTCTCCATGCCAGATCACTGAAGGTAAACATGAAGAGCCAGGCGGAGGAGAAGCCGTAGCAGATAGCTACATTGCTGCTCATCGATAAAGACGAGGAGACAGTTTCACATCGGCAAAACCCGCCAGACCTCAGCAGAGGGAACCACCTGTCATAGCAAATGCCATACGGGACAGTGGAATCCCAATCGTCTGATCTCAGCAGTTTTTATTAACACAGGTGTTTCACTGATACAAAAATTCTGCTCCCTGATCCAAAGGTCTAATGGCTCTGCCAGAATGCAGTGAACACATGCAGACCATGAGGAATCAAACATCCTTTACATAAAGCCAACACCTGCAAATAATACAAAATGCCAAGGCCTAGGCAGCCTTTTTCCCAACAATGCACAAAACAACCATTTTAAACATAACTGGAAGTAAACTTCTGCAACAAGAAGCAGTGTATACAGAATAGGATTTGGGCCACAAAACACCAGGAAAATGCCTAGGGGCCATTTAAAGGAAGTCATAGGAGAGGTAAGTAAACCAGTTAGCTAGCTATTCAGGAAAAATGCCTCTAAGTTCTCTGTGGGCAGAGATTGACCATTTGAGCCCATTATTCCACTTTTAAAACAATGTTGAGCAGGGCGCACACCTTTAATCCCAGTAACTTGGGAGGCAGGCCATCTCTATGAGGCAAAATGAGTTCCAGGACAGCCAGAGTTTCAACAGAGAAATCCTGTCTCGAAAAACAAAAGCAAAGCAAAACAAAAACAGTAGCAAAGCAAAACAAAACAAAAAAAGCAAAAACGTTGATTGCATTTTATTTCTTTCTTAGGAGGGGCGGCACGTACGCGCCGAGGTGCGCAAGAGTGGCGATCAGAAGGCAACCCAAGAGGCGTCAGCTTTGTCTTTCTACCCTGTGAGCCCTGGGGATGGAGCTCAGGCGGTCAGGTTTGCAGCGAGCGCCTCCACCTGCTGAGTGACCTCATTGGCCCTAGTCTACTTTTTTATTTGTTTGTCTTTATTTTTTTGGTCTCACATAGCCAAGACGGGTCCTGAGGTCCTGATCCTCCTCCGTCCAGTTCCAGAGCGATGCGGCCACAGCGCGTGCCGCGCTGCGGATGGGATCTGCGGATCCATGAACACTAGGCAAGCAGTCTACCGGCTGCTCTGCAATCCGGTCCCCGGTGTTCTGCCCACTCTTTCTTTCTTCCTTCCTTCCTTCATTTATTTATTTTAATTTATTTGCTTCATTTTACATGTATGAGTGCTTTCCCTGCATGTCATATGTGCACCGTATGCATGTCCGATGCCCTCAGGGGGTCAGAAGAAGGCATCAGATCTACTAGACCTGGAGTCACAAACAGTTAGGAGCGACCATATGGGTTCTGGGAATCAAACCCTGGTTCTCTGCAAGAACAACATGTGCCCTAACCACTGAGCCGTCTCCCCAGCCCCATCAATGCTCTGCTTTCAGTGTCTATCTTGTGACAGCAGCAGGGTGTGACTCTCTAATCCAAACCCCTTCTAACCACGGAACCATTCCTACAGTCCTTGGGTTACATAATGAATTCAAGACTGGCCTGCCTCAAAAAAGGGAGAGAGACAGAGACAGAGAACTGAGTGTAGACTAAGTACTATGGGACATTTAAGAGCAATTTAGAAGCTCCCTGTGCAAGGGTTAGCCATGGTTGCTCACACTTGTAATCGTAACACTTGCTGGGACAGGAAGATCTCAAATTTGAGACCAGCCTGAACTACATAACAAGACTCTATTTCAAGAACCAGAGGAAGAAGAGGAGGAGAAGGAGGAGGACGACCATCTTCCTGACTGATGGGGTCGGATGTTTGTCTAGTATGTGTTCCATCTCAGCATTGAACTCCCTCTCTGACCACTCTCCCCCGCCCCCGGATAAACCAGCTCTATCTTACTTCAGAATGATATCAGCCCAGTATCTAACTATCCCACCTAACTATTGTCTGCACCAATGATTACACAATAACATTGCTGTTCATTGATAAGCTTCAGAGAATTATGACTTCAAGGTCCCTTTCCTGCCCAGTTTGTACCGGGGAAATGTCAGCCATGTAACGTGCGTATAGGTAGACGCTCTATAATATACATACAGCTATAGAATTTCTTCCCAGAAACAGTGATGAACTGAGACCTGAGTCAGTTAAGGGGGGAAATTGAATATTTTTCATGCTTTTTTTAGGGACATCCTAAAATAACTTGCTTGTTCTCTTTTTTTAAGGAGGAGGAGAAGAACGATGAGCTACGGTTTAATGATTTCAGAGTTTCAGTTTTGTGAGAGCAGAGTTCTGTGGATGGCAGGTGGTGGTTACACACTGAGATGAACGTACTCCGTGCCACTGAACTTCATTCCTGGAAGTGGTTAAGAAGGTAAATTCCATGTTAACATGTACTTTGTCACAAACTTTTAAAGACACGAAGATAGCTAGTCTTCATTCAAAATTACTAAATCATATTCCATACATCCAGTAAGTCGGGGTTTACTTTTAAAAGGAGGATCTGGGGTGTAGCTCAGGGGTGTGGCTCTCATACAGCAGATCTTTAGTGTAATCCTTACAGGAACTAAATAAATGAGGCTAGTTTGTTGGGGTTTTGTTGTTGTTGTTGTTTGTTTTGGTTTTTTAAGACAGGTTCTCACAATGTAGCTCTGGCTGTCCTGGAACTCACTATGTAGACCAGGCTATCTTTGAACTCACAGAGATCTGCTTTGCTGGGATTAAAGGTGTGTGCCACCATGTCCAACCCAACTGTATTTTTAAAACAGAATTATGGCAAATCCAAGGGTAGCCATTGGAATTATGGAAAATCTGGCCCATTAAGGCAAAAGTCCTTTGAGTGTTTATTAGTTCTAAAGAGATCTTTTCTAGTTCTGATTGGTACTGGTTTTAAAGGAGAGATTTTTTTAAGAATTATGTGTATTCGCATAATTCAATTGTATACATGTGAGTGCAAGACGTCCACAGGGTCCAGAAAATGGCACTGGAGCTCCTGGAGCTGGAATTACTGGTGATTGTAATCCATCCGACATGAGTGTTGGGAATCGAACTCAAGTCCCCTGTAAGAGCAGTAAGTACTTTAAACCGCTAAGCTGTCTATCGCTCCAGCCCCAAAAGAAAATTTCTTATGGAACAGCAGGAAGGGAGCCATTTGTAACCCCCTTATAAAAAGAGGTTGGGACAAATGAAGATTGATTGCAGGCCTTCCAGGGTGATAGATGACTTATACACCAAGGTTCATGAACTGAAACTGTTCCAGAGAGACGGAGCTTAGCCTGAAGGGCCAGGACAAATCGCGGGGCACCGGTTTCTGTGTGTTCTCCTCTGTCACTCATTAACGTCCAAGTAACCAGCCAAGTCAGTCAGCCAGGAGATGACTGGCTCTTGCCAAACCCTGGGTCAGGCTGCAAGCTCTGCATAAAAGGTTACTGGCTACAGGGACATAATGTCTTTGGTAAGCGAAAGGTTGGGTTTTTGATCCTTGTCCTGATTTCCAGTTCAAATTTGGAGAAGACCACAGGACTGGAGAAAAAGTGCTTCTGTTCTGGGGTGATCCTGGGGAAACCGTGAAGGGATTTCTGTACACGTTGAGGCGATTCCTCCAGGGCGCCAGATTATGCACAGACCCCACCCAAACACCAGTCTTCAGCACAGAGAGACCCTTTATTAAGCAGGAAAAGCAGAGGTGGCTGCTTCTGAGTTACACGGAAACAACAAAGAAAAAAAATTTTCAGGTGTACTTTTAACCTGGAGAAAAGGGTTGGAAGCAGTTGGGCTTGTTAATTAGGGTATGCAGTGGGGGAGTTTTGATTGCTGAACTTTGGCGAGCTGAGGAAGGGGCCTTGGTGATCAGCCTCAGAACCGAGTTAATGGCCAACTAAAGGAATTGACCTTGGCTAGCTTTAGGAGTGTGATCAATGGTTTCCTAAGCGAGGGGGAAGGAGGAGCGGCCAGCACCGCGTTTGGACTCCTCTGAGCCCTTCTCAGGGGGTTGGGGCCTCGTCCGTCAGGCTCAGGCCTGTTAGAGCCCCATAAAATACAACCTAGGAAACATCTGAAGCAACCGTTTGAGTTAAGACCAAGCCTAAATCTGTGTCTTTCTTCCTGGGGCCTTCTCAAATAACCTCCTGGCACTGTTGCAAAAGTATTCTTCTACCTTAACTTCTCTGAGCCTCAATCTTGTCTCTGTAGAGGAGGTTCACTGTGATGTGTCATCACATGGCTGCCCGAGAAAGCTGACAAGACAGACCCTGGCTCGTGATGCCAGGCTATGGCCACCATCACCTTCGTTATCACAGGACGCTGCCACCTGTCTTCACCCCAGCCAGCCCCGTGCCAAGCCCTTTCCCTCCCTGTCTTTATCATTCATTTGGAGCTGTTTCCCTTGGCACCTGTTTTTGTCCCATCCACAAGTTTCTTTTATATATCATCTACATTAATAGCGACAGCCTAACAAGGTCGTTTTAACAACCCCCTATCTTGTTAGAGATCAACAAACTGGATGCTGCCCAATCTAGAAGTAATTGCGGCTTTATTTACCAAACAGCTGACCTTGAAACGCTGTATTTGAGACACAAGGTGATTAGCCTTCTTGGGTTGCCTGGTTGCTGAGGGTGTCTGTTCTCAAGACAGGAGATTTTTAGTGTCCCAAATCATGGAAGTCCTGGGCAAACTCGGATAGTTTGGCTGCGCAGATGCAGAAGAACGTAACGGAGGCTCTGGAACCTGGATTCAAATTCTGAAACTGCCATTTCCTTGCTATCTAACCTTAGGGAAGTCACTTACCTTCTCTGAGCCCCCATTTTCTCATCTGTTAAATGGAAACAGGTCCACAATCTGGCAAAACACCCATACACATAAAATAAGAAAATAAACTAAAAGCAAGCAAGCAAGCACTTATATATTAAAATTTTACATTTATTACATTTATTGCAAATTATTACATTTATCTTCTGTGTATGTGTGTGTGCTTGCATGAGTTTATATGAACCACATGAGTGCAGGAGCACTCAGAGGCCAGAAGGTGGGGATGGACCCCCTGAGCTAGAGTTACAAATGGTTGTGAGCTGCCATGTGAGTTCTGGGAACCAAACCTGGATCTTCTGCAAGATCAGGAAAGCTCTTAACCACCGAACCGGCTCTCCGGTCCCAAAATGCATACTTTGATAATCTTTATTGCAAAAAATACTTGCACATAAATTAAAATATCACATACCGAATTTAACCAGACTCAAAATCTAAACATCTCAACGAACTTCTATACAGCTCAAATAAACATTTGATAGAAGCTGCGGAGTATCACATTAAATTTTGTATTTTTGGGATCTAGTATATTCTATGTACTTATCGACTTACCCAAAAGAAACAAAGAATCCATGACAGATTCGGGACCAGAAAAACAATTATGTTCATATTCTCTTTCGTAACTCATACTTACTCCTGCATTCGGTCCTTCTTCATTCCCTTATAATTAGCCTTTCTTTCTTCTTCATGGACTATACCTGCGTGTACATATGTTCACACACACACACACACACACACACACACACACACACACACATAATTGGCTAGATTCCTCTGCAAGAGTAACTCATGCTCTTAAACCCCTGGACCAGCTCTCCAGCCCCCACACACGTATGTTTAAATGCAAACTCTTCTCTGTATAGCCCAGGCTGCCCTCAAGTTCGGTGATCCTCCCGCTCTGGTCTCCCAAGTGGTGGAATTGCAGGTCTGCATGACCATCCCTAACTCACATCCAGTTTCTAACCCCGAGATCTCAGAGGAAGGAGAGCACAGATGAGAAACCCTAGAGTTCTGCCATCAGAACAGAAGCCAGACACTGTCCCCAGCCTTCCAGGCTTCCTCGGCTTGCTGAGTTTAGCTCTGCTTCTGGAGGTAGGAGGGGGCACCAACCCTGTTCCTCTGCTGGGAACGGAACCCAGGGTCTCATGACCGCTGGCCAAGTCCCACCAGCCTCACTCCCAGCCTATAATACTTCATTTCCCCACATCAGGTACCAGCCACTTCTCTCCTCTCTGCTTTGTCACAGCTCAGAATTAATTCCTGTCCCCAGGTATGGAACAACTTGAGCTCCACTGAGGCTTGATCTGCCCTGGCTGGGTCTGTTTGTTTTCTCCATCTCTGCAGTTCCTCCCAGCCCAGAGCCAGCCTACTTTCTGGCCTGTGTCTTTCCCACCTGTCGGTGTGAAAGTGTCAGATCCAACCCTGGCAAAGACGGAGCCTCTGGCAACTCTCTGCTCAGGTTTGAGAAAACACTACTGGCGTGT
Organism: Cricetomys ansorgei; assembly: GCA_026225945.1. Taxonomy (NCBI): domain Eukaryota; kingdom Metazoa; phylum Chordata; class Mammalia; order Rodentia; family Nesomyidae; genus Cricetomys; species Cricetomys ansorgei. The sequence goes on from JAMJFZ010001881.1 coordinate 12,628,840, forward strand.
TTACACTGGAAACCGAGGATGCTGGAAAGTCAGATTTCCCTCCCCACATTTTTTTCTTATTTTTGTCTTTGGTTTGGTTGGTTTTGGGGTTGTTGAGACAAGGATTTACTAGCTGGGTCATTCAGACTGACTTGAAAGGTGAGATCCTCCTGCCTGCACCGCCAAGTGCTGCTCACCTGCCCTGCTGGACTGCTGGAATCATAACACCGTGTGGTGTGTTATGTACATTTTCATGTGTTTGCATACACGTGTGTGTGTTCAAAGGTCAGAGGTCAATATCCAACGTCCTCCTCCACAGCTCTCCACTTCGTTTTTTTTATGAGATAAGATCTCTTACTGACCTTACTGACTCATCAATTCAGCCAGGCTAGCCGGCCAATGAGTTCCAAGGACCAGCTGTCCCTGGCGCACCTCCAGCACTGGGATTACAGTCACGCCTGCCGCTGTGTCTGGCTTTTATGTAGAAGTTAGGGACCACGGTTCAGGTTTCCATGCTTGTGTGGCAAGTGCTTTACCAGCTCAGCTATCTCCCCAGCTCCCGGAGGTTTGGGTTTTTTGCCTGTTTGTTTGTTTGAATGTTTTTATTGGGAGGAGGACATAGGAGTGCCGAGTGTGGAGGTCAAAGGACAACTGGCTGGAGTCTGTTCTCTTCTTCCACCGTGCGAGTTCCTGGGATCTGGGATAAACTCTGGTTGTCAGGCACCTGCCCACTGAGCCTCTCACAGGCCCTTGAACTCATTCTTAATTTGTAGCTCACAACAGGACAGAGCTAACTGCTCCTCACAGTAGGTAAGGGACCATCTAGGCTAGATCACACATACTCTCTCTCTCTCTCTCTCCCACCCCACCCCACCCCTCCAAACTGTTATTACCACCTTTCCATTCACTTGGAGAATAAAAGAGTTCACAGCCAGACAGTCACAAATGGAAGGGGTGGCTCATTTACTGCTACACTCGCTCAGCTCCTGGTGTGAGAAAGAGCCTCCCTCCCTGGCCCCAGGGCCTAGTACTTCCTCCCTTCCCAGGCACTTTTGGGAAGACGCACCCTCCCTGGAGAGGCCCAGGGTGTTTCAATTGCAAGAATACCCCATTCTCCAAGGGCTGCCGGGTGCCAAGGTGAGTGCTCGAGAGACACTCTGGCTTTAATTAGGTTGGAACGCT